>CAWUFW010002371.1:1200000-1800000 GCA_963921515.1 Calotriton arnoldi
CAATACAGTACAATAATAGACATCATGCCACCGTTTCCTGCCTCCTGCTGCAAAACTCCAAGCGTCTATTTCCTTACATCTCTTTATAGCGGTGCTACTTCTTAATTTTGTATTTGGCTGCCCGTCTTAAACCTGCTGTTCCCTTTTTACACATCTCCATAGTATCTTGACTCCCGTTTCTTCTGTCTGCAGCTCAGTCAGAGACGCTGCTACTAGCACAGAGTTACAAACCGGAAGTCTCCCTGCACAGTCTCACGAAAGCCTACATTCAGGGTGCAGATCGCGCGCATTCGTCACTTTACAGCTTTGGGAAAAAAAAGTCTAAATAAATCATAGTTGTTGTCAGAACGTTCCAGTAAGTGAGGCATGATGTATGAGTCTGTTTTTCTTCATTCGATCTGTGTAGGATTCAGAACTGCTTGTCCGCGTCTGGAATAGAATTACAGGCATCGTTTGCAGGGAGATGCAGGGCGCCTGGCCATCCTGGAAGAAATTAACGAAGGCTTTTTCTATGTGCTGAGTAGTGTTACTGGAATAAATCTGATTATTGTAACTTGGGCCATCTGTTGTCTTTTCCTGCAGTCAGGTAAGTGATTTGTGGACAAGGCACAGATGCAGTTGATCACATCTCACAGGCAGCTCTGGTCTGCCCTAAATAAGGTGCCTGCTTCTGAAGCTGTTAATGATGTACAGTGGCATCAAGCTTTATGAGCCAAGGTACTCATAAAGTGTGTATTACTGGAAGCACTTGCAAATGGAGCGCAGGCGCTCCCTGCAACAGCTTGTGGGTTTGATTTAATTGCTTGTGTGCTCATTCCCCATGTTTTTCAATGTTTTCCAGGGGCGTAGCTATGGTTGGTGCAGCAGGAGGAGTGGCACCAGGGACCAAAGTCACTGTGAGGGCGCTCACCTGTAGCCAAACGAGGTGCAGAGGACAATTCTTTCTTGTTTACATAAAGATCCATGGCTACATCACTGATTGGACACGGAAAATGTTGTCGTCTGTCAGACGAGTCAGAGACTCGTGTGGATGCTCATCTTCTAACTTGGAGATTCTTGGAGCTGACTGAAATAAATCTCATTTGCTCTGTATCGTTGTAATGATCGAGCTCTGGATTATGGATAGTGCTCCTGGGGCGCAGCAGGCGTGAATCACTTTGCCTTTGTGATCACTCCCTATTACAAACACAGGCGCAGCCAACCGGGCCGTTAGAAGGGGCACTGCCAGTGCGCCACAAAAATGTGGCACATTGTTAGTGCGTCGTTCGAGGGCAGTCCTCTGGCAAGGCAAAGGGGGTTCCATGGACCCCCACAGACATCCCCCTGCACGCAGGTGCAGTCACTCACTGTACCCACTGAAAGGGCGATCTCTGTTCACTCTTTAAAGTGCAGGTGGCTGCTGCAGGCACTTGTGAAACAAGGAGAGGCATTTTAGCAGATGCTCCATTTTTCATTGAATGCTCTGCCTTCAGGGCAGCCACGAGTTTGCAGCTGCTCTGTGCATTCATGATAATAGAACCCACTGTCCGAATCTGTGCCAGGTGCTCATAATCGAGACTCTGGTTGGATGATACCACTTTCCTCAATATTAATTGAAATGGTGATGAGAATAATTCTGAAACAACCATTCCCCTACTGGAGCCACTATCAAACATACACTAATATCCAAGTTCATTGATTTGGTAGATATTATGCAATGTTCTAGGGGAGAGAATTGGTGGAATAATGCACCAGGTGCCATGTTTTATTAAGTCTCCACCTTCTGCGTTTTCCCTCTTCTTAGTTCGGATCTTTCACAGAGATTCAGCTTTGACTTACTCTTGTTTACTCCTGGCTTACTTCTGGAATTCACGAGTCGGGTCTTTAACAAATAATGTCTTTAATAGAACTATTCATTAATCTTTCCTTACACAATCTTGGAACACACAGAGTAGTGCCTATGCATATGCTGAATGCCAGGAAAACCAGCAGAACAGACCAGGCCACAGACAGAATTGGAGAAGAGGAATTTAAGTAGGTGAGTACCTCGTTATAGAGAATTCAGGAAGCCGTGTGGATAGTCCACTCTAAGGACATTCCTGAGCTGAAGTAGCAGAGTAGGAATAATCGTGGAAATCTACAATTTGTGCCAATTTTCATGTTGTTTTCTGGGGATATTTGCAAATTCCCAAAATTTTGAAATGTTCAAAAATTGTAAAAGTAAACCTAAGATGGATAGATTTTCATCTCCTAAAATTTGGTGTCCTATTCACAAAGGGTTTGCTGTGACTTACTCTTGTAGTTTTGTACTGACTCTAGTTTACTTTTGAATTCCAGGAGTAAGTCAGGGTGTTTCTGGCATCCTCCTGGATACCAGAACTATTAGAAGAGTAAGTTGCACTTATCTTTAGCGAAATCTTTGGGAATCGGGCCAGTGGTTTGTGAATCAGCACGAGTGTTGTCATGAAATTACAAATGACTTAATTTCTCCTCTTTCATGTTCTGTTTATACATGAATTCTTCATTGGGCTATTTCTCCAGTTTTGCTGTTGTTCATCATGTTTACTTTACCCATTTCATGCTTCTGGGAGAAATTATGCTGTTTCATCAGCAGATTTTAACCGCTCAATACATGGTTGTGCTATTCGCATTGCATAGGATGGTTTTTAACTACATTGAGTGCAATTTCTGGTGTTTATACAGAATATCAGAACCAAAATTATGGTGCGACACAATACCGTGTAAAGAATAAGGAGGACAAAAATATTGTGAAGGTAAGTTTCTACAGGTAAGTAAAGTTTTACTATACATAACTGCACATATATGTACCTTGACGATATATATTTTCAAGGTATATAGATGTGGTGATCAGAATAGCATATCTATACTTACCTATTTGCACTTAATTTCTCTATATTTTTGTCCCGATATTTTTGACATGATAATCTAACCACACAATATACTTGTTTCTGACATTCTGTCAGTGATCCCAGTTTTTAGTAAATGACATGTTTATATCAAGTAAATATAGGAGTCTGGCTGATGGCTAGATGAGTACAAAAAATGCCATATTGCACTGCATTATATTCCATGACAACCGGACACCTCTATATCTGCTGCTTGTGCTTTCAGGGAAAAACACTAGGGGCCTCATTACGATGTCGGTCAGAAAGGCTCTAAACGGCATCCAGTTTATCCGAATCTGTGTCAGAAACTGCATTTCCGACCGACTCGGAAACATATCCGACCGACCGATTATGATAGTGGGGAACCGTTCGGCCTTTCCGACTCGTTTCCGACCGGCATTCAGAGAAACCGAATCGTTCGGAGCCGAGTCGTACAGGATTACGGACCGCGTTTCCGACTGACATATTACGATGTCGGATTCGGACAGCCTTTCCGGCTTGGTTTGTCCGACATGGATCGGCTGCTGGAAACTGACTTTGGGGGCCCGTAGCAGACCCCGCTTCACCCGGAGTCCTCCGGTTGGGGCCTGTGTGGGTACCCCTGGGTCCCTTCTTTCCAACCATGCACGGTGTGGCAGGCACCATGGGGTGCCCGCCACAGGGTGCAAAGTTATTCGCAACCACTGCTTTTTTCAATGGGAGCCTGTGTTGTCGGTCGGCACACAGGCTTCCATTGAAGTCAATGGGAGTCCGACCGAACGGTGTTCAGAAGCATCGTAATCGGTCAGTCGGACTCTCCAAATCCGATTCGGTTGGAAACCATTCCAACAAGGAGTCGGTCGGAATGACATCGTAATGAGGCCCTAGAAGGGGTGAAGAAAAAAAATCAGAGAAAGCAAATGTAAAATTAATGTTGGAAATTCTAATCTACAGAAGGAAATGCTTAGGGAGTGTCTGCACATCTTTTCTTAAGGAGGACTGCACTATCTTTTCTATACTTAAACACTGTTTTGTGAACCTCTCTACACTAATTGGTGCATGTGCATCTGAGCATGTTGTAAAAAGCAAGTGCAGGTGCCTAAAACTTTTCTTTAGAGGCTCCTGAACATTTCGACTACTAGCTCCACCCACTTCCCCAATTGGTGCCACATTTCCACTACTGGTGCTGCTCACTACCTGCATGAAATCCACCCAATTCTGGATGTCGTACTTGATCTAAATTGCAATATGCTTGTGAAGCAATAAAGTCTACTGTCTTCAAGGGAGGTTTGGAGGTAAGGGTCAAGCCCCCCAAACACATTTTGAAACAAAGGGCAAAAATAGCAAATTTTACAACACAATTTAAAATTATATTTGCTGGAAAGCCATAGGCTCGGTTAGAGCACTCTGCAAGGGACACTTATGAAGTATTCCAGTATGTTTATGATTAAAAAAAAGTAAATCAGAACAGAGGAATCATGTGAAACATTATCCTGTAAAAATATGTGCGCTGGCTACAGACCACACAGACATGAGGAAGCTGACATATTTTGCATCTTTTCATTTTAGCACTATAACAGTAGGAGCAGGGATACAGTAGCACAAGCTGTAATAATGTCATTTCTGTGGCCTGCCACCATTGCTGAAGTAGGATGGGGGACTACAAAAAACCAACACTAGATGGAATATTTATGTATCACAGGATTACAAAGATATAATATCACAGGTCTTTACTAGGTGGGATCGAAGTTGGCAACCTAATTGAATATTCAGAGTGCTATACCACATATGACATTTACAGCTTGGAATTATTGCCGCAGAACAGATATGCTTGTTACGGTCAGGAACATTAACACAGCATGCTACCTTGTGGTTAGAGTAGGCGAGGATTCATCACAGGGGTCAATTAACCCAGATTGACAGACATTGGGCAAATGCATGGTTCCTTCAGAACATATATATATATATTAAATATTGATTTCCTGTATTTAATATTGAATGCATATATAAGTTACATTCTACACTTATAAGATTGACGCCGAAGTGGTGAGTGTCTGGTATATTTCTAAACCAAGAAAGTGTCTACATAGTGAGAATCACATCCCAAATGAAAAGAAATGTTAACTAGAATGTAGTGCCCCTCTTTGAACTCTAATATATCAAGGCGCTTGCCCTGAAGAATCTTGTTTCCCACTGGCCGTTTTTTGCCTGCTTGTGTCTCACTCAGTTTAAAGATTGAATTGTGCTATGATCATCTCTAGAAAATCCTCTTTGTTGTATCACCTGACCTTTTTCAGTGAAAATGATTGTTGTCGGAAGGTCACCATCTGCGTTTGTAAAGAACTGAACATTTCTTCAAAAGCAGTATTGTTTCATGAATGATCCTACTTAACTGAAATTAGATTTTCATCTGCGGAGGGACCATGCCCCATTCCTTTTAAATAATTTGCACCATGTACTTGATTTGGTTTTCTGAACTTAATATAGACTGCATTCGATGTTATTTAAGGTAGTTCAGAGATTTTGTTCAGCACACATATCACACTGCAAAAGAGTTAAAATTGTGACTATCATTTATTATTATATGTTGCAGATGAACAAGTTGTATTCATAACCACACATAGCTGCAGAGTGTTACCCACCTCTACCAGGTATATCATTCACAGTAATGTAGATAGCTCAGTTCACTGAACTGTATAGTAAATGTTGTTTGTTTATTCTCTTCTGGATGTGAAAGCATAAACAAACCCTGAGCAGGTCCATGAGAGGGTGCTACTCACATTCTTCATTCAAAATCCATTCAAAATTCCTTTCCCCCCATGTTCTTGGGAGTGCTTTTTTGTCTCCTGGGTGAACTAGGTGGGCGAGACAGAACAGCTTCAAAATTCAGACATCCCCCACATTTGAATTGAGAGTCTGACAGCTACTAGTTGGCATTATGCAATCTGGCAACATTATGCAATCTGGAAACATTTCTGGATTGCTTTATAACACAAAATTGGCTTATTGCCATGGTTAAACATGTAAGTGTTGATGAGACATGGGTGTTTTCTTTATTTCATTTGTTTATTTTCAAGATATCATCTATACATTTAACACTAAAAAAGGGATTGAACGAGTTCACTGTTGCGTATTGTTGCTTGCACATCTATCTTAGATTTCCAGGTTTTTCGCTCTACAGCTATTGGTCATATACTCTGGGCGTGATTACGACAAGTCGTGGTGGCGGACTGTGGACCAACAGACTGGCGGTCCACCCACCGTATTACAAGTACAGAGGTTGGACCGCCACTGGACCACTGCAACAGCCGGGGATCCCTGATCCCATGGTGGTGACGCAGTGGTCTGAGGCAGCAACATGCTGGTGGTGCTGGTGCGGCACCGCCAAGCATGTTATGAGTTGCCTCAGTGCGGCCCTTACAAGGCCCCCTGTCGTCTCTGTGCAGGGGGGTGCATTCAGGGGGGCACATGGTGTAACCGAGTTTTATATAGCGCAAACTTGACCCGAAGGTATCGGGTATCAGAGCGCTTTACAGGAGCACCAGTTGTGTTACATGAGGACACATTCATTTTTCTGTTAGGCACGGGGAGATTAAGTGATTTGCCCAGAATCACAGGATGTTGCGCGTCCTTGCCCAGACTCGAACCCGGTTCACCAGATTTGAGGTTGACCGCCCTAGCCGTTAGGCCAACTCCTCTCCTCTTGTATTTACCTTTCCACCCAGAAACAATTCTAAAGACTCCCTAAAAAGTTTACATTCATTATGTTGCCTGCCTGAGAATGTCTAAAGAATAAACCCAAATTTCATGCTGGTTTGTGAGGAAAGATTTTTTTAAGCAGGACAAATCATGCATTTTCTTGGATGAAAAATAAATGGAAAAGAAACTGAAATATGCAAATACGCATTTCCACTTGACTTACTCTTCTTGCAGATATTTCTTACAGTGGAAAAACTGCATTAGTAAATAGGGATCAGTGACAGAATATTGGAAACAACAATATCGAGTTGCAGAAATATTGTGTCAAAAATATTGATTTCAAAATTATTGTTTCCCTATACTTATAATGATAAGTACAAAAATATAAAAAAAGAATACTTTCCCACTAATTTCATTAAAAAACATAAAAACGTGTGTTTTTATATATAATGTTAATATAATGTAAATTAAATAAACTTATGTAATATGTAACACTATATATAAATATACACTTATATAAACACACACACATGTGTGTGTATGCTTCCATATACATACATATATAATGTAACATTATTATTAAAATATATAGATTTACATATCACATTTTTGGCTTATTTGCTTTAATTTACTACTACCAAAAGCACACACACACACACATATATATATATATATATATATATATATATACACATATATACACATACATATATATACACATATATATAATATATAAATAAATAAAATAAACATAAAACATATCAATAAATCGACTGCAAAACATTAAATAAATTATCAAATTAATTAAATATAAAATCCCAAAAAGACTGACTAGAAATGTTATAAACATTTAAAAAATATATATATGTATATACATATAAACAAATAATATATAATTAAGAAATAAATAAATATATATATATATTTAAACAATATTAAAAAAATATTGAAGTCTGGGAATAATAGAAATACTATTCCCACTCCAGTCTGTGCAACAGCAGGGAAAGCATTAGACTTTGCAGGGATTACATTTAATATTCCCACTCTAGTCTGTGCTATAATAGAGAAAGCACTGGATTTAGGAAGGATAACATTTATTATTCCCACTCCAGTCTATGCAACAGTAGGGAAAGTGTTGAACTTTGAAGGGCTCAAATTTACTTATCGCACTCCAGTCAGTACAACAGTAGGGAAAATGTTGGATTTCAGAGGGGTAAGATTTACTATTCCCATTCCAGTCTGTGCAGCGGTAGGGAAAGCGTTGGACTTTGGAGGGGTAATATTCACTATTCCTGCTCAAGTTTGTGCAGCAGTAGGCAAAGCATTGTACTTCGGACGGGTTAAATTTACTATTCTGACTCCAGTCTGTGCAACAATAGGGAAAGTGTTGGACTTCGGAGGGATTACATTTATGATTCCCACCACAGTCTGTGGAACAGTAGCGAAAATACTTCACTGCAAACACATTACGTGTTTGAACAACCCTATTCATTTACATCAAATATAAAACTCTTAATCTTAAAATGAACATTATTAATTAACCAAAAACATTTATATACATAAAAATAAAAAATAATTAAACAATGTACATGATTGTGAATTTAATAATTAATGATCAATTAAACAAATTGCTATTTATTACTTAATTAACTTCCCATACTATCCTCCCACAAACCTAGTACCTCACACAGAAAATATAACTACACTATTTAGGTATAGCACAATTAACATAACTAATAATCACTTACATTATTATTAATAAATTAATTGTTAATTATTACTTAATTAGCTTCCCAACTTGTAGCCATACAAACCCTGCTGCCCGCACCCAATATATACCTTAAAAAATATAATTACACAATTTGCATAACTAATAATCAATTAACAAGTAATAAATTAATTGTCAATTAATTATCACTTAATTATCTTCCAACCCTATGCCCCTACAAACCCAGCAGCCCACACCTAAAATATAACAAAAAATATAATTACACAATTTACATACCTAATAATCAACTAAATAGTTAATAAATTAGTAATTAATTGTTAATTAATTATGATCAATTAACTTCCCACCCTATGCCCCTACAAACCTAGCAACCTGCTATAACACTATAAATTACTATTAGCAACTAAATTACAAATTATAAATCACTTAAAATTGCAAACTATATTTAAAAATATTATCAACACATATACAAACAATAATAACATAAATGAACACCTTGACCGCAGCGCGAATTCCGCCGCGGTGCGGGTTAAATAATGAGTGGGCGTGTCTGGGACGGCCCCCGGCCGTCCTCCGCACACGCCCACCGTGACGTCGGACGGCCGGGGGCCCTCCGACGCATCGAACGGGTTAATATATGAACTAAAACACATTAAGATAATTAAAAAACTATATTTTTTATAACAATATTATTGTAAATGATATTAACAACAATGATATTCTTGACTATGATAATACTTAACTGGAAAAATCGATATTCATGACAATGATATTCCTGCATCATGATATTTTTGCATCACTGTGGACATGCCCTTTCTGCAGGGTCACACCTTTTGCCTTCCTACTGCCCTTTTTGCTGAATTAGTTTTTGTTGGCTTTAGGACTCCGTACACTTTGCCACAGATAACCAGTGCTAAAGTGCATGTGCTCTCTGCTTAGAATATGGTAACATTGGTTTATCCACAATTGACATATTTAATTTACTTATAAGTCCCTAGTAAAGTGCACTACATGTACCCAGGGTCTGTAAATTAAATACTAGTGGGCCTGCAGCACTGATTGTGCCACCCATTTAAGTAGCCTTGTGTGTGCAGTTGTAAGCTGCCATGTCTACCTGGCAAGTTAAATCTCTTGCCAGGCCCAACCCTTACTTTTTAATGCATATAGGTCACTCCTGAGGTAGGCCCTGGCCAGCCCAAGGGCAGGGTGCACTGTTGTTAAAACGTAGGAGATGCACTTTTAGGTTTTACATGTCCTGGTAGTGAAAATCTCTTTAAATCTTTTTTTTTAGTACTGCAAGGCATATCTCTCCCATAGGATAACATTAGGATTACCTTATTAAATCTATCTCTGGAATCACAATGTAAAATCACAACTTATGGTGAAGTCAGATTTTAAAATGTAATTCTGAAAATGCCACTTATAGAAAGTTTGTAATAAACCAGTGGGAAACCCAATATACCCTTGGAGGCTTGGGCAAATAAACAAGTATTGAGTAGAGATGCCTACAAGGGATTTTATTCACTGAACTTAGTCAAATTTCATATAAACTTGTTACTGATTCGTTAGGCCCCAATTGGTGGCTTAACGTTGCAGAAGTCTACACATCAATGTAGTTGTACACAAAATCAATGTTCAACAGAACAATTAGAAGACAATTAGAAAACACGGGTATATCTTTCTTTCATAAATTCACAATTTTTAATGTGGAACAAAAATGTGAGGGGTACATTCAGAAACAATAAAACACTATGATGGAGGATACATAAATGAACCTACAAATCATAAGTGTAAACATCTATTCCAAAAGAATACACAGTGGGAAACAAATCTACAAAGATAGAAAACAATTCCTCAAACGCCTTAGTTGTTAGGGAAATAGATGTGATAGTCGACGTTTCGGTCTGTTGTGGCAATAACATCCGTCAGACCATCTTCAGGACATACAGTTGTTTGTAAAACAAGTCCCTCAAATCGTATTCAGTAGTTATCTCGAACCAAAAATGATCGAGTAATAGAAATGCAGAGAGGGCCTTGTAAATAGGCTCCTCTATTAATAAAGTAAAGAAACCCATTTTGCAGTTCAAAGTCAGGGAAGCAGTTAAGTCTCACGACTTTGTCGGGGGAAGCAGGAATCTTGTTCTGAAATGTCTTCCTGGAGTTCAAGAGAGTTACGATAAATCAAAACTCCACACAAGCGAGTTGTAAATGACTCGTCGTCTCCAGAGAGTCCCGCACACAGCAAATACACGGTACACGGGACGCTAAGACTAAGTTCAGTGACTAAAATCCCTCAATACTCAATACTTATAGAAAGTTAGCATTTTCTTACTTTTGACATTTAGTGCCTTCTGCCTGTCTCTGAATACACGTCTGGGGTGGGTGACAGCAGGGCTTGGTGCAGTCACTCTAGACAGCCATACACAGAGGGAGCTTAGGTGTGACTGATGGGCCATCCTGGGCAGGATGGGATGGAGGAGCTGACACACCTGAATAATCTGTGTCATGTCCCCACACAAAGGGCTGCATACCCCCCTGTAGTGAGTCTGGAGCCAGGGCAGGAAGGAGAGGAACTCTGTGCACTTCAAAGGCCTCTCTTTAAAGTCTTCCCCACTTCAAAGGCACAACTGCCTATATGGACCTCAGACACATCACCATCTCAGTACACTGCTGGACCTGTGGATACTCTACCAGCAAGGACTGCTGTGCTGCTACAAGGACTGTTACTCTGCTGGACTGCTACTCTGCTGGACTCCTGCTTTACTGTGCTGACCTACTTCCTGATGCTCTCTTGCATGGGAGTGAGAAGGACTGGACCTGCATCTCTCCAACCCAGAACCAAAGTGACTCCAAGGGCTTGCTGGCTTGCCTCCTGATTGCATAGGAGTATATAGAAAATAGCCTCTAGGTAATTGAAGTCTTTCGAATAATATGTCAGCATTTTAATAAATAGCCTTGTGACTGCCTCAATGGAATGGGACTGAAATTAGCAAGAAGGCGGCTAGCCTTACGTAATTTCCTACACTTGAATCACCATAAGCAGAGGTGTTCTCATAATTAAGCTCAAGTTTAATACTGTTTCTCATTAATAGCACCTTGCTCCAAGTAACTGGGCTTCCACACAAGGCCTGGTGGCTTGAACTGGGCATCACAAAGCAGTTTAGAAAATTCTCTCTATCGCTTTGTAGATGCCACCTTCAACATGAGAGAGGCACTCAGAGTTTCAGAGTACTACCCCTAGTGAGAGATGAGTATCTTACTTTCCCATCATATGTTACATGCTGTTTCCAGACAGAGACTTCATTCATCTGGTGTGTGAAATAAAAATCTGAGAAGTCCACCTAAGTGCTCCACTTAGGTGAGAACAACTGTGCATGCAGGTCAGTAAAACTACCTTTCTTCCCTAATAGAATGCATTAATAATGGACAGGCTGGCCAGCTCAAATGTAATCCCCTTCACTCCAAAAAACAATACATTACAGGTTTTTTCACTTTCTGTCTTCCCAGAACCCATTTCTTTGGTGAGAGGTTCTGTGACTCACTCAGTGAAACTCTGGATTTCCCTTTTCACTGTCAGAACATCTCATTAATGTTTATTTACCGGTCACCAAAGCATGGAAGACTAATGCTCTCTTTTTCTGCACAGAATAAGTCTGATGGTTGAGTACTTGAAAGCAGAGAGAGCCATTTAATGCAGGACTAATGCACACCAATGACTGCTACCTGAAACTCTGTGGCACAGCTCGCATAATATTAACTTAGGGCATAATTTATTTTTGGGAGGCCAGCCCATCCTCCGCAAGGGCGATGGAGTAAATTACTCTGTCATCCTGATGAAGGTACTGACCACCAAATTTTGAAATGTCAGCCAGCCCAGCAGCTATTTCAAGCATTGATAGGAACTGTTATCAAGGTGTTTCCGGCCAATGCATTGTAAGTTTGCTGGATGGTACCATCAAACATGATGGAGCTGTATGTCAAAGAAAATTCTTTTTTATTTTCAAAAAGAAAATGCCAAAGAAGCATTTTCTTTTTGGAAATAAAAAAACAATGCCCCGTTGCCATGGGAGTTTCCTCCTACGGCGAGGGGGGCATTGAACACTTTTCAATGGCCCTTACCACCAGGTTTTTCCTGGTGGTGACAGGCACTGAAAATTGGCTATATGTACACCGATCTAAATTTGGTGGGCAGGCATATCGCCAAACCTCAGATGGTCCTTACTCCGTCAAGCCGCCAAACAAGTTTGATGATGGTGGAGATGGGGTAGTCTCCGCCATCATCAAACTATGTCCACCTAGTCTTGGTGGGAAGGGAACTCCGTTGCCATTGTAAAGGAGTTCACTCTCAACCAAGATATAAATATGGCCCTTAGTTTTTATACAGTGCTTCACACTCCGACTGCAATTCTGCCATTTCTAAGCACTATACAATGCAGCAGTTACGATTATTCAATTTAATGTTAGCAACATTAACCAACCTCAGTAGGATATAAGGCAGAATTGCACTTGCCTGGATTTGAATTTGTGAGCTGAGATCATCACATATTCCAGCATTTAGCTCACTGGCCCTTTCTGCCGGCAGTGAGAAAATGAGGATTATTAGGGTGCATCTGTATAGGAATACTAATTAGATATTTGTGAATTAATACTTCTAATTTTACATTTCAACCCTCCAAAAAAAACCTGGAAAGGAACACGCAATTTTGAAAAGCTATTCACCAATTTTTCTTCTCCCCTATCTAGCCAAACTACTGGAGGCCCATGTGGAGCAGCATCTCTGCTCCTTCCTAAAGGACTCTAAATTCCTCAAACCCTACCAAGCAGACTTTCAACTGGCCCACCCAACAGACACATTAATTCTCTCTGTAGTTTGATGATATGAGAGAAGAAGCAGAGAGAGGCATTTCTCAGGCACTGGCCCTCCCAGATCTCTCTGCGACCTCGACACGGTCAACCTTGCAACTATGATGGACCGTGTAGAGGACACCGGACTGCAGGGTTTTGCTCTGGATTGGATGAAATCCTTTTTTAAAGACCATTCCCAATTTGTCCATCTCTTCCCCTTTTGCTCATCCAAGGTCCAACTAAATTGCGTAGTACCACAATGACCATTCCTATCCCCCCATCTTTTTAATCTTTACATCCGCCCTCTGACACATTCCCTTTAGCTGCGGAAGGTGAAAAATATATAACTACGCTGATGATATGCAGCTGCTTTTCACTATTGATAACACCTTGGAATCCATAGAGTTTTTCCAAAACACTATGCTATATATTCATGATTGGAAGAACAGCCATCAGCTGAAGCTGAACTCCGACAAAGCTGAGATTGTTATTTCAAACAATAAGATCAACCAATGGAATCCCTCCTGCTGGCCTCCTGAGATGGTATCCCCCATGCCCAATAAAGCTGTAAAAAGTCTTGGGATCCTAATTGATGAGGATCTTTCCATAAAATCACAGATAGGAGCAGTGATTTCCTCATGCTTTCTCCAACTTAGGAGAATCAGGGAAATCAGGAAATACTTTACTTTTGAAGCCGCCATTCAAATCAATATTGCCTTAGTTAAGTCCTGGATAGACTAATCAAATGCTCTCTATCTGGGACTTCCAATAGGCCTCAACCACAGGCTACAAATAGCACAAAATCAAGCAGCTAGACTGGTCTTTCAACAACTGCCACACTAAACCACCAATGGAAAAGCTACACTGGCTCCCAGTAGCTCAGTGTACCATCTTCAAAACAAGCTGCACTGTTTTTAAAATCAATCCACGACAAAAGCTCTGCTTTTATGTCCTCAAGAATTGAGAGCTACACGCTTAATCTCAGATTGGCCCATCTGAACCTTTTAACCCTACCAAGGTTTAAGAGAAAGAGGCTGGGTGGGGCTAGATTCTCTGTGATTGGCCCCTGTACATGGAAATCCTTCCCTCCTGAAATCAGATCTGCAGCCAATTATGCAAGGTTCAGAAAACTCTTAAAAACCTGACTGTTTAAACAAGCATAAAGCACATTTTCCTGCTAGTTGCCACCTTCAATTACCTCAGTGGCAAGAAACCTTTTTGGTGTACATGCACTCTATAAATGCCGTATGACATAACATGTATATTTTTAAGTTTAAGTAGGAAGAAGATTGATAAGTGCATTGTCCAAGATATTGAAAGATTATTAACAATTAGTGAAGTTGAGGTTGTAGGTGATCAGAGAATTTGGCATGAGGGGATAGAGGTCACAGTGTTTGTCTGAGTTGTCACTGAACACTCACAAGGCCCAAACTATTTGATCCACAAAGATAAACTGACTCTTGGGATGATACTTTGACTCATGTTTGATTGTTTGGCTCAAGCAGCAAGACATTCCACAATGATAAGGAATTGGTGTATGTGGAACAATTAGCCAAACAACAATAAGTGAATAAAAAAGTATCAAAAAGTGAAAAAGTGGCTGAATAAATCAAATGGTGCATTGAAATCAAAAGCTTTTCATAATAAGCACTGGAGGAATCAGTGTTCAATATTATCCAATGGGAATCTTGAGACCATGTGGTTAAATAAAACCTAGACTCTAGTGGCTGAACTGGTCAGTTTGTGTGTCTGGATACCAGTTTTCATAGTTGGTCCAGCTCAGCATTTTTACCTTGGGCTCTTAAAACTTCCTGGAGGACAAATATCACAAACAAAGCATACCTGAACGCTATGTCCAGCAACAGCCAATGATATCAGATTGATGGCCTGGCGGTCCTATTGTAGCCTCAAACTTCACACTAAAAACCAGCAAGTAGAAAAATTGCAATACTGAGCCTGCTGAGGCTGGGTCTGCTTCCGGAAGAGGCATCAGGATTATCACAGGTTGCACTCTATCCTTCAACTGAAGATGTTCACAAAATCCGATGCTTTTGAACGAATTCTGTTAGCAATATTATCATGAAGAAATGTACTCAAATCTTTAGGACTTGCTACTTAGATTGCAGTCCACTTCTTTCAGTTACCCAGTTTCCCAGAAGTTAGCTTACAGGTCCAGAGGAATGCCAAGGTCCAACTGGCCAATTGGAATTCTTGCAGGCAGTCATCAGCTATTGCCTCCAGCCTTAAAGGAAATTTCTTTGGTGGCTGGAGGGCTTCGCTTGCTGGACTTAGAGCCCCTTCACTAAGGTTGATCAGCAAGAGACTGGTGTTGCCAATCTGTGAGGGAAATGCTGGCAGCAGATGTTCAAGTGGAGTATGAGGAAACCTTTACCAGCAATCTCTGACAGCCATCCTGGAATTCTTCAGTGACACAGGCATGGACGTCTTCTTTACTGTTCGGCAGTATATAGATTCTGTCTTTGAAATGCGTCAAGCAGGGCATTTTAAGTCAGCCGTTGAGATCTAGTCAGTCTTAAGTCCCAAGGCTTTCCACTTCCAGTATTTCAGCAAGTGATGTTGTTTCTGGCTTGAGTACATGCTTTATGGCATCATTATTATCCCAGAATTAAATGCACCAAAAATTCAAAATGGTGAGTCCTTGTCTCTACTGTGCAGAGCATTCCTTTGCCCTGCAGCTTGGTTGCAGCCTTTCCAATTCAGACTGCTCAGCTTTGAAAGTGTGTAGGGACACTTGGTGCACACCCCCTGGAGGACGTTTCTATTGAGACTCCTTGGCTTATCTTCTAAATGAAGAAAGGTGCAAGAGATGATATTTACAACAGAAGTCTGTTCGGCTGGCACCAGGACACTCCTCCCTCAACCTAGGTACTGTGCGTTCAATCATTCGAGACAGCATTTTGTGATAATGGCAACCTTAAGGTCTGAGGCAAAGATGATTCCAGAGAGAAATGTTTATTAATTTCGTTTGCACTGCATCTGAGCTTGGGTAAAACAGGTTTCATATCTCATAACTAATATAATTGATTACTAACTCCATTAGCAGTTTAGCAACTCCAACTTCACTTCAGCCCACGTTATCTGCACCCTACTCATTTGGTTGTGATAGTTATTCCTATCAAAAGAAGCAATATTTTTAATGCACTATTACATATGTCCTGCTCCAGAGGCTGGCAGGTAAAAATGAAACCTAGATTTACATGACGTTCCTTAGGAGCAAGTAGGACAAATAAGTCCTTCTCTCTTGCTTCCCAAGACCTCCACTCAGAAGTCATCTTATCAGGACAGTTATTGCAATTTCGAAATAAAAATGCTTATCCCCTAAAACAGAACAAATATGGCAAAGCCTGGATAGCAGATAGCAGACTGCAGCCACTGCACAGCTAAAATGTAGGATATGCCCAGAGGAAAGAAAATGTGGAGATAACAGAAAATAGATGGATTTCTTTGTAGAGCTCATTATTAATGAAGCCACATGACAGCAATATGTCAGAGTTATTGCTTCATACATTGAAGCACTATATTTGAAAAAGTCAGTTTATATGGCCTTAGGCACTAATCCCACCTCCCCATTATTTACATCAGATTCTAGATCTAGAGGAGAACTACCACTATGATACTTGCAGTCATATTATAAATGCCATATTATGGGTTTGCTTGCCTTGAGTCGGCCATTAAACTGCAACGGAGCCTATTTATGCACATAGCTCGCTTTTTTTTATTCAGCAGAAAGCATAAGAATAATTCATTACATCATAAATAATAAGAGCTGGATAATAATAATTCTGATACAATAAAGTACACTTCATACTACATAAGCTACAAGACAGGGACCCGCCCTTAAAGAAAGATAATGACTAGAGTAAATGTAGATTGCGCTTTGTGACGTTACATGAAACAGAAAAAAGGTAAACATCTATCGCCTTGATCCCACCCGGCAAAAATCATCAAGTGTTTCCATTTATCTCCTATGCCATACTCCGTCCATTCTCTATAATCATAAGTAGACTCCATCATAGCAGCCCTACAAGTCCTTCTCTAGTTTTCCATAAAACTCCAAACTCGCATGAACCTTTTAGTTGCACCAACCCTTTTAGCATAGGCCTCTTCAAATTTCCTTGTACGGATCATTTTATTATTCCATTCTAGATGTGTAGGGACTCTATTTGTCTTCCAGTTCAGAAAAGATTCGGCAGCAAGGAACCTCATTGGTGGAGAATTGTTTTCTTTGTATGGCTCTAGAGAGTATCTGTTCTTTAGATGCACATAGCTCGCTTTGTGATTGTAAACTCCAATTTCACATTTTTTGTGCTACCGTGCAGATAGGCATACTGGAGGTATCATGGATAATTCAGAGGTCGAAGGAGTGGAAAGCAAGACTTATGTCCCTCTGAGGTGCACCGGGGGTAACTCTGATAATAAAGTTTACATTAATTTGCCTGACCTGGACACTAGGTTGGACACTGATTTTAACTTGGTCCAGAGGGCAATCGTGTTTACACTGATCAAAGGTTTGAACGGACAGCATTCCTTTAGTGGTTGTGTGTGGAGGAGCCCTCAGAGTCTCACACAGAGTGCAAATCAATTCCCTTTCAATAGTAATAAGCATTGGCATAGCCAATAGGTCTCGCCTTTGGGACCTTATAAGTGTTTAGCCATGCAACAGTTGATGTTGTTGCACCAAGGATATTGTGCTGGATAACTAAACACTTATAAGGTCCCAAAGGCGAGACCTATTGGCTATGCCAATGCTTGTTTGGCTTTGACAACAGTGTGTGATTTTTCCATCCTGTTGTCTGAAGGGGTTAGTTCCTTGTCTTCCTCTGTTCATGTGGTGGCGGGTGGCTGCATATTCTTAGTTGTTAGTGTGTATTGCTGCCTAAAATGGGAAGACTTCTCGTAAATGCACTAGCAAATACATAAAATGTTTGAGTGGTATCCATAAAACGTTATACACACATGCGCAGTCTGCATGGCGAACATGAGCGAAATACAGAGCGTAAAAGGAGATTATGAAAAAAGGCCTGACAGGTGGCACGCAGGCAAATGTAAAAGTCGTTTGAACTCCTGGCTTGCACACTGTTACAGCTGTCTCGAACATTTGTCTTTACCTAATCGGTAATGTCGTAGGTTGAAGAAAAGGCGTCTTTCCTGCTGTTGAGCACTTTCATGGTGGCGGAAGTGAGGGAAGCCACAAACAAAACCTAGGGTGAAATGTAACTGGAACCGAAAAAATAACTATAATAACGAGCGCGGCAGCCTGCTGAGCTGACCACACGCTCGTGCACCATGGCCTTTTGCTTGCGGTTACCCGCACGGCCGCCATGTGTTTTCAATTATCGCGCCCGCGTCTGGGCACGATAATTGGAAACAGATGGCGGCCGTGCGGGTAACCGCAAGGAAAAGGCCATGACGCACAAGCGTCTGGTCAGCTTTTTGAAGCACCTACATAAAGTCTTCGCCAGAGCAGCGCTTGCGCGCTACTCTAGGCTCGACCTAAAAAGCATGAATTTTACAATGTAGGACAATGCTTGTTGTGTGCTACAGCAATAAGCTTATGTGCTAGGCACAACGACATGAATAGATAAGGGACAGACTGTATGTAGCCATAAAAATGATGGAGCCACTTCAAAGGAACATATAGGTAATGCAGAACTCTGTAGACACTTTTGACAAGCTATATTCAGCCAGTTACAAACAGCAAGAAATATGAAAGGCGTGTTAATATTCTCTATGCAAAAACAGTGCTATTTGTCAGGTGAATAGCAAAGTAGTATACATTATAGCATGTATTTCCCTACCTTTCATGAAACAATGTTACAGCAGTCCATTTATGATAGAACAGAGGTTTCAATTGTTCAGTGTGCTAAGCACCTAGTCAGAGACCCAAAGACAATACTTTTAAATCTTGTCAGGACTGACTGAGCCTTTAATTCTTCCGTGGATGACTGAATGAAGACTAATGATGTAGGTAACATTAACATTTGTTAATACAGTGCCCAGAACTATGTGGTTTATTCAACATGCCATATAAATAATGATTATTGAGTTGTACTTACAAATTAGAGCGAGAAAATAGCTGTTGAAAACTTTCGAAACAGGAACCTGCCGCAGCTTGCTGTGTGCCTGGAAAGAGAATTAGTTTCGAGTTAGAAAGGAATGGAAATAACTTGTCTTTAGGTTTAAAGTAGCCTTGAAATAGAGATGGTTGTGGATAAAAATGCCATAATCTTTTCTTTCCTGTACCTTTCAGCAATCAATATTTACTTTTTGATGTGCCTAATCCGATTAAATTCGAATATCAAACGTAGCTGCAGGCGATCCAGACATGAAAAGTTACTGCAGCAGTTTGATTTCATCAAGCGAGGTCCTGGCATCAAGTTTTACAATCAGAATCTCCCAGATGGTTAGACAGTGAAAGGAGCTAGCCCCTAATATGCATTTTCTTAAAACTGCTCCTTTTACAAAATCCATAAAAACAAGTTCGTTTTTCTTGACACCATTAAAAACAGCCAGCATTTCCATCCAGGGAGCAGCTGTACAAAATCCCCTCAATTTTTACAATCTTAATTATGCTAGTATCAGGTACCTCTTAGCAACTATTGTGCTGAATAAAGTCTTACAACGGAAGTCCTGGACGGATAGAGACCTCCGCTAGAATTTCTTTTAATAACGTTTTAATGACATACGTTGCATCTTCAGTTTACCACCAAATGAATTGTGTAACTATCTTAACATCAATGCCTTATTAATAGAATAATGAACAGATACGATTATGTTTAATCTAGAATATCCTTTCCTTATTAAAACATTATTTCTGCCAACTGGAATCAAATCAAGGTTTCTTGTGACTACCATTTTCTACAACCTCAAAATACAAACTGTACAGAGACTCATTTATGTGCAGCAATAACTGGACGATTATGAAGTTTTGGGTCCAGGTCTTCAATTACGTTTGATTTATAAAACATCTTCTGCACATTTTACTAGCCACATACCACCGCAAGCTAAAACTAAAAGATGATGGAGATGTGTTCAACATGTTGCAGGCAATGTCTATATGTTTTTGCTACGTTGTTTCGTTGAGATTATATTGTCAGAAATCAATGAAAGAATGCCACTTGTTTCAAACTCTTGGCCATTACTTACACTGCTAACATGAATCCAAAATTATCTCTTTTGTCTTGATAACATAGAACACTACACAAAACAAAAGATCTCAAACGTCCTGGTTATTTCAGAGGCATCATTCTCGAAAATAGCAAAATCAAACAAAAGTTAAAAAGTGATGATTTGCTAAAAGAAATAACAAGCTCTTGGTAAAGAGCAGTTTTCAGGTCTGGCGTTACAGAGCTGATATTGCCAGACCTGATGTGCACAACAGAAAAAGAACTTTCAGAAGTACTACTGAGATAAATAAATGGAGGAAGGTGTGTCGCAAACCATCTCATCCCCCGTTGTTAAATGATTTTCACTCTTGTTACTACTTTTGCCCCTGAATTTGTGTCTAGCAGTTTGGTTCCTTTTCTTCTGGATTCCACTCCTGGTCTGTTCGGCTGTTTTCTTCTTTCTGATATAAAGAGGAGTTCGGTGCTTTCCTGATTACTCCAGTGCTATCTTTATCTTTAATTAACTACAATAAAGTCTTTTTTTTCCTGCTAACTGGCACCATCTTAAGAAGACACTTTTCACTTATGTTATTCTGTGCAAGGTAGCATTGTGTCACCTTTTCCTCAGGCAATTAAGAAGGGTGCTGAACAGACTTTTTAAATGTCCAGTCCTTGACATGCTCATGGTACCTAGTTCTTTTGTCCTAATTTTGGAATTACACTGTCGCCTCAGCTCCCCTTCCATGATTTTGGAAACTACATACCATTCAACCCACATTCACTGTTATTAAGACGGTTTATTAGGTGTTCGAAAATATTTAGAACAATCCTCGCCTCACTTAATGGTTCTGACAGTCCTGCCAAGTACCACGCATCAGGCGTTATACTAAGGCATTTCAGTGTGGTAATCCGCATTACCGCACTGAAATGCATTGTCACACATATCTGTTGCGACTTGTGTCTCAGGTGTCAATGAAAGCGCCAAGTGTGGCAGCACGCCGCCAGTGTCGTGCACTGTGCGCGCTGTGCTCCCGCAGGCTTGGGGCTCGCACTGTGTGGTAAGGCAGTGCTGGCAGGCTCACAACTCACTCAACTGCACTAGTGCTTCAAATGCATCATGATTGATTATTGTGATCATTCCCCTGCAGGCCAGCGTGGCTCTGACTGACAGCCTGACGTCATGATCCAATGACTAGACTGCCGGACCCAGTCAGGTTGTTTGCTACATGCCCGCGCCGCGGGGACGTCACATCCTGCTGCTGGAGCAGGCAGCTTTGAGGAAGATGCGCACCGCAAATTGAATGATGGCGCCATTCACAAAGCTGCTACAGGCACCTCGCACTGACCTGGGCCACCGCCGTGCCTGTAGCTCAACTGTTTATTTACCCCCTGCTGAAATTATTGCAACCAACTTGACCATTTCTAAATAATGAAGCAATTGCAGCCCCATTCAGACTTCACCTGCCGAGCTGCCAAGCTACTTGGGTGTTGGAGGACCTGTCACTGCTGACCCTGAAATTTCTCAGTGTCCCCTAAACTACTGTGCCGGGTGGTCACGGTGGTGATCCAGTTGGTTTTTTCAAGAGACCCCCAGAGCAAAGGAGTTTTCAGGCAGGGCCTTATTTTTTTATGCTATTCAGCCACTGTTTCCAAACACACTGGGACTTGTCTCCCAGGGCGTGCTTTCTTTTTCAGTTTTTTATATGGCACGTACTCGACCCGATGGTATTGGGGCGCTTTACTTGCGCTACAATTACATTACAAGGACACATTAATTTTTTTGCTGGGCAAGTGGAAATTAACTGATTTGCCCAGAATTACAGGATTTTGAGCCAGCGTCGCAGACTCGAACCTGGTCCCCAGTGCCAAAGTCAGCAGCCATTGATCATTTTTCCATGACCAGCACCACCATGTTCTGCACCATGGATGCAGGAAAAACCACAGCAGATTTTGTTTGCCTTCTTAGGTAGTGCCATGCCAAATTGCAGCTGCTGATGCCCCTCCCCCCCTCCCGCAAGGCTTCAATGATGGTTGAGCTACTGTAGATTCAGCATCGAAACACAGAGGTACCCAATGTCTGAATGAGGTGGGGCGAGACTGGGGGGGCAAAGAGGGTTGCTTAGAGGTAGGTAGACAGATTATATAGCCATCAGTTTTCGGTGGGTGTCCCATTACCTGCCACCTCTAAATGACGGCTTTCTGCTGGTTGGAGTCCTCCTCTCATTGCACCATAGGCAAGTAATCACCAGCCAGTTCCGCAGAACTCCTCACATGCCACTTCAGGATACAAGGGCACTAGGTTAGTGCCTTTCCATTTCTGGTACTTTGCAGCAGTTAACGTCTTAGAGTTTCTCGTTGCTCTGATGGGTGTAATTTCTGATATTTATATGTTTCCCTTGTCTTCATTGCTTGATTTTGCTCGCGAGAAAGTGTCACTCATAGTAGTTGAAATGTCACTCATAATTATACTGAAATTATGAAAATGTCACACATATCAATCTGAACCTTGGCAGCTATGATCTGATTAATAGGTTATGATAATCTCTTTTGGTGTCCCTTATGCAAATTCCTTAAAGTATTTTAAGCAAGAAAAAGTTTGCAACTTCAATGAAATCCAAAAATGTCAGTAACGTATAAGTGGCTGTTTGCTGCACAGCTAAATTCCCCACATTGTCTGCATCAAGACTTAATACATCTCTGGACCTAATATTTTATTCAACTGAGAAACAAAAAGATAAAATCCCTCTATTTCATTCTGCATTATTCACGTTTGATTATTTACAAATATTTATCCTCAGGCTCTGTTCCAGAGAGATGCACCCATTATCAAACATTTTGTGAATGCCTGCACTGGATTGTGTCATATGTGTATTAGTTAATTATACATATTATTTCATCATACATTTTTGGGGTTTAATTTAAGTTCACCATGAAACAACTTGTAAACCAGAGGGTTCACTTTAAATCAGGTTCTCTGCAGACCAGTTAGATCAGGTGTGTCTGTCAAGCAGCAACATTCTGTGCTGTTTTTAGGGTATCTACGTGAACATTACTGGGGAACATTTTCATAAAATTAATTTCAGTGGAGATTCTATCTATATTTGTTGAATATTCTGAAAACCATACTTGCGTTTTCTATTCAGTGGCTTGATGAAATGCATTCTAATTTTATTCTAAGGAACTTGAACCCTTGTGTGTCTAAAACGTTTAGGTAGTCCACAATTAATCACTCAGACCCATTGTTGAGTGCAATAATAGACACAAATTATGGTATTTAATTGCTTCTTTATTACCCGGGGCTTTTACCATGGACCTGGAGTGTCTATGGGCAGATGTCTGCAGAAACAGAGCTCCTTCAGTGTCTTTAATACATTCTTAATTGCTATTGCTAACATACCAGTAATAACTGAGCTGTCTGCCGAAAGAAATATTGGAATCAAGCTGAATAGTTTTAGGTTATTAGTTGTTGGCAGCCAATTGTAGCTTACTGTAGGGGAATTTCCAGAGTCATCAATATCATGTAGCCATCGTTGCTAGTCTGCCAGGCTTAATTTGCGAGGCCAGAGACAACACCAGCAGTGAATACAGTCACTTCCGGCCTCTTCCTCCGGGTCCAGCAGCTGTAGGGGGTGGAAGGATCCTCGGTCTGTGCGGTGACCTTCATCTTCTGACTCCAGACATCACCCCCGGCCTCGGATTGTCATCTTCACCATCCCAGGCCGAGGGAGAGAGGGCTCTGAGCAGGTGTCTGCGCAGGCTTTGGTCCCTCAGGCTCCTTCCTCCCTCCTCCTCCCTCCAGAGACCATCTGTGGTCTCCACCTCCAATGTCCCAATAAAAAATAAAATTAAAAAAAAGGTCCTCGTCAGGCTGTTGAGGGAGTCATTGGGACTCCACCTCCTCACCATTTTTTGCTTGACCAGAAAGTTGATCTATGGACTAGCTTTCCCAATCACTGACTTTTCCTAGTGCAAAGGGTCTTTTTTATCAACAAAAGCAAGGTCCTGAGGATGGTCTAACGGACAAAGACAACATTAGACCGAAACGTCGACTATTACACCTATTTCTTATTTTACTGTACTACAGGCAATTTTGGCATTGTGTAAACTCTTCAGATTGCCTACAAATATTTTGTGAAAAGGTGTTCACAATTGTAACTATGAAGACTATTTAACCTTGTGTATTTTTTTTACTTCTGGCTACATTGTGTTGATTTCTTGATTTTGTACCCTTTATAATTAATGATTTTCTATCAATATAAAATCAGGTTTCAGAATACCTACACCCGTGTTGTTCTTATCTCTGTATCTCTATATGAATGTTTGATTCATTGATAAATTAACAGAATTGTCTTTGGAGTAACCTAACTGTAAGCGACTTTAACAGAGCTTACCTCAATGTAATTTTTCAATTGATATAAATATATATTTGGACTAATCCCTTGTAGGCACACCTACCTGCTTAGGCTTAATTTGTGGCAGGCAAAGGTGCGGCGTTAGGTTGGGCTAGCACATGATGCCATGTCACACAAATGCTATCATGCCAATTCAAATATATATTAACAACTGGTCAAAGTGTCCCCTTTGCTTCTCTTGATCTCCACTAGGTTTGCATTTATGGCAATGATCTTTACAACCAGCAAAGAATATTTATAATAGAAATAAATGTCAATGTTTATAAAGAAATATTTTGTAACGTCTAAATGCAGTGTTATACAAATGAAGAAAGTTAGGAAAGCACATTCGTAGTTCTATGATAATCTCCTTACTGTCATTTTCTGCATTCTTAAGTTAACATGCGAGGGAATTCTAAGGCTGTGCTTGCCAATCATCTCACTTAAAAAGGCACTAACTGGAAATGAAGGACTGATTATTCTCATTGTAAAGCTTGTGATGAATAATGCCTAACCAGCCAATTAATATGTGATTCTCTTAGCCCTTTCTGCTGTTCTCTAGCTCTTCTTCAGGCACTCATCGTGATGTCACGGAACAATGTCTGTTCGAATGACACCGCTTATCAAGTCAATTAAGTAAGCATATAGTGGATGGCAGTGTTTTTAACTGAAGTCCTAGAAGGAGTTTTATAAACCATTTCAGAGTACTAATAACATTTACATCCAGGCTAAAAGTCATAATCAGTGAGAGAAAGCCCTTCTTTATCATTATACATCCTCTTCTTCAGCTTGGGATACATATTTCGGATGACAGACAATTATCTCATGATAATTCCCTTTTCAGTTTTCATCAGTGCTATATGAGGGAGATCACAAAGCAGATAAAGCTAAGAAATAGTCGTGTAACATTCTTTGAACCTTGTAGCCAAGTGGCTGTGAGAGGGAACCCATGCCAATCTGATGGCCATTATATATTAGTTTGATGAGCCTTCTACATTGATCATACAGTGATCAGCCTGCAAATATTGTGTTTGAGCCACCATTGTGCTGAAGGGGCATTTGCAGGCACAGTGCATGGATGATATCTAGTGAAGGGTGTGCACCCTGAATATCAAACCCAGAATATGGATGGGACAGAATATCGAAAACAAAACAAATATTGATAAAAAAAATATTGACTGGCAAGTAAGTCTAGATTTTCTATACATAACTCCACATGTATATAGCTACACGTTACATATATCTTCAAGGTACGTAGATTCGGAATAGTAAATATATACTTTCCTATATGCACTTGCCTTTCAATATTTTGTCCCTCAATTTCCTGTCCTCAATATTCTTGTACCACAATATTATTGGTGTTGTTATTCAAAAGTACCACTTTATGTTTTGTTCCCCCACTTACCACCTAAATCTCTTTGCATTGCTGTCTGTTCAGACATGTCTTAGATACACTGGTTTCACCTCATCCGAATAACACGGGGAAAATTCTTTATTTCAGAGCTCTGCTTTTTAGCAACTCATTTGGCAATACTAAGGTTCCTGTATTCATCTCTATGTAGAAAATGATGACATAACCATTACAATGCCTGAATCCACAGAATAAACTTCAAGAATCTCCCTAGAAATTGAAGGTACCTTTCCTTCCACAGTGTCCACTGCCAGGCTGCTCTTCTGGAATGCTCGTATATAGCTCTCATGCTAATTTCCCTGCTAGTCCAGTGTCACAAATAATTAAGTGTGCCTGGTCTTGGAGCAATTGTTTAATGTTGATTGATGGAAGTGGATTCCCATAGGTTTTTTTAAACAGTACCTGAAGAAAAAATGCGTTTACACACAGTATGTAATTGCATCCAAAGTTTGCAAGTTAGTAACCTTTTGGTGGCTGTCCACTTGGTGCTTATCACAAAACTACATTGGTTCGCATCTTATGTAGATAGATTGCTGCCCATGGTGGAAGTGTGAAAAGAGGTTTCCAATCGGGGGTGTGACATTTGCATAATTTGCTCTCATGTAATTATGCAAAATTTCAGGACATTACACATAATTACGTGAAATCAATCACTTAGGGCTAGAATTCAGTGTGAAAGCCATCCTCGCATCAATTTTTGACACGAGGACACATTTTAGAGTAAACAAATGGGGGCAAAAACCACAAGTGCTTGCATTTGTATGTGGAGCTTTTTGCATTGGTACTGCGCTCATTGTGCTGAAAGTTGTAAAATCAATAAAAAAAAGTTTTTTAAAAACACAAGTGGTGTGATTAACAGCTACTTGCATTCTAGCCATTCAGGTGATTCCCATGTGCTTGTGGTAATTAAATGACATGGCGAAAGGGTGTAAATTCAGGAATTTCGTGTACCAAGCTGAAACATCCCTTTGGAAAAACGAGGCAGCAGATAAGCAGAGGAGCCTTATTTAGTTCATGTGTACCAGCAGGGAGCCAGCCAGCCAACTGGCTAACTTTCTAAACACAAACATTCTTCCTGGGAATGTATTGATAACATTCCAAAGATCAAGCTGCAACAAACGTTTAATGAGGAATTCCCAAAAATACGGGAAATATGCCAATTAAATTTGAGCTGGGCCTAGTTTTGAAAGGAAAACCTTGCGTCATTTAAGCACAGCCTTAAAACCTACCTTTCTCAGTAAGCCTATCTCATCCCCCATTGATTACATTGATTTTCATCTACTTTATTGCCAATCTCACAACACCATGAGCAGGTTTAGGCAGTGTAAGGGCATTTTACAAGATAGTTTAAATACCATAAGAGATATATCAGTAGTTTTGTAAGAGAGGTTGTATTTGTTCAGTAACCTGAAGGCAGTTTCTCATTTCATACGTTATTGCACTTCACTGAACCAGTCATCAATAAAATACAAATGTTAAGAGTGTGCGAGGATGTAAAGGTTTTGCTTCCACAACTTTTAGTTTTTTTTTTTTAACTTCACATTTTTCATCAACTTCAGAAAGTTTGTGAAGTTATTTAAAAAACAGAGAGAGAGAAACATCTGGCGACTAGAAGAATTTGTCTCTGAAGTGAGCAGCCACGGCTTGCGCGGGTAAGAGCGGTGGGCCGGTTTGGGGAGGGATTCGACAGAAGACCACATGGGAAAAATAAATAAATAAATAATGTTCCCTCGTCGTCGCCTGTCGAAATCCCCCCCACCCGGCCCCACCGCTCTTACCTGCACGGGCCGCGGCTGGAAGTGAGACCGACATGGAGCCAGATTTGTGACTAACGAGGAGCTCATAAATCGGGCTGACCCCTCACACAGGCAGAGGCTATCATGCTCTCCTATACAGCTTGCTGCCAATACCCGACGTATGATTAATCAATTGAGCTTGGGTACTCTAGGTCATAATCCTACAAAACCCAGAGACAGTACCAAATTTGCAAAATAGTAAGTGCTTGGGCCCAAGGTTTTACTCAGAAGCCACTGGCTAGATCTACAAATATAGGAGGTGCTGGTTACAAAGGTTGGGTAGTCTTAATTCACCTTCATGCATTTTGCATCCACCACCAGAGACTCAATGCCCCTTTATTTCACTGTTGCAGGTTCCCTGCTTTCTACCTTTGTCACGGTTTTTCCATCTTTCTCTTCCTCTTTCTTTCTTGCTATTGTTTTTCTATCTCTTTCTCTGGGTAATGAGGGAACATAAATGCCAATCCCCAAAAATAAGTGCATCTGGGCCCCACCTGCAACCACCTGCTCAAATTAACCAATGCCTAGAGGCCACTTGAGGTCCGCTCCTATCATTCTTAAAGTGAGTAGAAATTACTTACTATATGGTGAAGAAGCGCTGCCTCATCGAAGGTGAAAATTACTTGATGCCAACTCCTGAATTATAGGCTCTGTCAGGGGTAGAAAAATCCCCAAAAACACCAACGAGCTTTCGGATGATCTTGCATACCATCAATTTGCTGCAGATTGAAATTATCCAATTTTTGGCTGTATTATTGGACTAGGAGTACAAGCACTGTTATTCTGATAAACAACAGAGTAACAGAGTAAGCACTGTATTTATCAATTCTTCTTTTTGATATTACTGCACTGAATAGAACAAAGATTTGGACGCCCCTATGACTAGAGACAATCTGATCAATTATCCAAATGCCGTGATTTAATTAGTGTTGAAGAAATATGGCTCTTTAGAAACTTGGGGCCTGATTCATAAAGATTTGACTGTGACTTACTCTTGTAATACTCCTGAATTCCAGGATTTAACCAGGAGTAACTAAAGAGTATTCTTCACTTCCTCCTGGAATTCAATCTTAAATTAAGCTAGGAGTACTTCAAGAGTAAACCAGGAGTAACTCAAGGGTAATCCTCCTCTGGAAATTCACCTGTACATTAAGCCAGGGGTACTACAAGAGTAAGCCAGGAGTAACGCAAGAGAAATCCTGACTTCCAGCTTGAATTCACTAGTAACCCAGGAGTACTCCAAGTGTAAGTGACATATGTCCTTGGCCAACTCGTTGTGAATCACAAAGTTTTTGTTATGACTTATTCTTGTAGCACTCTTGGCTTTGTCTTGGTCTCCAGGAGTAAGCCATGAGTAACTCAAGGGTAATCTTAGCTTCCTCCTCGAACTCATGAGTAAGGTAAGGCAGGAGTACTCCAAGAGTAAGTCATATCTACTCTTAGATAAATCATTGTGAATCAGGCCCTTATGACCCCATGCTGCTATGTCCAGATGAACATGAGAAACGATGCATCACGCAGCAAATCAATTCACCAACGTTTTATGAGAAGCTGCGGACATATTACTTGGCCATTGTTTTTGCAGATCTACACATTGTATGTGGGGTGGAAACGAATTAGCAAAGCGTTTAAGTATATGAACTGAAGAAATGGGCATGCTGCAACATTTTCTTTAGGGCCACTATTGTCTGCCTCGCAAATGCTACAATATTAATGGAAGGTACGCCTTCTACCCTGTTCATCTAGCTTCCCTCCATCCTCTTGCTCTCACTCCTTGTTTCTCATTCAAGCTCTCTTCATCCTTCTTCGATTAGGTCTTGTGCATGCACAGCTTAGCTCTCTGTTGTTGTAAGACCTATTGTGTACAAGATCATAGTTACAGTAGGCTTCTTTGGGTTAGCCACTTGCTCTCCCCCGAAGAACAGGTTCTTTACAATTCTTCTGATGGGTTGCATCCTCCCACTGCTTACACTGAGGGAACGCTTTGTCATTTTGCCTTGAACATCCCTTCTGAGTTCATATGTTTTCTTCTACTCGCCCCATGTGCTGCTTTCCCTCTCCCATTCCTGTCCCCACACTCTCTATGTTGTTCTCCTAGTTCCTCTGTTGCTTCCCCTACTCCTCCCTAGCCTGATTTTTTCAAACCCCTCCCCCAGCTCCACCGCTCTTTGCTCATCTTCTCGAAGCAGCATTGAGATGCATCTCCACACCACTGCTCATCCATTTTTTTATTTAATTATTTTTTTGGAGGGCCCAACATTTGCACTTTGCATGGACTTTTAGATTTTTCATTTACTACTTCAAGATTAGCGCCTGCCATCTTGGAACAGCACATTAAAAAAGAAATGCTCTTGAAATGTTATGCATGCTTGGTGATGCATGTGCACATATACATCATCACACTGGGCAGAGGTGGCTCCTCTGCTAAGGCAGAGGAGCGTCGCCCCACAGGAAAAATAAAATAATAATAACAGCATTTTATTATCATTTTATTTTTTAGTACTACTCTGCAAAGGCGGGACGGGCTGGACTGCCCACAGAGGAGAGGGGAGGAGTGGTGGCCACTCTCTATGTGTGCATGACAATTTGGCCGGCCGTCTTGGGCCTGCCAAACAGTCATGCGCACTTGGTATATTCCCCACCGGGCTGTGTTGCACAGCCTGGGTGGAGAACGTGCCCAGGCTCTCAGTCCCCATCTGCGCCTCGAATGACAGCGCTCAGACGAATGACGATGCTGCTATCAGCCGTGTCATGATTGGCAAGGCGAGTCTGGGAGCCTGGGTGCGTCCTGTTCCTGCTTCTGCTTCTTGTGTCGACGAAGAAGGGGGTGTAGGAGAAGAGGAGGCCAGCAGGTAAGTTTAATATTTTTTTCTCCTTTTATCTTTATAACCCCACCTCCCCTGCCCCATCACTACTGCCCCGTAGCAGCCGCTACTGACACTGGGGTCAGTTACTTTGACATCTTTGCCGAGGCTGCTCAACATTGGCAATAACCATTTTTTCCCTTTTTGAGATGCTGTTCAGCATTAGTAAAAAAATCACTGGCAAAGCCAAAAAAATCAGCTAACACATGGTTCTCCAACAGGTAGCTCAGGAGCTACTAGTAGCTCGCCTCTACCCTAGAAGTAGCTCCTTGAAGTACAAAGCAAAGTACTTCATTCTGTGGGTCTACTCTAGCCATGTTAAAGAAGGTCACTTTACAAGAAAAATAGAAGATTTTCTTTGAATGAGTTAACCCAAAATAGAAAGTACATATTTGAAACCATGTATTTTGATAAATTGATATGCTGAGGATTGTAAACAAAAAGATTGAAAATCCAAAACAAATGTAAACTTTTATTTGTATGATGGTTCATACCGAGGTGCTAAGTTGATAGGGCCACTTACTTCTGTGGCTTGTATGTTATTAGGCAGGTGGAGACATTTTATAATTATGATAAAACTAACAACTCTGGGGCCGATTCCGATCTCGGCCGGTAGGGCTCCGAATCGGATTCGGCATAACCGGATCCGATTCGGAGCCCTATTTCCCGACCGATTCGTACGCGCGTCCGGACGAGCAAGTACGATGCGAAATCGGCGACCGACTCGTTCGGGCGTCCCAACCGCTCCGACCGACTCGTTCCCGGGTCGAACCGCACCGACCGACTCGCTCGGACACGACTCGCACCACGCAATGGAGACGTTCCCCCGCCGGGTGAGTACGATGCGTGCCGCGAGCAGTCCGACCGACACGCGCCGTCCGGCTCGAAAGAGCAGTCGGAGCCGTACTTCGGGGGTCCGTGTCGGACCCCCCTGTACGCGTAGCCATGCGAGTCGCACACAGGGGGACCCATGGGTCCCCCTACCTGTGCGTGTACGGCGCGAGTCGCTCGCCGCGTACCCGCTGTAGGGGGCACCCTTGTTCGCCTCGCACCCATTGAGGCAATGGGAGCCCGCGTACGCGTTGTGACGACCGGGTCCCATTGACTTCAATGGGAGTCCGACCGACTCGAGTACGATAGCATACGGACGCATCGTACTCGTTCGGTCGGGCTGCACGGGTCCGATTCGGTCGGAAATCTCTCCGGGTCCGGCTCGGTCGGAGAGATTTCCGGCCCGAATCGGAATCGGCCCCTGTGTCTTATGCTTCGGGTGAGTGGTGCTCAACTACAATATCGAATTCTAAATATGGTTGAGCCAAAATATTGTATGCAACAATTAGACTATCACAATATCCTGAAGGTAAGTATATAAAGGTAAGTAGGGTTTTATTTGGATTCTTAACTCCACATCTATTTATCTTGAAGATATATATCTTTAAGGTATGTAGATGTGGAGTTTAGAATTGAAAAGCTATACTTACCTCTATATGTACATTTGTGATATTGTACTTATTAGTCAAAATTATGGATATGATATTTTGAGGTCACTCAATATTGTGACATACATTTAGGTGGTCACTACTTGTAATTCCGCACTGTGTGGCCGCTGATTGTCTCTGATGTGGTCACTACTGCTTTTCCTCCTCCTTTCGAGTCTCATACTCTTCTGCCTCCTTTTTTCACCGTCCTGACTTCCTCCTTCCGGCCGCGGCACCCAGTTTCGAGCCCTCCTCTAACCGACTCCCACCTCTCGTCCACTTGGAAGAGTAATTATCATTGTGCAGACAGCACTCCTCATGAGGACAACAGCAGAGTGAAAACTTCTTCCCTTCGCTGTAATTATCTATTGCTAACCGAAGAAGGAACAGTGTTTGTTCTTGTGCTATGTAATTAGATTTCTGCAGCGTATAATCTCGCCGCATAATGATTTTAATGTTGGGAGTTTAGGCTCAGCTCAGCGTGAGCCTTCGTTTTCCCTCACTGTGTGCACACAAATGATGCCCTGAAGGGAAGAGGTTTTCAGGTTTCCAGTTTCCAAATCAATGTTATTTTTAGAGAGAGTGAATATTTGCAGAGATGCCCTGTTTTGGGCAGACTCCATTCCTGATCCTCCTGCACCCCCTTCAGTTTACTGTGCTGCATCCCTTGCTATCTGGCAATAAGTTCTAAACACTATCTCTCCTGCTGTACACATATATAATGGCGCACCCCTGTCCTGTCTAAAACACTTGACTACCATTTATTTGACAAAATTCAAAATAAGTGGAGAATGACTTAGCGATTGTCTGTGGGACGCTTCTACAACACAGTCATGCCACATAAAAAGCTTGGTGTAACCATGCAACTTCATAATCAGTGGGCTGCACTGAAGATGTGCACTGTAATAAACTGTACTAAACGCACAAGACAAAATCCATGATATTAGCAAACCAATTAATAACGAGCACAGTGAATAAGACCAGTCACTCCACCTTTCTCTTTCATTCCTCACACATTCTTAAGTTTTTGCTGCAAAAAACCTCAGTTATTTTTATATGTTTTTTTAACTGTTATTTGACATGTGCTACTCTCACTCCCCTCCTCCGCCCTCCTCATGAGACCAGGTTATCTGTGTGTTCCTTGTACATTTTCGTTTGTGAGCCTCGTCGTGATATTTTGCTTCTCAAGCGCAGACTCTCTCCATGAGAGCGCTGTGCTCTATAGAAATGTATAAATGCATACATTTCTCTTTCCAAATGAATTAATGAATTTTAAAAAGAGGGGGAGCCATGCTCCACACAGTGTAGGCTCACCTACTGACAACTTTTACATAGTTGCAACTTTGTAATGATGTTAAATTTTACTTTTACAGGCACTTTTGCAAAGTACATCGGAAAAAAGCCATTGATTTTCAGATACTTGTAAAGCAACTGAAAAAGCATTGTCCTTCCTTATTGCCAGGACATGGAGCCCTCTAGAATGACCTCAATTTGTGCCTAGTAAAGTTGCAAGGTTGCTATGTGCCCTGGTGCAAGCAAGGTGAATAGCCTCTTTGACTGCTGTTGGGGTAGTAAAACACAGCAATTATCAGGTCTCAACTGACCCCTCGGGCTCTGTGCCCTGGTAGCAGTGCACCTGCTACACCAATGGTAACGATGCCCTTGTGTGTGCCATAGCTTCAAGACCACTGCAGAAAGGACTATGGTTTTGAAAAGATAGCTCATAATGAACCTATATACTAAATATATGCACAGCATACATGCACATATCTGCAACAGCAAAAGCCTGCATCCACCCACGAGTGATAAAAAGTACATAAGGCAGTCAATGATTTTACTCCCTTTAAGTACTATGATATTATTTTAAATTACATTATTGTATTTATATATGTCTTATATCCCACAATAGGACGCCCAAGCATGTTCCCAGATGGATAGCATGCTGCACCATTAGAAGTGCATTGTTGAAAGAGTATTGTATTTTTGGTGAATCTATGTGGGGAGTATTTTGGTGTTTATTTCTGAGCGAGCAGAGAGGCACTCTTATCTTGTCTTGGGACACTGCATCTTGCAGTGTGGTGGAGGAGTAGGTGCGGGAGCTAGATCCGCAAATTACAATTATTATTAGTTACTGGTTGTGAGTGCTCTCTAGGTCTCACGTATATATTCATTCCAATCCAGTTCTCATCAGTTCGGTGGACCGCTCTGTAGGTCTTCTAAGTTGTTTGATGGGTGGGTGGGGCAAGCAGAGGGTGGAGACAAGAGAAGATCGAAAGATCTACCTGCATTGTCTACATTGTCTACACTGTGTGGTAGTAACTATGAGAAGTCTAAAAATGTGTTATAGAACACATGATAGAAGGGCCCTGCAAACATGGATTATGTTAGAGTTCAGCACTTGCGTGAAAAATTTAGGAGTAGCAATAACATAACAGTAAAAATTGTGGAGTGCACAATACACATGCATTCAGTTTCACTATTTCTGCCAAATTCAGTATTGTTACACCCATCTTGAAATATGTCATTTGAAGTAATTTATAACATTACAAAAAATTGTGCAAATGCTAGGTCATATACGCCTGTGCAAGCTTTGCAGATATATTCACTAAATCAAGAAACTAAGTCCTTCAATGTACAGGGAGGCTCAATGACACAGCAACTTAAACAACTGGAATACCTTACACGACAGGAGTTAAATCAATGTCTTCATGCATCTACTTTAATACAATATCACATAGTTAAGAGAATACCACGTGGTCTGAAATTTGGCTATCAAACCGATGTTGTTCAGATTTCAACACAGCAATGCTTTCATGGAAAAATGGTACGCAATTTCAAATAAATGTTCCCTAGATCTCATTTTGTTACTGATTGAGGAACTCTTGCATAATATACCTGATTTAGAGGAAAAGTTTCACAACTTCAAAAGGGATTTAGAATCTAGGATGGAACATGGTATTTGGAAAAACACTTTGGAGGGCTTGAACACCAAATTGAATGCTTATCGGGAAGAACTCCAAGATATTAAATTACGAAAATTTAAATGGAATACAATCGTTGTATGCGCAAAGAAGGCATACTAGGAAAACAAATACATCATCTGAGGATAGTGTTGTCTCAGAGAAAGAGACAGATCTGTCTCGTGTACCTATAAACATAGCATCCCAAAAACAGCTTGCACCAGTTACGGCCACAGGAGTGTTAGAAGTGACTCAAGCTTCATCATCTGTGTCTTTTTTGTCCATAAGTTTGGAATCACGAGAACCTCCCGACCAAACGTGCCCAAAATCACAATCATCAACGGCAACACCCGTAGAGAAAAAAGATAGGGCAAGAAAAAACCTGAGGAGCCAAAACAGAGTTTAGTGATACATATATCCTCAGTTTCTTTAACACCTAAACAGTTGGCTGTATTAAATAAGGGCACTTTTTTGTCCCTTCTTACAATACCAACACACTTGAATGCAAAAAATATTTCTTTAAATTCATGATAACTCTCAGATTAAGGCATTTTTTTGAGAACATTGCACCACCTGAAGAAGACTTTGAAGAGCCTGAAGTTCTGGAATTCAAGTGAAAAAGTACATTCCCAAGCACTCGTCTCACATAAAATGTTGGATAAATTGGAGCTACTAGTCAAGAAAGATTTGGGGGCCTGAATTATCAAATCAAAAAAACTGCCAATTTATCTAGAGCCAAGATGAACATTTTGAGGTCTTTACCAAACAACACTGACATAGTATTTCAACTGGCAGATTAGGGAGGAGCACTGGTCACGATGGACCAAAGCTACTACAAAGAAAAGTTCAATGCACATGTTGGTGACACATCCACATATATGCTTTTGGATAAAGACCCGACTAGAGAACTCATAGTGACTCTTGGAAAGATCTTGGACAAGGCCTTGGAGTCAGAATGGATTAGTTCATCCACCAAATCCTTTTTAACCACTTCCTATTCAAGTAGACCACAGTTATACATGTTGCCTAAAATTCATCCACCGTTTAGTCCAATAGTGTCTGGATGCAGTTCCTTATTTGAACCATTAGGGAAATACCTAGATGTCTTCTTGCAACCATTTGTCCAATCATGGAGTTCTTACATTCAAGATACAACCAACTTTCTTTGTCATTTGGAAGAACTGCCACACAAAGGGACTGGTAATTGGTGGTTATGCACAATAGATGTTACATCACCCGCCGCAGCCACATCACACCCCACCTGAGAAATCTGCACTGGCTCCCTGTCAACAAGAGGATAACCTTCAAGCTCCTCACCCACGCACACAAAGCACTCCACAACTCCGGACCAGCCTACCTCAACAGACGACTCAGCTTCTACACCCCCACCCGCCAGCTCCGCTCCACCAGCCTCGCCTCGCCACAGTCCCCGCATCCGGAAAACGACCGCCGGCGGCAGATCCTTCTCCCACCTCACCGCCAAGACCTGGAACACCCTCCCCACCAACCTTCGGCAGACCCAAGACCTACTGGCCTTCAGAAGACTCCTCAAGACCTGGCTCTTCGATCAGTAGCAGCACCCCCCTCTTCCCCCAGCGCCTTGAGACCCTCGCGGGTATGTAGTGCGCTTTATAAGTGACCTGATTGATTGATTGATTTACACATCCATCCCACATCAGGAAGGTCTGGAAGCCTTAGAAGGGGCACTACTGCAACAATCAGAAGTAAGGGCACACAAGGTTGTTCTCCTAGAGATGTTGCATTTTTGTCTGTATCACAGTTATTTCAAATGGGACAAAAACACTTTCCTTCAACTCAGTGGTACATACATGGGATTTTCGTGGGGCACCGGCATATGCAAACACATTTATTGACAAATTTAAACATGATTATATTTTCAAATATTTATTGAGGCAAGAAAACTTAATAATCTACTGTCGATACATTGATGACATTTTTCTAATTTGGAGAAATACTTGATAAAGTTTGGAAAACAACATTCAGGTTTTGAACTCATTAAATGCCAGAGTTCAATTCACCAAGAGAATCACTGACACTCATCTTGCATTTTTGGATGTTTGGATCAAAATGTCAGAATCAGGAATATCAACAAGTGTGTACAAGAAGCCGACAGATCGAAACAATACTTTGGTATACCATAGTTTTCATCTATCTAGCTTTATTCAAAATTGACCATATTCTCAATTTTTTAAGAATATCCTCTAATAAAGCAATTTATAAACATACTTTGGAGGAACAAAAACAAAAATACACAGCCAGAGGCTATCCATCTAAAATATTGAATGATTGGGAACCGCTAGCAATGGCTATGGATCACAAAAAGCTGTTATGCAAGAAGTCTGCGGTCAAACCTAATCGCGTAGTGTTCGTATCAAGATGTTCCATGAGATTCACAGTCATCAAGAAGATAATAAACGCTAGGAACTGCTACAGAATGAGTGCGAATTTCATGGACTGTTTACTCACAGACCTGTGTATGCTTACACGAGATCCAAAAATCTGAAAGAGATCTTGTCATCACCGAGGGTGCAGTTGAAACAACTAACAGAAGGAATGAAAAAATGCCACAACTGTATTCATTGTGATAACGTGGTCACAGATAACTTCCTTACGCAGTCAAGAATGGGCGAAGAACTTAAGCTTCATCATTCGGCTGACTGTATTTCCAGCAATTTGATATACAGCATTTAATGCCCATGTGGGCTCATGTACATTGTAAAACAGAAAGGAAGATTAAAATCCGGATAACGGAACATAAAAGCATGATTCGCAAAAAAATTGAGTACTCCAACTTGGCCTTACATTGGCTAGAATTCAGGCACACCATAGCTCAGATGTGGTTTTAAGTCTTAGAAGTACTTACAATTATCCCGGAATGCAATTATTCTAAAACACTTTTGCAGAGAGAAATATTTTGGATTAGACGCTCTGATACCATGTCTACACGAGGGCTGAATGATAAAATTGACATGAGTTGCTTTCTTAAAACTTTATTCAATCAGACTCACACATTTATCATGATATTTATAGGAGCTATCCATCTAGTGGTTTACATTTATATACTTCATATTTCCAGTATTGTGATATATTTTTGTTTAGTGATTTTTTTGTCTTTTTGTTGAAGTCTTTCTGCTCATGTTTATGATTTATGGAAGGTCAATAGCCCTCTATCGGGCATAGATTTGTATTTGAATATTATTTATGCAATGTATCACTTGTGTATGTAAAACAGTTGTGGGGCACGATGGGATTCTGAGGTCCCTGGACTTTTCTTTGGAATTTATTAACGGGAATCTTCATTTTTGGTTTTGCACAGCTGCATGTTTTGAGTTCTATTTTCATGTTATTAACACAATGCCTGGGGAAGTAACACCCAGGTTATTACTATGCTTTTAGACATTATGAGATGCGTTTGTGAGGCCACGTTATTCTTTGGAATTATGGACTGTTGAGTCCAGTACTATGATTGTGTCCGTCCCTGGACTTTTATTTTGTGTTTATTAATGTGATTCTTCATCTTTGGTTTTGCACAGCTGCATGTTTTGAGTTCTATGTTCATGTTATTAACACACTACCTGGGGATGCAATACACAGGCTTTTATGATGCATTTAGACATTATGAGATGCATTTGCGAGAACACGTTATTCTTCAGATTTACGGACAGTTGAGCTCAGTACTATCATGGTGTCAGAGTTTGCAGTAGCTTGCAACGTATCATTTGTTGTCCCATTTTCTTTTCTAATGCAGAAGACGCCATCACAGCTAATCTGCCTTTAACTTGTGAGTTTACTGTTTTGTCAGAATCTGCACAAGTTTTGCCGAGAGCAGGATCAAAGCAGTTTCTAGAAGCCAGTAGCAGGTATCTTCTTAGCACATTCAGATGCATTCCGGCTATGATTGTGAGTACTCATTGTGAAGGACTGGACAGGTAATGTGGTTTCTACAATTTTCATAGCAAGGGATTTCCCTTAAGCCAGCGGTGATTGTTTTTCGCACGACATTGTGAGTCTGGAGCAATGGCTGTTTTTTCCCATGTATGTTGGCAGTCAGTCTGGCAAGCATTTGCGGCATTCTCAAGAGGTAGGTTTTATTAATGGGACATTTTCACTGTACAGCTTACACAAAGAAATAAGTTTGATTGTGTATTTAATATATTGATTTTGTCAAACACCCTGCATTCGTAATCTGCATCTGCAGAGCCTATATCTAAACATTGCAGTCTGAACTCGTGAGTATTGGCTTGGACTTTACAGAGATTATAATAATCAGGCATGTACACAAAAGGTGGGTTGTGGATTCCGGTGCCCTCTTCCATTGTCTTTCATCTTGATTGGATCGTTGGGGCCACTGTGGTTTTCACAGTTATTTTTGCTCACTCACAAGTATTATTTCCATTCACTGTGTATTTGTCACAAATGTCTGGTGTTTATAAAGCTCTATGTCACTATGCTCTGTTACGTCGTCTTGTTGGGGGCTATGGTACTTCAGGTACTTTGCATGAATTTTCAACAAATATTGTACATTTGAATAAGGAATGCTGTGGTAACACCCTACTTGTACTATTGTTTTCTTTTTGTAAATTGGCCCCTAAAGAAGGGACTTTGTCCCGAAATGCATTGGGCATTACATTTCCGATTGAAATCAACAGTGGACCAACCATTGTACTTTATTATTTTGTAAGACCCATGGTCAGAGGTTTACAAGGACAGGATTGGTCTTTGTATTAGCGTTAGGGTTGGGTTCATTATTTTTTAAGTTTGAACAAAGATTAAAAGTGGAAATTTCATGAAAAGTGGAAAAATTGATTTATGATGTAAGATAAATTCATATGCTGTGCAGACTGAGTTCAAGGTACCAGCGGTACTTGCCCCCTTGTTTTGAGAGTCCTCTATGGTGCCAGCTATAGGTGTTGGAGCCCTTCCATCATTAATTGCTTGTTCAGTTTGGTAAGGAGTAGTTCATTAACGTTGAATTGATATAGGATTTCATATGAAATGGCACAACAAAGTTCAGTCTGCTATAGCTGCAAAGGATCATAGGCTGAATGTAGCCTGTGCTGAGTACAATAGGCTACTGGAACCTCCAATAGCAAGGATCCACTTGCAGTTTGCATACCACTGTTTTTGGCCTGCACCTATTACAGGATACTGATATGGCTATCCAGGCGTTTGGTCACTCTTAGTATCAGTTTGTGGCAATAAGCATTTCTGGGACATTGGTCACTCTTGTGCAGAGTGTTTAGTGGAGAACAGGGCTGTGACTCGGTGTCGGCATCTGAGGATCCAATTGTTAGGGATCTTATTTTGAGAATACTTGGGTTTTCACTTTTCTAAATTTGAGATGATTGTGTAAGTTTTGCAGTTTAGCTGGCAGGGACATTTAGAGTACCTCCTCTTGTACTGAACAAAAGGATCCTCAAATGGTTTTTTTCTTCCATGAAGGAATGACAAGTTGAGGTGCTATCTTGACTACAGCATCTAGAGTGCTGATGAAGTAGAAATCTTGCTGTACTATTTTGAGTTTTTTAATACATAGTTCCAGGTTCCATAGTAAGAAGCGCAGAGTGCCCAGGTATAAGTTATTGGCATAGTCAACCATTGATATTACATGGGCGACAATGGCTTGTAGTTCTTGATGATATCTTAGGTAAGGGAGAATGTGCTTTAGTGTACGTATTATGTAATGTCATTAACTAGCATATTTAAGGAAATTCTTGAATCCAAAATTACTCTAAGGGTTCTCACTTCCCTTGATGTTGCTTGGTGAGCCTCAAATAAAGATATGCAAACTCCTCAAACTGGAATAGTAGCCGAAGTATAAAACTGAAAAAGAAACATTTTGCTTATTGCTCATGAATGTGAAGACATAAATTGATGCCTGACTAGAGTTCTGGAAAATTGTCTAAAATTAAAATGGCAAATAACTGAAGATCAGCTGTCACCAGCAATGCATTGTCAGATTGTGTACATGCCTTCCCTAAGAGATATGTTTCTTCTTTTGAAAATGTACCTTGAAAGCCAGATTGCATTCCAATGCTTTTGAGAGTTCACATAGAAAGCTTGCCAATGGCTTGATAGCCCAGGGAATTTGTTATTTGCTGTTTAATTTTTTTTCGAATCCAGTCCATTTTGTAATAGGTGACATCTAAATGGAAATGTGCATTATTTACTGATATACCATCAGCATTGTTTCCTGTTTAAGTTTAATCTGTTTCTAGAATAACATTTGCATTACCATTATACAGCCCATGTATTGTTGTTAGACCTGTCAGCCTTAGGGTGCTCTTCCCCCAAACTTTTTTTTCCTCTCCTCCTCAATTTTGCTGACTCTATTTTTGTTGGTCTTAGGACTCTGGGCACATTACTGCTGCTAACCAGTGCTAAAGTGCTTGAGCTCTTCCCCTAAAACATGATAGATTGGCTTTTACCCAATTGGCATATTTAATTTACATATAAGTCCCTAGTAAAGTGGTACTACATGTACCCAGGGCCTGCAAATTAAATGCTACTAGTTGGCCTGCAGCATTGATTGTGCCACCCACTTAATTAGTCCTTTAAACATGTCTCAGGCCTGCCAATGCAGCCTGTATGTGTGCAGTTTGAAACTGACTTGTCAACCTAGCAAAGTTAACCTTTTGCTAAGCCCAAACTTTCCTTTTTAATAGATATGTCACCCCTAAGGTAGACCCTTGAAAGCCCTAAGGGCAGGGTGCAGTGTATTTAAAAGGACTTGTACATTTAAGTTTTACATGTCCTGGTAGTGAAAAACTCTTACATTAGTTTTTCACTACTGCAAGGCCTACTTCTCCCATAGACTAACATTGGAGTTACCTTATTACATTAAATAAGTAAGAATTTTTAAAATGGGAGCAGGTAACCAGTTCATGTTTTTTGTCTTTAAAATTGTAATGAAAAAGGCTCTCTCATGGTGAAGTCAAATTCTGAATTACAATTTTGAAAATTTCACTTTTAGAAAGTTGGCATTTTCCCGCCTTAGCCACTTAATGCCTGCAGCCTGTCTTTGGGTCACATGACTGGGTGTAGCTGACAGTTGAGATTTGTGCATTCCTCTTTGGCAGCCACACACAATAGAGAGCTTAGGTGTGCCTGGATGAGCCATCACTGGCAGAATGGGAGGGCAAAACTGGGCATAGCCCTACTTACACTTGAATAGGCTGTGTCCTGCCTCCACACAAAGGGCTGCATCCCCCCTGTAGTTAGTATGGAGCCAGGACAGGAACGGCAGAATGTCTGGGGACTTCAAATGGAAACCTCTAGAAGATTCTTCCACTTCAAGGAAGGCCCAGGTATACATATTGGTCCTCAGACACCAACTCTTCAGTACACTTCTGGACCTGTGGATACTCTGTCAGGAAGAAGGACTGCTGTGCTGCTGAAAGGACTTCCACTCTGGTGCACTGCTGCGCTGAAGGACTACTGCTCTGCTGTGCTGATCTGCTGCCCTCTTGCCTGAGTGAGAAGGACTGAACCTGCATCTTTTAAACCCAGGACCCCAGAGTTTCTCCAGGGGCTAGTTGGCTGGCCTCCTGACTAGAGCATGAGGGACAGAGGCTCCAACAACCTTAAACCCAGCACCTGTACTCTACCATCTGTGAGTCCTACCCTGTTAAGTGGTGCCACCCCAGTCCTGGATCCTCGTAAGTGGGTCTGAAGGCGCTCTGCCAGCCCATCTGTGGATCCAGCAGATCTGCACATCGTCTCTGCTATAAGGATTCTCTCAGCGCAAGGGCTCCTTATCAACCTCGCAGTTCGCATTGGAACCGGCACTGTGCAAAGGTTCACCGATGGAGGCCCTTGCTTCGCAAATCTCTCAACAGCAGCCTCAACGATGATGCAGGTTCTCGCATCGCAGCCTCACAGCTCTTCAAAACCGACTCATCAATCGACCACGCAATGCATCCTCAATGTCGGACTTTGCATCACAAGCCCTCATCGACGGGATTCTCGACAATGATGCAGGACCTCGTATTTTAGCTCCACAGCTCCTCTGAACCAATACATCACCTCGGCTGCGCAATGCATCCTCGAATCAGGACCACTCAACGCTCCGCAACCTTGACTTAAGGTACTCTTGTACAGCTGGTCTAACTGAGTCCCTGTACTCGGCCAACATTTCCTCTCGGTTGGCCTGAACTTGTGACTTTGTCACGGTCTAGCGTGGCCAGATATCCTCAGTTGGTGCTTTGTGCTTTTTTTGGTTCTATTATCTTTAAAATTGCATATCTATAGTTCTACTGATTGCTTTTTTTGTCATTGGCAGCTGCATCTTCGGCGGCTACGTAGAATTCATGCTATGCTTCGTGGCAGAGGGACTGCTCCCGGTGATTGAGGACAAGATGGCTCTTTCGTGTCGGCGGCCGTGATGCGACTGCAAGGAGATGGTTGCCCTGTTACACCTAATCTCCTCCCTACCTTCCTCCTCCCCTTTGGCGCAGCCTCTACGGGACAATAGCCCTCTACTTGCAACTGTATCACATCGGAGCATTGTGGACAATGCTGCTGGAGCTGTACGTCGATCAGCCACTGATTCTGCACCGTAACACGCTCATGCAGCTCATTTACCTGCCGCATGGGCGCTTACCTCTTACACAGTGCATTCCACGCCATCAGTGCTATCCACCTGCCTCTATTTCGCCAGATAAGTTGAACTACTGAGTGCAGGCAACCTACCCAAAGTGAACAGAATCTCATAAGATGGTTAGTGGAATCTAAGGCAATGCGAGCACACTACAAGCTTGAAGTAAGTGGGGCAGCTTTTTATATCCAATTTTCTATATCTTTTTAAAGCGGCTGCGGGAGCAGAGAGTGAATCTCACTATTTTGGGCAATGTGTGGCTGTTTCCTTGAATGGAATGTGGGATGGCAAGAGGCTGTGAGGGCTGACTCAGAACCTAGGTCTGAGATTTTTTATGGAATTTAAGGCAACAAGACTACAAGCCATCGAGCTGCTAAACCAGCAAAGCTGTTGAAGCGGCGCAACTCAAGGAAGGTCCTGTTTGGTCTCACTATGAGTCCATTAAGGCTTGGAAGACCTTGGTGAAGTTGCAGAGGCGGTCTGCATAGCTGCAGAAGCTGCTTGTGATCCCTCGGGAGGGACCCCACCTACTCCTTAAATGCTGCCACAGTTTAATAGGAAGGACCTTTTTATATGTATTCGTCCTCCTTTTCCAGAAGACTGTTCTTGGCTTCTTTAAGCAATGGCCATAATTCAACCTTCTGGCATTCTTGGCAGCAATGAAGTAACTGATGAGGGAGGTAGCAAAAGCCTGAGCCCAGGTCCAAGCTGCGAGAGCTGCTAAGCATCGTACTCATTCATCCTCTATTCCATTATCGGGCCCCAGGAGTCTGGAAGGTAAAGACCGGGCACATGGCACAGCACAACCAAGGAGAGAGACAAATCCTAATATTAATAGGTAAGCAACTTTTGGAAGTTCACCAGAGTCTGAAATTTGCCTCAGCAAATCCAGCCTGAGCACTTCCTTGATGGCGGACTCATTAGCAGACATGACTACACTTGAAGGGACTATACGATCCAAGGGAGTGTGTGTGATAGAGCAAACAGGGACAGCTCTAGTTGACCCCTTTGTTGTTTCTAATACATCTATTTTAAGACAAGATCAACAGCCTTTGTTCGATCCCAGACCTTCTGGCCCGGCTAGCCCCTCCCATTTACCATCCTCAGATATTGCTTTTGGGCCCAAAAAGCTGCCAATGTATCCCTTGTTCTACATATTGGCCTCCAAGGTGTCACTAAGGGAGGAGGTCACTCTCAATGAAGGCCAACCAGAACACCAGGTCGCAAATGATGCTTAAGCGCTCCCCATCGTTCCGTGCCTAAAATCATCCTCAGCTATATACGAAAATCCCGTGGAAGGATTGGTCCAGCATAAGGCAGCCGAAGTCGATGATGGGGAGGGAAGGAAGACTGTCTCACTGTCCATCTCGTCACAAAGGCAGCTACCCTCCTCGGTCCTATTCTTCAGGCGCAGTTGACTGTATCTCCTCCATCTAGGTTATTCTACAGAAATTCTTGGCAAAATTGGTGAGATTAAGATTTTGCAGGCTAAAGCGCACTTTGAAACACAAGGTCAGTTGGAACATTAATGCCAACATGCAACTACTTATTTCATGTGTTGTTCAGCTCAAGCAAAGAGTGTCCAATCTTGAAGATTCCAGGAACACCAAAGATTCTCTCACATTGAAATTCCAATCAGAACTTTCTGAGCTACAATTGAAGCTCAAAGATGTAGAGAACAGATCACAACGCTCCAGTCTATACTTTGTGGGATCCCTGAGGGCCAGGAGAGTGGTCGGTCCATCGCCAACTTAATATCAGATCTAATTGTCAAGCATGTGATACCTGAAGCAACTGGCAAGGAGCTTGATCTTACCATCACACATGCCTACCGTGTACCAGCATTTTAGCTTTCCAATTCCAAGTATCCCAGAGCTATTCTGGTAAATTTCTGTGACATTTGGGTGAAGGGGCGGATCTTGTCCAAAGTAATTCGGGATAAAGTCTACTGCACCTCTGATAACCACTCTTTTAGAATTTTTTTGGACATGTCTATTTCAGCAGCCCAGTGCCGTAAAGAATTTAAGTCAATGATTGACAATTTTAAGAGATTAGGGGCTCCGACAGGGATAGTATAACTGTCTAAATTGAAAGTTCTGTATAAGGGTCAATCCTGGATTTTCTACACCATGAAACAGGCCAAGCAGTTCTCACAAAACATTCAGAAGTCTGATATGGGAGGAGGGGGGCCGGGTCGGAGCCGAGTTTAAGGGATTAGTGAGAATGCTTACCTGTACTTTGTGCTTTTTTTTCATTAATAGTGCTTGTTCTTGTCTATGCTTTGTAATGCTTTTCTAGATTCTCATATGCCCTTTTGCTTGTGTGTCAGTAAGACGGCATGAGAGTTCGGTAGGCAGACAGCTTTCAACCAATTACAGCAGTCACCTGCGTGCCATGCCAAAGCACTCATTTACGGGAAGGGGTGGCAAGGGGGGGAAGTTGGAGACACTTGGCGGGGGGGGGGTCAGTTTTGCAAGGGGCCTGTTCTGAGCGGGGCTCCTGGGGAGAGGGGGATTGAAGGGAGGGCAATCCAGATATAAAAGTTCAGAAGCATTTCCCTTTTTATTTTAGTCTACAGTGTGTCGGGTTAGTGAGTCTCCTGCTTAGCGAGAGCTATTTAGTAAGGGGGGAGATAAGCAAGCCAGTGATGACTCATGAAATTCTCGACTTTCACCGAGGGTAGCATCCTGCAATGCAAATGGGATAAATAATCGTATAAAGTTCTGGTCCATCTTGGCATGGCTTAAATCATCAAAAGCGCAGATTATACTCCTGCAGGAGACCCATCTCAAAGCTTTGGCCAAGCAACCCAGCATCTCAGGGTTTGTTGCACATGCATTTTACACTTCCGCCACCACTGCAGTAAGCAGGGTGGTTATATTAATATCACAGGATGTTGCATTTGAAGCCCAATCGATCTCTTAAGATCCCCGGGCTAGGTTAACTTTGGTGCGATTAATGGTCCATCTCCAACCCATTCATATTATCAGCTATTATGGTCCAGTTGAAGATGACGACTCCTCTCTTTGAGAAATGAATAATCTCCTTCAATCGGATTCAACCCACGTAGAATTGTACTACGAATACTAGACCACTTGAACTAGGATTGTGAAGAAACAGGAATTACCACTGAAACTTATAGTTAACTGCAAGAGCCTTGAGAAAGCAAGCAAAACATGTGTCGGCTGCTCACAGAATGTTATAACTGTACATGTAATGTAATGTTGGATTAACTTTACGTTGAGAGAAAGAATTTGACATCAACCACAAAAGAAAATCTCAAAGAGACATCCAAGGACTCTGGATATTCTTTATTTAATAGGGTAGATACACTTAACTTTCTCCAACAGCAAAAGCTGTGGATGTGATGGGATGTCGGACGAAATTTATAAGGTGTTTGAGGCCCAAGTAGCAAAGGTTTTAGTTATCTTGTTTAATTCCCACCTCATTTATGGGAGCTGTGATTATCAGCTTTCTGAAAAAAACAAGCCTCTCGACAAACCTGGTTATTATCGTCCTATTAGCATACTGAATAGCGACTATAATACTCTTACAAGAATAATTTCGACCAGGTTAATCCCTTTAGCGTCAAGAGTGGTCCATCTAGACCAAAGTTTATTTTTGCCAGGTAGGTTGTCATCTAATACCAGTGCTTTACTGCAGGCGCTTGATTACTATTCTAATAATTACATAAAAGCGACAGTTATCATGCTCAACGCCAAAAAGGCTTTCAATTTACTGCAATAGAAAGTCTTATTTGCCATTTTATTGATTATCGGTGTTCCTCTAAAAATTGCTTACGTATTAGAAAAAATGTATCAGAAGGTCCAAGCAAAAATCTTAATTAATTCCCAAAAAGTAGGACATCTCTCCATCCAAAGAGGTACAAGGCAAGGATGCCTTATGTCACTGCTCTGTTTATTGAATCTTTGGACGTGGCCTTGAGGCAAGATCCACAGATTTGGCCGCCTATACAGGGAACCTCTAAGACTAAATTATTCACAGACGACATGATTTTATATCTTGCTACCGAGGAGCAAACTATAACAAATGCACGGGCCAAAATCCAGGCATTCACCGATATAGGAGGCTATAAAATAAATCAAGCCAAGTCAGAAGCTATTCTCTTTAAAAGTTCATCCCTGGTCTTGCCTGACACTGTGCATCCGCAGTATTCTAAATCTTTCCCAATTAGATATGTAGGGGTCTTTGTTACAGAAAATTTTACAGACTTGTATCAATTAAACTATTCCACTATGCTCAACAAGGTGCAAGGTTTACTCCAGCAGTGGCACTCTCTGCCTCTTTCTATAATTGGCCGCGTAGCCCTGATAAAAATGGCAATTCTTCCATTATTTATTTTTATTTATTCAAATGTCATGATTCAAATTCCTCACTCTTATTTTGGCCAAATCGACTCTACGCTGTGCCATTTTTTGTGGCAGGGGAAGAAAGCATGTACCAAGTTGACAACTTTACTACTGAACTCCGAAGACGGGTGACTAGCCCTCCCATGTTTGAAAAACTATTGTCAAATGGCATTCAAAGTCTGGTTAGTTCATGTAGCAAATATGACCAAATGTTCAGATTTCTTCTACTTACACCAGATGTTAAGTACAGCCGATTCCTGACTCTCGGTCTTCTTAAAAACCCCAAGACTACCCAAACGCACAAGGTACAAGCTGCCTTTTATTGTGATGTCTAGATTTGCACAATTTAGAGACGAATTACAACTTCACTTGACTCATCCTCTTATTTGTTTCTGGGACTGTTCCTGGCTAGGGCTGCAATTGGGGACTGCAGCCATAGGAGAATGGGAAAAGGCGGGGGGTTTTAGGCTTGGTGACTTTATAGAATCAGAGATGTTGATATCATGGGATCAACTCCTCAACAAAAGTCCAACCATGTCTCAGTCTTGTGTTTTCCTAATTACAAATCAGTCATTTTCTAACAGGCTACCACCAACCCCACAACACTCTCACAGAAGATATCAGTTGTGTCTATTTCATGACCGGCCTCACTGGGATAGGGAATTGGTATCGTCTGTTATCCCAGAAGCTATGTGAGACCATGCTTCCTGCATACTTGGTCAAAGTTCAGACCCTCATGGATTGTAACTTTGATAAGCAGACATGCCTTCGGTATAATCAAATGACCTATAAAGCCATCTGGGGCGCAAACTTCAAACAGATAGCTTTTTACTCCAAATGGATGCTTCATCTCACCCCTTCTAGGCTGCATAAAATGTTTCCTTCTATCTCGGCAGCATGCTTTAGATGCGGCCAGGAGAGGGATGATTTGTTTGTTAGTGACTGTTCTCCACATCTTTGAGCTTCAATTGTAGCTCGGAAAGTTCTGATTGGAATTTTAATGTGAGAGAATCTTGGGTGTTCCTGGAATCTTCAAGATTGGACACTCTATTTGGTACACTTTCGCCGTCAATCCAATTAATGTTGCGGCAGCAAACACTTTTTTCATTGCTACACTGATAGCTAATTCACTGGCACAGCGGAAATGGAGATCTTCTGAAGCACCTCCCCTAAATCAATGGCAGCTGAGGATGATGCAAGTTAGGCGTTATTAAGAGCTTTATGCCTAAAGGATTTGTGCCCTGAGAAAAGTCACGGAAATTTGGTGTGACTTTAAAAAAGGATTTTGGTCTTGATTTATTTATTAAAATATATTCTATTTTTTTTTTTAATTGGTGTAGAATTTGTCCTGTGTTGTGTTTTCATATTGTTACTGTTCGAAGTGCTGCATACATACTTTACACATTGCCTTTAAGTTAAACCTGACTGCTCTGTGCCAAGCTACCAGAGGGTTGAGCACAGGTTAATTTGGGGGTTTGCTTGTCGCTCTCCCTGAAAAGGATTTGGTTGCTGCTTGAGTAGGGTTTCACCCCCCACCACACGACCTACAATTTCTTACAGGTTTGCTTAGCCTGCTGGAAAATATTTGCACTTTATGCTATAAGGAATTATATATAGTTTACACAGTCCATTTACTGTTTTTTGCTTCAGTGTACTTTTAGCACAAATAAAACAAGGTCAATATTCCAAGAGTACTAGCAAGAACTAATGACCATTAAATCGAATGGATTGAAACTTAAGATTAGGCAGCCAAAAACAATCAATCAGTCAAGTTGCAAGGACAACCTGGCATTATAAGATGAGAGAGAATTGGCGTAACCCAATAACCAGGAGTATGAACACTCAGGCCAGATTCTCCAGCATATCACGGAATGCAGCACAGCAGCAAAAATGCTATGCTGCATTGCGTGACAGGGAGAGAGCAGGAGAGTGCCATATCTCCAGAGATATGCCACTCTCCTCCCCTCTCCCTAGTGCAGAATTCTGCTGCCAAGCGTAATGCACACACCTTTGTGCCATAGTGCAAGGGTGTGTGCATGAGTGTAGCATAGGTTTTGTAATAGGAGAGTTCCCTTCCAGTACAAAATACTATGCCTAGACAAGTTTTAAAACTTATCCTACTTTGTATGTGTGCTGTACAGTGCAGCGCACATGACAAGTCAGAAAAGAAAGGAGAAATGAAAACATTTCTCCTTTTAACGCCTGCTTTCAAATTGCGTTAATTTTTTAGGCAAAACCCTGTGTCAGATTTTTGGTAGATAAGATTTTGCATCAAAAAAACATGGGTGGTTGCATAGGAACGCCCTCGTAACGGCCCCTTGATGCTAAGTAATGCCAAGCAGCAAAGCGCTGCTTTGCGTTACTTTAAGGCAATTTCTAGAGCAAAATAAGTTTTGCGCTGGAAAGTAAATAATAAAAAACATTTTATGCTGGCAAACAGCACAAAATGTTGATAAATCTGTACCCTCGGTCTGCATTGAGAAGGTGGTTTCTCAAGCATCATTGAGTGTCTCTGCAGACGTAGATACAAAGCCATGGCATAACTTTACAAATCATGAAAATGAACAGATTACAGTAAGTGGGGAGACCCAAACTTCCTGCCATATTTGAGGTAATCTGTTATGGGTTCACAAACTTTTTCTTTCTCGGCCCTACTCACCACAAATACTGAAAGTTTGAAACAAAGAGAAATACATGACAGTTGACAGATAATGCAACAATAACTTTGCATATGAAATTATCAGTGTCTTGGCTACTGGGAAGTGAAATACCAGGGTCTAGAAAGATAAGCCAGTCTCTCAAATGGAGCCCTAACGGCTCAGATCGGTGGCTCCACACTCAGCAGTACCACCCATAAGAATTAAGGAATGCAGACCACAGTCTGATCTGTAAGGACAACAGTCTGTGAGCCCAAAAGAACAGAATGGAGTCCTTTTTGATCTGGCTTGCTTGCAAGCCAATTGGTTGTTGGACCTCTGCAACAAAGCAGAGTCTAAAAAAACAAAAGCAATACATGGTGATACACGGATAGAGTGTGCTCATCAGGGTGAGTACCTATTCAGGTCACATGTACTGACAGTAGTGGACTCTTTAGTTTGCCCTACTGTGACCTGTGGTGAGAGCTAGTAAGGTATTTTATGTGTTGTGTCCTTGTCTCTGGACTGTTTAGCTAACCAAGTGATTCAATGCAAGCAGGGCCAGTACCAGCAGAGCTGACCATCATCTGGGCATCCAGGCTTCTTCCCAGCTAAGAGGGAATGGACAGCACTTAGCTCCACGTTCCTGAAACAGGACATCAGCAGAATCCATGCAGAACTGGCTCAAAGAAGCTGGACAATAATCTGGGAGGAATTGCCAACTTCTGTGGCGAAGTCCTGACAGCTGAGTAGTAGCCAACCGCCAGTCAGGATCAGTTTGTAATTTAAAGTTAAAAAATCAAACCTAGTAGGAGTATCTGGGAGGAGCGCTACTGTCCTTCTGCCAGAATGCATTGTAGGGGCCATCCCCTGATGATAGCAAACTAGGTCTGACCTCCTCTGATAGATACCGTGTGATCTCTCCAGACAGGACCTGGAGGCAAAAGAACAGAGGAGGAGGAGGAAGCCAGGGTTGAGCTGTCCTTTTTGCGCTCTATGGGCAGCATCCATCTTCCAGCTTTCAACTGCCATTCTCAAACATGTAAAGATGTTGCTGATTGGCTAAGGGTAACTCTAATGCTAGAGCCACCACTAGTAATTACAAATTGTTTCCCACCCACAAGTTTTCAATGTTCATGATTTTTATTACAAAACCAATGCACATATTGTTTTCAAAAAAATCCCACTCATACAAATATCATAACCATGAAGGGATCCCGATCTGCCACAGACCACTAGATTTCGGATGGGGCCATAAATACCATCTCCTGGAGCAGCTACTACACCCAACAACATGAAATGCTGCTGCCAGCCATGGTTTGTGCAGAAAGGGTTAAAGGGGGCTACCCTCTCAAGACTAAGGGTGGGGACACTATGGAGGGGCTACCCAATCACAGGGCACAAGCAAGGCACTCCTCAGAAGCACCAGATCTGCAGTTGAAAGGTCCCTCACGATCTGCTGCCCCACAAACTGTTTTCAAAAAGTAAACAAGGTTTTGCAATGCAATAGGTCTCGCATTTACGAGAGTTTGAGCTTTGGCATTGTAAATGTCAATGCTTTTTATTTATGTTGATGTGTCAGAGCGAGTAAGACAAGTCACTTGTTCCCTGGAATCAATTCCAATTTATTTTGTGGTGCTTCAAAACAGAGGAAGGACAGTTATAGCCAACATGTGTTTCGCCCCCTTACACTGGCCATCTGGCCTGGGGCTTCCTCAGGGCGTTGGGAATAGAAAACTGGGTTAGGAGAAAGATTCGATCCTTTCCCAGTGAGCCGAAAACTGCAGTATTGTAGTGCGGCGAAAAATCTTCAGCTATCAGTTGTGATCCGCCGCCAAGGGCCCATGCCGACGGATCGCAACTGATAGCTGAAGATTTTTCCAGTGTAAGGGGGCGAAACACGTGTTGACTATAAATGTTCTTCCTCTGTTTTGAAGCACCACAAAATACATTGGAATTGATTCCAGGGAACAAGTGACTTGCCTTACTCGTTCTGACACATCGACAAGTTCTGTAACAGTAATGGGGAAAGGGTTTCCCATTGTCATGAACGAGTAAACCCCGCCAGATCAGCTCTATTATTATAGGCTCGCTGAGGCTCCGGACCCATTACCCCCCACCCTATGAACAAAGCTTTTTATTTATGTGTTGTTTTTAAAGCAGATAAATAAAAGGCATTGTCATTTACAATGCCAATAGCTTAAACTCTGGTAAATGCGGGACCTATTGCACTGCAAATGCATTTGTACTATAAAAATACAAAAAAGGGTTAGGAGAGAGGGTGTCCTGCCTGCATCAGTAGGCAGGACAAAGTTATTTGAGAAAATAGGGCTCAGAGGCTGTTGTTAAAGCCTACCAAGTAACATCACATGTAACAGGGGGTGTCGCCATGGAAGGTTACAAAATGAGACAATGAGGAGAGACTACTAAGCCTATTGAGCAATGAACAGCCACAGTTTACAGTGGACAATGACATAAGCCAATGAAAAATATGGGCGAAGAGTGGGCCGTGCTTCAAGTCCCTACATGAATACAGCATCCCTCGCAGAGCAGCGCATGCCCTGCCCGGGCTCGACCTAAAAAACAGGGGAAGGTCCGGACAAAAGGAAAAATGGCAGGGATGGAGTGCCTGCACAGATGGCATTGGGTTTTCAACTCTATAAGATGGACGCTCTGTGCTGCAGTTTGCTACAAGTGCTCAGAGTCTGCCATATTAAGCTGCAGAGTTGAAACCCAGCGATTAGAGATGCAGGGTACATTTCATCACCCAACAAGTTCCGTCAGATTGTTTGAGTCAGGCACAAATCCCCTTGTGAGTACACGAGAAGTAGGTGTAAAATGATTTCAGATGCTCGACACTCCATAGCACGAACAACGAGAGAGGCCGTATACATGGTAGTATGACACAAGCCGTCTGTATAATTTGTGCCTGTATCACCTTCCAGGTGACCAGCTTCTGTATATTCCCTCTGTGAAATTGGGAAAGGGGGTCAGAGATGCTGCATTTAAACGTGAGACAACAGAGTGTACCTGCAAGAATCAACTTCTGGCTGGTCAATGGAGTTGAACCAATAATGAATGTGATGTTTACACGGTTTACGTTACCACTGTGAAGAACTGCACTCTAACCAGGCAAGGAAATTACCACTTTACATCCAATAAGCACTGTTCCAGTCACAGAGGACGGCTTCATCAATTGTGGATCCTTATTTAATTAAACCTTGCGGGCACTAAATAATTTCAAAGTATAATATTTGCTTAAGCAGACGCTCTGAAAAATGGCCCAGCGTTGCCCTGTTCGTTTGTACAGGACTCTGAAGCTTTTAGGACTCTAAGATTTATCTAACTTGAAGGGACTTTGTTAAGCCAGCGTCACAGACTGAAGGCAATTTTTAATGAGCGCGAGCCAGGGCCCTCGGTCAATTAGGATGCACGTATGCGGAGCGATCTACTGACCTAGCAGACAATAAAGAAAGCAAAGCGTGTTCTGTGTAACTTTGGATTCATTCAAGGTTATGGCAAAACTGAATACTTTTGAGGAATATTGTCAGCCATGTGCTTGAGAAAACTGAGACTGGAACATTCTTTAACCCATAAATCCGTTTTCTATCACTTCCTCATTAAGTTTAGTATTGTATTTTTTTCCCTTGACTCTCGTGTGCTATTTGTGTTTTTTTTATCTGTTTTTACACCTGCAACTTGCTCCTTTTATCATGTAATGATCTTAATTAACTGCATAATGATTAAAACCGTATACTACTCCCCCGTTAAATTTCGGCAGGTTTGACCTGCCGAAATTTAACGAATGTTGAGTTATTTAACACATCTGGGGCTGTATTACACCAAGTGCCCCGGGGGGCGCAAAGGACGTTTGCACCCGCTTTGCGCGCCCCTGGGGAACTTTGGTATTACAGAAGGTGGTGCAGATGCTTGTGCGTTCCCTCAGTAATACCGATAGCGCTGGCGCACCTAAACCGCCAGCACTACCTTCAGGGGCGTTTCCTCATTTGCATGGGGGCGTGCCTTATGCAAATGAGGGGATTCCTTTGCCCCCGCGCCAGAGGCAAAGAAGCTCTCAGGGGGCGTACTCACAGAGCGCCACCTTCTAGGTGAGTGCGTCCCCTGAGAGCATCCCTCTGGAGGTCAGAAAAGGGGTCCTATGGACCCCCAAGATATCCCTTTGCAGGCAGGTGCAGTTACTGCAAGGGGATGTCTAATCCCTCTCAAAAATGCAGGCGGGTTGCTTTCTGCACTGTGAAAACACGGAGCGGCTGCAAGCAACCGCTTCATGTTTTCACATGAATGCGCTGCCCTGGGGGCAGTGCGACTTCGTGGTTGCCCTGGGGGCAGCGCGACTTTGCTGTTGCCCTGGGGGCAGGAAATTCATTGTAATAGGGCGCATTTTCATTGTTTGCGCCCGGAGCACCTTTTAAAAGGTGCACTCGGTGCAAACAATGAAAATGCGTAATACGGCCCCTGGTAATTATCAGAAGCTTAAAATAAACCAACCTCATAATTGCGACTCGTGCTTAAATAGGGTTTTATGAATGGGGCAGAATTAACCAAGCCACTCGTAATCAGGCTCCATGAGTGTTATTTATCAACTCGTGAATGAACCCTGAAGGTGGGAAACCTTGCTAGAAATGCACAAGGATCTGGAGGGTGTAGATTTGTGGAAATATTCCAATGCACACATATCTTGCTTACATTCATGAAGAAATGATGGCATGGTGTGCATTTAAACAACAGTAGTTTATCCTGTCAGCGCAAGCCCTCTGCAAACATGCATATAGCACGTATAAATAGGCTGTTTGAATCGCTTGCATTGGATGTCAAAGCTCTAACGTAATATTTTAAAGAATCTTTAACTATTTGGGCAGCTTAATCCCTCAATAAGTAAAAGAATTTCCCCTTAAATGTCCAGCAACAAATTTTTACTGATTAAAATAAAGAAATAGTCAGTGAGTCAAGTCTTAAGGTAGTGGCAGCCATCTTGCAGCCACAATGTTCAATCTAATTGAACAGTGAATTACTGCCTTCATGAACTATGACCTTTCTCAAGAGATGAACACAGTGTGATAGGACAGGGTCTTCAGCCTGACCCAATTTGTTAGTTGTGGTTTCAGTTGGCACAAAGCCCAGAAAGTAAAAGTCAGAAATTGAAAGCTGGATGTCCCCAGTACAAACCGAGACAGCACATGCTCTGTCATTTGCATTTTATTCACTAAAAGGGGCTTGGAGCCAGCTCACAGAGTACCATTAATTGGTTTTACTGTCACTCTTATTTGCGGGCTCCTGATTGGTCTCTTATTTGCGGGCTCCTGATTGGTCGGCGCATGATGGTTTCACTTAATCTTTATTAGATTCTCCCTTCCGTGGAGCATGCTCTAAGTACTGATTACATCTTTTAATTACTGCCCCTCTGCTACTCGAGCTGGAATTGAAGTACATTTTTTTCTATCTTCTTACCCCATCGTCATTGATCCTGCTGCTTCCCGTTGCTTGCTCCCCTCCCCTCTCATGTTGTTGCATGCTCCGTCATTGTCACTTCCCCTTCCTGCGTTATTGTTTGCCCTTTGGTTTTTATTGTCCCATGTGCCCTCCCGCATCATTGTTTGCCAGTTGTTCCTTCCCCCTTCCCATTGTCGCTTGCCCAATGACACCCACCACCACCACCCCCTCCCATCAGTTGTTGATTGCCACTGTCCCAAAAGCCCCCACCAACCTCCCTCCCATAGTTGCTAGTGCCGTCTCACCCGCACCCCTCCAGCCACAAAAAAATATTGAAAAAGCCAAATAGCTCTCGCATATACAAGAGCTATTTGCCTTTCTCAATGTGTTTTTACTCATGTTGTACAGCATCACGGCTGTGGTGCCACATGGGTGCAAGTAAAAAAAAAAAAAAAGTAGTATGATGCGGCCAGCATGGACCGCATGATAATTCTTTTTTGTTTTTACTTTCAGCCATTCTGCACAGCAGCAATGCTGCTGTACAACACGGCTCAAAAACCCATTGACAAAGCCACTACATCTTGTATAGGCCAAACCTATTGGCTTTGCCAGTGCTTGTTGAAAGTGAACTCAAAATAGACATTCTCTGGCAGTATTACATATGCAAGAAAAAGACTGATGGGCAGTGTTGGACTTGGCCCTTTTTGCAGGGTTATCCCCAAATGTTTTGCTTCTTCCTCCTATTTTCTCCTGACCTGTTGTTGGTTTTAGGACTCTGGGCACTTTACCACTGCTAATCAGTGCTAAAGTGCATATGCTCTCTGTGTAAATTGTGAACATGATTGGTTATCCATGACTGGCATAATTGACTTACTGGTCAGTCCCTAGTAGAGTGCACTAAGTGTGCCAGGGCTGGTAAATCAAATGCTACTAGTGGGCCTGCAGCACTGATTGTGCCACCCACACGAGTAGCTCTGAAAAGGTAACTCAGACCTGCCACTGCAGTGTTGGTGCGCAGTTGTTAACTGCCATGTCGACTTGGCAAGTGCACCCACTTGCCAGGCCCTTACCTTCCCTTTTCTTACATATAGGACACCCCTATGGTAGGCCCAAGGTACACCCCCCGGCAGGGTTCAATGTATGTGAAAGGTAGGACATGTACTGATGTGTGTAACATGTCCTGATAGTGAAATACTGCCAATTTCGTTTTTCACTATTGAAAGGCTATCTTGCCCCATAGGACAGAATGGGGAGTGCTGTGTAACATTTTACAAGCATATCTACCCATAGGGATAAGATGGAATAATAAAGTTTAGGCTCTCTGAACTCAGAATTTAATAACACATCTTTTACTAAAGATGGTTTTTAAATTGTGTGTTAGAAAATTCCACTTTTAGAAAGTAGGCATTTTCTGGTTTAACCATTCTGTGTGCCTCTGCCTGTTTGTGTATTGACTGTCTGGTTTTGGAGTGACAGGGGCTAGGGAGGTGCATTCTCTCAGACAGCCACTGAGGGGGGGGGGTTTGATGTGTGTCCTGCCTTTCCTGAATGAGTCAGGGCTGGGCTGAATAGACCTGGGCTGCATTCAGAGTAGGGGGAGGAGTTCTCACTAGCACCTGAATAGGCCTGGTCTGCATTTAGAGTGGTGGGTGGAGATTTCCCTTGCACCTGAATAGGGCCTGTCTGACTTACACAATGCTGTCTCCACCTCCTGCCGGGCAGCTGCACCAGAGAGAACAGAACTGGTCTCAGAGACCCTTGCACAAAGAGAACAAAGACATTTTGGGGTATAAGTATTAGACCTAAAACCCCTGAACTTTAGACTACTTCTGGAATCAAGAAGGACCTTTGCTGAGGAGAAGAGCTGGAGAAACTGAGGAGAAGTACTGCCCTTGCTGTGTGTCTGGGGTTGGCTTGCAGTTGCTGTTTCTGCCAAAGAAAGGAGAAGGACTTTGCTGTGTGCTGTGTCCCCTGCTTGAGGAAAGTCTCCAAGGGCTTGAGTAGAGCTTGCCTCCTGTTTTGAAGTCTCAGGTACACAAAGACTTCACCCCCAGCTCCCCTGGACTTCCTTGCTGGGAGTTCTGACCTGCCAAGAGGTGCCTGTGACTGTGTTGGGCCTCTGGAGGTTGTTTCTGCTGTGGGGAGCTGGAAAAGCAACGCAACAACAAGGAAATCGACGCATCGCTGTTCTTGTGACAGTTTTCCGATGCAACGCCGTGGTGCGAGAAGAATCTCCCTGCATTGCCGCGCCGCTGCCAAAACCGACGCAGCACCTGTTGCCACGGCAAGAATCGACGCATCGAGGGATCACGGCTGAAAAGGTCGACGCAGCACTGCTTGCCGCCGCCGCATCATTCACCGACGCATCCCGGATTTCCACGCATTGTCCCTGTGCGGCAAGATTTCCCCAACGCATCACCCGCGGATCAGAGTCGTCTCAGAATCGACGCATCGCTTCCCCCTACAGACCGGACCAGACGCACTGCTCCCCTGTGTCCAGCGGAACGGTCGCATCCACGAAGGTCTCAGGAATCGACGCATCTCTTTGTTTTTCTACGCTTCCCATCGCTGCCGCTGTTTGACTTGGTGAATTTTGTCACAACCACAGGTACTTTGCAAGAAATAACGCATCCATAGTTTTCTATGGACTCAGTTGCTAAAACCTTTTGAAAGTCATTTTTCTTAATACTTGTATGTTGGATTTTTGTCGTTTTGGTCTTGTTAAGTTTAGATAAAGATACTTTATTTTTCTAAACCGGTGTGGTGTCCATTTGTGGTGTTATTACTGTGTTGCTGTGAGTGTTGGTACAAATACTTTACACATTGCCTTTGGGATAAGCCTGTCTGCTCGTGCCAAGCTACCAAGGGGGTGAGCAGGGGTTATCTAGAGTGTGTATCCCCCTTACCCTGACTAGAAGCAAGGGTCCCTATTTGGACAAAGGTACCTACCTCTGCCAACTAGACATCCCCATTTCTAACATTGGTGATCATCGGTGAGGATTTGAACTTGTATTTGTACTTGACCCACAGTGATTGGTGTACATCACTAGTTTAGTGCAGACCACTACGCAACCACATACTGTGTTTTATGTTTGGTTCTATTTTTGATCTGACCCATGAGTATCCACGCACCATGTCTCTGAGTAGTAAACCAGCAAGTGAGGCTGCAGAATTGGAGTTTGACATTGAAATGTTAAGTAGTTACAAAGTAGAGCAACTCAAGCAGTTATGCAGGAGCTTTGGATGTCCCATGAGGAGCAACTCTAGGAAAGAGGAGCTACAGAAGGCCTTAGGGGCCTGGTGGGAGGCCAGAGAAGCTGGGGAGACAGATGATGCAGATGCGGATGGGTGTGTGCCAGATGGCCGTTTCAGATCCCAGGATTGGCCTGTTGGGAGAGCAGCCTCTAGGGCTGACAGCAATCATTCTTCCAGGAATTTTTCTCCAGAGGATTTGGTGGAAAGGCAAAGGGCCAGGGATCATGAATTGGAGGTAATGAGACTAAAGGCAGAGGAGAGCAAGAACGCTCGTGCCTTGGAAGAAAGGAAGTTGCTTTTGGCACATGAATTGAGAACGAGAGAGCTTGATTTGGAGCTCGAGAGGCTTGAGGCCATGAGTGTCTTAGCCAAGAAAAAGGAAAAGTATTTAGCTCATGAAGTGAGCTTGGCTGGGTTGGAGGTGGAGTCCAGCTCAGAAGGTGGCAGCAAAAATGTAGTGTCTAGTGCTGAGAGAGTAGTACACACACCCAGAGATGTGGCGCCTGACTTGAAGGAGGGGGTTAACATACACCAGGGGGTTCAGGTTTATGAGGTAGCTCCAGTGGTGTGCAGTGTCCCTGAAGTGGATTGGAGAACTAACACCGGGGATCATATTCCTAGTGGTGGGAGGGCCACTCTACTGACTAGATGAGAGGTGCAGGGAGAGGGGTTCTCCCATGGTAGGAGTCTTGGTGTGTAAGTATGGTGACCGCCCAGAAGAGTGTGGGTTGAGTGACAGAAACAGTCAGACACTGTTTTGCCAGTCTCAGGAGGGTGATGTGAGGTACTTGTGTGAGGCACTGGATGGTGAGGCAAAGAGTAGCTTGGTCAACACTTGTGTGGGGCTGTGTGATTCAATTGTTGGAGAGCATATTTTAAGTCCCTGTTTTCCAGAGCTATGCCAACAGCCGGTGGAGCATGAGTTCTCTGACCCCAGGGAGCTTGCACTGGAGGTAGACCTTTTGGTGGATTCCAAGGGGTCTGAAGAAGCTTTTGGGAGTCAACCTGAAGGGGGTGGCTCAGGTTTTCCCCAACCAAGTGAAGTAGGGGAGGTTTGTGGTAGCCCAGATATGTCCTGGAGTAGTGGGAGGGGTGTAGGGTCCCACGTCCTATCTCAGAGGAGAAGGAGTGGGAGTGGGCTGTGTCCCAAGGTGCCTGAAACCCAGTCCCTGGGCCTGGTTGGTTCCATGAGTGAACACCAGGAGGGGGGCCTAGTCTGTACAGAGAGGCCATCCCCTGAGGGGGATCCCAAAGTGTCAGGAGGACTGGGGGACTGCTTAGCAAGGATCCCACCAGTTCTGGTGTCTGGCTGCACGGCTCCAGTGGGGAGGGTGCATGAGTCCAGAGAAAAGGGTGAGGGGGGGACGCTGTCCCCTGTGGAAGGACCAGTGGGTCAGGGGTTGCCAGCTCTGAGGTCAGAGTACCCCAGGACTGACCCTGGTGAGGCCACTTCTGGCCTGGGGGGTCTTCATGATATGTCAAGTGGACATGAGGCTGGAGACCTGTGACAGGCAGACTCTCGTACAACTCATGAGGAGTGTGTTTCCCTTGGGGGGGGTTGGTACACTCCCCCAGAAGTCCTGGCCTGTCAGGTCCAGCCTAAGGGTACAGAACCTTTGTTTGGAGGACCAGGTTCAGCGTGTCCCCCCTGACCTGGAGGAAGGGGCGACTGCTAACAGTGCCCCTACCAAGTTGTCTTCTGGGGGTACCGCTCCAGGTAGGAGGGTGCCGAGCCCCAGGGAGGAAGACAGGGTGTGGGAGAGCCCACACCAGTCTCTTGTCCAGCCGCAGGGTACAGACCCTGGGCTGGTGGGCCAGTGTCAGGATGCCATACCTGACTTGGCAGGAGGGAGAGTGGAGAAAGGGTGCCAGGCACCTGGGGCTTCCGCCCCCCACTTTCTGACGCCACAGAGGTTAGAGAGGCCTGAAAGGCATGAGGCCTGGCTTTCATCACTGACAGTTGTCATTGGCCACTGTGGCTTGCTGTCCTGGTGGACAGAGTTACCCCTGGGAGGGGGACAGGAGTCACACCCCAGGGGTGGACTGGCCCACCCCACTGTGTTGGCTATGTGGGTACTGTCTGCCTGTTGGGACACTTCTGTGAGCAAAGTACATTTAGGCGCTGCACAGATGGGGTCCACAGGTGAGGAGAAGGGTTCCCCATGTGTAAGCTTAGTGGATCATGAGAGTATGGATAGAGGGATTCAACTGGGTTCAGGAAGACGTAGAAAGGGAATAGACCCCTGCTGTTGCGGGCCAGGTTCCATGTTCTATCGCCCCAAGCTTGGAAGCCAATCGAGGTATGGATTGGTCTACCCTGGCTTTAGGCTGCAAGGGGGTTGTGTTGGACTTGGCCCATTTTGCAGGGTTATCCCAAAACGTTTTGCTTCTTCCTCCTATTTGTTCCTGACCTGTTGTTGTTGGTATTAGGACTCTGGGCACTTTACCACTGCTAATCATTGCTAAAGTGCATATGCTCTCTGTGTAAATTGTGTACATGATTGGTTATCCATGATTGGCATATTTGACTTACTGGTCAGTCCCTAGTAAAGTACACTAAGTGTGCCAGGGCTGGTAAATCAAATGCTACTAGTGGGCCTGCTGCACTGATTGTGCCACCCACACGAGTAGCTCTGAAAACGTAACTCAGACCTGCCACTGCAATGTCTGTGCGCAGTTGTTAACTGCCATGTCGACTTGGCAAGTGCACCCACTTGCCAGGCCCTAACCTTCCTTTTTCTTACATATAGGACACCCCTATGGTAGGCCCAAGGTACCCCCCTGGGCAGGGTGCAGTGTATGTGAAAGGTAGGACATGTACTGATGTGTGTAACATGTCCTGATAGTGAAATACTGCCAATTTCGTTTTTCACTATTGAAAGGCTATCTTGCCCCATAGGACAGAATGGGGAGTGCTTTGTAACATTTTACAAGCATATCTTCCCATAGGGATAAGATTGAAAAATAAAGTTTAGGCTCTCTGAACTCAGAATTTAATAACACATATTTTACTAAAGATGGGTTTTAAATTGTGTGTTAGAAAATGCCACTTTTAGAAAGTAGGCATTTTCTGGTTTAACCATTCTGTGTGCCTCTGCCTATTTGTGGAGTGACGGTGGCTATGGAGGTGCATTCTCTCAGACAGCCACTGGGGGGGAGGGTTTGATGTGTGTCCTGCTTTTCCTGAATGAGTCAGGGCTGGGCTGAATAGACCTGGGCTGCATTCAGAGTAGGGGGAGGAGTTCTCACTAGCACCTAAATAGGCCTGGTCTGCATTTAGAGTGGTGGGAGGAGATTTCCCTTGTACCTGAATAGGGCCTGACTGACTTACACAATGCTGTCTCCACCTCCTGCCGGGCAGCTGCACCAGAGAGAACAGAACTGGTTTGGACTGGGCTCAGAGACCCTTGCACAAAGAGAACAAAGACATTTTGGGGTATAAGTATTAGACCTAAAACCCCTGAACTTTAGACTACTTCTGGAATCAAGAAGGACCTTTGCTGAGGAGAAGAGCTGGAGAAACTGAGGAGAAGTACTGCCCTTGCTGTGTGTCTGGGGTTGGCTTGCAGTTGCTGTTTCTGCCAAAGAAAGGAGAAGGACTTTGCTGTGTGCTGTGTCCCCTGCTTCAGGAAAGTCTCCAAGGGCTTGAGCGGAGCTTGCCTCCTGTTTTGAAGTCCCAGGAACACAAAGACTTCACCCCCAGCTCCCCTGGACTTCCTTGCTGGGAGTTCTGACCGGCCAAGAGGTGCCTGTGACTGTGCTGGGCCTCTGGAGGTGGGTTCTGCTGTTGGGAGCTGGAAAAGCAACGCAACGACAAGGAAATCGACGCATCGCTGTTCTTGTGACAGTGGTCCGACGCAACGCCGTGGTGCGAGAAGAATCTCCCCGCATCACCGCGCCGCTGCCAAAACCGACAGCGCCTGTTGCCACGGCAAGAATCGAGGGATTACGGCTGAAAAGGTCGATGCAGCGCTGCTCGCCGCCGCTGCATCGTTCACCGACTCATCCTGGGTTTCCACGCATCGTCCCTGTGCGGCAATTTTTCCCCGACGCATCACCCGTGGATCGGAGTCATCTCAGAATCGATGCCTAGGTTCCCCCTACAGACCGGACCCGACGCACCGCTCCCCTGTGTCCAGCGGAACTGTCGCATCGCATCCACGAAGGTCTCAGGAATCGACGCATCTCTTTGTTTTTCGACGCTTCCCATCGCTGCGGCTGTTTGGCTTGGTGAATTTTGTCACAACGACAGGTACTTTGCAAGAAATAACGCATCCATAGTTTTCTATGGACTCAGTTGCTAAAACCTTTTGAAAGTAATTTTTCTTAATACTTGTATGTTAGATTTTTATTGTTTTGGTCTTGTTAAGTTTAGATAAAGATACTTTATTTTTCTAAACCGGTGTGGTGTCCATTTGTGGTGTTATCACTGTGTTACTGTGAGTGTTGGTACAAATACTTTACACATTGCCTTTGGAATAAACCTGTCAGCTCGTGCCAAGCTACCAAAGGGGTGAGCAGGGGTTATCTAGAGTGTGTATCCCCCTTACCCTGACTAGAAGCAAGGGTCCCTATTTGGACAAAGGTACCTACCTCTGCCAACTAGACATCCCCATTTCTAACAGGTAGTTTCTAGAATTTGATATAGTTTTGCAATTTCTTCTCACCTAATAATCCTAATGAGTAGCCTAATGATCTTCTGAATGTGAGGCTTGGCCAGACCGCAGGACCTTCCATAATTCAAGCATTTGAACAGAGAACAATTTTGACTGTTAAACATGGGTTGATTGTAACAAATCAAAGGTCCTACGTACCCTTAGGGCTCGGTTTCTCTAAATATCATACCTGAGGCCAACTACGGCCGGGCAAATTTTATTTGTCCTTAGTGAAGTCGATTTGGCTCTAAACTAATTTTGCAGTGAATTGTAAACCAATCCTCCATGTTCCTAATCTGCCTGGAAAAATTGCTAACATCAGATAATTTAAAAAACAACTCAATGTAGAGCCAAAAGGAATAAATCTGTCAAACAAATCAGAAAAGAATATGTTCCCACACTAAATGTTTCATACAAATGGTTCTATTTGTTTAAAGAATGATTGGGTCTACTAGATGATCTTGTGACCCTGAATAACCTCCAAACGTTCCATTCCTTAGGAAGATCATGAGAAAGGCCGAGGTAGATTATTATACTAACATTATATCTGAAGTCTCTAATAACAGCAGAGCACTCTAGAAGGACATCAAACACTGCACCAAACCAAACCCAGAGCATCCTTTTGAAAACTTTTCTGAAGGCACTGCCATCAAAATCTTTCCATGGAAAAAGATCAACTAAATCAGGCAACATATCAGCAACACTGAAATATAAGCCACACCCCCTGACTATCACCCTGAGGCAGTTCCATATGAATTCATTTTGGCAGTCTCTCCTTCAATGACATTTCAAGGCTCATCAACTTACTGGAGGCAACTTTGTACAATGAAGACATGAGATCACTAGTGAAGGCCATTTCCAGTGACGCTGTCTGACCACTGCGCAACATAGTCAAGTGCTTCCTCGCCTAGTCACCATACCTAACTCATCCAAAACTGAACATATATCACCATTTCTAAAGAAGCCCAACTTGCACCCTGATGATCTCTTGAACTACCGCAGGTTAACACTACATATTTCAAATTGAATTATATTTACATAATACAATAACATATCTTTATTGATTTTAATTATTTGTTTTAATGTGTTTTAAGGAATAATAAACTTTCATAATTTTCCCTGTACTTTCAAATAGGGGTATCTTTTCAATGGTGGTGGCGATCTCTATGCATTGTAAGTTTACACTCCATCCCCTGATATAAAGAGAAGGGATAAATGTATAAATCTTCACTTAGGTGTACATAGCAAAAAACAGCAAAAAAGTGGAGAGTTACACTTAAGTGTAAATCTCCACTAGAAAATGGTGAAAAAGTGGAGAGTTGCCGGTGGGTGCAGTAGTAAATATACAAGTAAGTAAACATATAAATGTATATTTGCCTCTGTGAATCAGGTCCTAAATGTGTATTAAATAATAAATGAATTGAAATATATAAAACAACTTGCCATTTTTCGATTTTTTAGACTGATGTATTTTCTATACATTGCATAGTGGCAGTCAAAACTGTGCAGGTACGGTTCTGGTGTACTTTCCATTGATAGGAATGGTTTGATTTGCCTATAACTTTGGACACCCTGGACTGATTTGCACCAAAACTGAAAATCATCTTCAGTGGCATACTCATATAACCCAGCATAGATTAAAAATGGAACAGGTATTCAGAGGAATAACCAAACTGTCGCAAAGTTCACAGTTCTGACCTATTTTGTCGACTATACAGATTTAGAACCATCAGGCCCTAGGGACAGCTTCTTATGGCTCAGGAATGAGGGGGCACATGAATGTGACTCCCCTAGTTCCAACAGAAAATCACTTAATGCGCCATTTGGCAGGCTTACCCATAAGTACCCCCCTGCTCCCACTTCGGTTGGACCTTGGGCTTAGAACAACTTCCGACAGGATAGGATTGGGTCCCATACTATACTGGAGGAGAATTTGGGTTGCCCCAGAGTTGTGTTCCTATTGTCAGGGTTTAGAGGAAATATTACGTATCCCTGGCTTATATAATAAATACATCCTGGCTAAGATACATAAAAGCCACGCTGATAGTGATTGGGAAAGAAAGATTATGGAACGTTCCTGGGGAGGCTGTGGGGACCCCCAAGATATAAATCAAATTGACTTACCGTCAACATAGTGATACACTCAGACAACATTTGGCTCTCTAACTGACGCATTTCTTAAAGTGAAAGATTCCTTCTTAAAGGAGGACTTCCTGAATGAGATAGAGGCACCATTTGCCAGGCGTCTTTACAGTTTTTGTATGGGACATTGCCCCTCCATTCTTTTACAGCAAAATGAGCGCGTGCACCCAGGGCAGAGGACTGGTGGTGTCCATCTTGTGGCGACACTAAAGAACCCATCGAGCATGTTAAGTTTTTCATCCTGGCCTATTCGAGCAGTAGGAGGGGCTTGATAATCCTGATGGGCCGGAATTTGGGTGTTAGGGAGCACAAGGAAGCCTTGAGGATTATGAGATCAGACACCAGCCAATGGATGATTTTTGCACTCACTCGATACTTGATGGCGATATGGAGAGTCAGGCAAAAAAGTGTGTTTCTCTAGGAAAATATGTTTGTGGTGGTTTACATATGCGCGAAATGTCTGATATTTGGTTATAATATTTTTACTTTGGAAATTGGAGGATACAAACATGAATGTTTTGTATGAGTTTTGTACACATTTTACATTGGTTTTAACTATGTTGATTGCTCATGGATTTTAAGGGAATTTTAATGTTTTAACAGATTGTGTTATGCTCGATTTTTACATTATGACGTTTTTTATGTGTTTTTATGGGCCATTGTGCCGAAATAAAGACCTTTGATGGTGATTAAAACACTTTGTGTAGTCAAATAAGGTCCAGCATACCAATTTTCGTAACTATCCGTGCAGAAGAAAAATATACAGATATGCTTCTTATGCTGTACATCACCCTGAAGTTCACACTTCATTAAACAAGCGTAGATAAATAAAAAAACAAAGTTGCAATTATTGAAATAGCCAAGTTGTGCGGGTGTGAAAAACACCAGAAGCTCCTTTCTTGAAATTGGCTGCACTTTTTGGCACCGTTTCACCAAAAGACCCTTGCATATGGTTTCCTTTGCAATTTAGTGAGAATTGTTAAAGGCGTACTAGCCGCAGTCAGCACACATTTTTAATATTCTGAGCTTAATGATACTTCTGGCGCACCAAGAAATAATGCAAAAACTCAAGAGGTCAGGTATAATAGGGAGCAAAGAAAAATATTTGGAAGATATAATAAGTGGCATATTTTGGCTTATTATGGGGTGCATAGCAATTAAAGCTTGGCTTTAATTTAGGATTTGAAATTTTAGATGCTGCTTCCTTTAAGCGGTCTACATACCAGGGGCTACCATTAACCGAAAAAATGTACTCACTGTGCTGACCTCGGAAGAACGGAAGATTGCAGTGGCCTTGTCCGAATCCAAATTTCTGCAGTGGAGGTCACAGCAAACGTGTGCGGGGAGCGTTTAACTCACTGGGCTATCTTACCGGCGGTTTAAAACGCCATGAACATAGAAAATGTGTTTCTAATTTAGCTTTGATTTTGCTGGCAACGGAGCAATAGAATGTTATTTTGAATGCTTACTCATTTCTTCACCAGCACATTTGGATAGCTGTCGCTGCGGTTCCCCTATCCAAGCTGTCGTTTAATAATAAGTCTGACAGAAGTGTCGTCAGTATGAATAAACGCCATGTTTACATGTCTCCTTCTGCATCTCCTGTCCAAAGCCATTTTGTTGGTGATTACAAAAATACACCCTCCCAAGATGGATAGGCATTCAAGATTTAAATTTAATATCCGTTTCAGCAATGCTGTCATAAAACAGTGTGCGACATCTAATCCTGGGCTCCCGGAGACCGAGTGAATGGACCAGATGCGCTCTGCGCTGGCACGCGCCCCGTGTCTTCTGGCGAGCCGAGCTCGTGAGCAGTCGCGCGCCAGTTTGAGGCGATGACAAGGCGGCTGGCCACGCTGCACTGAAATATGCCGGACCTTTCAGGAGAGCGAGATTTATACCGTGGTGCTGGAACCATTTTCAGAGTGGGGGTGCCACCATCATTGTTACACCAGTGAACTCATAAGGAATTAATACGAATATGAACGTCACACAAAGAACAAGTGTAGCACATGACCCACACCAATTCAGCAGAAGAGTGGTAAGGCTGTGGTATGCAGCTGGTGGTGAATTTTGGAGCACATTGTCGCAAATATATTACTAAAGCATGAAGTGTTAGCACGCTGTCATTTACTGATAGCACATTTTCCATTGAAATGGACAAAATCCACACTGACATGCATTTTTTTCAGATAAAACTATATAGCTCACAAATAATGTGAGGAAATCGAGTGAGAGCAATTTAGCATTTGCATATCGCCAACTAAAGTGACTAGATTTGTTTGTATCCTATTAAAATCTTTTTTCCATGACACTTCAAAATTACCCAAAAAACTTTCTTAATTTGGGCCTTCCTAAATGCTGATTTATGTTGAAATATTTGTACAATTCATTTACAGGTGTTTAAATGTTGTGCTGTGTTAGGAAGAAACTGACATGCTACAGCCTTTTCTTTCACACCCTACGTACTCCAGCAAAACCCTCAACCTTTGCAGTCAGAGAAAGAAAAGTAAACACCATTCTCTATGTTAAAAGGAAGCCACAGCAATTTGTCAGAAGACCTAGCCTGACATTTGACTTCTCTTTTTACACACAGAAAATGTGACAAGCTAAAAACAAAATGTAAATGCATCTTTGTTGCTCATTCACCTTCTGAACTGCAGATAGTTATTTTCGGGGTACTGCCCCCTCCTCCCCCAGCACCCTTACTTCCAGTGCCTATGGCTTGATATTATGCTGGTCTGTTAGGCTGTGTAGTATCATTGCAATAGAATGCACAGTTGGGCCAGATTCCTGGAGAAAAAACGCCTAGAATGCTTAGTAAAGATTTATACAACTTTGAGGTAAGTTGCAAGTGATATATATGCAATTGTCAGAGGGTCCAGGGTCTGCTTATTTGGGAGACAAGAGGAGACTGTCTTTTGCACTCCCTGTCAGAGGCGGCAGAAACCGGAGAAACAAGTTAAAGGCTATGTGCATTGCTGGACTGACCTTTCTGCCACTCTGGCAAATTCACTGGTAGGCAGCAGGGCAGAGGTCTGGTATGAGACAACCATAGTCCCATTCTAGTCTCAGCTCGACACACCATAGGGTTGGTTTGAATTTTTTTTGCCAGGGCTGATTTTGGCTTTCTGCCCAGCCCTGGTGCATGTTACTGCCAGTGGCATAGCAAGAGAGCCTCAGACCCTAATGAAAGCAGGGAAATTGGCCCCTCTCCATGATTTGGCAGTAAAAAAGAGGCACCAGTTAGGGTGAAGTGGCTTTCCCTACCCTAGGCCCTGGTGTTACTACACCTGCTGCACTATTGAAACCTACACACCTAGTTACTTTGTTCAGAGACAAAAGGGAGAGACACATTGTGCAGATCACATTTATTCACCTACCTATAGTTTACAGTTACCCAATATTCCTGCTTCTACACACATGCATAAGCACTGACAATATTTCCATGTGTGTACCGACATTTTGCAGCTGCTTGTTGGTGCTAAAAATCGATGTGGCAATTTTCCATAAGTTATCTTTAAGACTCTTTCCTAGTCACTTTGATACTGGATGGATGTTGGTGGTCTTCGGTCATAAGCAAAAATTCATGTGCAACGAACCGTCTAACTTTCAGGCACTAAATGCACGAAATACTGCCTTGTTGTTTGTTATGGAGTGCTGTAGCCACATAAACAAAGTCTGGGAGTCCCACTCCTTAAAAAGGAGCTTTGTAATTATGTCAACATGTTTTACTGCATATGATTTTTTTTGCAACTGCATAAGGACAATGAAGTTTATGGATTTAGCATTGTTGCAACCTTTCGTATCCTTCACGTCACTGCATGAATTTATAAAATTTGATAAAAAAGTGACATGTAATAAAAGCCCTATAATAATAAAAGCCATATATAGAACATCAAAACAAACAAACATCCATTCATATCACTCATCTCATACCCACTCATGTTTATAATTAATAATATGGGTGGGGTCGATTCCAATGTGGCTACACCGTGCTATCTGTGAGAGCTGTTGAGATGGGCTGGAAAAGCGAATTGCAAAACATTTAACAGCGCAATTCAGCCCTTACATAAACAGGAATTGAAAACTGTATAGTGTTGGGACGGAGCATAGCCAGGCAGCAAGATGGGCGCTCTGTAGAGAGGCTCTGCTGGCCGAAAATATTATCCGGCATTTATCCTCCTCCAATGGGCTCCTCCACAATACTGTGGCCCTTGTTTGCTCTGCTTGGACTGTGGAGAGCCTTCATGGGCTGACTGTGGGCTTCGGTGAGAGTAGGGGTAGCAGTGAGACGGCTGATCCTGTTGTGGGCTGGGTTTCTCCAAGTGCGCAGACCCTCTGTGTCGGTGGGAGCCACGCGTCTCCTTGATGGTGCCGCAGAGAGCCCCCGGCTGAGGCCTGCTGCTGTGAGGTGGAGCTGCGGGGGGAAAGATCGTGCAGTAGCCTACCCCTGAGGCCCCCGATCTTTAGTGTGGGGCTGATGAGGGAGGCTGAGATTGCGTGGCCTGCTGGCCGTGACGTGGAGGGAGCTGCTATATGTCCTTGCCAGTGCCTGCTGGGCCCCGCGGGAGGGCTTTAGTGGTGAGTTATTGCCCCAAATAATTTTAGCAGAGGTGGAGGCCCGGACCGGACAGGAGGCCTATATTTATAAGCGCCGCGGCCCATGCCCGCTTGCCGCTGAGGCAGGGGTACATCCAGCAGCAATGCTCCTGCGGGAGTGCTCACAGTACCAGCAAGGGAATATTGAACTAAAACACGCTGCCAGATTACAACCCCCCTTCCCCATAGCCCTGGGTCTTAGTAATAAACTTGGCCTCTGCCTGGCTCTTGTGGATATGACTTGAGGCGATTCAGTGTTGACGCCTATTTGCTGCTCACCATACCGCCAATTGCGAAATTCATTGCACCGGCGCCCGCCCAGACTGCTGCCTCCTCAATTTGGCCACCTGCTAAGTGTGGAAAATCTGCTGCCCATTTTAACAACCTGTGTGGTGTTGTGCAGCCTGCTCGTGCCCCCGGATCTGACTTCCATCCTCAGGAGAGGCGGGCCAGATACACGACCTGCAGCCCTAGAACTGCCCTTGGCTTGCTGGCTTGGACTGTACGATGAGCCTGGCCCTCTTTTGGAGGCTACATGCTGGGGATGCCGCTTGGAGGGGGTGCCCACTAGCCTGGGCACATATGTGAAGCGGGGTGCCCTCTGAGCTGGACAGCCTGGGGGCTCCGCACCTTGTTGGTGGTCTGTGATTCAGCTGGGAACAATGGGGCTGGACCACAGTTGCATTCCTGCCTCCCTCCTGGGTCTTCTCTTGCCCGAGTGGCTGGACCCAGGTGAGGGAGTTCATTGCTTATTGTTGCGGACGCCTGGCCAGTCTCAGGTACATTACCTACACCGACACTGCCATAAAAGCCACAACTGTGCTATACGGTTGTTCTCTTGCCCACACTACATATACAGGCCAGAAATTCACGCCCCACATGAAGACACAATGAGCAAACAAGACGCACGTCAATCAAAGCTTTCGTTTGAGGGCAAAGGACACACCAGCGCTGGAGATAGAATGCTATGTCACTAAGTCTCCTACCACTATGGCAGCTGTCAGGAAATACTGAATACAATGAAGAGGTGGCAAGAGAACTGAGCTTCTTAACTCGCTTCACAGTGGTGCGCCGATATGGGGAAGGAAAGCGGCCTGGTATAACACTTGCCAACATACTCCTCCAGCCATGGGCCTGGGAAAACATAGTGTTAGACAATCAATAGAGACAGCATTCCACACCCACTGACCTGTTACATACAATGACCTCCTTCTACCATCGCCTCTACCAGGCTATGGTAACCCTTAGCCAGGAGGAACATGTGGCCTACCTGGATACGATACATATGCTTTGGCTGAATCATTCTCACAGTTTATTTCTTGACTCCTGCTTCACGGAGAAGGAAATACTGCAAGTCAAAAAAAAGTCTCCCCAGCGATAAGACGCCAGGCCTTGATCAATCAGGGTTTGCATAGCGTGGCTACTCACTTGTGATGGTCTCAAGGCGCTGAGGGTGGCGAGCATGGGGGGCTTCTGATCCGTCTGGGTGCTGGCGTTCAGTCGATGAGCCAGGTCTTGAGATCCTTCCTGAATTGGGTCAGCAACGGGACTTGCCTGAGGTGGAGAGGCAGGGTGTTCCAGGTCTTGGCGGTGAGGTAGGAGAAGGATATTCCTCCAGTTTTGGTCTTGCTTATCCGTGGGGCGGTGGCCAGGGCCAGTTGGGCGGAGTGGAGGTGTCTGGTGGGTACATAGAATGAGAGGCAGTGGTTCAGATATGCTGGTCCTGTGTCATGGAAGGCTTTGTAGGCGTGTGTGAGGAGCTTGAAAGTGACTCTTTTGTTGACTGGGAGCCAGTGTAGTTCTCGCAGGTGTTCGGTGATGTGGTTGAGGTGAGGGATGTTGAGGACCAGTCTGGCTGCTGTGTTTTGAACATTCTGTAGTTTCGTGAGTAGTTTCTGGGTGACACCGGTGTAGAGTGCGTTGCCGTAGTCCAGTCGGCCGTTGATGAGTGTGTGGGTGACCGTCTTCCTGGATTCGGTGGGGATCCATCTTAAGGTCTTTCGAAGCAGGCGAAACGTGTGGAAGCATGATGAAGAAACTGTGTTGATCTGGTGGTTCATTGTGAGCAACTAGTCCAGTATGATGCTGAGATTTTATGGTCCGTGGGCGTGGGGGGTAATCCTAGCACAGTGTGCCACCAGGAGTCATTCCAAGCTGAGGGGGTGGGTCCCAGCATGAGGACTTCGGTCTTGTCCGAGTTGAGTTTGAGGAAGCTGTCTCTCATCCAGACGGCGACGGCCTTCATTCCGTTGTGGAAGTTGTTTCTGGCAGCTGTGGATTCGTTGGTGAGGAAGAGGATCAGCTGGGTGTCGTCAGCGTGGGAGATGATGTTAAGTCAATGGTTCCTGGCGATGGCTGGGAGTGGGGCCATGTAGACGTTGAAGAGGGTGGGGCTCAGGGAGAATGGTCTAATGACCTCCTCCTACAAGTAATATGCTGCTTTACTTATCCCACACTTCAATCCATGTTTGAAGCTTCCCTGATATCTTGGGAATTACTCCCATCACTCTGAGAGGCATTCCTTGTAGCTATACTTAAACTAGACAAACCAGCGAACCAGTACGACTCTTACCGGCCACTCTCAATGATAAACGTTGACAATAAAATACTTGCCGAGCTCCTTACCAACCATCTCCTCTTGCTCCTACCTGAGATAGTATGCCCAGATCAGTTGGGCTTTCTGTCATGATTATCCACAGCACACAATTTACGCACATTGTTCGCTGTGCTACATGGAACCCAGCTTGGCTGCCGTCGCTACATTACTGGACACCACAAAGGCGTTTGACTCGCTGGAATGGCCATACTTATTCTTCCTCCTACCCCGCCTGGGTCTTAGTCTGAAGTTCCTGTGCCTCATCTGGCTGCTATACACCTACCCAACATCCAGACTCCACTTAAATGAGATGCTATGGGACCCGTTCACAAAAAACGCGCGCCACTTGCCAGGGTTGTTCCTTATCCCCTGTCATTTTTGCGATTGCAATGGAACCACTGGCAGCCCGGATGAGGCAACACCATGCTCAGCGTCGGCTCAACTTTATGGTGTGCAAGATTCTAATCTCAATGTAAGTGGATGACATTGTGCTCTATGTCCAGGACCCACAGGCTAACCTTGATCCAATTGTACAAGAAGTCATACGGTTTAGAGGCCACTCCGGCATCCATATAAACAGGGCTAAATCTATCCTTTTTCCACTTACATACAGCACGCCTCTGGTTGAATCAGAATTCCCCTTGGGACGGGCGCTAGAGCCGGTGCGCTATTTGATCCCGGCGTGGAATTGACTCCCTTTGTCTTTGACAGGATGACTAGAAGTAGCTAAAATGGTTGTATTGCCCAAATCCTTATATTTCTTCATCAATATCGCCATGCCGCTCACTTCTCAGTTCATCCAGCACTTGCGATCTAGTTTGATATCGCTGGCATGGACCAGAAAGCAACCGCAAATTGCTGTGAAAATATTTACACTTCCTCTGCGATAAGGTGGCTCAATGCCCTGGATATGTTATTATACGCACTATGCGCGCAGGCTCAATACGTACATTACTGGCTACATCCCACAAGATTCCAGCCACACACAGCAATAGAGATGGATGCTTCTTCTCCCTGGCATCTAACCACCGCACTGTACAATACCTACAAGCCTCCACGTAAAGAGATAGATATGGTGGAATGTCGTACATCGGCATGCGATGGCCTGTGCGACGTACCAAGTCGAATTGTATATGTTATGTTATGTTAATTGTGACTTATAAAGCGCTTAATACCGGCAGGTCTCTAAGCGCTGTGAGAAGAAAGCTACAGTGCCCCCAGATGAATATGGCCCCTGACTGAATAGAATTAAGCTCAGGCTTCAATGAAGAGGAGGGTCTTCAGGTTCTTCCTAAATGGTAGGAGGGCCTTCTCGGATCGAAGATGGAATGGAAGCCTATTCCATAGTTGTGGGATGAAGACAGAGAAGGCCCGCCCTCCTTTTTTTGTAAGGTTAAACCGCGGGCAGGATAGTTGGTTCCCCGCGGAGGATCTTAGAGAGCGGCTTGGGACATATTTCATAAGGCGCTCTTTGATGTAGCTTGGGGCTTGACCATATAGGGCCTTATGGGCGATAAAATGTCCCTTAAATTTGGTCCTTTGCTTGATAGGAAGCCAATGAAGTTTCTGCAGCAGGAGAGCAGCCCTTGTATATCTGGGTAGTTTAAAAATCAACCTGGCTGCGTCATTCATTACCACCTGAAGTTTGCTTAACAAATTATCCGGTAGCCCAATGTAAAGCGCATTGCCATAGTCTAAATGAGACAAGATCAATGCTGTCACCACCGTTTGCATGGTGGAGAAAGAGAGGATGGGTGAAAGTTTCCTCAATTGCCTTAGTAGGCCCACACAGGTCCCAAAGACGGTAGAGACTTGATTAGACAAAGAGAGATTAGCGTTGATTTTTATACCCAGGCTTTTTACCACTGGTGCTGGAGACGGAGTGTCTCCCAGCTCCTGTGGCCAAAATTGATAGGACCATGGGTTAATATCCGTAGTAATGGCCAACACCTCCGTTTTATCGGGGTTGACCTTTAGTGAATTGAGTGTCATCCAACTTACTACGAATCTCAAGATGTCTTGTACACGTGCGTGGGCTTGGGGGGAGTTTTCAATTTGTAGGATGATTTGGGTGTCATCAGCATAGTTAAACACTTGACAATCCATCCGGGCCAGGTCCATCACCAGAGGGTGCAAATAAATGTTAAGCAACAGTGGTGATAGAGCAGACCCTTGGGGAACACCACAGGTTATGGGCCCTCTGTCGGACACACAGTCACCCATCTGAATTACTTGGGTGCGATCCGTCAGGAAGGAGGCAATCCATTGATGGATCGTCCCGCCAATGCCTATGTCCCGGATTCTGGTCAAAAGTTGATCATGATTGACCGTGTCGAACGCGGCCGACAAGTCTAAGAGGACCAGGGCACACAGCTTTTTTTGGTCTACCGTGAGCCTGATTTCATCCAGTACGGACAGCATCACTAGCTCCGTGCTATGATGGGCTCGGAAGCCAGCCTGCCTGTCCCCAAGTAAGTGATGATCTTCCATAAACCCTGATAGGGTTTTGAGAACATGTTGTTCCATTATTTTGGCCATAAAAGTGAGTTGGGAGATGGGTCTATAATTTTTCATAATAGTGGTATCGGCTCCCACTTTTTTGAGTAATGGAATTACTCTAGCTTCCTTAAATTTTCTGGGGACTATCCCTGTCTCCAGAGAAAGATTAAGCAGGGAAAGGACTTCTACCTCAATCGCTGGCAGGGCTAGTTTGAAAATCTTTGGGGGGCAGGGATCCGCGGGTGAGCCCGACTTAATCTTAGATGCAATGTGGAGCAGAGAGTCTTGGTCCAATTTTAGAAAAGTGGTGATAGATTTTATTATATTCTTGTGTGGCTTTGCCCTTACCAAGACCTGTGGATTAGTGGGAGTTTGATGAATATTTATTAAGATATCTTTGACTTTATCGGAGAAGAAAGTCAGGAACTTATTACATAGTTCCCGACTGGTAGGGGCTTCTTGCATTTGCTTTTGGCTAAGCTCCTTCAAAATTTTAAAAGTTTCTTTTTGTTTATTGTCGGCAGCCAGGATCCTGGATTCATAAAATTCGGCCTTCCTTTTAAGGATGGCTTTTTTATAAGTATATGCTCCATCCATTCCCCTAGTGTGCAACTCAGTGTTGCCACCCTACAGGATGATGGCGCCAGAGCGCGTGCATGTAAGAGGAAATAAATTACCTTTGCAGACTTATACCCTGATGGACACTTTATTCCTCCCTTTGCTCCTGAGGACTCCCCATGGCCCACAGTGCTGGACACTATGCTCTAGCCCCATATACGTGCCACAAGTAGGGCACTGCATGACAGGTTCTCCGAGCCTCCACCACCATTGTACGCCCTTAAACACATGCTGAACAACACTTCCTCCCGCAAATATTTCACTAGATTGTATGCCATAATGCAGGACAAGGCACCCACCCGCATACCAACAGCCCGTGACATATGGACGTGAGACATAGACCCTCTTATCACTGACGAGCAGTGGATGTATTGCTGCAAACAGACAGCTGCTCTCTCGTCCAACTATAGACTGAGACTTATCCACTTTAAATTCCTCCATCAGCTATACCGTACACCGGCACAAATGCAGCGCATGGGATTGGTAACAGAGGCACGCTGTGTGAGATGCATGGCTCCTCAGGCCACTTTCTGCATCTCACCTGGGACTGTCCACAGGTGGCGGAATATTGGCAGATAGTACTTCATACGCAGTGACAGATCACAGAACTCCTGGTGCCGCAGACCCCACTGGTATGTCTTTTAGGATTTGTGAAAGACCTGTTGCCTGACACTTGCCGCCTGGCTGCTATGCCCCTACTCCTGGCAAAGCACTGAGTTGCTGTGCATTGAGGAAGGAGACCTGCACCCAAAGCCAAGTCCTGGCTACAAGATGCGGCCTATTGTCAGGAACAACTGGCCAACTACTGTGAGCAAATGCCACCAACATCCTGCCCCAAAGATATCTAGGAACCGCTGTTATCCTACTTACGACTTCAGGATTCTCCTCCTAGATCGCATGCAGAGGCGAGTCCTCCTCTAGATGCCCGAGCCCTGGAACCTGCAGCGGTAGCTCTCCTGTAAGTGTACATGTAACGAGATGGACTGCCTGCCCCTTCTCCTGAATAAGCCTGTACTCGCTGATTGCAACACTTTCTAACAAGTGAAAATGCTGATGGACGCTGAAACCTGCCTCTCTTTACAGATGTAGTGATCTCAATCTGTTTTTCTTCCAGCTCTGTCAATATGGGACAATATACTGCTTCAATGGCCTTGCTCTGTCAAGTTCCCTCCCCCGTCACTTCCCCCTCCTGTTGCTTGTTGTTGTAGTTATCAATGTCTACTGTGTTTAAGGCCGTGGCTTTTGTGATGTTCATTATTCTAAATGCTAATAAATGTAATAAAAAAAGAAAGAAAAATATATAGTATTTTTCAATCTATGCCTATAAAAAAGTACCTCTAGCTCCATTGTGCATGCATATAGTCCTCAGCGAAGAAAAGCAAGGACTCAGCAGATCTTACTGAACAAGGCTGCCTAACGGTAGGGGCATTCTCCCAAGAAGATCTTTACACCAAAATATATATATGTTGCCTTTGCATGGACCGGCTTGAGCAGGAGGGAAGGGATATTTTGAATCCTGCTACTGTTGTTATATAATTATACAATTCAATAGCGTTATTGAGCCATAAAACCAGGACACCATTGATAATAAAGGACAGTCAGTAAGTTACTCTTCATCTCAGAAGGTGCTTAAAGTCACAGTAATTATTTTATAAACTGTAGAGAATCAGGAAATATCAAAATCATATTTGATATTTTGACTACGTTTGATTCTTTCACTGATATGTAAAATGGCTGGTTTCATAAGAATCTTTCCCAATATGTACCATCATATTTACCCACAGACAGAGAATGGGTGAAACCCTTCGATTCATCAGCCCTCTTTTCTGGCGAGCCAGTAGTGATAGTAGGTGGATTGCCAAACGCCCCAGGCTCAAAACTTTCAAAGCAAGATGTAGTAACAGGTATATGTGAAAAGAGTGCTGTCACCAAGCATCTGGGATAGTGGTGAAAACATGACACCAGACTTTTGGATAACATGGAACGCAGTGACACTTGGAATGCTGCTGCAAATAGTTCTTACCTGGTTCAACAAAGATTGGATGGATATTGTTTGTATTTGCAGTGATTCAGCTATGTATATGAAAAAGATGTGTGATGACCTGTCAAAATCGATACCTGAGCTGAAGTGCTTCCCTGTAAGAGATCCTTGACACTTGCTAGATGGTATGCTGAAAGCATCTTTACAATCTTTAGAGTTAATGAAGAATGCTATTGACTTGTAGTCCATTCTGGTGCACTGTTTCGTTATGCATGGGAACTAAAACGCAAATATTTCTCATTTTGTGCTATGTGTGGCATCAAAGAAAGAGTCATCCCAACTGTGTTATTTAGCCGGTGATTCTCAGTCCTAGAGCTGTGAATGCTATATTATCCATGTGGTGACCATTTACAGAATTGTTGCTTAGTGATGATGCCAAAGGCAAAAATTGTGAGGATCCTCTGTCGCATATTGATAGTGAACAAAACTACTACATTCTTAGATGTTTACAGGAAAACATGACTGCTGTAGTGAACATAATAAAAAAACTAGAGTCTGAAAACACCCTTGTCTACCAGTTGCCTGAAAACATGCTATTGCATGACCTCTACTAAAGAAACCATCCCTAGATGCCACGAAAGCAGAAAATTACAGACCAATTTTCTTACTCCCAGGTGTCAGCAAAATTTTGAGAAATTTGTTACTAAACATCACTCCTCATTTTTAGTAGATTACGGAATATTACATCCAACTCAAATGGGTTTCCATCCTGGAAGTAGCATGGAAACAGCACTGCTTGCGGTCACTGAAGAATTGAAAAAAATCCTTGACAAAGGCAGCTCAGCCGCAGTTATATTGCTCGATCTGAGCGCAGCCTGTGATACAGTATTCCACATAATCCTAATTCAGAATTCACAAGTGTGTGAGGGGTCTTTTTGCTCAGTTTCTCATCCTTTAAAGTGGGTGGTCCCTCAGGGATCACCACTGAGCGCTACACTACTTAATCTTTATGTCTGCCCACTCTTAGAGAGATTGGCCATGGCTTCTAAATGGTGTCATATGCAGACGACATGCAGATTATAATCTCACTCCTGATTCAGTATCAATTTCCTGTTAATTTAACACCTGTTTAAGATAATTAGCAGAATGGATGCCCACCAGCAGTTTGAAATTAAATGGCGACAAAACAGAAATGCTAGTAGTTTGTAATAATCCATCCCTTTGGAAGGAACTCTGCTGGCCTGCTGAGGACTCTCAGGAAACTGCTGGGATGGCTACCATGCTCCACACTAGGAGTGGTAGTACAAGGTCTAGCGCCTAGCCTACAGGAACTCTATATCTGGGGAGCCCTCAATCGGTGGTGAAAAGACTTCAAGTGATACAAAACGCAGCGGCTCGGACATTGTTGAGAATACCAAAATCTCATTCTGTCTCATATTGCTAAGCCTCCTTACACTGGCTGCCAGAACTCAAGAGGATACAGTTCAAGGGCGTCTGCATAGGCTTTAACTCAACCCTTTTTAATCAAACAAAGAAATCAAGAAAAACATTGAGGAAGAGAAACACATCATACATTGGCATATGAGGTGACACACACAATCTGCCTAAGAAGCAGGGGATGTAAGCAATCATAAATGGAGAGGGGTAACAGTCTGAGTCACTATGATTCATTGAATAGATTGAGCAGATATTTTGTGGGTCGCGAGAGTCCAAATGAAGATACCTTTAAATTCTCTATATATCATGTCACATTTACTTTGCTTCAAAGACAGAGGTCATATGTTAGGTTATGTCTTCTGACAAATTGCTGCATATTTTTTAACATGGGGATTGGTGTTTACAAACTCCTCTCACTTTGCAGTCAGAGGAAGGAAAGTAAAGTGAGTTATGCAATAATCTCGCTGGAGCAAGGAAAGGTTGTAGAATTTTTATTTTTTGTAACACACGACAAAAATTAACCTGTAAATGAACTGTACACGTTCAAAAAGCAAAAACTGAGCACATATTTTGTAAATCTGAAGTGTGATGGAAAAAAGACACTATTTGGAGATGCACAAATAATAAATATTTACTGAAACCTGATTTCCACATATTATCATCTGTGTGCAATACAGTTTTATCAGTAAGACTGTGTGTCTGTGCAAATTAAGTGGCCTTTTCAATGGAAATGTGCTGTGTGTAAATGACAGTGCTACCACACAATGGTTTAATTACATTAAAAAAAAATTGCCCGCCTCATGTCCATTAAAGCTAGATGAGTAACGAAAGTTTGGCATTCTAAAAATTGGGTTGTGGATCTAAAAATCTTGGGAAGCGCTGGAGTAGATCATTTCATAGCAATATCATTTCAACAGATTGCCCAAAAAAATGGCAGGAGTGAGAACAGCATTGCTTTCTGAAATTGTGTGTTTATGAACTGTTCATTTAAGTTCTGGAGAGTAAGGCATGAAATTCAGCAATGTCCCCCCAAAAACCCACAATTAAAATGTTTTCCTTTTCTAATCTGTCACAGTTTCCTGCAATTCATTTTTTTATGTAACACCTGTGAGTGGGACATAACTGGTATTGGTCACTGCCACCCTAACAAAATGCCCAATATGCTTTAAGGAGTGTAAAAAAAAATCAACGAAAATGCTATTTCAATTTGCTGTTTCATTACATTGTATACTAAAAAATAGTCAATGCAGATTTCTATGGCTAATTTCTTATTAGTAGCCTATTTTATTTATGTTATTTATACTATTTGACGGACAGATTCAGCCTATTTCAGGTTTATTTCCCTAACTAAGTTTTTGATGTATTGTAGCATTTGATTTTGTATGCTTGTAGTGTGTTTTATTTAATTAAGTAAGTAATTATAATCTGTACACATATACTTGTATGTTGGTGTGTGTTTACCTTTCAGGGTCATATAACTATGAATATATGTATTATTCTAGCATACCATTTTGGTACAGTCTGTATTCCCCCCTTGCTGATCCTTTGTACCATCACCATTCAGAATGTTGACTTCCTTTTAGACAGCTATGACAGTTGGATCATTTGTTCTTATTCCTACTGAGGACATTGGACATGGAAGTTGTTTGGCAATAAAGACACTATATTACCTTATACTTTGATGAGTCACTTCATTATAATATAGTGTGTACTCTTATTTGTAATTTTTAAATGCTTTTGTAATATTGTAAAAATTAAAACTTTTAGTTTTGAAATAGACATATAGAGCTCTTCCTTTTGTCCACTGCTGGATGATGTAATTTTCCTTTGTGTGCAAGGTGAACTATAAACACTTTTCCTCTCTATTTGTTTTAAAAAGCGAGAAGAAAATTCAATCAGTATTACCAGTCAGACATTCCAATGCGTGCTACTACCTTCCATAACTCGTTCCCCTAAGTGCTAACTTTAGCAGCATCTCTAAGGGCGCACCATGAAAACTCAAAATGGTCTTACCCTAGATTTTTTTTGTGTTCACTCATTTCTGACGGGTTCTTCTGATGCACGAGACACCCAACATTATACTGCAACACCGAAAGGCCTTTATTCAAAGTGCTAATTAAAACATCAAAGTGGAACTGATATTTTTAAAAGTACTTTTTGCTGCTGCATTATAACTTATTGGCATACAGCCTTGTGAACTTGGTGGGCCAGCTATACTAAAAAAAGGTGGGAGATGTTCTTTTTTAATTTTTCTATTGCTACTGGGACAGTTCTGCCTAGCTAGAAGCATGCCACGGTGATGCCGCTATTAAAAAAACTCAGTTATATCCCAAATTACCTGAAAATTATTGGCTGATTTCTCTTTTGCCAACTTTGACTACGGGCTAGAGAAATGTATTGATACCCAACTGGTAAGTTACTTAGACGAACATCACCTACTGCACCACTTTTAAATTGGTTTCTGGCCAGCTCATAGTACTGAGATGACACTGTTTAGAGTCACGGAAGAGCTGCCTCAGATTGTGGAAAAGGGAGGCTCAGCTGCTTTGATCCTGTTGTATCTAAGCGCCGCTTTAGACAAAGGATCCCACAAGTTAATAATAAAAAGCTTGAACAATTCTAGAGTTGGTGGCAAGGCACTTTCTTGGTTCACATCAGTTTTGGAGGGACACTCATTCAAAGTGATATCTCTACCATTTGCCTCTGGGGATCATCAACTTGAGCTTGCGGTCCCTCAGGGCTCAGCACTTAGTCCTACTCGCTTCAACATTTATGTTCAGCCTCTTGCGGACATAGTCAAAACGTTTGGCCTGTTGCTGGTGTCATATGCTGATGATACGCCACTGATCTTGTCACTGTCGCCCAATGAAGAGGGGTGTCCTCTTCATTTTAGGAACTGTATGGTGTCAGTGGTGTACTGGATGAATTTGAATTGATTAAAGTTAAACACTAATAAAACCGGGGTCATAACCATTGGGAAACACTCTTCTAACTGGGGCCCCCACTGGTGGCCTGAGATATTAGGACAGCCTCCTATTCCTAAACCTGCTGTAGAAAACTTTGGAATTTGGATAGACAATTTCCTATCATTTGAATCCCGTATTATGGCAGTAACCTCTTGTTGCTTTGATCTGCTTTGAAGCCTAAAGAAATTTCTCTGGGAATTTCCTTTCCCTGTTCAAAGACAATTATTCAGTCCCTGATAATTTTGCATTTAGATTACTATAACATCCTCTATCTGGGTATTGCCAAGTATGTTAGGAATAGGCTGCAAATTATTCAAAATGCTGTGGTGAGGCTGCTTTGTCATGTGCCTAGAGTCCTTTCTGTTTCCAAGCAGCTCTGCATATTACACCGGCTTCCTGTGGAGAAACGCATTACATTTAAGGCTACGCGTGTCTCTAATTGAGCCATGAACATACCCAGTCTGGCTATTCTCAGCCCTCTCCTTATTCCCTACCATCCTTCCAGATGTGTAGGATCATCAGAACTTAATTTGGTGACTATACTGTGATTTAAGTTAGTTAGGCAGGGGGTGGTTCCTTCTATTTCCTAGGACCCAGCTTGTAGAAGAAATTGGCATTGAGCATCCGGAACAGCACAAATTACAGCACTTTAAGGAAACAGCTTAAGACCTGGCTGTTTTAGTGTTGGCTAAATACTGCTACTTCTGCTGTCTTGCAACTGGCATGCTGGGAAGCCCTGGATTAGGCAAGCCATGCGCGGTACAAATACCTATAACATAGCATAGCATGAGCATAGCATAGTAAGACTTCGACCTCCCTAAAAGGACCATCATCACCGCCCACCTCAGAAGCCTCTACTGGTTTCTCGTCCAGAAGAGATGACAGTTCAAGGTGCTGACCCACGCCTAAAGGACCTCCACAACGCCGGAACCGCCTACATCAACCACAGCCTGACCTTCCGCCAGCCAACTAGACAACTCCAATCCCCCTCCCTCCCTCTTGCACACGTCCCCCGCATCTGACAAAGCCACAGCAGAGGTTGTCCTTCCTTCTACCTCGCCGCCAACTCCTGGAACGATCTTCCACTACACCTCCGTACCTCCCCTTCACTCGCCGATATCAGGAAGGGACTTAAGACCTGGCTCTTTGACTAAGGCTCTCCACTCCTCAGCACCTGGATACCCCCTCGGGCGATAAGCCGTGCTTTATAAATGCTGATTGATTTATAACATAACATAACATGGGAAGTCAGTTGATTTCAAATTGTTACTTGCCACTTGAAAGTTGTCTGCAAAAAGAAGCATATACCCGTAGAAAATGAGAGATTATTTTTTTGTTGAAGATCTCAATGTTCCTTGTGATGTAAATAATTATTGAGATTGAGAATACTTGTTTTAGGTATAGCGCACTGATCTAACCTATAATTATTTCTGTATCGAGTGGTATATCTAAAACGTATAAATCAAGTTTGCAATAACCATATTTTTGGTCAGACAGACAAATCATTATACAAGCCATTCAGCTGTGACACACATGCAAAGGACGTGGTTTTCATAAGTGTGGTAAGGTATTCTAAAGGGTGATATAATTAAAAAATAAGAAATGACCCAGTTGACAGGGTACAATAGACTTATAGATCAGAAGGCTGTCCTGCATTACCTTCAATTTTTTGGAGCCTTTGTGCTTGACTGAATAACTGTTATTGTTCCTGTCCATTGAAAACCTTCACAATATTTCACCCCTTTAATGAGGAATCAACACTACCAATAGTAAACAGCAACACTATGACTGCCCCCATCTACAAATCATCTAATCACATCTTTTCCACAGCAGAAATTGTATTGTTAAGAAAAGCCTGACCTTTTGTCCTAACAAAGCAAATTGACTTCATTAAATTCCAGCTACACTTGTAATTTTTTTACGTTTCCTGGGTACACTGGATGCTACGCTTCTTCAACCTTCTTCTACCTTTCAACCACCCAAGAGCACTTTGTCAAATTAAGCATTAACCTTTGAGAAAGTAATACTCAAATTAATGTCCAGGGTCAGACGGGGACAAAAAATGGCCCAACACATAACAAAAAAGTGGCCCTTAGTAGTGAAGCATATAGCTAAAAAAAAGTGGTAATATCAGGTAAATAAACAGTAAAACCCGGTCTACGGGGCCATAAAACCGACCCACAAGTGCTAAAAAAAATAGCCCATGCACTGATCTGTCAGACCAGCCCATCGGGCACTGCCTGATTGCCCTGTAGGTGAGTCCGACCCTATAAGTGTCTGAACACAAAATGATTATTATGTGCATTTAATATCGCTAGGAAGAAAATAGATTCCTTTCATGGCATGAACAAACAACATTGACATTACTATTAAACCAGTCGATAAAGGTAGGGGTATATTCAGACAAAAATAACTATTTTTTTTTTTAACAGAGTTTTATATAGCGCGAACTTGACCCGAATCGGGTATCAGTGCGCTTTACATAGCACCAGTTGCATTACATGAGGACACATTAATTTTTTTGTTAGGCACGGGGAGATTAAGTGATTTGCCCAGACTCACAGGATGTTCAGCGTCATTGCCGAGACTCGAACCCAGTTCCCCAGATTCGAGGTCGACCGACCTAGCCGTTAGCCCAACTCCTCTCCCCGATCATGAATAGGAAATTAGGAGACAACTAAACAGCAAAGAACACTACAAGAAATTGATTTCTGTCCCACAGCCTGGCCTAGAAACTTAAGATTAATGTTCTTCCTAAGGATGGTAAAGAAACTGGTCCAAGGTGTACTAAGAGTCTGACTATTTGCAAACAGACTCTGATTTTGCGCAGTAATCTGTGTATTAGGTCGTGACACAAAATCCCCATTTACTGGGGGTACAGAACAACCTTCCTACTGAATATTATTTTGGCAGGTCGCAATTTCCAACCCCATGTGATTGGCTACAAACACAGGGTTGATAGCCTGCACTGGACAGCAGACCACCACCCTGTGTTTACATTCCCAAATAGAAAACTTTTTCTTTTCTTAAAGCAGATTATGGGGCACATTTACAAGGGGATATCGCCACCAGAACGTCACTTTTAGTGACGTTCTGGTGGCGATATCCACTTCTTATTTACAAAGCGGCATTAAGCCACTTAACTTAACATGGCTTAATGCCGCCTTGTAAATAAGGCCCCTTTTCACGCTTCACTTAGCGTGAAAGGGGCGTGCAATGGGGGTTGCAGTGGGTGTTCCGCTGCAACTCCCATTGATTTTTTACGCTGACCCATATTTACAAGGATGGGGCAGCGACAAAAACTTAGGCCAGGTAAAACCTGGTCCTAGGATGGCGATATGAGGAGAAATTATTAATTTCTCCTCACATTTTGCTCTTTCTATGTGTGCTGCATACTGCAGCACACATAGAAACAGCAAATCGCCTTGAAAGATTGTTTATGTGCAGGATGGAGTCCCTTCCTGCACATAAACAAACGCCCCTGCAGCGCAGGCACCCTTGCAACAAGGTGCAAGGGTGCGTGCGCTGGCCCTAGGCAGATTTTTTAGCACCATCGCTAGGGGAAATGCAGGGGTGCGCCATATCTTTGTAAATATGGCGCATCCCTGCACTTAAAAAATGTCGGAGCGCATTGTTACCAATTTTGGAGGTACACCATGCTCCGACATTTTATTGTAAATATTCCCCTGTGCTTCTTTAAAGAACCGGTGTTGCTTCCAAAAATTTAAAGGTTTTCCAGAGTCCCTTTACATGAACATGCCCAGAATGATGGGGCACGAGTGATTGAAACAATTCTTAAAACACCACTAGCCTCAGTTAAGGTTCCCCCCACGTTTTTGATTCAGTTATTCGGGTTGGCTTTGACACAGAATAACTTTTCATTTAAAAATGGCTTGCTTTCAGATTGAGCACGTGCCTTGCCCTGAGCGTTGCCAATCTGTTCGTAAATGCTTTTAGGACACAATGACTCTGAAATTTCTGACCTTTTTTACACAACACTAGAGAAGATATACTCACAATACGTTCTTCATGTGAAAAATCAACCCTCAGTATTTGGAACAATATACCTTTCGGTTGAACAATAGGAGTAAGGACCCCAAATGTACCCAAAAGTCTGGCACTTTGGTTATCAGTTGCCGAGACCTTAAAGTGCAATGAATCAATGATGAATATACAACGTTACAAAGGAAACAATTACAACGCATGCTTTCCAACACGGTTTTTACATTGCAAATACCATTACATCGCAAGCTTTTACAACGCATGCCATCACAACGCATTTTTAAAACTACCATTACAACACATTCCATTACAATGCATACCTTTACAACGCATAATACTTTTAGGGCGACAGTAGGGTAAGTGTTGGAAGGTGTAGGGGTAAAATTACTATTCCCACTCCAGTGAGTTCAACAGTAGGGTAAGTGTTGAATAGCGTAGGGGTAAAAAATACTATTCCCACTCCAGTGAGTGCAACAGTAGGGTAAGTGTTGGATAGTGTAGGGAAAAGATTACTATTCCCATCTACCCCAAAACCCATACCCACCCTAAAACTAAAAGATCTCCATTACTTACCTTATAATGCGTTGTAATGGCATGCGTGATAATGGTATGCGTTGTAATGGTATGCGTTATAGTGACATGCGTTGTAATGGCATGCAATGTAAAGTCAGTTGCGTTGTAACAGTTGCGTTGTAAAAGCAGTGCGATGTAATGAATGCATTGTAATGGATGTTTCCCATCAATGATTTGTTAAGCACAATTCTGTACCACAAGCTGATAGAAAATAGCATTCGGCTTCAATCCAACAGTCATCAGACATTTGCTTATGTGACCCTTTGCCATTTGGCCAATTCTTGCGCATATGCGGAAATAATAAAGCAGATATTTTAAAGAAGCAGGGTTTTTAAACTTAAAATTAAGATCAAATAGCTACCCCAAGAGACAGGTAAAACACCATGACAAGAGAGTGCTTTTGTCCACAGGATGAGCCCCTTGAACCTAAAACCAAACAGGATATCGACTAATGACTTGTATTACTACACTTTGTCCTGAGTCAAATCAAATTCATAAAGTAATCAAACAATATCTGGCACATTCTGGGGACTGATCATTTGTATTTGGAGAGAACAATGTTCACGTTTAACCGTCCAAAACATTTGAAAAATCATTTAGTCCATGCATCAAGGAGAATGGCTCAAACTGCTATTTCAACTGAATGCTGGGGCCACCCTCCAATCATTGGGCATTACAAATGTGGGAAATGATTGGTTTGTCACCTGACCATGAACAGTAGGGTCAATCAGCAGAAAGATTTGTGCCACCCATTGGCCAACAATACAAATTGTAACTTTTATAATGTGTTGTAGTGTATCAGGTGCCCATATGAGTTATGTTACATAGGGTGGACCCCTCAAAAAGTAAAGACTTGTATTAGTCAACATAGAAACCGCATACAAAGTGGAAATGGCCGCCCCGGTTATTCATGTTATGGCATATAACCACAATGAAGAGGGCTTGAGTAAGCATGCAATTAAAGAATTCAAAATATCCTCTTGTGGCGGTGTTCTGGCCACTCTACTGAGAAGACAGGTATGCAACCTTAACTCGAGTAACTCAATGCACCTGTCATGCTATAATCTTTTCTTTTTTCTTACTGAAATATTCGATGTTTTGTATTAGAAATTAATTTTCGAGAAATTGACAAAAAATTATTTATTAATGCAACATTGTAAAAAAAAGTCCCCTACACATTCCACTATTATGTCATAATTTACACAGCTTATTTAAACACACTGTATACTGTCCCTGCAGATAGGGGCACAGAAGGCAAAAATCCCTCCAGCCCCCGCAGGTAAGAGACTGGTTGCAGGACATCGTCGCAGCATCATTCCAGCAGACGAATGCCCCCCCCCTTACCCCCCCACCACCTTCCTGTCTCAGCACCTGTGACACCGTTCAGCAGCACATATGCGAATCCCTCAGCCTCTAGGACACAATCAGCCCCTCAATGCTCAACCAACTTTCTTTAACTTGCTGAATCGGTTTTCCTATGGTTTATTATTAGTGCAAAAAAATTAGGTTCTGGTTGGAAATGCTTTACTCACCACAAATCAAGTACAAAAAATCGAGCATGGACATCCAAGTCTTCTTCAAAGTTGTTTGATATGTACTCACGATTTCAAGAGTCCCTGTAACTCTTGGGTCTGGATTTAACAGGGATTCCAGGTTGCAAACTGAGAATCCTATTAGGAGTGATAAATTGCCAGGGTATCCTGTAATTACGGGTTTGATCACTCTGGTAATTCATCATTATCTGTAGCTTCTTCCCCTAGAGACTTCAGATGCTTTTTAGGTCTCGTCTGAGCCAGCGCGCATGCGCTGCTCTGGCGAGACTTTTAGTAAGCGGGTTTTGGAAGTGCAAACAGTGGCTTTTGCTGGGGACTAGCCTGCGTTCACGCGAGCGTGCACGCGCAATCAGGCGCCATATGGCTTCCCTCGCCATCTGGACGCTCGCGTGAACGCAAGCTGGTCGCCAGCAAAAGCCACTGTTTGCACTTACAAAACGCGCGATTACTTTCACTTTCACGTTCGCGGCCGCGCGGCCAATGCTTGTTGCTCGCGCTTCTTGTTTTCCTAGCAGCGACCCACTTGATTGCATCAGAGCCCGGCGCTTGTCTTTCATTGTGCCTGTGCTTGGCAATTCCTACGGACACACATGCATGGCCGCCCCTCTCCCTTCTAGCCAGCTTCTTTAAGTTGCAGGACGTCCCTCGCCTCCCTAAATAGCTCAAGCTTGGCTCTCGCATCCAGGCTTCCTTCCCAATGTACGTTTTAGAAATTCCTATAAGCAGACGAGCAGTTCTCGAGCACGTGTTTCCTCTCTTACACACATTACACAGAAACTCTCAAACACAGTGACAGAGATTTTCCCAAACTGTGACACACTCTGACACTAATTCTCACACATGATTCCCTCGGACACCAGCTCTCTCTCACACACACGCACAAATTCTCTCACACACACTCTAAGTCTCTGTCTCTCATGTCCCCAGGTTCATAGCCCCATCCCTGTGAGTGCGGGCCTCACTAGCCCACGTCGTGTTGGCAGCTCCGCTGCACGTGCGGTCACCTTCACAGGCTGTCCCATCTCCACTGCCTTCTCGAGTCTCTCTGCACCCGCCGGTCCCTTCCATCAGCAGCCTCTTGTGTCTGGCTGTCACTCCTTGTCGCGGGTACAGCTTTTCTTTCAACAACCGCTTCTAAAACTCCTATGTCACTTGTTGCCACTTTGTTGCACTTAAAGCGCACACACCCCGCGATGTTGTGGTGCAAACCCTGTGCCGGAAGGAGCCTCTGTTCGCATCTGAATCTCTCATCACCGCCGGAGGACCGCTTGTAGTGTCTGTGTTTCACGGAGGATTAAAATGAAATGTAGGTTACGGGAGCTCCGGGTCCGCGTTTATCCAGTCTGCAGCCTCAGCCACACGGCGCAGCGGGGCAGGCAGAGCGGCTTTCGGCGCATTATTTACTTTTTTAGGTCTCGGCCTGCACCAGCGCTTGTGCTGGTCTGGCCGAGAGTTTTAGTAAGTGGGTTTTGGAAGTGCAAACACTGGCTTTCGGATGGCGACCAGCTTGAGTTCACAATGGCGTGCACGCGCAGCTGCCATCTGTTGTTTCCTATCTCTTCCTCATTTCCTCGTCATGGCTCATTAACTCTCTGGACTCTGATGTTTCAATCGCAGCAGCAGCTCACATTACCAACTGAGGGCCCTGGACTACAGTCACATGAAAAACAACAGCGATTAGCATTGAAATGCAAGCTTTTTTTGTCTAGTTAGAAATATTGCTTCGGTGGGTTGATTTCACCTTATATCGCTATTTGTTTTATATTGGGAGTCACAGCCTAATTACCAGTATTTTTGTCTCTCACTGTTTTTTTTTTTAATATTTATTCGCGCAAAGCACAAAGCTATATTTAAGGTTACTTTTTGCGCGTCACTTCTTCACTCTATTTAAACTCCACACCCCCACTCTTATTGTCTCTCTCCTTCTCTCTCTCTCCCTCTCTAATTCTCTCTCTACTTAATTAACTCTCCCCTCTCTATCTTTTTTAGCCTTTCATTCTCTCTCACCCCTTTATCTGTTTCTCTTTCAAACTCCTTCATTCACTCTCTCTCCCCTTCTTTCTCTCTCTCTCTCTCTATCCCGCTCCACTCTTTATTCTATGTACACCCTTTCTCTCTCTCTCTTTCTCTCTCACCACCCTCTCTAATTGGGCATTATATCTTCACTCTATCTCTCACTCGGCAACACCACAGCATCACTCAGCGCAACCACAGCATCAATCAGAGCCAGCACAGCATCACTCAGCACCAACACAACACCACTCAGCACCACCACAGCATCACTCAGCACCACCACTCAGCACACCACAGCATCTCTCAGCACCACCACAGCACCACCCAGCACCACCACACCACCACTCAACACCACCACAGCATCACTCAGCATCACCACAGCATCACTCAGCATCACCACAGCATCACTCAGCACCACCGCAGCATCACTCAGCACCACCGCAGCATCACTCAGCACCACCGCAGCATCACTCAGCACCACGCAGCATCACTCAGCACCACCACAGCATCGCTCAGCACCACCACAGCATCACTCAGCACCACCACAGCACCACTCAGCACCACCACAGCATCACTCAGCACCACCACAGCACCACAACAGCACCACTCAGCACCACCACAGCATCACTCAGCATCACCACAGCATCACTCAGCACCACCACACCACCACTCAGCACCACCACAGCATCACTCAGCACCACCACAGCATCACTCAGCACCACCACAGCACCACTCAGCACCACCACAGCATCACTCAGCACCACCACAGCACCACTCAGCACCACCACAGCATCACTCAGCATCACCACAGTATCACTCAGCACCACCACACCACCACTCAGCACCACCACAGCATCACTCAGCACCACCACAGCACCACTCAGCACCACCACAGCATCACTCAGCATCACCACAGCCCCACTCAGCACCACCACAGCACAACCACAGCACCACCACAGCATCACTCGGCACCACCACAGCATCACTAAGCACCACAACAGCATCACTAAGCACCACCACAACACCACTCAGCACCACCACAGCATTACTCAGCAGTACCACAGCATCACTCTGCACCACCACAGCATCACTCTGCACTACCACAGCATCACTCTGCACCACCACAGCATCACTCTGCACCACCACAGCATCACTCTGCACCACCACAGCATCACTCTGCACCACCACAGCATCACTCTGCACCACCACAGCATCACTCTGCACCACCACAGCATCACTCAGCACCACCACAGCACCACTCAGCACCACCACAGCATCACTCAGCACCACCACAGCATCACTCAGCACTACCACAGCATCACTCAGCACTACAACAGCATCACTCAGCACTACAACAGCATCACTCAGCATCACCACAGCATCACTCAGCACCACCACACCACCACTCAGCACCACCACAGCACCACCACAGCATCACTCAGCACCAGCACAGCACCACCACATCACTCAGCACCACCACAGCACCACTCAGCACCACCACAGCATCACTCAGCATCACCACAGCCCCACTCAGCACCACCACACCACCACTCAGCACCACCACAACACCACTCAGCACCACCACAGCATCACTCTGCACTACCACAGCATCACTCTGCACCACCACAGCCCCACTCAGCACCACCACAGCACAACCACAGCACCACCACAGCATCACTCGGCACCACCACAGCATCACTAAGCACCACAACAGCATCACTAAGCACCACCACAACACCACTCAGCACCACCACAGCATTACTCAGCAGTACCACAGCATCACTCTGCACCACCACAGCATCACTCTGCACCACCACAGCATCACTCTGCACCACCACAGCATCACTCTGCACCACCACAGCATCACTCTGCACCACCACAGCATCACTCTGCACCACCACAGCATCACTCTGCACCACCACAGCATCACTCTGCACCACCACAGCATCACTCTGCACCACCACAGCATCACTCAGCACCACCACAGCACCACTCAGCACCACCACAGCATCACTCAGCACCACCACAGCATCACTCAGCACTACCACAGCATCACTCAGCACTACCACAGCATCACTCAGCATCACCACAGCATCACTCAGCACCACCACACCACCACTCAGCACCACCACAGCACCACCACAGCATCACTCAGCACCAGCACAGCACCACCACATCACTCAGCACCACCACAGCACCACTCAGCACCACCACAGCATCACTCAGCATCACCACAGCCCCACTCAGCACCACCACACCACCACTCAGCACCACCACAACACCACTCAGCACCACCACAGCATCACTCAGCACGACCACAGCATCACTCAGCACGACCACAGCATCACAGCACCACCACAGCACCACTCAGCACCACCACAGCATCACTCAGCATCACCACAGCACCACCACACCACCACTCAGCACCACCACAGCACCACCCCAGCATCACTCAGCACCACCACAGCATCACTCAGCACCACCACAGCATCACTCAGCACCACCACAGCACCACCACAGCACCACCTCAGCATCACTAAGCACCACCTCAACACCACTCAGCACCACCACAGCATCACTAAGCACCACCTCAACATCACTCAACACCACCTCAGCATCACTAAGCACCACCTCAACATTAGAATAAGCAGGAAGAAGTTGCCAACATTGCAACGACAAAATAAACAACAAGACCTTTCTTATGTTTATTCTTTTTTAATTGGGTCATTCAGTTGTACATAATGTCGTCTTAGTTATATATAAAGTAACAAAAATGCTTATAAGTCTTTTTTATTATAACTTTTCAACATGCTGCACAGCAGCCACAATGCTCTTAAAAACATTGGCAAAACCAATAGCTCTGCCTAAACACTTATAAGGCTCCAAAGGCGAGACCTATTGGCTAATAGGTCTCGCCTTTGGGACCGTATATGTGTTTAACCAGGTGTCAGTTATGCAGCACAATTGTTGCATGGCTAAACACTTATAAGGTCCCAAAGGCGAGACCTATTGGCTATGCCAATGCTTGTTCTGCATGAAACCTGCTCAACCTGTCCAAAATGTTATTCAGCCCAAATGGCCCACATACACGCAACGTTTCCCAGTCCAGCCACCTATGATATCATTCTACTTGAACTGTTCATGGCATACCCTGGCCTGGACTGTTTCGGTTCCTCTCCTCAGAATCTACCAATATTCTCTGGGAGGGTGCAGCCTGTGGGTGTCATTTCTTGTTTAATTGAGGTCCTACCTAAGTAACTTTATAGGTGCAGGAAATAGTGGAAGGGTGTGTGGAGACTAGCTAGTCCCACATCCCCATCCACCATTTCCTTCTGCAGGATGCCTCCAGGGGGGACATCAAGAAGTAAATGGCAGAAAAACACCGCATCCTCTGACAGAACAACTGTAGAGAAGATGGGGCAGTTATTACCTATGTATTTCATAGCTGTAGAAAATTTGGTAAACTCTGCCTACCGAAGAGCACAATTTATTGTTTTTTCTTAACTGTACACGCATACTAAACATTTGCACTTCTGCACACTCGTCAAAAATAATATCCATCAATTATTTTGTACATGATCCAAAAGTTACATAAATATATTTACAATTTGAGGCATCAGGACATAAATTGATTTACACAGAAGTACTTTTTTTAGTCAATTGCTGATACTAAATTATGAACAAATGTTCCCACTAAACGAGTTAAGGAAATGAGGCAAAAAACAAACTTCTTCCTGGCTAACAATAAGTATTTGCATGTATACAACGTATATTTCAGACGCATCTTCTCAATATTCCACAACCATTTAGTACTCTTTGTGAGTCTTTACATCCTCATTATAGAGACCTGTTTGAAATAAAGAAGACAAACCGAGCGACAATGACCTACATTCAAAGACTGGGTTAAATAATTGTGAGAAGCTGGCCTGGTATATGATGTACAATTATGTAAGTGGACACCTTGTACCAGTCCAGACAACCCTTATGGTGATTTAAGAGGTCTTAGACAACCTTAGAAAGCTCTCTAAGTGGTAGCTGTGGAGAGCAGCCTTCAGGCTTAGTCCAGAAGGAGTGTAAAGCAGCTTGTTTTACCAGAATGTAATCTTATAGTATAGATTAAGTGAAAAAGAAACACACAAGGTATTTATAAAAATATGTATTTATTATATAATACTCTCTAACACATAGAAATATCTCCTACCCAGAGATATGCACAATGCACACAATACTCTAGCAAAGAAACACAGTAAATAGCACGAAATACACAATGGGCCCCAGGGAGAGACCAAACCATATACTAAGAAAGTGGTATAAGAACCATGACTCGGGTCAAGACAATGTCGAGAGGACGTAGAAGGGCTGGGGACCCAAGGAACCACCCAAGGTGAGTAGATAGGAACCCCACGGAGAGCGTGTGCAGTGTGGGAACACGACTGCGTGCTTCGCACAACTCTACGTGTAAGTTGCAGTTGGATTTTTAAAGATTAAGGACCCTTCCCAGCGGACCCAGAAGAAACCCCGTGGAAGACAGAAGGCTGGAGAGCCACCCCACCCGTGGAAACCCTAGTACCCACGCTGCCTACACCAGGGAAGGTGGGTGCATACGTGTGAAGTGGTGTCGGAAACCGCCGAACCCAATGGAGGACTTCAGGAAAGCGCCGCTGCTGCTGAAGGAGAAAGTGTCCGGTGGAATCCGAAGATGGATTCTAGGTGAGAGGTACCTGTAAGCAGAGGGGACAGAGTCTATGTCACTCAGGAGTGACCAGGAGACTTGGAAGACGAATGCCCTCCAATGTCGGGTATTGCAGGATGGATGACAATGACCTTGACTCTGCAGCTGTGAGGACCAGGTGACGCTGAGGAGGACCAGGAGCCATGCACAAGCTGTCCCATGAAGGATGTCGAGTGCTGGTGGGTCGTGTCCGGTGGGAGCACCAACAAGCCTTGGCAAATGCAAACAACGCAGGAGCTGGAGAAGGAGCAACGTCGAGACCAGCAAGGTCCAGATGACTCACCACGAGCAGGAGGAGTCAGGGCAGGCCCTGAGCAATCAGGGGAGCCCAAAAGAAGCAAGTGTGACCCTAAAGTGGACCCACAGGCCGGAGGCACTGGAGTCACGAGAGGACCTCAAGCAGCTCACCAAAATATGCAGGCCAAGATGCACACAATGCAGTGTGGCTGAAGATTCTGATCACTGGAGGTGCTCGAGGTTGGGGCTACTTGGAGCCTGAAGATCTTCTTGGAAGGAAGCCAACAAGCCTTTGCAAAAGCAAGTTGACGCGGTGCACAGGGGTTTGGTTATTGCAACCCCCACAAGAGATACTGGCCTCAAACTTGGTGAGAAGGCAGGCCTCGGGAGCTGTGGAAAACCACCACCTGTGTTACAGAACCTTTTAGAGTCCGGAGGAGCTCAGGATCAGCAGACCGGTCGACTTAGTTGCAGTGCCTGAGAATGCAGGGGAGTGACTCCTTCACTCCAAGGGAGATTCCTTCAGGTGTCTTTGATGCCCACAGGCCTTGGAAGGTTCCTGTATGGTGCACAGGCACATACGATGCAGCAGACTGGAAGGGAGACGAAGTCGAGCCCAAACGAAGTCCAGAGTGCCCAGATGGTAGAAGAAGTGGTGTCTGATCTGAATCTTATCCAACGACGAATCTAGGGACCTACACCCTAGTAAGCCCTTAAGTACCCTAGGGAAAGGGTTGGGAAGATTCAGGGGATCCTCCCAGGGGAGGGTCTAGACAGGGGGGAGGTTACTCCCATGCCCTTTGTCCAGTTTTGCACCAGAGCGGGAGCCAACGGTTCCCAGGACTGGTTTGAACTGGACTATGCACAGGGACACCAAATGTGCCCCTCATGCAGACTTAGTGGCGCTGGCAAACGCCCCTACCCGGTCCCAATACACTAAATCCTGTCTGGGAGATGGTCACACCTCCCTGTGACAGGATGCCTATTGTTCTGCCTTCCCCTGCTCAAGCTTGGCTCAGTAGCAGGAGGGCAGAAATGTGTCTGTGGTCGGCAGCAACCATTTTGTGCTGTCCGGGTCTAGAAGGTTGGCACCGGGAACACTGAAAGCCTAACAGAGGGCTCTTCCAGTGTTTGGAATCATATCTCCCACACCGTTTACAGTGTGGGGGTATGATTCCAACATGTTTGATACCAAACATGATAGGATTCGTTGCAGCCTGTTTCGAGATGGTCATCGTGTAATTATGCGGTGCCCCTCTATATGTATATGGCTGCTTCACTAACAACCCGGCAGAATGGACTCCATAGGCTGTAGGGGTGTCCTGCTCATGCAGGAGCGCCCTCTCACTTAGAACCAAGCACCCTGCCTTCAGGATTGCAAAGGCCTGCTATAGGGGTGACTTATAGGTTTTATATGCAGTGACCCTAGATATAGGAAACCTATATCTTTAGTAAGTGGTACTAGCACAAGCATACACAGGCTGCAATGGCAGGCCTGTAGTTCCATTTTGAATGGTCTCCCATGGGTGGCATAATGCATGCTTCAGCCTATGGGGGACCCCTGGGGTACCTATGCCCTGGGTACCCTAGTACCATATACTAGGGACTTACAAGGGTACCCCAGTATCCAATCTGGGATGTACCCAAGTACATGTCATAACAATTTAAGGGAGAAAGCAGATAGACTGGAGTCCTGATTAGCAGGATCCCAGTCAGACTAGTCAAAAAACACCTTAGCACCAGGCAAAATGTGGGGGTAACCATGCAGAAGGATCCTACCTTCCTACATAACCCCCACAAACGAAAGGAGATACGGCTAAACAAGCCCAGTTGAGACTTTATTTCCTACGTGGCCATATAAGGAAGGTCTTGCACTTGCATGGATACTCCCTGTCCTATGGTACACTGAGAAGTTCCTCCCCTGTAGGGTCTTGGATCCTCTCAAAAATTTGGGGTGTCTACCAGCCATCTGTTTGAGCCAAGAAAGAGGCTGGTGGGGTGTCTGATTATGGAAGTGAGGCCCTAACAGGGTTGGTCTCATCTTCCTCAGAGTACTGGCCACCATTAAGGCCTTTCTCTCCATGACTGTCCTGTATCTATCCCTAGGGGTCAACCTCTGGCTAGTACTGCTTGGCTGGGGGTCCTGAATCTGTGGATGAGGGGGTTCCTCCTGGCAGTGGGCCCTATGGGGTCCACTGACATCCCGACCTCTGCAGCCCTAGGCTGACTGAGGCTGGGTAGAGAGGGGCAGGACACCTGCTCCAGACTGGGTACCTCCTTGGAAGGTTCCCCTGCCCTCAGTGGCTCTGCCAGAACAGGCGTGACCATCTCTGGGGCAGTTCCTTCACAAGGGGTAGGATCAGTTCCCTGAGGAAGCTGACCCTTACCTATAGTCTGGGGGGGGAAATAATTTTCTTCATCCCTTTGCTCTCTGGTGGAGTAGAGTGGGCCTTTCTTTCAGGCTCCACTGCTCCTGAACTTCCCTGTGGGTGGACTGGGGTCCTAAGGGTCAAACCAACTTTCTCGGGGAGGCCTATCATCTCTAGCTGGGCCTTCAGTTCTACTTCAGCCCAGGCTGAAGTTTCTAAATCATTACCCAAAAGGCAATCTACAGGCAAGTTTGGAGACACTTCAACCCTTTTGGGACCAGTGACCCCTCCCCAGCTAAGATTGACTATGGCCATGGATGACCTGTTCCAACACCATCAGTGTTGGTCACCTGGTACTTGTACTCAGGTAAAAGCTGAAGTGGGGGCACTAGGTTTCCTGTCACCATGGTGACACTAGCTCCTGTGTCCCTATAGGCTACAGCTTTCTGACCATTTATCAGAGGCTCCTGTCTGTTCTAGCCCAAAGTATTGGGACTCACAGTAAAAGTGGCAAACCCCATGCCCCCATCACAGACTAAGGTGGCCTGTGTGGGGGATCTGGCTAAGCCAGTATCCACCTCAGTTCCTCATGAGAACCCAACTAAATTTTTGGGTGCACTACTACCACCTGGGGGATTACTACTTGGTGCACTAGGGGATGCTGTAGTAGTAGGAATACTTTCCTTATTGCTGGGCTTGGGGCAATCAGAATCATATTTCTTGTGGCCTTGCTTTTTACAAACAAAGCAATAAGGTTTCTTTCCAGGGGAAGAAGGGGTTTGGGACCCACCCCCAGAGAAGGACTTTTGGGGACCTTCAGAGGACTTCTCTTTAGATTTATCCCCACCTTTCTCTTGGGTTTTGGAAGTATCTTCCTTCTGGTCACCACCACCCTGGTGTTTATGTTTAACTCTGGTTCTGACCCATTTATCTGCCTTCTTTCCCAATTCTTGGGGAGAAGTCAGATCTGAGTCTACCAGATACTGGTGCAAAATCTGGTTTTGACAATTATTAAGGATCTGCTCCCTCATAATCAAATGGTACAATCCTTGGTAGTCATGCATTTTGCTGCCATGTAGCCAACCTTCCAGAGCCTTTGTGGCACTATCCACAGAATCTACCCAGTCCTGGGTCTGTGCTTTCTGGGGGTTTCTGAACTTAATCCTATATTGCTCAGTGGTTAAGCCAAACCCATCAATGAGAGCACTCTTCAAAACTGAGTAATTATCAGCATCCTCTTCTCTAACAGTGAGGAGCTTATCTCTCCCTTTGGCAGCAAAGGAGAGCCACAAGATTGCTGCCCACTGCTCTTGGGGGACCCTCTGAACTTTACATGCCCTTTCTAAAGCAGTTATCCATTTGTGGATGTCATCCCCAACATGGTAGGGAGGGACTATCTTGTTCAGGTTCCTATGGTCAAAAGAAGTTTGTCTAACTCTAGGGACCTTGTTGCTGCCACTATGGGACTCTAGTCCCAATTTCTTTCTAGCTCTCTGGACTTCTAGGGACTCTTTATCAAGGGCCAACTGCTCTTGTCTGAGCCTAAGCCTAGCTTTCTCTAGTTCAAGAAGTTGGTATTCCCTATCAAAAGAGTTGTCCCTCTTACTAGATATGGAGGTCCCTACTGAATGTCCTGAGGCATTGGATTCCCTTGAGGAGGATCTAGACCTCCTAGGTCTACTCTGCATTCTCCCAGGAGGAACAAAGGGGGCACCATTTTGGCCATCTGTAGTATCCTCTGGGATATCTGAGTTATCCAGGTGGGAGTCATTTGGCTCCACCTGGTCAGGGTTAGTTTCTAGGTCAAAGAGAGACTCCCCTACTGGCCTATCTTTGGTCTCTGCCCCACCCACTCTTTCCTGTTCATCTGACCCACTGGTTGCCCTGAGGTCGTCTAACAGTAACACCTCTAGGAGGCGTTGAGTGTTGGCTCCTTTCCTTGTCTTCAACTTTCTAGAGGCACACACTGCTTTCAGTTCTTGGAATGAAAGTTCACTGTATCTAGTAGTCAGAGAGCCACTGGCATCTCCTTTGGAAGACATACTAAGTGTGGTGTGCTGTTGCACCTACCTAAACTACTGGGAACTAACTCTCTGAGGTTGGGGAAAGGGTGTGCTATACCCAACCCTAAGTTCAGTAGAACTTACTTATTCTATTAATCAACACAAACATTTGCAGGCTTGAATCCCAACCGCTGCACACCAATGTGAGAAGCTGGCCTGGTATAAGATACACACTTATGTAAGTGGGCACCTTGCACCAGTCCAGACAACCCTTATGGTGATTTAAGAGGTCTTAGACAACCTTAGAAAGCTCTCTAAGTGGTAGCTGTGGAGAGCAGCCTTCAGGCTTAGTCCAGAAGGAGTGTAAAGCAGCTTGTTTTACCAGAATGTAATCTTACAGCATAGATTAAGTGAAAAAGAACCACACTTTATAAAAATATGTATTTATTATATAATACTCTCTAACACATAGAAATATCTCCTACCCAGAGATATGCACAATGCACACAATACCTTAGCAAAGAAACACAGTAAATAGCACGAAATACACAGTGGGCCCCAGGGGGGACCAAGCCATATACTAAGAAAGTGTCAAGACAATGTCGAGAGGATGTAGAAGTGCTGGGGACCCAAGGAACCACCCAAGGTGAGTAGATAGGAACCCCACGGAGAGCGTGTGCAGTGTGGGAACATGACTGCATGGTCTGTACATCTCTACCTTTAAGTAGCGGTTGGATTTTTAAAAATGAAGGACCCTTCCCAGCAGACCCGGACGAAACACCGTGGAAGACAGAAGGTTGGAGAGCCACCCCACCCGTGGATACCCTAATACCCACGTTACTTACACCAGGAAAGCCGGGTGCATACATGTGAAGTGGTGTTGGAAACCGCCGTCGAACCCAATGGAGGACTTCAGGAAAGTGCAGCTGCTGCTGAAGGAGAAAGTGTCTGGTGGAATCCACAGATGGATTCTAGGTGAGAGGTACCTGCAGGCAGAGGGGAGAGAGTCTATTGTCACTCAGGAGTGACCAGGAGACTTGGAAGATGAATGCCCTCCGATGTCGGGTGTTGCAGGATGGATGACGATGACCTTGACTCTGCAGCTGTGAGGACCAGGCAATGCTGAGGAGGACCAGGAGTCATGCACGAGCTGTCCCACGAAGGATGTCGAGTGCTTAGGGGTCGGTGTCCGGCGGGAGCACCAACAAGCCTTGGCAGATGCAAACAACGCAGGAGCTGGAGAAAGAGCAACGTCGGACCAGCAAGGTCCAGGTGACTCACCACCAGCAGGGGAGTCAGGGCAGGCCCCAAGCAATCAGGGGAGCCCAAGAAAAGCAAAGGTGACCCTCAAGTGGACACACAGGCCGGATGCACTGAAGTCGCGAGAGGACCTCAAGCAGCTCACCAAAAGATGCAGGCCAAGATGCACATGATGCGGTGTGGCTGAAGATTCTGGTCACTGGAGGTGCTTGAGATAGGGGCTACTTGGAGCCCAAAGATCTTATTGGAAGGAAGCCAACAAGCCTTTGCAACTGCAAGTAGACGCGGTGCACAGGGGTTCGGTTACTGCAACCCCCACAAGGGCTACTGGCCTCAAACTTTGTGAGCTGGAGGGCAGGCCTCGGGAGCTGTGGAAAACCACCACCTGTGTTGCAGAACCTTTCGGAGTCTGGAGGCGCTCAGGATCAGCAGACCGGTCGACTTAGTTGCGGTGCCTGCGAATGCAGGGGAGTGACTCCTTCACTCCACTGGAGATTCCTTCAGGTTTCTTTGATGCCCACAGGCCTTGGAAGGTTCCTGTATGGTGCACAGGCACAGACGATGCAGCAGACTGGAAGGGAGATGAAGTCGAGCCCAAACGAAGTTCAGAGTGCCCAGACGGTAGAAGAAGTGGTGTCTGATCTGAATCTTATCCAACAACAAATCTAGGGACCTACACCCTGGTAAGCCCTTAAGTACCCTAGGGAAAGGGTTGGGAAGATTCAGGGGATCCTCCCAGGGGAGGGACTAGACAGAGGGGAGGTTACTCCCATGCCCTTTGTCTAGTTTTGCACCAGAGCGGGAGCCAACGGTTCCCAGGACTGGTTTGAACTGGACTATGCACAGGGACACCAAATGTGCCCCTCATGCAGACTTAGTGGCACTGGGAAGCGCATCTACCTGGTCCCAATACACTAAATCCTGTCTGGGAGGTGGTCACACCTCCCTGTGACAGGATACCCTTGGGTCAGCAGCAGGAGAGCAGAAATGTGTCTCTGGTCGGCAGCAACCATTTTGTGCTGTCTGGGTCTAGAAGGTTGGCACAGGGAACAATGAGAGCCTAATGGAGGGCTCTTTCAGTGCTTGGAATCATACCTCCCACACCGTTTATGGTGTGGGGTATGACTCCAACATGTTTGATACCAAATATGATAAGATTCGTTGCAGCCAGTTTCGAGATGGTCATCGCGTAATTACGCGGTGCCCCTCTATATGGTATATGGCTGCTTCACTGACAACCCGGGAGAATGGACTCCGTAGGCTGTAGGGGTGTCCTGCTCATGTAGGGGCACCCTCTCACTTAGAACCAAGCACCCTGCCTTCAGGATTGGAAAGGCCTGCTATAGGGGTGACTTATAGGTTTTAAGTGCAGTGACCCTAGATATAGGAAACCTATATCTTTAGTAAGTGGTGCTAGCACCAGCTTTCACAGGCTGCAATGGCAGGCCTGTAGTTCCATTGTGAATGGTCTTCCATGGTAAACATCCTTTTGTACGTGGTCATTACACCGCGTACCATTACTACGCAAGCTTTACTACGCATGCGCTGTAATAACGCGTAGCCATTTCTACGCATGTTATTACAACGCATGCGTTGTAAAGCGAACCACATCGTTGTGAGGAAACTGAGGCGTTTCCTCACAACGACGTGCAACGATCACCGCCTCTCTGAAGACGCAGGAAGGAGAACATAGGACACGAGGAGAGAGAGGTAAGAGGGGCTATTTTTAAGGGTTTAGGGTAGGGGAGGTCTTTAAGGATTAAGGTAGTGTTGTGTTTGAGGAGTAGTGTTTTGGGGTTTAGGGTAGTGTCAGGGAGTGATTGGGTGTAGGGACAGGATTGGGGGTAGGGGGAGGGTCGTGCTGGGGGTAGTGTTTTAGGGTTTAGTGTAGTGTTGTGGTGTTTGTGTAGTGTAGGGTAGTGTTTTAGGGTTAAGGGTAGTGTTGGGGTGTCGTGCAGGGTAGTGTTGTAGTGTAGGGAGCGGACTGGGGGAAGGGTGATGGTCGTGCATGGGGTAGTTGTTAGACCTGGCACCATTGGCGTGGGTCTCCCTTCCATTTTTCGCTGTTGTCTCCTCTGTTTTACTGGTGTTAGATGCTCTGGGCGCTGTGCCACTGCCATTCAGTGTCACAGCGCGAATGCTCCCTGTATAAATATGTCTATGTGAATTGGTATATCCCTGATTGGCTTATTTGGGTTACCTGTTAGTCCCTAGTAGTGTGGCCTATGTGTGCCCAGGGCTGGTAAACCAAATGCTGCTGGTGGGCCTGCAGCACTGATGTGTGCCACCCACAGAAGCAGCTTGTAAAGTGTGTCTCAGACCTGCCACTGCAGTGTCTGTGTGCAGTCCAGAACTGCCATCTTGGCTGTGAAGTGCCACCACTTCCCAGCCCCTGAACCTTCCCTTGGCATCCTGTAAGTCGCCCCTCGGGTAGGGTGCATTGTATGTGGTAAGGTAGGACATGCCTGGGTGTGTGTAGCATGTCCTGGTAGTGAATTATGCACCATTTCGTTTTCACTACTGTAAGGCTACCTGTTCCTCATAGGCTAGAATGGGCAGTTTGACTATTACATGCTATAGTCCTAACTGACCCCAGGGACATGGTAGAAAAACGAATTTAGTATGCCTGAGCTCAGAATATTAAAATACACCTTTTAGTGAAGTTTATTTTTATATTCTGTGTTTGAAAATACCACTTTTAGAAAGTAGGTATTTTCTTGCCTAAGCCTTCCAGTGTGCTCTGCCGTTATGTGTATTGGCTGTCTGGTTTTAGAGGGGCAGGACAGGCTGAGTCAGACCTTGGTGGAATAGAGAGATCTGCATTTAGAGTGTGGGGAAGGGTGGCTCTTTGATCTGAATAGGGCTGTGCCTGGCAAGGTGAATGCTGGCTCCACTCTCCCACTGTGTGTCTGCTAGCAGACCCCTCTTTCTGAAAGGAAGGATGCAGCCTGGTAAACAAAGTGCTCCAGGCCTGAGCAGAACTGGTTCTGGCTAGGTTCAGGGACTGGTAGCTTCAAGGATCAAAGGCTTTTGGGGTATAAATATCTGTGCTCAAACCCCTACTTTTGTATTGCTTTTGGATCTGGAGAGGAAACTCTGTCCGTGCCACTGGAGGAATCTGCAGGAAGTGACTGTCCTTGTGCTTGTGTGTTTTTCTTGCACTGGCCTGCAGCAGTGACCACTGGACCTTGAAGAAGAGGAAAAGGAACTATTGAGAGAACTTTTATTTTTGTACAGCAATCACCCAAGGGCTAGGAAAAGAGCTAGCCTCCTGCTGGAGTCTCAGGCACAACAGACTCCACCACCAACCTCCTGCTTCCTCCCTGCGAGGACTGCTATCTGCTGAGGAGGCTCCTGTGAGTTCCAGGGCCTCTAGTTTGCATCAGAGAGAAGAGGGTAAGAAATCGACGCTAACGCATCTTTGCGGGCCGCTGCAGTCGAGAGCGCTGGGAAAATCCTGCGCTGCTGCCGCCGAGGGCCCGCAACCCGAAACCATCGCTGACGCCCCTTTGCGAGCCGCTGCAGCCGAGACGCGCTGGAAAGATCATCGCGCTGCTGTCGCCGCGCACTCGCAACCCTGACAGAAATCATCGCTCGAGACATCGCAGTGCGGACGCCGTGCGTTCGCCGCTTTGATCGCATCACACCGACTTTCGCCGCTCCTCGCGGAGCGTCTTGTCTTCGCCTCGCCACACGATCGCACAGCGCAACAGGATCACCGCATCGACTTCTCCCACGCGGCAAGAAAGTCATCGCATCGGTGGTCCAGCGTGCAGAAGTTTGTCGCATCGTCTCCGCACGCATCCCGCAGATCGGCGCATCATCCTCCCTTGCGGCAAGGATTTCAACGCATCGCCGGCCTCGCGTGCCGAGAATCATCGCTACAGCTTCTTTGCGACACTTTGTTGGTTTTGCAACTAAACCCAGGTACTTTGTGAAAGAAAGGGTCGCAGAGACCACTGCTTTGAACTTGAACCTTATTTTTGCAACCTTTGAACTATTTTTGACAGCCCTTCAACAGCTATCCTATTTTTGACAGTATTGTGGCTTTTACAGTTATTGGTCTTGTGATAAATCTGCCTTTATATAAAGATACTTATTTTTTATAATAACTACTTGTGTGGTGTCCCTTTGTAGTGTTCCTCATTGTGTTACTGTGTATGATCATAAATGCTTCACACCCTGCCTCTGAGATAAGCCTACCTGCTCGTGCTACGTTACCACAGGGTTGAGCAGGGGTATTAAAGAGGGTAGCCCTCTCACTCTGACTTAGGAAGAAGGGTCCCTACTTGGACAGTGGCCCGCCATTGCCAACTAGAGACCCCCATTTCTAACATTGGTGGCAGCGGTGGGATCTGGACTTGCATTTATGATCGCATACAGTAATTATAGTGTACACTACTAGTGAGTGCAGACCATAACGTATCGCATACATTTTTTTTGAGAATTGTTTTTTTGCTTCTATATTGTGATTGATATTGCCGGTGATTTTTCACCCGCGCGCATTTTCTGAGAGTTTTTGGGATCCTATATTGTGATTGATATTGCCGGTGATTTTTCACCCGCACCCATTTATTGAAAGTTTTTGATCCCCTATTGTGATTGATATTGCTGGTGATTTTTCACCCACGCACATTTCTGAGAGTTTTTGGGATCCTGTATTGTGATTGATATTGCCGGTGATTTTTCACCCGCGCACATTTATTGAAAGTTTTTGATCCCCTATTGTGATTGATATTGCTGGTGATTTTTCACCCACGCACATTTCTGAGAATTTTTAGGATCCTATATTGTGATTGATATTGCCGGTGATTTTTCACCCGCTTACATTTTTGAGAAGTTTTCTTCTGTCCTTTATTGATATTGCCAGTTATTTCTACAATGGGCAAGCCCAGATCCAATGCCTCAGAAGATCTCTCCTGGGAAGAAGAGAAAATAGAAACCTACAATGCCAAGCAGCTCAAATATTTTTGCAAGCAATTCACAGTCCCTATCACAGGTCTCACTAGGAGGGAGGAGTATTACAAGGCGCTGAAGGCCTGGCTAGAAGCCAGGGATGCCCCTAAGGATCTAGGAGAGCTTGTGGAGGGAGGAGAGCAGCAGGGCGATGTAGTAGACTTAGTAGGAGACCCAGCCCTTTCCAACCCGGGCTCTAGTGTGTCCGCTAAGGGTCTGTCCCCAGAAGAGCTGGAGGACAGGGAGAGAGATAGGCGGCATAATATGGAGATGGCTAAGCTTAAAATGGATGGTCACCGGGACCTAGAGAACAAGAAGTTAGAAATTGAGATTATGAGGATGAAGCTTGAGCATGAGAGAGTATTGAGGGAGTTGGAGATTAAAGCTAAGAGCATGGAAATCTCCCCTCTGGTGGCAGCGTACCTGTAGTGCACCCTGAGAGTAGGGTGTATATACCCAAGGAGGTTATTAAAGATTTCCACAAAAGTGAAGATATTGGGCAATGGTTTGCCGCTTATGAAGTAGCCATGGTGTCCCACCGGGTCCCTGAGAAGGATTGGGGAGCAGGGTTGTGGGGACGCTTTGTGAGTGAGGGGAGGGATACCTTGTTGGACCTGCCCCCAGAAAGTAGGATGGTTTACGCCCACATGAAGGAAGCGTTGGTGACCCGCTATGGTTTGACCCCTGAGATGTATAGACAGAGGTTTAGGGTCTGTAAGAAGCTAGAGGGTACCACGTGGGTTGAATATGTGTCCTTTTTTTGCAGAGCCATGGAACGCTGGGTAAGAGGTAGCAAAGTAGAAACTTTTGCACAGTTTTATGATTTGATTGCATGGGAGCATTTATCTAGCAATTGTTTTCCTGAGCTACGCCAGCACCTAATTGATTGCAAGCTGACTAACCCTAGAAAGCTTGCTGAGGAGGCGGACCGCTGGGTGAGCACCCGGGTCCGCAAGGGTCCAGTGGGAGACGTCGCCAAAGGTGGGCAGGGTCCCCAGCAGAGGAGTGGGGGGACAAGGGTCAACAGAGGGAGTTCCCCGAGGGCCCCAAAGTAATCCCCCAGGGAACCCAGCAGTGGTGTCCCAGCCCCCCAAGAAAGGAGGACCGGGCCCCCACCAGGTAGGCCTGTTCCCAGGGGCCCCCACGTGTTACAACTGTGGTCAAGTGGGCCACAGATATTTTGATCCCCAGTGCCCCCAAAGGGGGCCAGTGCACCCCCCGTGCACCACCCCGCCAGATTGCTAGTGTAGCCCTGGGAGAGGAGGAGATGGGTGCCCAAGAGGGGTGGGATCCCGTAGAATTGACCCTTGTCTCATTAGGGGACTTTGAGATGGTCCCCAAGCCTGCACTGCCTGCTAACACTAAAAATACAGGCAGTGGGTGACCATCAATGGCCATAGGGTGGAGGCTCTAAGAGACACAGGGGCCAGTGTAACTGCTGTCAGCTCCCGGTTGGTGTCCAAAGAGCAGGTTGTCCCCCATGCATTCTACCCAGTAGTGTCCGCCGACAACTCAGAGAGCCAATGTGAGGTGGCTCAGGTTCCCTTGAGTGGGGGTCTCAGGAACTCTTCAGGTAGCTGTGAGGCCCGCCATGCCTGTAGACTGTCTGCTGGGCAATGATTTAGAGGACTCCCCGTGGGCTACGGTGGAGAGGAAGGCTCACTTAGAGATGTTGGGTCTGCCTGAGTGGGCGTGTGCTACCACGCGGTCCATGGCAGCCAAGGAGGGTGTTGAACAGGATCTGGAGCCTGAGAGTAGGGCCCAGATCCCTGCCTTAGAGAGAAGGGGCAAGGGGCGCGGGAAGCCGGCCCCTTGGTTCCCACGGCCCAGGAAGAAGCAGACCCTGAGGGGGATGCCCTGGAGCCTACCGGGGAGCAGATCACCGAACTGGGGGACCTGCCTGAGCTGACCCATTGGCAGCAGGAAGGGGGACCCACCAGGGAGGAATTTTGTGAGCAGCAGAGAGTTTGCCCCTCTCTTGAGGGTATGCGGCGACAGGCTGCAGCCCAGGCAGAAGGTGACATGTCTGGTTCACATCTGATTTATTGGGAGAACAGTCTCCTGTATAGTGAGCCTAAGGTTGCTGAGCCAGGGTCAGCCCGTGTGCTGGTGGTACCCGAGTGCTTCAGAACCTTCCTACTGGGGTTGGCTCATGACATTCCATTGGCAGGACATCTGGGGCAGACCAAGACCTTTGAGAGGCTGGCTGCCCACTTTTATTGGCCCCAGATGCACAAGAGTTCAGACTCTCATTGCAGGACCTGTGAGACTTGCCAGGCAAGTGGGAAGAGTGGGGGAAGATCAAGGCCCCACTCCAGCCCTTTCCAGTTGTGAGTACCCCATTCGAGCGAGTGGGCATTGACATAGTGGGGCCTCTGGACCCCAAGACAGCCATGGGCAACAGGTTCATCCTGGTCTTGGTGGACCATGCCACCCGGCACCCTGAAGCCATCCCGCTCAGGACAGTGACGGCCCCGTGGTGGGACGTGCACTGATGGGGATTTTCTCCCGTGTGGGATTCCCCAGAGAGGTGGTGTCTGACAGGGGGACCAACTTCATCTCCCAGTACATGAAGTCTCTGTGGAAGGAGTGTGGGGTAACGTATAAGTTCACCACTCCTTACCACCCCCAAGGTAATGGTCTGGTTGAAAGGTTCAACCGGACCTTGAAGGGCATGATCATGGGCCTAGAAGAGCCCCTGAGGCGTAAGTGGGACGTCCTCTTGCCATGCCTGTTGTTTGCCTACCGGGAGGTGCCACAGAAGTCCTTAGGGTTCAGTCCCTTTGAACTCCTCTATGGCCACCCGGTTAGAGGACCTCTGAGTCTGGTCAAGGAAGGCTGGGAGCAATCTCCCAGGAAACCTCCCCAAGATGTATTTAGCTACATGTTGGCCTTCAGGAACCAGACTCGGCGTTTCAGAAAAATTGCTGAGGCAAATCTGGAAGCCAGCCAAGAAGAAATGAAACGTTGGCACGACCAGAATGCCACTCTGGTCGAATTTCAACCTGGTCAGAAGGTTTGGGTACTGGCCCCAGTGGAGCCTTGTGCGCTCCAAGATAAGTGGACCGGTCCCTTTGAGGTGGTGGAGCGCAAAGTCCAGTTACCTACTTGGTGGACTTTCAGTCTCCCAGGAACCCCTTGCGGGTCCTGCATGTGAACCGCCTAAAGCCCCACTTTGAGAGGTCTGAAGTGGGCATGCTTCTTGCCACAGATGATGGGGTTGAGGAGGAGAGTGAGCCTCTCCCTGACCTCCTGTGTGCAGAAGAGAAGGATGGGTCAGTGGAGGGTGTGATCCTCTCCACCACACTGACCCCTGAGCAGCAGAGAGATTGTCACCACCTGTTGGGGCAATTTTCTGATTTGTTCTCCCTGGTACCTGGTGTCACTGATTGGTGCGTCCATGAGGTGGATACCGGGGACAGTTCTCCTGTCAAGCACAAGGCTTACAGGGTAACTGACAGGGTCAGGGCTTGCATTAAGGAGGAGGTCTCCAAAATGTTCGCCCTAGGGGTGGTTGAGTCCTCTAGCAGCCCCTGGTCCAGCCCCGTGGTCTTGGTACCAAAAGCTGCGACGCCTGGTGCCACTCCTGAACTTAGGTTCTGTGTGGACTACCAAGGTCTCAATTCGGTCTCCAAGACCTTCGCGCACCCCATCCCCAGAGCTGATGAGCTCATAGACCGGTTAGGGGCTGCCCGGTACCTCAGCACGTTTGATCTGACGTCTGGGTACTGGCAGATCGCCTTAACGGATGGGGCAAAGGAGAGGTCAGCATTCTCCACACCAGATGGGCACTACCAGTTCCGTGTGATGCCCTTTGAGATGAAGAATGCCCCTGCCACCTTCCAGAGATTGGTCAACCAGGTGTTGGTTGGGCTGGAGGCTTTCAGTGCCGCCTACCTGGATGACATTGCAGTGTTTAGTTCCTCCTGGGAGGACCACTTGCGCCACCTCTGGGAAGTGTTGATGGCGCTGCGCAGAGCAGGCCTCACAATCAAGGCCAGTAAGTGCCAGATTGGGCAGGGTTCTGTGGTGTACTTGGGACACCAGGTGGGAGCGGCCAGGTGGCGCCCCTGCAGCCCAAGATTGAAACCATCCTGACTTGGGAGCCCCCAAGGACCCAGACCCAGGTGAGGGCCTTCTTAGGACTCACGGGTTGTTACAGGAGGTTTGTCAAGGGGTATGGCAACATTGTTGCACCCTTGACTGAGCTGACTTCCAAGAAGCGGCCAAAGATTGTGAACTGGACTGACACCTGTCAGAAAGCCTTTGATGCCCTCAAAACTGCTATGTGTACAGCACCCGTACTCCAGGCGCCCAATTTTGCTAAGGAATTTGTTGTCCAGACAGACGCTTCAGAGCATGGGGTGGGGGCCGTTCTGTCACAGATAAATGAGGAGGGACTAGACCAACCTGTGGCCTTCATCAGTAGGAGGTTACTTCCACGGGAACAGAGGTGGAGTGCAATTGAGCGTGAGGCATTTGCTGTGGTCTGGGCACTGAAGAAGCTGAGACCATACCTGTTTGGGACTCACTTCCGGGTTCAGACAGACAACAGGCCCCTCAGATGGCTGATGCAGATGAGGGGTGAGAATCCCAAGTTGTTGAGGTGGTCCATTTCCCTACAGGGTATGGACTTCACGGTGGAACACCGCCCTGGTACAGAACACGCCAATGCTGATGGTCTGTCCAGATTTTTCCGCCTTAGCGATGAGAACTTCCAAGGGATGGGTAGTTCTCCCCACATTTCAGCTGGAGGGGACGTGTGTTAGACCTGGCACCATTGGCGTGGGTCTCCCTTCCATTTTTCGCTGTTGTCTCCTCTGTTTTACTGGTGTTAGATGCTCTGGGCGCTGTGCCACTGCCATTCAGTGTCACAGCGCGAATGCTCCCTGTATAAATATGTCTATGTGAATTGGTATATCCCTGATTGGCTTATTTGGGTTACCTGTTAGTCCCTAGTAGTGTGGCCTATGTGTGCCCAGGGCTGGTAAACCAAATGCTGCTGGTGGGCCTGCAGCACTGATGTGTGCCACCCACAGAAGCAGCTTGTAAAGTGTGTCTCAGACCTGCCACTGCAGTGTCTGTGTGCAGTCCAGAACTGCCATCTTGGCTGTGAAGTGCCACCACTTCCCAGCCCCTGAACCTTCCCTTGGCATCCTGTAAGTCGCCCCTCGGGTAGGGTGCATTGTATGTGTAAGGTAGGACATGCCTGGGTGTGTGTAGCATGTCCTGGTAGTGAATTATGCACCATTTCGTTTTTCACTACTGTAAGGCTACCTGTTCCTCATAGGCTAGAATGGGCAGTTTGACTATTACATGCTATAGTCCTAACTGACCCCAGGGACATGGTAGAAAAACGAATTTAGTATGCCTGAGCTCAGAATATTAAAATACACCTTTTAGTGAAGTTTATTTTTATATTCTGTGTTTGAAAATACCACTTTTAGAAAGTAGGTATTTTCTTGCCTAAGCCTTCCAGTGTGCTCTGCCGTTATGTGTATTGGCTGTCTGGTTTTAGAGGGGCAGGACAGGCTGAGTCAGACCTTGGTGGAATAGAGAGATCTGCATTTAGAGTGTGGGGAAGGGTGGCTCTTTGATCTGAATAGGGCTGTGCCTGGCAAGGTGAATGCTGGCTCCACCTCCCACTGTGTGTCTGCTAGCAGACCCCTCTTTCTGAAAGGAAGGATGCAGCCTGGTAAACAAAGTGCTCCAGGCCTGAGCAGAACTGGTTCTGGCTAGGTTCAGGGACTGGTAGCTTCAAGGATCAAAGGCTTTTGGGGTATAAATATCTGTGCTCAAACCCCTACTTTTGTATTGCTTTTGGATCTGGAGAGGAAACTCTGTCCGTGCCACTGGAGGAATCTGCAGGAAGTGACTGTCCTTGTGCTTGTGTGTTTTTCTTGCACTGGCCTGCAGCAGTGACCACTGGACCTTGAAGAAGAGGAAAAGGAACTATTGAGAGAACTTTTATTTTTGTACAGCAATCACCCAAGGGCTAGGAAAAGAGCTAGCCTCCTGCTGGAGTCTCAGGCACAACAGACTCCACCACCAACCTCCTGCTTCCTCCCTGCGAGGACTGCTATCTGCTGAGGAGGCTCCTGTGAGTTCCAGGGCCTCTAGTTTGCATCAGAGAGAAGAGGGTAAGAAATCGACGCTAACGCATCTTTGCGGGCCGCTGCAGTCGAGAGCGCTGGGAAAATCCTCGCTGCTGCCGCCGAGGGCCCGCAACCCGAAACCATCGCTGACGCCCCTTTGCGAGCCGCTGCAGCCGAGACGCGCTGGAAAGATCATCGCGCTGCTGTCGCCGCGCACTCGCAACCCTGACAGAAATCATCGCTTCGAGACATCGCAGTGCGGACGCCGTGCGTTCGCCTCTTTGATCGCATCACACCGACTTTCGTCGCTCCTCGCGGAGCGTCTTGTCTTCGCCTGCCACACGATCGCACAGCGCAACAGGATCACCGCATCGACTTCTCCCACGCGGCAAGAAAGTCATCGCATCGGTGGTCCAGCGTGCAGAAGTTTGTCGCATCGTCTCCGCACGCATCCCGCAGATCGGCGCATCATCCTCCCTTGCGGCAAGGATTTCAACGCATCGCCGGCCTCGCGTGCCGAGAATCATCGCTACAGCTTCTTTGCGACACTTTGTTGGTTTTGCAACTAAACCCAGGTACTTTGTGAAAGAAAGGGTCGCAGAGACCACTGCTTTGAACTTGAACCTTATTTTTGCAACCTTTGAACTATTTTTGACAGCCCTTCAACAGCTATCCTATTTTTGACAGTATTGTGGCTTTTACAGTTATTGGTCTTGTGATAAATCTGCCTTTATATAAAGATACTTATTTTTTATAATAACTACTTGTGTGGTGTCCCTTTGTAGTGTTCCTCATTGTGTTACTGTGTATGATCATAAATGCTTCACACCCTGCCTCTGAGATAAGCCTACCTGCTCGTGCTACGTTACCACAGGGTTGAGCAGGGGTATTAAAGAGGGTAGCCCTCTCACTCTGACTTAGGAAGAAGGGTCCCTACTTGGACAGTGGCCCGCCATTGCCAACTAGAGACCCCCATTTCTAACAGTAGTGTTTTAGGGTTTAGGGTAGTGGTGTGATGTAAGTGTAGTGTAGGGTAGTGTATTAGGGTTTAGGGTAGTGTTGGGGGGGGTCGTGCAGGGTAGTGTTTGAGTGTAGGGACATGACTGGGGGTCGGAGGAGGGTTGTGCAGGGGTAGTGTTTTAGGGTAGTGGTGTGGTGTAGTGTAGGGTAGTGGTTTAGGGTTTAGGGTAGTGTTGGGTTTCGTGAAGGGTAGTGTTTGGGAGTAGGGACAGGACTGGGGTATGGGCAGGGTCGTGCTGGGGGTAGTGATTTAGGGTTTAGGGTAGTGTAGTGGTGTTTGAGTAGTGTAGGGTAGTGTTTGGGTGTTTGGGTAGTTTTTTAGAGTTTGTTTTGTGTAGGGTAGTGTATTTGTATTTAGTGTTTAGTGTAGTGTTGTAGTAAATGTCTGTTTTTATTACTATGCAAGTTTTAGTGTTTAGTGTAGTGTCGGGGGGTTGTGATGGGTAGTGAATGAGTGTAGGGACCGGAGTGGGGGAATGCATATGTTCGTGCAGGGGGTAGTGATTTAGGGTTAAGGGTAGTGTAGTGGTGTTTCAGTAGTGTAGGGTAGTGTAGTGTTTTGGTAGTGTTTTCCATTTTTAGATGTGTAGGGTAGTGTATTTCTATTTATTATTTAAAGTAGTGTTGTGTTTTAAACATTTTAAAAAAGGGGTTAAATGTCTTTTTTTAATATGACACGTTATTCCGCATACCATTTTTATTACTAGGCAAGTTTTTACTTCGTATACATTAACACTTTCAATGTAATGGTATGCGAACTAAAAACTTGCGTAGTAACGGTTATTGCTAAGTAATAACCGCGTAGTAATGGCATGCGAAGTAATTGCATGCGAAACAACGTGTCATATTCGTCTTCCATGGGTGGCATAATGCATGCTTCAGCCCATGGGGGACCACTGCAGTGCTTATGCTCTGGGTACCTTAGTACCATATACAAGGGTACCCCAGTATCCAATCTGGGATGTACCTAAATACTTGTCATATCAATTTAAGGGAGAAAGCAGATAGACCGGGGTCTTGATTAGCAGGATCCCAGTCAGACTAGTCCAAAAACAGCTTAGCACCAGGCAAAATGTGGGGGTAATCATGCAGAAGGATCCTACCTTCCTACAATAATTAAGAGCAAATGTACTTGAAGGTTACCTGGCTATGTTCTCTTCCCACATGAGGGCCATCCAAGATGCCTCAAGGACACCTGTTAGACCTGGCATCTTTTGGTGTTGTTTTTCCTGTCTTTTTGCCTCTGACCTCCTGTTTTTGATTGTGTGCTGCATTTCGTTTCTGCTGGTTTTAGGACTCTGGGCACTTTGTGTGTGTGTACAAATACTCTACACATTGGCTCTGGAATAAGCCTGACTGCTCTGTGCCAAGCTACCAAGGGGGTGAGCACGGGTTATTCTGAGGATGTAACTTACCTACCCTGACTAGAGTGAGGGTCCCTGCTTGGACAATGTGCAAACCACTTCCAACCAGAGATCACCATTTCTAACTACACCCATCACACCCCTAAAACCCAGGGGTTGAACCCCTGAAAGAACAGCCATTAATGTTAGAATCAATGTTCACAATTCCCCCAAGGAAGATTTTGCCCATATACTTCTGGATAAACAAACATTTCCCCTGTGAAGCACTTTGAGTTTAGAAGGATATCAAACAGTCACTCAAATCTGTGTGTTTTAATATCCCTCTCTCAATCGCTTGCAGGGCATCACTCCCTCCAGAGACTCAGGGCTGAAGTATAGGAATAACAACAGATTCAGTCCATCACAGAAATCCTCACTTTTTATATGGCATTAGTTAAGAGATGGCCAATACCTTCACATGATTTCACTATCTGCAAACTCTAGATTCCCTTCTTTATGCCCTCTGAAAAATCAGCAATCTCGCAATTACAATACTTCTGAATAAGGGATCTCTAAGTCGATACCTGTGATATCCTTGATGTGTTCTGCACGGGCCCCAGGTCCAGTGATCACAGTTAAATCCCGATCCAGTGAGCCCAGTCTATCTCCTGCCTTGCAAAGATCTAGCTCTACACTAGAGACTCTGCCAGTCAGTACCTTCATTTTTACAACCCCTGGCCATAAAGATTTCTTTTTTACTCTGCATGCGTGTATGCATAACTGTGAACAAATTTATGTGTATCCTTCCTCTTTCAGTGAGTTCTTGTTTCCCTGGGACCAGCAACATTGGACTTTTCATGGCAATCATTGATAGCGGACTAATTTGGGGTTGCTTTTGTAGCCCAATTTCTCTCTTCAGACACACTTAAAAAAATTGCCCGTTTCACAATTCACAAAATACTTTAGTTGGGGGGGGGGGGTAGTTATACAGAGAGCTAAATGTGTGCTACTTCACTTGTCTCGACTTGTCTTGTATCAACTATTGCCTTCTTATTGCAGAGTTTTAAAGATAGAAAAACATTGTTGACATATCATTTGGCACTTATGAGGTGCCATTCAATAAATATTTGCAGTCCTACCAAAAAAGCAATCCTTGCATAAAAGAATCCTTTGACAGGAAGAGAGACCTGCCTGCCTGTGCTAGACAATACGGTAGTTCCTTCTGTGCAATATGGTAAAATTACTTGTTACAAAATCATGAAAAAAACATATTTTATGTAGCAACTCAATCTGACAGGATTTAACCATTGACACATTAGCGATATAACATAAGTTACTGTCCAAATGACATAATTTGTTCAGTGTATGGTTGGATAGTTTTAGGCACACAGCCGCTATCACACCAACGCAACACCATGCCATCTGTTTGAGCCTGGCTCTTAACTAGTGCCAGGGTAAAGTGGATGCCCTTAACATAATTTAAAGACTCTGCAAAGGCTTTGATTGAATTGCATCTTTGTAGTCACAGATGTTCCTGTTTCTCACATCAAAATATTATGCCACTTGTAGTACTAACTGGGCGTGAAATATGAAATCTTTTATGGGAAATTGGACAAACAAGCCTTGAAAGGAAGATTCAGAAAACGGACTAAAGCATAAGGCAGGTACGTAAAAAATATTTGGATTACCTTGATGATCGGAGTGGATAGATAAAGGTTCAGTCACCCACCACTGACGTCACTATTGTAATATTAAAGACTCAACTTTGATTCATGGCAACTTATCTCTCACGTCTCGGGTTCAAGGGCTGGCCGGAAAGGATTTCCATAGAAATGTAACTATTTTTTAATTATTATTTAAGTGTGTCAGAGGGAAGTTTCACCATATGCAGGACTCTGACCTCTGGAATTCAACCCCAATCCATCTCAGGTTGTAAGAAGACGTGCTCAGAATCGAAAAGGGTGGATAATTCACCTATTCCGGACCCCCCCCCCCACAGCATATGAATACCTTAATGATGAGATCATGCCATCTGTTTGAGCCTGGCACCTGAATAACTGGTTGAATTTGATGCATCTCTGTAAACCCTATACCTTGAGGAGCTTGAAAGAAAATGGTTGTAGAATATTGGTCAAATTAAATGCAGTCTTATAGTGCAATTTTGCATTTCCATTTTCGGATAACGTATATCGTGGTGTTACTATTTGGCATAACCCGACAACAGCAACATTTGAATTTGCCACAAATAACCAGTTTAATTGCCCCAGTACAAATAGCATTGGAAAATTGCACTGTCACCATTTCAAGTCATGTATAACACCCCCCCCAAAAATAAATAAATTAATAAATAAAGATACATCTTCGGGTGTGATTCGTTGCGCTTTATTAAACTGATATAACAATAAAGGATAACTTGCTATGTAGCATGCACTATACATGGTGATGATTAGTATTGCTTTAGATTGTAGTCACATAAGTCCTGAGCCACATCTTTCCTCAGCTGCAAGAAACAGAACCTTTCAAACGTATTTGCGACAGAATTTTTACACAAAGCAATGGAGAAGGCTCTAGCTACAGCTAGAGAACCCAGTGGCGGCTCCTCGGCTAAGGCGGAGGAGCGTCGCCTCACTGCTTTTCAGCAGTGGAAGGAAAAATAAAATGATAATAACTGCAAGTTATTATCATTTTATTTTTTCCTATTTCAGGCGGGCATCTTTGACAGGCGGGGCAGGGCGGGGACTACTCTGCTGACAGAGCAGGGGAGAGGAGCAGTGGTTTGCACTCCCTAAAGTGTACATGAATGTTTGTTCGGCCCTCTGGGGTCGGCCAAACATTTATGCGCACTTAGCATGTTCTCCACCCAGGCTGCATTACAGCCTGGGTGGAGAACATGCCCAGGCTCCCTATCCACGTCCGAGCGCTGTGGTTTGGCGCTCAGACCAATCACAATGCAGCATTGTGATTGGCTCAGGGGAGATTCAGCCTGGGTGCTTCTGGTGCCTTGTTCCGGCCGGCAGAGGAGAGACGCGGTGAGGGAGGACGCGGCAAGTAGGTAAGTTGAATTTAATTTTTAATTTTTTTTAATTTACACCTCGTCCCTGTCCATCTGTCCCTGCCCGCCACCCCTCCACCATCCGATCCGTGCTGGCCGCCACTGAGTGAATCTGCTCCAAATAGCCTTAGAAATGACTCGCTTTTATTCAGGATTTTCAGAGTTTTGAAGTGACCATTAAGGGACATGCAGCACTTTATAAAATTAAATAAACATCACGTGTGAAGAACCTGCACGTCTTGACAATTTTTAAAGTGTTAAACATGCGATACTGTGTCAAAACAGGTTGCATCCTATCAGCACGGTACAGCCTTGGTCTGCCATTTTAGAATCTTGTCTCACAAATTCAGCTATCTCTTGTCTGCTGACTTTTTTACCCTGCTGTCTCTGTTGTTTATCCTGCGCATTAATACCCTGCTTCAAATAAAGCAAAGCTTGGCTGACCCCAGGCCCCCCGCCCCGCTTCCATGAATGGCCTATTAATAGCGTGCCTTTTCATGCGATGTCAGTCCAATGAAAGATCTTTCCCGCCGCGCTTTCAAATGCAAATGCAAGCAGCAGCACTATCTGTTTTTTCTGTGTTGGAAAAAAATTGACACTGAATTATAAAACGAGCCCGGATTTGGCCTGCCATCCTTCTTTCTTGCCGCACGTTTTCAATATTCGATTCACTGCTATTTTCACTGCTTGTTTAATTCTAGATTAGCCCGGTGTCAACCGCAGGCGAATATAGATAAAAGCATTATATTCTTTACGTATTTTAAGATGAAATCAAATCTGAAAAAAATATGTTATTATTAAAAATGTTTTTGCTATTCATAGATGACTTTTATATGCTTATAGTTTAATCAGTTTAAGGTTATTTAAAAGTATTTCAATTAGACAACGGCACCAGGGGTGTAGCTACCATGGGTGCAGCAGGTGCAGTTGCCCAGACGACTAAGGGGCCAATCGAAACCTCATAAATGCTGTGTTTTGTCACCCAAGAACAGTAAAAGGGACAATTTTTCTTGCGTGCACCAGGGCCCCTGCATCCTGGCTACTCTACTGAACAGCATGTGGCAAATCAAGAGGTAAAACCTGGGTTCAGAATTTCAACCCACCAAATGAAACAAGGATAAGGGGTTACTGACTGATTCTGCGCTTTTTTGGTTTTCATGATATATATAAATAAATAACATACTGGCGTTCGCCAGAAGATGGTTATAGTTAGGATGTATGATAAAATTGAGAAAACATCACTCAGGTAAGTGTCGAGAAGACTTTATTCGCTACACCACCACAGTCCAGTGCCCTGGAGTCAGCTGTGGAATCTTGAGGACAGGGTCAGTAAAAACCAAGGGGAAGGAAAGAAGGGGGTGAACGGAATGTACCAACAACCAGATTATAACACACCTCTTATGCAAGGTGAACAAAAGAAAAGGAGAGGAGGAGAGAGAGAGAAAACAAAGAGCAAAAGAGAGAGACAAATAGTAGGTCACCCAAATGCATAACATAGGTACCAACTGGACAACTCAGGGAGTGCAAAGCAACTAGAACATTAATAACTCAGGTTAAACAATAGTCCTTGGCCCACACCCGAGTAGTCTTACTTCTCAGGGAAATTCTGGGAACTTGATATCACCAGTACTTCTGTCTTGGTCGGACCTGTCATTGTTCTTAGCTCCTACTTGATCAGAATTGGCGCCGGGTCCTTCCCCACCATTGTGAGGAACAATTCTGTCCATACTCCAGGTTTGGCCATTCTCAAGTTGCACAATATTCTTGTTCACCTTAGTGATTCTGAAGGGTTCAGAAAATCTGGAGGCATCCCTCCTGCGAGGTTTAGGAAGGTCAACCCGAACCAAGTCTCCTTCCTGAAACAAACGAAATTTGACATGCTTTGTGTGATCATATCTGCCTTTATAGTTGGCCTGGTGTTCACACACTTTCTTGGAAATTTCGTCACGGTCCACAACACACTCCTTTTCCTTCTTCAAGTTAGGAGGGGATAACCTCGTCCTTGGTGCTCTACCTTTTAAGGACGTGAAAGGGGATATTCCTGTGATGGTGCTGGGAGTAGTGCGATATGCCCAGATGGTGTCTTGTAAAGCGGCTAAAGCAGATGTGCCAAGGGGGCAATACAAAGCAGTTTTAAGGTGAACAATACCCAAGTCACTCAACCATCCCTTCATGTTGGCGGACGTGAACTGCACCCCGTTGTCTGTGACCAGCACATCAGGGATGCCTTCATCAAAAAATGCCCCTTTCAAAAATGATTTGACTGTTTCTGTGTCTATTTGATGCACACACTTGAACACTATCCATCGTGTGTGGTAATCCACTAACACTATGATGAATCTTTGTCTGAGCATTTTGAGGTTGAGTGGACCAATGATGTCCATTGCCAATTTGGACCATGGTCTATTGGGGACCACTACCGGGAAAAGGGGGGTTTTACGTGTCCTGTGAATTTTGTCACTCTTCCCACATTCAAAACAATCCTTTAAAATGCTCTCAGTCATGGAGTTCATGCCTGGCCACCAATAATCCAAGCGTACCTTGTTTTTTTGTGAGACTGCGTCCTAGGTGGCCTACATGTGCTAGCTCTACAATTTTTGCTCTCAACTTCTCGGGATGGATGATCTTTTCACCTCTACAGACCGACCCTCCTTCTATGTTGAGATCTAGTCTCACTTTCCAATATTTGCAAAGAGAAGCTGGAACCTGATTTTTGGTTGGTGGCCAGCCCTCCCTTATGTACTCTTTAAGGGATTTAATTTCCTCATCAGCTCCTATGCAGGCTTCCAATTCCTCTCTGTTAAGGCACGTTAATTTTAGGACAATTTCCTCACACTCCCCATTGTCTAAATCTTCCTCTACTTCAATAGGTGCGCGGGATAAGTAATCTGCCACTATATTTTGCTTACCCGGCACATATATGACCTTGAAGTTAAAACCTTCCAGATCCAAAACCCACCCAGCAACCCTGGGTGTAGTCCTATCTGACCCTTTCGTGGTGAAAACAAACATGAGGGGTTTGTGGTCTGTTTTTAACTGTGAATGGTATTCCCCATAGAAAGAACTTAAAATGTCTGATTGCCCAAAAGCAGGCAAGCGCCTCCTTTTCAACCACTGAGTAATTTTTCTCTGCCCCTTTTAGTGCACGGGAGGCAAATGCCACCACTTGTTCTTTGCCCTCTACACATTGAGCGAGGCTAGCTCCCAACCCTTTGTTGCTAGCATCAGTACATAGAGTTGTGGGCTTGGTGGGGTCAAATCTGCCAAGAGACAGTGCAGCTAAAATACCTTCTTTCACTGCCCTGAAAGCGTCATTACACTCATTGCTCCAAACATAGGGGATTTTGGACTTGAGCAAGTTCCGCAATGGTTCTACGATGCTGGCATAGTTGCGAACAAATTTGGAGTAATACTCCGATAGGCCCAGAAAGGACTTGAGATCCTCAACGCATGACAGCGCTTCTGTGTCCTGAATAGCTTCCACTAGGTCTAACTTGGGTCTGATGCTATTGTGTGAGATAGTGTGGCCCAAGTACTCCACCGATGCCACCCCTATACGACACTTCTCTTTTTTTAAGGTGAGTCCAGCCTTTTCCAGATTGGATAACACACTTCTCAGCGTGACATTATGCTCCCCCACATCTTTTCCATAGATGAGGATATCGTCTTGGAAGCATAATGTACCAGGCAGATCCCTTAGCACATGTTGCATAATGCGTTGGAAAGCAGCCGCAGACGAAGCTAGTCCAAACGGCATACGTAGCAATTGGAACGCGCCTAAGGGGGTAATATAGGAAGTAAGGTGGCGTGAATTCGGATGGAGCTCTACCTGGTGATAGGCTGCAGACAGGTCCAGGACACTGAAGCAACTTGCTCCTTTAATCAGTGTGAGGACCTCCTGAATACGAGGTAGAGGATGTCTGTCTACCCAGATGTTTTCATTCAAATCTCTGAGGTCCACACAAAGTCTAATGTCTTTCCCCGAGGCTTTGGTGGCAAGAACTATGAGAGCCAACCATTGGGAATTTTCGATGGGTTCAATCACACCTAAAGCCTGTAGGCAGTCTAGTTCAAGTCTTAAGGGGTTTTGCATCAAATGGGGGATGGGCCTGACCTTATGTGCAACCGGCTTGGTCTTAGATTTGAGTTTAATGGAATGTTGATAGTTTTTCAACAGACCCAACTTCTCGCTGAATACCTTGGGGAAATCGTTACAGACCTCCCTCCCTCCCTCCCACCGATGGGTCTACCAGAAGGACTTGGTCGGGGTGTTAGGGTTCAATTTGATGCCCATTTCTTTTTGGTGCCTCCACCCAAGTAAGCTGGAACCCTTTTGTGTAATATAAATTTTGCCCACAGTTCTCCTGCCTTTGAATCCAATTTCCATTGTGGTCATCCCCAATAAAGGTATGGGATCTCCATTGTAGCCCCCAGGTTGTATGTCAGGAGACTGTACCATGTCTTGCCATGCAGGAAAAAGTTCAGTTCCTATTGAAATGAGGAGAAGTCACAACGTAGATCTTATTTAAGCTGGATAATGCCCCCTAAAGCTGTGCCCATCAGCGATTAAGCATAAAGCGCACAGTGTTCCCAGCTGTGCCTATCAGCGACAGAGAACTGACAGGCAGTGGTTACTATAGATGGTTGTGCCTATCAACGAACTAAGCACGTATGCACTGGTAAGGGATGAACAAGCTGTGCCCATCAGCATATACAGGAACTGAAAGGCAATGTAATACAGAAAGGACAAAGCTGTGCCTATCAGCGCTGGAGAAAAACTCCCCAAAGGAATGACAGGTTGCTGGTCGAACAAAGAGTAATGCTGTGCCTGTCAGCGTTGATGTTTGCACTGTTAAGAGATGAACAGGCTGTGCCCATCAGTGTACACAGGAACTGACAGGCAATATAATGCGTAAAGGTTAAAGCTGTGCCTGTCAGCGCTGAAGAAAAACACACAAAAGAACGACAGGCTGCTTGACACACATGGAGTAATGCAGTGCCAGTCAATGTTAAGGCAATGAAGAAAAGCGGCAGGTTTTAAACAGTACACAGCTGGTGATTCTTGCAGCAAACCGCCGAGAATACACACTCCCTTCACGAATCACCCAGGAGGGGGGTGGCAACCACTAAACGCCTTGCCTGAGGGGAGGAGTAGAGAACAGCCCTGCAGAAACAGTCCGTCCAGGGACGCGGAGACTGGTCCAAGATACGTCGACGAAGGCGAGGCGGTGAGGGAGTCGTCGTTGTGTGCTGTTTGCTCGCTGGCAAAACTCTCACGCATGCGGCGGGCGCCGTCCTGAAGAGACTCACGCTGAGGAGATCGTTGTGTAACACCGCTCACATTGACGGTGATGAGGCGCTGAGGGAATCGTTGGTGCGCCGTTCACTCGCTGACAAGAATGCGCCCACATGCGGCGGCGCCATCATTGAAGGCCGTCACACCTTCACTGAAGATACACTCTGAATGGACTTGTGGGCAGCCACCGAGGGCTCCGCCTAATTTGAAAAAGACTACGGAGGCTGGGAGCACCAGCTGACCCAGAGTGGAGCGGTGCGGTGAATACCACAGTGAGTGCAATCATGTATTCCAAAGTGCCTCACAGGCAGCTGCTGGCTGGGAAACAGCATACGATCGTTCCCCCAGTCTCGAAGGAGGGGAGAAGTTTGAAAACAGCTGGGTGTCGCCAAACCAAGGAGAAGGAAACACTCGCTGGCAAGCGCAAGTCACAGTACCTTGAATCCTCACTGGAAAGAGATTGAACAGCTTGAAGAGTACAGATGAAGCTTAATGAACCAGTGACAGCAGGACAGCCGGACACCTGATGAATACTTCTGAGGAGCAGGTGTAGTAAGAACAGGCAGCACTGGAGAAGAAGTTGGGGGTGGTAGTGAACCGTCCCCACACGGTAGATCATCGCCAGTGATAAAATTGAGAGGACAACACTCAGGTAAGTGTCGAGAAGACTTTATTCGCTACACCACCACAGTCCAGTGCCCTGGAGTCAGCTGTGGAATCTTGAGGACAGGGTCAGTAAAAACCAAGGGGAAGGAAAGAAGGGGGTGGACGGAATGTACCAACAACCAGATTATAACAATGTACTTTCCATAGGAAGAGCGTTTTTTCATATGCCAATAACTTTGGCGTCATTTGATGATTCGCCGTAAAATTTTCAAAACTAGTTTGACACTCACTGCAGCTGCTGTCTTGAAAGTTTCAGGGTGATCCGTCAAGTGGGCCGAGAAAAATGGGGGGTCCCAAAATGCATTTTCCCATTGTTAATTCCCATTGGAACTTTAGACACTGCTACAGCCCGAACTACTGGAACTACACCAAAATTGGGCTCCCGCTTTTCTCAATCTTTAGCCCCGGGTGGGCCAGATCCCTGGTGATGAGGAGGTATAAAGAGGAGGGGGGCTCAGGCTATTGAAAGCCCCGGGGACTGTCACTTCCCCGCAGCACTGGTTTCAATTTATGCAGCGGTTGCCCATGTGGCAACCCCCGCGCCCTAGGGATTGCCACCTCCCCAGGGCAAATCTGAACTAAATGCCGGGGGGTCCATGTGCCCCGCCCCGCAGCCCCGGGGACTGTCACCTCCCAGGGGCATTAAAAAATATATATGTTGGTGGGCCTGCTGGACCCATCTGCGCCCCGGGGACCGCCACCAGTCCAGGGCTAAACGTAACAGTAATGCGGGGGGATATAGCAGATAGATAGATAGATAGATAGATAGATAGATAGATACTTACTTTAAATCCACTTACCTTACGTTGTAAAGGCATGTTTGGTAAAGGATATATACATGGTTATGGCATTGCGTTGTAAAGGCAATGCATGGTAAAGGCATTGCGTGGTAATGCTTGCATTGTAAAGGCAATTTCCCCTCCCTAGACAATATCAAAGTCTTCCTTTTGTAAAATGCTAAATCAGGTTCTCTGTGTCATGTTGATATCTATAAGGAAGTACATTTGTTTGAACCAACACTTGACTTCACCGTGCCCTAAAAGGATCATTATACTTAATCAGACTTTTAAAATAGAACTGAGGCTATTGATTGCATACCTATGCTGCTCTTGCGATTATGGATCTGAAACGATTTGTAGGAACAATATAGTGAAATATGGTTTGCCCTTGATCTAATGAGTCTCGCGGTCTCTGGGAGCCATAAAGGTTTAGTTGAAAGGAGTAAGTAGTCCTTTAAGTATAATATATCTTGCACCATGACTTCGCAGCGAATATGTCAAAAATATACATGTTATACATTGCAGAACTATAAAAAGCAAAATTCTTTGTATTGTAAGCACCAAAAAAATAACCAGGGAGCCTTGTTAGGCAGCAGAGCAACCAATAAATAAAATATATAAATACAAATAATAAAAAATAAACACTTTCCTCATGCGTATTTTTTTTTAACTGGCGCAAAAATGTTTAAGCATCGGTTACTGATTTCATCAAGTTTAGAAAAAAACTGGACAGCCCCATCGAAAATCACACCAAATAAACACAGAAACAGGAATCTCTAAACATAATTTTAATACCCGAGAGTACAGTGACTTGGTTTTGGTGCCCCCACACAATAATGTTAGAGTGATTTTCTAGTGTCAAATCGACATATACTGGAAGACAAGAAAGCTTCATTCTGGCGTCCCAGCGAAAGCGTGCCTGCTGGTCGTCAGATGCCTCAGAAGATAGAAAGGATTTTAATTATCAAGATGTTAGACTTTTGAGCACTCTTCTTCCACACCTCTGCAACACCCCTACCTTCTAAGAGTTAGTTAAAGAAGACCCTGACCCCGAGCTTGTTCAAGAAATGCTTTCTCCGTTGGTTTGATGTTCAATTTTCTCTCTGTTTTTAATAACTACTATGATTATCTTCTTTCCACTCCTTTGTCATACCTCTGTATAAATGGACCATCCTGCGAGAAAGAGCTTATATGTGGCTTTTGAGAAGCGTAGTGCTGTGCAAGTCATCTAAATAAATACATCTTTTCTTCTAGGGCTCTATTATGAAAAACGATTCAGTGCCCAGTCTTGCCAGGTGCAACCTCAATCAGGTGCACCCAGTACAGACAGGGACATATTACACACAAAGTGCACTCACACCAGTGCAGGTAGAAACTGGAGACAGCACAACATTAAAAGGCGAACCATGGGTCTGTCAATGAATGCAGTGGGACTCGCAGTAGTTTGATGAGTGGCTGGGATCCTCCCACCCAACTGGTGGGTAAAATGTGTGACAACTCCCACATACAGTGGGATACCTGTGGTGTCCCTGAGATCCGCCTTCCTTTCGCTCTCTCTCCTGGGATGTCCTGTGGGGTACACATACTGTGCACCACTTCAATTGTGGATCACAATTAGCGTGCTTCTCAACGTCTTGTTTTCCCTGCACCTCAATGTATAATTTCCTGTGAGCACAAAGGTCAAGTTATTCCTCATTTGCATGGGTCCACACTCATTTACAGGGGTGGAAAAGTCATCTTGGGATCGTTCAGGTGCAAAACGTGCACCTGTGTGAGGCATAGTGCAGAAGAAGCCAAACAGGCATCTGAAGACCTTCCGTAATAAGAAGAAGGTCTAAAACATCGGATCTAAAGCCCATTTAGCATTCCAGCACTTTCTGTAATATGGGGCCTGATTGCTCCATTGCTTAAATGAAGTGTCATCTCAGTCACGTATGATGACGTGCTTTCATTGGCAGTGTATCCATGTTGGAAGTGTACAGTGCACTTACAGTTTGACTGGCTCTCATCCATGTCCTTGGTGAAATACAGTGGCTGGTGCAAACACCTTTTACTGCTGTGCTATGAACCCAGTTTTTTAATGGTGATACCATGTGTCAAGAACATTGTGCACATTGGTTGTGGTGCATTTTTTTGGGTGGTGTGTTGTACTGTTTTTGGCCCATTGTGTTTTTGCGCGGGTTTACTGCATTGTGGTAATATTATGCTATACTGTGGTTGTCGTGTTTCATTCTGTGACTGTTATGTTTGTGTTGTACTCTGTTATGGCTTTGCTCTGTTGTTATTTTGTGATGTGCTATTGTGTTGTGTAATATTGTGCTCTGTAAGTTGTTTAGAAATATCACCAATTGCTGCTACAAGGTAGATTTACTAATATCTCACAAATTCCAGCACTGCGTTGAGTGAGAGGAAGAGAGCAGGAATGCACCACATCTACTAAGATATGGCGCTGCTGCTCCCGTCCCAAGCTCTGGTGCACATCTGACTGCCTTGCACCATGCACTGACCTTTGCATCATAGTGCAAGGGTGTCTGCGTGAGTCTAGTCAATCAACCAATCAATCAATCAGGGTTCTTGTAGAGCGCGACTAATTACCCATAAGGGTCTCAAGGCGCTGCATAGATTTTGAACTGAAAGTGTACCCTTCCAGTGCAACATACAATGCTTAGACTTACCTTTGAACTTTCTCACTTTATATGTGTACTACACACATGGAAATTTAGCAAAGTTTGGAGAAAAAAACTTTTCACCATCTTTGCGTCTATCTCAAGGAGGGTTCATTGTTGGCACAAAGGCCTATCTACAAATGGTAGTAAATAGGGCTTTGCATAAAACATGGCTGGTAGCAAGGGAACACCCATGCACCACCTAGAGGGTGCCCCTTCTGATGAAAAACAGTACTTTGTGTTGCTTTTTGTAATAAGAACTCAAATCAACACTTTGCAACATTTTAGGTGACTATGCACCGGTCCAATGTGTTGATCTGGCTCTACATTTCCAGCGAAAATCAGTGCCCTGCTTCCCAGCGTTCCAGTCATAACCAACCATTCATCACAGTGTGATGTGGTAAAATACCGCTGTTTCAGCTCTTCCACAATTTTAGCACCAGTCAGACCAAAACTGTAGCAGAGACAAGTCTTAAATTAGCACTTCCAGGGTTCACTTTGTGTGTCAATCTGGGTAAGGATACATTAACAATCATTTTATGGATTATTTTTTACAACAAATATTTAGAACAGCAACATGGAATTTTGCTAAACACCTTCACAAAACAAGAACAGATGTACAGGTGTAGCAAACACTATCTAACCCCAACGAAGTCCTTCTTTGTCAAATGAAAAATGTACTTTTAACAGTTTTTATTTTCTTTATCAGCAACAGATTCATTTGTTACATTTCCACCAGCTTTCTGTGCCAGCAAATACGTTTTCTGCTAGTTCAGATTATGAAACTGAGTGTGGTCAAGTGATCGATGACTGTGTTCAATGCTCAACACCAGCCTCTTTTTCTTCCATGACACGTCCAGATTTTTAAACACAGCTTAAGAATCAGATACCATCCTTCCGCTGGGAAAATGTCGCTTTTTCTAAATTGTTTTCAAGAGCACGTCTGCTTAGCTATAATGAATGCTAATCCTCCCCTGCTGATCTTTCTCCACATCCCTGTGAGACTCTCAATAGCACTCGACATTGTGTCTATTGCAATGCATGTTTAATGGGTAAATCATTTGCACCTAAAAACGAAGGGTTTTGTGAAAGATGATGTATTTAAGGTGTGACTGCAGCCATTGTCACTTTTACATCATTGCACCCGACAATAATAGGGTTTAGTGGATGACAGAAACTGAGGCATTCAGAATGTCAAGAATGCCTTTTTGGGATTTTTTAATGCAGGCCGGGTAGGCGGAGTCTTGATCTGTCCACTCAGGAGTAGATTAATCTATCGGGAGGGTGTGTGACCTTACACCCATTGCTGATCCTAAACAGTAACCCTCGATGAGAACTGACAAAGCTTAAACTGTCCAGGGTTGCTAGTGTTCCCTTTTCAAAAGGGACATGGCCCAGGAGTTTGGTGGTGGTCTTTCCCTGATTTGTTTATGGCTGGTCTCTGTCATTAATAGCACAGGCGAGCTCAAACATGATGGAATAGAATGTGGCTGGATCAAATCAAGCATTCCATTCATCATTTTTTTGAGCTGTAGTTGTCACACCAAACCTCATAATCTTTTCAGAAGTTGGCACTGAAATTACAACCCTCTTTCATACCACACATCATTTGTCAGAGCTATAATGAGTGTACTACTGTCTTCGCCAGAGAAGGTTAGCAGTAGTACTAATCTTAATTAAACCATGAGTTCCACAAGTAGGAACAAATAAATGTAACTCATGGAGTACTTTTATATCGTTTCTGTGTCCAAGAAAGCATCTTATCAGAAGCGTTGGTGAGTCTTTCTGCAGTCAGTGGTCTTGTTTTTTTATTTTTTTTATTTTGTGTTTGTAACTTCATTTTTATGTATATTCTTCTGGATAGCATTTGATTTGCTGTATTAGAAAATGAGTAGAAGCAAATGTATGGAGTCACGCTGTGTTGGCGATATCAGCCTCATGGGTAGTTGCCTGTGATCATAGCAAAACTAAAGGGGATGATGGACGGAGTGTTGAACATTGCAAGCACTCACCCCCAGTCAACTGATCTGGGTTTAATCCATCATCATTCTTTAGCTCACTCCGCCACCCCAGTTCAGACATGGCCATATGCAAATCAGTCTGACCCTGTGCCTCATGGGAACAGTCCAGCCCGAACTGCCAAGCCATGTCTTCCCTGGACCGGAAACAAGTATCCTGGGACCGGTTTCTGGCAGTTCGGGCTGGACTGTTCCCATGAGGCACAGGGTCAGACTGATTTGCATATGGCCATGTCTGAACTGGGGTGGCAGAGTGAGCTAAAGAATGATGATGGATTAAACCCAGATCAGTTGACTGGGGGTGAGTGCTTGCAATGTTCAACACTCCGTCCATCATCCCCTTTGGTTTTGCTATGTTCGCCCTAAGTTGGCAGGGTATGCCCAGACATGGGTCCCTTGCTCACTTTGCCACTGGATTCAAGATAGCCTGGCTGATGACGGCTGTAAGCCAGAAACCGGTCCCAGGATGCTTGTTTCCGGTCCAGGGAAGACATGGCTTGGCAGTTCGGGCTGGACAGTTCCCATGAGGCACAGGGTCAGACTGATTTGCATATGGCCATTTCTGAACTGGGGTGGGAGAGTGAGCTAAAGAATGATGATGGATTAAACCCAGATCAGTTGACTGGGGGTGAGTGCTTGCAATGTTCAACACTCCGACCATCATCCCCTTTGGTTTTGCTATGTTCGCCCTAAGTTGGCAGGGTATGCCCAGACGTGGGTCCCTTGCTCACTTTGCCACTGGATTCAAGATAGCCTGGCTGATGACGGCTGTAAGCCAGAAACCGGTCCCAGGATGCTGGTTTCCGGTCCAGGGAAGACATGGCTTGGCAGTTCGGGCTGGACTGTTCCCATGAGGCACAGGGTCAGACTGATTTGCATATGGCCATGTCTGAACTGGGGTGGCAGAGTGAGCTAAAGAATGATGATGGATTAAACCCAGATCAGTTGACTGGGGGTGAGTGCTTGCAATGTTCAACACTCCGTCCATCATCCCCTTTGGTTTTGCATAGTTGCCTGTGATGCCATCTTAGCATGTTAGTTGTAAATCTGGCAGGGTCATTGATTATACCCTTCCCAGTTTAAGAATGAAGGGAGAGTGGAAAGGAAAAGAGCTGGAAGAAGGAGAAACTTGCTGGCGAAAGTCGAAAACTGTGAGTGCGAGCAAAGTTTTATAACTTACCTTCGGCTTTACTTGAAGTAAAATAACTCAACTTGGCCAGCTGTAAGGAAGGATTGCAGCCAAAGGAAGCAGCTTTGATTGGAATTCATGATTCAGGTAATCTTTTGCTGCTAGCTGCAACCTTTTCCACATAGGTACAAGTGTGGGGAAGGGTTGGTGAGCAGGCAGCGTGGGGAGGGATAGGATGCAGGGGCAGTAGTAAGCACTTCTGCTGGAGGGAGCTCAGGTGGTGGTAGGGCGAGCCATCTGTAGACTGTTATAGTGAAATGTGCGATGGGGACTTAAAGTGTGATGGCAGACTGTGTGCCAGTTTCCCTGCACAGATGTCTGCAGTGGAAATGCTTTCCAACTGCAGATAAGGACATGCAAAGTAGGGGTGGGTGAAGAATTCCAGTCCGCTGGCGGACTTCACAGAGTTTTGCCCACTCTGTGCTCAGTGCGGAGTTCCAAAAAACTCAGCGAACAGAGTTTTTCCTTAAAGCAGCTCGCCAGCGTTAAGTTGTAGAGCGCTTGCGAGACAAAATCACGTGCTAGACCTCCTCCCGGCGAGATTTCTCAATGCGGGCCGTCGCGGCAGGTTGCAGTAGGTCGCAACCACTCGCATTGAGAAATCTCCCGCTTGCATTGAGGAAGCTGCCGCTCAAGTAGAATGTCTACTCGAGCTGCAGAAATCAGCAGCACACTCTGGCATGATGTGTAGTGCCATTTGCGCTGATTTTTCAGTGTGGGACAAACTTCCGGCACTAAAAATCAGTGTGAGCAGCGTGACTTAACAGACCCCGCTGCTGGCGGAACTCCGTGGAGCATGACAGAGTTTTTCTGGCACTTTGCGGAGTTCCGCGGAGTAAAACTCCACGAACTCCGCCCAGGCCTAATGCAAAGTTGTTGTTCAAACAAATCTTAGTGAGTTTCTCTGGCCTTGTGAAGTTTAAAAACCTGTGTGAAATTGGGAGACTTCACATCTTTGCACATCCTAGAAAAGAGGAGGAAGGCTAGGGTTCAGAGGGTCGTAGGAAGTGCTGTTTTGGAAAGTGCCAAGAAGTAGAATCCCTGAGTCACACACCATGGTCAAGTTGACATCTTGTGCTGGTACATAAAAACTTTACAAAATCCTTACATTAATCCCAGCTCTTAAACACACAATGCTCAGCAGATCCGTATGCCATCATGACCCTTGCACCTCATAAGTATCCTACTCATCACCACAAGCAAATCACTGACAAAAAAAACGTATGCCTCCTTCTCACTATTGCTCATTCAGCCCTAGACCAAGAATTTGACATCCAAAAAATATCCTCACACTCAATCCCAGTGCTGTGTTCATCATGGAAACATAGTTCACTTATGTTGCCACAAATATCCTTAATGCTTCATCCCCATGTGCTAACAATTCAACATATCGATTGGAAATACAGACATGGAAGTGTGCCTGGGATCATCCATATGTTGTCATTGTCCTGCACTCTCCTGAAAGTGTTTAACTTTACTTCCTTGGATCTCCACATCTGCCACTTTCCAACCTACACCTCCAAGCCAGATAACCTCAACTTGTTCTATAGACCACCAGGAAACTGCAAGACTGCCATCGATGAAATTATCATTGCCATCACCAACATGTACAACATCCAAGACAACAACATTTAACACCAAGATTTTTACCGCCCTGTACACCATGCCACCAAGAAAATCAAAGTAGCACTTCTCAACCTCTTAGCCACCCTCATCTTTACATAGCATGTAAAGGATTCAAAATACACTTTGGGCTACTTGCTTGAATTCATCATCCCATTTATAAATGACTCCAATAAATACAATGACAGTAGCAGGCAACAGCTTCTTTCCATTTTCCATCAATAAGATAGCAACTGTCAATCACGGACAATCAAAGCCAGCCCAACAACAGCATCATTAGTCCATGAACTATCCAATTCATCCATTTAAGTGTAAGATCTCCAAGAGAAATTCCGCAAAGAAAGTCCAAGAAACTTCACGCATGCTGGAGAAGCAGGACGGGCAATGGAAACTACAGTGATGCAGGTTAGACCCTTCTGCATCATTGCTAAACGTACTCTGCGCCAGATGCTACAGGGTCAGTAGAAATCAGGCACTTTCGGGGTAGAATAGTTAAAGCTCTATAAAGACTCTTTTGCACTGAGAGCTGGTATCTGCTAACAGTGACTGTTACAACTCTTTAACTTTGGTATCAGTTCATTCCAAACTTTGTTCCCACATATTTGTCTTTTTTCAGTCCTCGGTTCCCTCTGTCTCTCCTATTACTTTGTGCTCATTGAGTGTGATCAAGTATTTCCTCCAGTGTTGTCTCCAGTACATGCTATATCTTTTTTATCGCTCCTGTAGTCATGTTTTGGAATCCTGCACAGCTCAGCTCAGCTGGTTCAGTACTGTGGAGTTCTTCCTTCTTCATTTCTCAGGCAAGTTTCCCAGTTTATCCAGGGGCTAGTTACAGCTACACTCTGCAGCTCACTGAGTAAGTGAGTGTGTCTTGTATCAGTATTGTTATACAATTCCCCTTTGTCAGACCTGACAGCCTTAGGGTGGTTTTCCCAAAACCTTTTGCCTGCTTGCCTCATATTTTCAGGGATTCCTTTATGTTGGCCTTAGTGCTCTGGGCACTTTACCGCAGCCAACCAGTGCTAAAGTGCATGTGCTCTCTCTTAAACATGGTTTGATTGATTTATCCACAATTGGCACATTTAATTGGCCTGTAAGTCCCTAGTACAGTGCACTACATGTGCCCAGGGTCTGTAAATTAAATGCTACTATTGGGACTGCAGAACTGCTTGTGCCACCCACTCAAGTAGCCCTTGAACATGTCTCAGGCCTGCCACTGCAGAGCCTGTGTGTGCAGTTTGCACTGCCATGTCGACTTGGCATTTAAAACCCCTTGCCAAGCCTTACATTCCCCTTTTATTACATATAAGACACATCTAAGGTAAGCCCTAGGTAGCCCATAGGGCAGGGTGCTGTGTAATTAAAAGTTAGGACATGTGCTTGTAAGGTTACGATGTCCTGGTAATGAAAAACTCCCAAATTCGTTTTTCCCTACTGAGAGGTCTACCCCTCTCATAGGTTAACATTGGGAATTCCATATTACATGTAATAATCTGTAATTCCTAATTGAGAGAAGGTAGAGATGTCATGTTTAGGAACTATGGAATGGTAATGGTAAATCCTCCTAAATGGTAAAGTTGAATTTGTCATTACTATTCTGAAAATGCCACTTTTAGAAAGTTAACCATTTTCCTGCTCTTAGCCATTTGGTGTCTGTTGCATGTCCCTAATTCCTGGCTGGGATGGGTGACAGTTCACTTTGTGTATTCCCTCTATACAGCCATACACAAAGGAAGGATGGGTGTGACTTCATGCATCTTCCTGGAAGGAAGGGAGGGAGGGAGGAGCTGGGCACACCCTCACACTTACACCTGAATAGGATGGGCCCTGTCCACACACAAAGGGCTGCATATCCCCCCGTAGTGAGTCTGGAGAAAAGGCAAGAAGAAAGTACCTCTGTGCACTTCAAAGACCCCGCTTTGAAGTCATCCCCACTTCAATGGCACAACAGTGTATAAGTACTGAACCCCTGACCCCACAAACTCCTTATACTTCTGAACCTGAAACCAGCCTGCCAATGGGAAGAACTGCTATGCTAAGGACTGCCACTATGCTGGACTGCTGCTCTGGAAGACTGCTGCCTTGCTGTGCTGCCCTGCTCCCTGCTGCTCTCTCTGAATGGACCTTCATCATTTGGCCCAGAATGACCTCGAGGGCTAGCTGACTAGCCTGCTGCACTTAGAAGACTCAGGGACATCAAAGTCTTCCATCCTACTCCTGTCCCTGGTTCACTGGAAGTGGACCCAGGTGCTTACTCTAGCAGAACTGACATCCTCTGCTGCAACAGCAGAATCAACATATCGCTGGTGTTGTGGGAACAGAACTGGCGCATCACACTCAGAACCAGCGCATCGCCATCATAACCGCTGCATCGCATGGCCGCTACTGCAGAAGGACAATCGATGCATCCCTTTGACTGTGTGGAGAAACCTGGTGCATCGGCTTTGGAACCAACGCATCTTGGAACCAGTGCTTTGTCTTCAGAGGCAGCGAATAGCCATTGTTGTGCAGAGAAAAACAACGCATCTACTCGACTGAGGGATCTACACCGATGCATCGCTCAGCTGCACCCCGCATCTCATTGTTTGCAACCAGGATTAAGGTACTTTTTTCTCAGCGGGGCCTGCATGGGTCCTGTATCCGGTCCGCGCTCCATTGCGGTCAACCTGAACTCTTGACTTTGTCCTGGTCCAACGCGACCAACTAACCCTTTAGGCGCTTACTGTGTGTAAGTGCTCTTTTTGCATTTAATCTTTATAAAATTTTATCTTGACTTCTACTTATTGATTTTTGTTGCTTTGGTTTTGTTTTATTTATAAAATCATAATCTATTTTTTTAAGCTGGTGTGGAGTCTTCTTGTGGTGTTTTCACTGTGTTACTGTTTGATGTGTTGCACAAATACTTTACACATTGCCTCCTAAGTTAAGCCTGACTGCTCTGTGCCAAGCTGCCAGAGGGTGAGCACAGGCTAATTTATGGTGTATATCTGACTTACCCTGACTAGGATTGTGGTTCTTGCTTGGACAGAGTGCATACCTCTGCCAACCGGAAACCCAATTTCTAACAGCCTTTTATTCTGGTGCCATACTTACTGTCTACCACTCTGTGTTTTAACAGATAGTCGACACATATGTGTGATGCTTTGCCTCCTGTAATCTGAAGAGTCCACTCCAGGTCTTCTACAGTCTAACCTGCTGGCACGAGTGTTCACTCTCTCTCTCTCTCTCTCTCTCTCCCTCTCTCTCTCTAGCTCTCATGCTCAATCCCTTTTAATCTAGCCCAAGGTCTCCTTCAATGTCCTGGAGTTTCTATGCAGGAGGTGGGTTATTCCATAAGTGGAAAATGTGGGATTGACCGCGCTATCTAGTATCCAATATTTCAAGGGTTGGGAGATTAAATTAGACCAAATCAAGTTATCAATTTCCACCCAAACCAAACAGCCTGATTGACCTTGTCAATGAGACCCTAAAAGCCAGTGTCAATAAATCAGTGACTTTCAGATTATGACCTGCAAAGATGAAACTCTCCACCCCAGATATAACCATGAATTCTCTTACAGTTAATGCACCATTCCCTGGAAGATATGGCATTATTGAAAATACTAAGATCAACATGCATAACCCTCATCAAGGCAATCAAAATGACCTACTATACATCCACAATCTCAGAAGAAAACAACAGAAGCATAGAACAAACACTGGTCCAGATCCACACATACCACACTGAGCAGGCAGTTGAAATTACATCATATATATTCCTAAAAAAAGACTGATAAAATCATCATCACATAAATCAGACCACCACCATGCTATTAATGATCCCAAACAGGTTCAAAAGGACAGATCCTTCAAAGCCTAAAGAAAGCCAAATACATTTGCCAGGTACCAACCTATTATTCATACCTTATTTATTGGAAAACTGCAACAAAAAATTAGTAATCCATTTACAACAATAACATGTCATAAAAACACTTGACAATTATTAATAAGGATTTACGCAAAGCTGTTTCTCAGTAATAGCCACTATTCCTGTGGTGGACTACATACTTGCTATTACAGACAATAGTCACCCCTGACTCCTCATGTTACTTGATGTACTCAGCAGCTTTTAATTACCTTAACCGCCAGGTCCTGATCAATATTCTCTCAACATACATGGAACTCACTGTTTCCCTAGTCTTATATGCCTTTTCCTATCTCTAAGTATGATTACAAGCTTTCCACATCAGCAAATCTAACAGTAACTAGGGGCTACATGTACGACAGTTAGGAAAATCGATTTCCTAGTTGCGATTTTTTGCGAATCGCAATTAGGAATTTTATATACCTAATGTATGAAACCCTTTAGAATTTCATTAGCAATTCAAAGTGGGTTGCAAATAGACCTACCTCATGAATATTAATGAGGTAGGTCACAATTTGTGACCCACTACTATGTGCTGCCATCACAGGGATGGTGGCCTGATGGGGTCAGCAGACAACCATGTCTGTGATTGCTTTTAACTAAAGCAATCATTTTTTTAAAATGCAGCCCGTTTTCCTTAAAGGAAAATGGGGTGCTTATAAAAATTAAGTTTAATTTAAATTTTTTGATAGTAGGCAGTGGTCCATCGAACCACTGCTCTTAAGCAAATATTTATCCAACCATTCTCAAAAGGGAAGGGGTGACCAGGGGACCCCTTCACATTTCCGAATGGGTTGCCACCAACTTTGAGTTGGTGGTAAAGTGGCAATGTTTTGCGACAGCATTTCAGTTGCAAAACATATGTACATACCAAAGCGTATCGGTATTTGGAAGGGACGCCCCAAACACAACCCCTCCAAAAACCGATTTGCAAACCCAAATTGCGATTCGGTAATAGATTATTGAATGGCAATTTGGACTTTACACATCAGAAAAGGCATTTTTGAGTTTGCAAACGGCCTGATTCTGCAAATCAGGCCATTTGCAAATGCAAAAATGTTTTGTACATCTAGCCCTAGGTCCAGGAGAATTTTTAATTGCACACACAAAATGCATGAAACTCCGCATTATGCTAATTCTCACCATTTCTTTTTTTACTCCTGAGTGGTTCGTTCCAGCTGAAATAAAATTTCTACGAGTCAAACCAGGCCCTTGCTGATATTTATCAGCACCCTAAATGCACATTTCATGTCTTTTGCCTAAATTCCAGTAATTTTGCGCAACTTTTGCCAAATTTCATGAAAAAAATTACGATTTACACACTTTGGGGCCGATTACGATGGTGGTCGGATGCTCGTCCGACCACCGTTTCGGGATCGGGCCGCCCGGCAAGTAAGCGGCGGTCCCGACCTCCGAATTATGATCCGATCTCCATGTAGGCAGTCAGAAACATGCTTTTTGCATTGAGAAGGGCCACAGCACAAGCCTCAATGCAAAAAGGCATGTTTACAAACATCCCTGCACCATGTGATGCCTGGCGCAGGGTGCATGGATGTTTCGGGCCACCATGGGTGCCCCCGGGCCCCATAGCAGAGGAGGCCTCTGCTATGGGGCCCGGGGGCACCTCGGGGGATCAGGGGTCCTGCTAGGTGCCCCTAAACTTTCTTTCTGTCTGCCTTTTCATTGTGGATGGACTGCCATGAAAAGGCAGAGGGAAAGGGACATCATAATCCCGACGGCAGTGCCTGTGGATGCACCGCCACCATTCAGGGATTACCTGTCCGACCGCCACCCTGACGGGATCTCCGATCCTGTCGGAGGCATCGGTCTTTCCCCCCGCCCGCATCGCTCCGACTGCCGGCATCGTAATCCACCGGTCAGACCGTGGCCTTGGATGTCGGGTGAACCACCACCAATGATGTCCTGTCGGTGGCGGTCCGTACGCATCGGAATCGGGCCCTTTGTTATTAACCTTCAGACTACTACAAAACTCTGTCCAGTCTCTAATGATCATCGAGCCTCTCAGAATCCTCTTAACCAGCAGTGGAATCAGGATTCACCAACATGTCAATGACACACCAACCATACATAAATACTCCCCTAGTAAGGACACTGACAACCCAAAATAATCCCTGTTCCTCCAGTAGGCATAGATGTAAGTCACCAACCTGAAATCGGACAAACATTGAATCCATTCTTGACTCCAACAGCACCAAACAAACCCATATCAAAGTTTTGGTATCTCGCATAAATCTGTATGGAGTCTCACCACTACTCAAACAATGACTTTGCCTTACAATCTACTTCAATCTCTCCTTCATTGTATTGTGTTCTATTGATAATTATTTGTAATGAACAAACAAATGCCAAGAGCCCAATTTAGGTGAAGCAAATATTAAAACAAACATAATTCATATGCTTAAGAAGGTGCAGCATTGTGTTCTGAAACATCAAAATAGCACTATTGTGAAACTCAGGTACAGGTAAGACAATAATAAAAATGTAAAGACATATAGAATAAAATTAGGGCTGGATGGAACAAATAGGGGGAAATTAAGTGGCATAGCACAAATGTCTCACACAGGAATTGGTGCGGAGGTAAGTATTCCTTCATAGTATGACAGTGTATATCAAAACCAAGTAAAATAGAACCAACTTCTTGTTTTGAGACAGAGATATAGCCTTGAAAAAGTTCCAAGCAGGGACGAAATACGTGTTGGCTGAAATCATCTATGAAACATCATCGTTATAACATCTGTAGTCATTGTTTGGTGGCTAAAATTGTCCATGAAGTATCATTATAACATGTATGGTGATTGTTTTGTGTTGGACTGAAAATAAGTAAAAATACCATTCACTATACTACAGAGAGTCCTGAATGATTCTCTACCTATACACTGTAAAATGAGAAAAATTAGTCTTTTCATAGGACTATATAAACAGGCATACTAGTGGACGTGTATGTACAGATGATGTACATACATTAGTAGTGCTCTGCTATTTCATTATTAACCTGGTGTTTGGAGTATGAACATTCTTCATTGGTCTAGCTGGTACACATTGTGGCGGCAAATGTGTCAATAGTGTTCAGAGCACCATTATTTGTCTATAGTTCAATAATCTAATGATAGGGATGTGCAACAGCTAAACCATTGTTTCCTTTTTTCTGGATTTAAATATGTGCATATATGTTCCTATATTTTTCCGATTGGAGTCCTGAATATCAACAACAAAAATACTGACCCATCAAAATATCAAGGTCACACTATTGACTACCAAATTATCATAAACTCTATACTTCTAATGAAAGTAACAAATATATGAATTCCAAAATATTGTCATGCAAAAATATTTAAAGTTAAAAAATATCTGATGTGAAAATATAGATTACAATAATATTGAGTTTTAAAATAAGAATTAACAAAAATATTGAAAACCAAAATATAGTGTAAAAATATTGAACAATACAATTTAAAAATTATACAATTATTTAATTAAAATTACTTTAAAATTTTAAAAAGTTGGAATACTTTTTAAAATATATTTGATCCTATTAAAATGAATATATTTTGTATATGAATTTTAAATTTCAAATAATCAATAAATAATATACCTTTTTTACATTAAAATATTTATCTTACAAAACATAGATCAATTAAAGAAATAAAAACATTTCTGGAAACATCTATATATCTGAAAATAAAGCAAAATTAAATATCTTCACAAGTAAATGTATTTATAAAAAGTTTAAAAACTACAATAATTTCTTAAACATCTATGAAAATGTAAAACATTTTTAAATTAAATAAAAAAATTAATAAATTAAAATATTTTTGGGAAAAGAATCAGATTTATTATTCCCAGTCCAAAGTAAATACATCTGAGAATGCACTGGACTCTGGAGGGGTCAGATTTACCATTTCTATTCCAAATTAAGCCACATTAGGAAAAGTGTTGGACTAGGGGGGATGGGAGTCAGATGTACGGTACCCACACTTTTGTCAAGACCGGTAGAGTCTTCGGGGTGTGGGAGTCGTACATGATGCCCAGCCAGGAGTCCTGCCCTATTCAACAGGTTCTTCTTGAAGTGAAATTTTGGGACTTCTCTGTCCTCAAACACCCAGTCATTTATATTCACTAGATATGAGATCCAAACTTATAGGCATAGATCACCACCCTCAACTCAAATTGGGTACATTTATCAAATGTGCATGCATCTACACGCATCGTGGTAAACCAGTGTTGCGGGACCTCCAATAGAAAGTTCTGTAGTGTATATAATGCCACTCAACTCAGAACATTATGGGGTAGCTAATTGTACCCTTCCATATTTCTATGCAATGATGCCGATAATGGAGACTTTTTAAGATCCCAGCAGCTCATGGGATCTAGGGTAACGTGAATACCATGATATTTAAAGCTGTGCATTTGGATGTACAGCTTTGATTGCCAGTTTAATACCTTATGTCCATCTCTGGACTGAGGGTCTATTATATGATACTTTATATGAACCAGGGACAAAAGCTCATTTGGTTCCAAATTTGGAAGAGAAAGGTCCTATTGAGGGTGTCTAAAACTTTCTCAAAGTTGACTAATATGAATATGCTAGGCACTAAGAATTAATATGCTTGTGACAAGACCACCTGCACTAACCTAATACAATGGCTTGTGCTCAGCACCAACATAAAAGTAAACAGAAGTAGATGGGTGGGTTGCTTAAACTAATCTCAGCCACTGGTAATTACTTGGGCAGCATCCCAGTCCATTGTATTTGCCCACAATGCCACCTCAAATTAGACACAGCCATATCCAAATCAGACTTGATTCTGCTCCAAGAGGAACGGTCAGGCCCGAACTGCCAAACCAGGTCCTCTCTGAACCAGAACACAGGCAACCGAAGACTAGTTTCACCCTACTTGGGGCCCTTCTGTTAGGTGCAGCTTGGCTCTAGTGGCAACATTTTTTGTATACTTCAGAGCCAGCATAGAGCCATTCTGGTCTGTGTGCACCAGAGAGAGGATCATTTTAACTAGCCGTTTACCAATAGTTTGGCAAATATTTTTGAGTCAAGATTAATTAGTGAAACCGGACATACAAGAGTCCAGTGTACCCTGGCTCAAAGAGGACCAACATTGTAATGAGCTCATGGTCCATAGGCAAAGTGCCTGCCTGTATGGATTCAACAAAATTGGTGTTAAAATCTAGTTGAAATGCTTGAAAAACTCAAGTGGTAACCTGGCATGGTTGGGAGTCTTTCCAGACTGCATGTAATAATAGCATCTGCCATTTTTAAATTGACAATGTGAGTTCCAGTGCCCCTCGATCTTCAGCACTTAAGGTCCGTATTGGCAGGCTGCTTATTGGGGGAGTCATGACTTCTCTGCCTCATAGTGAAATAGCACTACACTACATTACAGCACGTAATAAGTAGTGAAAGCTGTGGAAATTGCAAAGGCAATAATCACTTGTTCTCCAGAAGTGGTTGGACTTCTGGCATTTTCCTGGATACTGCCTTCCAATTGTCCAGCTATTATGAGTTTCCCAGCATTAGCACTAGTTTTGTATACTTGCTCCTCGGATGCTATCCGAATCAGCACAGAACCCATAAGAGCCATTTGCCTTAATGTCAATCCATTTATGTCTCGTTGATTCAGGGGCGTGTTGTCCTTGTGATAAATTCTTCCTCTAATTTAAAGATTCTGGTTTTGAGTTTGATTTACAACCTCTTTGTCCCAACACCTTTTGTGAAGATATGTCACTGCTTTCCATTAGATTACTGCCTTCTCTGCTTCTTAGAGTGAGCAGCCTTAAGCTACTGAGCCCATGGTTAGTAAAAGGTAGGCCTCAATCTTCCCAAATATCCATTAGCCATCAAGCATTTAGGTCCATATACTATGCTCCCTCTCTTTCACCTGACCCATGCACATTTCATGTGAAGAGTGACCAGATAACCCTCACTTGGCTGTTGAACCCAGTTAGATCTGTGCCTAGTAGGAAGAAGTTTTCTAGTCAAGAGAAGGATTGATGTGATGAGGAGGAGTATATGTAGGCTCTCTTCCCTTGGTGTCAGATGCACCACATATCACACATTGCCAAAGAGGTCAACCAATGTGGGAGATCAGTGTGCCCCAGGAGCACCATGGACATCTGTGTCCCTGTCCATCACCATATTAAATTTACTTGCAATCAAAATCACCCCTTGTGGAAACCAGGCTACCAGTGCACTAAGTTCATCCATGTCACTTTGGTAAAGGGCTGGGGGACATATACACTGACAAAAGTCGAGTATCGGCCTTCAAGCCTACCAGACAGTAAAATATATCACCCCCTAAGAGTCTATCTAGGTCAGGCAATCACAAGCAAGAAGGACGTCTTAAGTAGCATTGCATTCTCTGGAGTATCCTGAGTGATCTACCAACAATAGCCAAATCACCACAGGAAGCTGCAGTTCATACCAAGGAGTTGTGTTCCTTGCAGGAGCAGTCTGCTCGGCGACACTCCATTGGGAGTGTTGCTTCCCAGGGAATGGTCACCCAGCAAATTTAAGGGCTGCCTTCACACTTGTTCCTATCAGTGTGATCATTCACATTCAATGGCAGAACACAATAGTCTGCCAGACCCTCCTATGGAACCTAACGTTGTGAAGGGTTAATAATAATAGTGTTATCCTATTACAATCTGCCATATCATGAGAACAGTGTTGCTTAGCCTTATAAAAACCTTGTGAAGAAAATTCTCAACCCCCAATTCCCACCTTCCCTACACATCCTCTCCAAAAGTATCTGTCTCCATAAATAATTCTCACTTCAAAATGGAACCGAACTTTGGGTGTATCTCCTTGTGAAGGGGAGGGGCCAATGGCCCTCCTGTATTCAGTCACCACGCCACCTCAGTGTCCAAGCCCAATCAAGGAAAAGCCCCTGTAGTCCATGCTCTCTTCTCCTTATTGCCTAACCAGCCTGGTTATACATTAACTGCAATGAAGGGGACACCATCACAGCGCCCCAGTGAGACACAGAAGAATGCCTCCACAAGTAGCCCACCAGCATGTATTGTGAAGGATCCTCTGCTTCTTTCTCTGCAGAAGCCCTTCTACTTCCTTGCGCAATGTTGAGTGGGTGCACTGACTTTCATGCTGGATGACTAGCCCATTACCTCCACTGGGCACCTTCAAGCCAGATCACTGTGCACACCCGTCCTGTCTGGGGACAATTCTGGCCAGTCCCAGATCAGTAGGCTTCAGTGCCTCTGCCAAACTGCTCACCGCCAGCTCCTCCTGGTCATCACCATCATAAGTCCATACTCCTGCTCTCAGCAACACACTGGACTATCACCACTCAGGGCTGACCATGCTGGGACAAGATTTACCCCTCTGCCACTGTCCTCTTGGTACTTCTCCACTCATAACAAACTGCAGGAGATCAACTGAACCAGGAGTCATAGGGACACCTGCCTCCTGTTTAAGAGTGCTGCTTCTCGGCTCAGGTCAAATAGTCACCATTGGCTACACCCACCAAATCTGCAGCTTGCTCATTTGCCCAAGGCCTGCTTACCTTTCGTGGCTGACTATCATATGAGCAGCCGAGGGGACCACATCAACAGGTGTAATAGGACCACCAATGTTCCACACATGGAAATGAACGTTGTTGCTGCCCAGTTCTTCAATATCTTGGCCCACAAGCAACGCCTCCATCTAATCTCCACCTGGTACAGCATGCTTGCAGTGGCAATTCCAGATGGACTTCACTGGTATTGCACTCACTCCACTGATGCATGCTGCCATCCACCTATACTACATACATGTGCAATTGAGGGAGGAAAGAGTAACTTGAGGGCTCAGTGGTGGGTAGAGGTAAAGGGAGGTGATGGTGACTTGAGAGCTCAGGTGTGGGCAAATGGAGGTGATGGTGACTTGAGGGCGTGAGTGTGACTTTGGGTATATGAGTGGGTTGAGGTCAGTCAGTCAGTCAGAATATACTTTATGCTGTTAATTAAAACCATAAAAACACACCCAGTAAAAATGGAATATACATAAAAACTATTTACAAATAAAGTAATTTTAAAAATCATCACCAAAACATGCACAATAAAATATCACAGCATGTCAGTAATAACTGAGTCTTGTCCGGAAACAGGTAAAACGTAACAGTCATTAACCCAAAATTACACAACTCGTCTCTTCCTGTTTCTAACTGCAGCTGCTAAAAAGGTTGCGACACTAAAACATTCCAGAGGACTGGGTAACATCTGGAGATAAATTAGGGCCAGTCTCAATTGCAAAAAGCCTTTTCCTCTCAATTTTGGTACTATGGAGCATTGTCTCAGTGAACAAAAATGGTCACAAAACATCATGAAATGCATTGTGCCCTGCGGGGAAAAGCTATCACAAGTGCAGGGACCCAATTCATCCACTTTGTGCCACCCCGAGGTACAGCAAGTAACCAATGTAGGAGATTAAATCTAAACCTCGTTAGGAGGAAGCAATGGTAGAGAATTGTGGTCTCGACTAAATAGAGCTCCACTGAGGGATATGTTTTAATAAAATACAGGCCGGTACAGTGGGTTTAGTGAGTTCCCTTGCTTCTCTCTCCGCACACATGATTGACAAAAAATTACTCTTAACCCAGAACAGATCTCTCTTAACACGCCCATTAGGAGAGACAAACAATTTGGGATGACCCAGTAGCTCTGCTAAGGTCTTAATATAACGAAGCCAGGGAATACCATTTTCCCTCTCCACAGACAGACAATCTTTAACTATTTTCTGGTTCAAATCCAGATCTGGATTAATCCATATCCTAATCCAGAGCAACAATGGAGATAGAGCCACCAGATCAGAAATGTACCCTCTCCCCAACTCTTCTTGGGTGACATAGGCAGATACAGATTGATGAAGAGAAAACAGACATCTCTGAAATTTGTTCTCCACTATTTGTAGGCCCACCAGATCCTTGCAACCCCCAATTTCACTCCCATAGCAGGCGATGGAAATGCATTTCGCTTTGTAAATTTTCACAAGGGCTTGCACTGGTTTGGCTCCTAATCTTTTAGCAAAGTCAAGAACTGTAACTGCAGCTCTTGACATAGCATTTCTTAGCAGTATTCGGACAAAATATTGAGTTAAAAATATCGAGTTACAGAAATATGGTGTTTTCAATATTATGACAGAAATGTGTGCAAAAATATCGTTGACAAAAATATGTTTTTTTAAGGTAAGAAATATTGTTTTTAAGTTTCTTTATGTGTTTAAATAGTATTTTATTTGTATATGTTTTATCATATTTGTGTAACTGTTAATGTTTTAAATATAGTTTGTAATTTTAAGTTATTTATATTTTTAATTTAATTGTTAAATAGTAGTTTATAGTGTCATAGTGGGTTGTGAGGTTTATAGGGGTACAGGGTGGGAAGTTAATTAAGTATAATTAATTAATAATTATTTTTTAATTAATATTAATCATTTATTTGATAATTAAATAAGTAAATTGTGTAAATAATATTTTTTAAGTTACATTTTTGGTACGGGTTGTTGGGTTTGTAGGCGTATAGGATGGGAAGTTAATTAAACAATAATTGATTAATTAATAATTATTGATAAATTATTAACTAATTGTTAATTATGTAAATTGTGTAATTATTATAATCTTTTTATTTATATTTTAGGTGCAGGTTGTTGGGTTTGTAGGGGTATATAGTGGGGAGTTAATTAAATAATAATTGATTTATGTTTATGAGATTTATAAAGCGCTCAATTACCCATGGGTGTCTCGGCGATAATTTATTATTTATTATTAATAAATTATTAATTAAGGAATTGTTAATTATGTAAATTGTGTAATCATAATTTTTTTATTTACATTTTAGGTGCGGGTTGGGATTGTATGGGCATAGGGCGGTATGTTAATTAAATAATTGACTAATTATAAATTATTTATTATTAAATAATTCATTGCTATTTGTGTAAATTGTGTAATTATTATACTTTTAAATTTAGATATATGTTAAATGTGTGCTAGGTACATGAGACTATAGCATGGGAATTTAATGAAATAATTATTAAATAACTTTTTTTCTTATATTAATTATTTACAAAAAGTATAATTATTTAATTGTTTTATTGTTTTTTAATGTATATATTTAATTGTATGTTAACAGTTTTATAATTTTATGCAACTAATACCTGGATTAAAATTAGGTATGTGTTTGAAGTGAACTACTTTCCCTACTGTTGCACCAACTGGAGTGGGGGTATTAAATTTTACCCTTCCTGAGTCCAACGCTTTCCCTACTGTTGCACAGAATGAAGTGGGAATAGTAAATTTTACCCCTCCTGAGTCCAACCCTTTCCCCTCTGTTGCACAGACTGGAGTGGAAAGAGTAAATTTTACCCCTCTTGAGTCCAATGCTTTCCTTACTGTTGCACCAAGTGGAGTTCGAATAGTAAATGTTACCCCTCCTAAGTTCAACGCTTTCCTTACTGTTACACAGATTGGAGTGGGAATAGTAAATTTTACCCCTCCTGAGTCCAACACTTTACCTACTGTTGCACAGGCTGGAGTGAGAAAAGTATATGTATTATTTGTAGAATTTTATAATTTTGTTTATATTATATATTATAATATTATATGATATTATATATTAAATTATATTATATTGTTTAAAATTATATTATCATGTTTCTGTGTATTTAAAATTATATTTTTTAATTCGTTATATTTGTAATATATATTTTCCATAAAATGTCTTTTTATATAAATTTTTTATGTGTAATTAAATTGATGTTTTTAAATGCGTCCCAATTTATTTTTTACTGTTTTTAATTTAGTGTGTGTGTGTATATATATATATACACTTTTTATATTATATTTTAAAAATGAGTAAATAATATAAATTAAATTTCATATTTTAGTAACAGTTTTACATTATGTATGTATAAATAAACATACACACATACATATATATGTGTGTGTGCTTATTTAAATAAGCATATAATTATATTTATTTTTATATTATTTACATTATATTACTGTTACATGGTAATATATTTAATGTTTACTATTTGTAATTATATACATCTTAAAAAACTATATTTTTGTAAATACATTTTGATATCAGTATAAAATGATATTTTTTAACATATTTTTGCACTTACAATTATATGTATAGGACAGCATATTTTTGTGCTCGATATTTTTGACACAATATTTTTGTATTATGATATTTAGGGTTTCAACATTTAGGGGCCGATTATGATGTTGGTCGGAGTTGCCTCTAACCGACATCATCGCGGAATTGAGACTGACCGACCTCCGGTCGGCGGTCCCGACCACCTAATTACGATGCGACCGCACATGGTGAGGTCACATACTCACATTTCCCTATGGGAGCTTGTGCTATGGCCATAAACCGGCCGCAGCACAAGCTCCCATAGGGAAATGGGAGGTTGTGTTCATCCCTGCACTGTGTGGCAGGCACCTCAGGCGAATGGAGGACGTAAAGAGAAGGGGGCCCTGCAAGAGGCCCCCAAACTCGCTTTCCAACAGGCTTTCCATGTCGGAAAGCCTGGCATGGAAATCCTGTCGGAATCCGAGCATTGTAATACCAACGCCGGAAACACCATCTATTGGGATTACGGGCCGGTCTCCGACTGGCTGACGGCCTCCTTGAGCTTGTCGGAATCCAGCCGGAATTACCGGCCGGTTTCAATTCCGACCGCCTACATTGTTATTAGGAGGTCAGAATTGAAACCGACAATCTCGGTCGGAAAGCCTCCGACCTCAGGTCCGAGACTTTCAGACCGAGATCGTAATAGGCCCCTTTGTCAGTGAACCTTCTTAGCGGGACCCATGAACCCCTATCATCAAACAGAACTCCCAAATAGGAAAAGGCAGATACATTAGTTATTACAACTCCCTTCCCCATACTGATTTCTCTGGTTTCTATTTCTAAATCATTACCATAGTTGGTACTCAAATCCAGCGAGTTCATAAATTCTATGGGTAGAGGTAAAGGGAGGAGAGGGCGATTTGAGGGCTCAGGGGTGGGTAGATAGTTAAAGGGAGGTGAGAGTGAATTGAGGGCTCAGGTTGGTTAGCAGTAAAGGGAGGTGAGGGTGAAATGAGGGGTCAGGGTGGTTAGAGGTATATGGAGGTGAGGGTGACTTGAGAGATCAGGGGTAGGGAGAGATAAAGGGAGGTAAGGTTGACTTTAGGGTCCAGGAGTGGGTAGAGGTAAATGGAGGTGAGGGTGACTTTAGCATTCAGAGTGGGTAGAGTTAAAGGGATGTGAGGGTAACTTGGGAGTGCAGGGGTGGGTAGAGGTAAAGGGAGGTGAGAGTAACTTGAGGGCTATGGGGTGGCTAGAGAGGTAAAGGGAGGTGAGGGTGGCTTGAGGGTTCAGAGGTGGTTAGAGGTAAAGGGAGGTGAGGGTGACTTGAGGGATTAGGAGTGGGGAAAGATAATGAGAGGTGAGGGTGACTTGAGCATTCAAGGGTGGGTGTAGGTAAACATAAGTCAGTGTTTCGTTAGGGTTATGAGTGGGTAGAGGTGAAGGGAGGAAAGGGTGATTTGAGGGCTCAGAGGTGGGTAGAAGTAAAAGAGGTGTAGGTGGCTTGAGGGCTCCGAGGTGGATATAGGTAAATGGAAGTGAGGGCGACTTAAGGGATCAGGGTGGGTAGAGGCAAAGGGAAATTAAGCCAACTTGAGAGTTAAGGGGTGGGTAGAGGTAAATGGTGGTGAGGGTGACTTGAGGACTCAGGTGTGTAGAGATAATAGGACGTGAGTGTGACTTGAGGGTGTGGTGTTGAGTAGAAGCAAAGGGAAGTAAGGCTGATTTTACTGTTTGCAGTGGGTAGATGTAAAGGAAGGTAGGCTAATTTTAGGATTGAGGTTGAGGAAAAGGAAGGTAAAGGTAATCTTAGGGTTCGGTGGGTAGTGGTAAAGGGAGTAATCACTTTTTCAGGTGTTAGGGGTGGGTACAGGTAAAGGTGATACATAAAACTTTTGAACTCACTGCTGGTTTCATGATGAGTAAAACATCCTCCAAATTATTAAAGCGGTAACCAACTAATAATCAAATATGACGCAACAGAAAACATTAATTCAGAAAAACACATAGGGCCTCATTACGATGGTGGTCGGACAAGCGTCCGACCGCCATCGTTTCAGGCTCTAGACCGTCTGACAAGGAGTTGGCCGCAGCTCAAGCCGCAAAAGAAAAAGGGATGATTTTGAAACATCCATGCACTGTGTGCCAGGCACCATCTGGTGCCTGGCACACGGTGCATGGATGTTTGGGGGACACCACATGTACCCCCCTGGCCACATAGCAGAGGCCTATGGGGGCCCCCAAAGTCCCTTTCTGACAGCCTTTCTATGGCGCTGGGACCGCCATGAAAAGGCTGTCGGAAACGGACATCGTAATTCCTATGGCGGTGCCTGCGCAGGCACCACTTCTAGTGTAGGGATTACGCTCCGACCGACACCTCCTTTATCGCCGGAATCTAAGCTAGGCTTTTGTGGTGGGTGTGGGTGTACATTCAAAAGTGTTTGTATGTTGTTGGTGTGCAACGCAATATGTAAAAATATGGACAGTACACATTACCTACATATACATATTGACAGATTCACAACCTATATGTGTATTGAGATGAAAATAAGTAGTACTTACCTGTCTCCCCACCTCCGTGGCCTCACTCCTTCAGGACTCCACTGCCAGAACACAGCCAGCACAACGGGAACATCTAAATCATCACAAGCCCTCTAGCCTGATGGCGACGGAGTACTGTTAGCCAGCAGAGAAGACTGCTGCCATGGCGGGACACTATCTATTGCCACGACATCTTAATATGATAGGCAGACCGCCGTCAGCTCGACCGAGTACTTGGGACCATGGTAATACCGCCAAGCTCTGTATCAGGCCCTTAGAGTGGTATGTGTGTGGACATGCAGGAAAAAAAGCTAACCAAAGGGAAGCTAACATTTTAAACTCCCCTGTGGCCCAACTTGCTTCATGTATTTTATTCATATCTGACAAAAGACAAAAAATTGAAGAAACACACTGACGTGTTTTGGGCGATTTTTGTAAAAACAAAAGCACGGTTAGTGACTTTTTTTTAGTAGCACCTATTTTGAGTCAAGCTTCATCAATGGGTTTAATTAAGGTTCTAGGAAAGCATAAGCCAGACAATTTCCTGCACAGAGTAAAAAAAAAACCTTTAGTGATTTATAAAAATCATAAAAGCGTAGTATATAAAAGTTCATACATTGCACATAAGAAAATACATTGGTAGATCAGCAGTTCCATCAACATCCGGAGAACAGTTAGTCGTGTCTTATCCCAATGGAAAAAGCCCACCGATTTAGAGCTCACAATAGTTTATCGAATTTCAAGAAGCTTAAATAATTATTAAAATCGGATAATAAAATTCATGTTAACTACAGATTGTCCAATCTCAAGAGAGACAATAATAAATTGAGTTTAAAACTGTGAAAAAGAGACGAACGCTTACATAGAGTCTCGACTCTGGAGCGCTCTGACTGACAGGAGGCCTCCAGGCCTCTTGTATCGGGGCTATCAATAACAGCACAAGTCAGCCATTAGAGGAAGGGAGAAGGCCGGCGCCATCTGTTCCTTTGTTTCAGATCCCGAGGGGGAGGTGACCTTTTGTTGAGTACAGTGTACTGTCTCGGCGATCAGATGCTCGCGGCAAGAATCTGACAATACAAAGTGTCCCGTTCGGAAAAGACAGCTGAGAATTTATCCAAAAAGGGGGCCTGGTGCGAACAGTGAAAGGGACACCGCCTTCGCTATCTTTAGGTCAAGGGCTCCAGCTCTATTGTTCTAAATTGCAACACTGGCCGCTGTTATTTACAGAGAGCTGGGCTCAAAGGGACTGCTATGCCTGTGGCTTAGTCCTGGAAAATCAGATGTACATCACACCGAAAACACGAGAACTCACAACCAGCGCCCGCATAAAATGCTTTGGGAATCCTGTTAAAGTTTTCAATGCAAGAGTTTTTCACTATGCATCTCTACCAGATTACCCTCTTCTTCTAGAAAGCACTGGGCCCGTGGGGGGGGGGGTATTTTATGTTTTATAAATGCCCTTTACCACGTGTAGTTACAGCTGTTCATTGAATGCCCCGCAGTCAGTGCCGTAACAATAGCCCCCGCGGTGCTGGGAGCCCAGAGCTCCAACCCCACCCCCCCGGCACTGTGCACGGGCGTTGGGCCCCTTGCCCTTAAAGCTCCTGACTGAGTCCGGTGCCTCGGGGTACCCCTCCGGGAACTGTGCAGGGCCCCCCCCCCCCCCACTCAAGTTTCGTTAGGCCACTGCCTGCAGTCGTGCACCTGAGCCGAAGACAGTGTGGCATAATGAGGGACAAGACAGTTAACACTCAACAGCACGTGGGCAATAAATGTTAGCAACCCCTGTGCAAGGGCATAGAGATCAGCTCTCTGCTTCTTTTCGCTTCATGTCCTTGATTCGCACTCTCATTGATTTACAAAGCAAGACAACAACAGCAGTTAATGCAGAATTTTAAATTATTTTTGTTGGCTGTGCCAACCTTAGCACTCCACACATGGTACTAATACTCTTTAACTCAATGACCAAATGGCCATAATGCTTAATTATTTTACTGGAAGCAGGAAGCGCAATGCGCTCTTTCTGTTAACAGAATATGTTGTAGCTTGAAACAGGAAATTATATTTTGACAAGTGCATTAATTAGCATCGCCAATGACAAAGTGCAATAGCCCTCTGTAAAATGTGCACTATTAAAGCCATAAATTATTCATTAGTATTTGTAAACACAATTAAAAATACTAAAAGGACTGAAAGGAACAGAAGCAAATAAAGAACTTCAGTCAAAGACCTATAGTTCGAAAGGGAGAATTACATCACAAAAAAAGAAGAAAGTAAGGGCCGGATTTATCATAGTGTGGTGTCGCCCTTGAGACACGCAAGGGGGCGCAAGGGAAACACAATGCTAAAGTCAGCTTTATCAAGCCACGCAACGCCAACTTGCGTGGCCCTATATGGCTGGATAAATTGGGAGCAACGCAAGCAGCGCAAATCGCTGCCTTGCGTTACTTTCCCATAGGGAGGTGTTCCAGGGGTGTAGCATGGGCGTTCACATGCATCCACCCATGGATTAAGGCTCATTCACAGATTAACCCTTAGTGGTAGACCTGGAAATTAGTCAGCCGGCTACACCCCCCCCAGAGGAGGCGTAACGGGGAAAAATAATTTTAATTCTCCTCGTTTTAGGTCTCGGCCTGCACCAGCGCTTGCGCTGGTCTGGCCGAGAGTTTTAGTAAGCGGGTTTTGGAAGTGCAAACACTGGCTTTCGGCTGGCGACCAGCTTGAGTTCACGATGGCGTGCACGCGCAGCTGGCATCTGGGTTTCCTATCTCTTCCTCATTTCCTCGTCATGGCTCATTAACTCCCTGGACTCTGATGTTTCAATCGCAGCAGCAGCTCACATTACCAACTGAGGGCCCTGGACTACAGTCACATGAAAAAGAACAGCGATTAGCATTGAAATGCAAGCTTTTTTTTGTCTTGTTAGAAATATTGCTTCGGTGGGTTGATTTCACCTTGTATCGCTATTTGTTTTATATTGGGAGTCACAGCCTAATTACCAGTATTTTTGTCTCTCACTGTTTTTTTAAAAATATTTATTCGCGCAAAGCACAAAGCTATATTTAAGGTTACTTTTTCCGCGTCACTTCTTCACTCTATTTAAACTCCACACCCCCACTCTTATTGTCTCTCTCCTTCTCTCTCTCTCCCCTCTCTAATTCTCTCTCTACTTAATTAACTCTCCCCTCTCTATCTTTTTAGCCTTTCATTCTCTCTCACCCCTTTATCTGTTTCTCTTTCAAACTCCTTCATTCACTCTCTCTCCCCTTCTTTCTCTCTCTCTCTATCCCGCTCCACTCTTTATTCTATGTACACCCTTTCTCTCTCTCTCTTTCTCGCTCACCACCCTCTCTAATTGGGCATTATATCTTCACTCTATCTCTCACTCGGCAACACGACAGCATCACTCAGCGCAACCACAGCATCAATCAGAGCCAGCACAGCATCAATCAGAGCCAGCACAGCATCACTCAGCACCAACACAACATCTCTCAACGCCATCACAGCATCACTCAGTGCAACCACAGCATCACTCAGTGCAACCACAGCATCACTCAGTGCAACCACAGCATCACTCAGTGCAACCACAGCATCACTCAGCGCAACCACAGCATTACTCAGCGCAACCACAGCATCACTTAGCGCCACAACAGCATCACTCAGCGCCACCACAACATCACTCCGCGCCACCACAACATCACTCAGCACCACCATAGCTTAACTCTGCGACACCACATCATCACTCAGGGCCAACACTGCATCACTCAGCACCACCACAGGATGACTCAGCACCACCACAGGATGACTCAGCACCACCACAGGATGACTCCGCACCACCACAGGATGACTCCGCACCACCACAGCATCGCTCAGCGCCACAACAGCATCGCTCAGCGCCACAACAGCATCGCTCAGCGCCACAACAGCATCGCTCAGCGCCACCACAGCATCGCTCAGCGCCACCACAGCATCGCTCAGCGCCACCACAGCATCGCTCAGCGCCACCACAGCATCGCTCAGCGCCACCACAGCATCGCTCAGGCGCCACCACAGCATCGCTCAGCGCCACCACAGCATCGCTCAGGCGCCACCACAGCATCGCTCAGGCGCCACCACAGCATCGCTCAGCGCCACCACAGCACTCGCTCAGCGCCACCACAGCATCGCTCAGCGCCACCACAGCATCGCTCAGCGCCACCACAGCATCGCTCAGCGCCACCACAGCATCGCTCAGCACCACCACCACAGCATCGCTCAGCACCACCACCACAGCATCGCTCAGCACCGCCACTGCATCGCTCAGCACCGCCACTGCATCGCTCAGCACCGCAACTGCATCGCTCACCGCCGCCACAGCATCACTCAGCGCCGCCACAGCATCACTCAGCGCCGCCACAGCATCACTCAGCGCCGCCACAGCATCACTCAGCGCCGCCACAGCATCACTCAGCGCCGCCACAGCATCACTCAGCGCCGCCACAGCATCACTCAGCGCCGCCACAGCATCACTCAGCGCCGCTATAGCATCACTCAGCGCCACCACAGCATCACTCAGCGCCACCACAGCATCACTCAGCGCCAAGACAATATCACTCAGCACCACCACAGCATCACTCAGCGCCAAGACAATATCACTCAGCACCACCACAGCATCACTCAGCACCACAGCAGTATCACTCAGCAACACCTGAGTATCATTCAGCATCACCTCAGCATCGTCTCCGCAACAGTCACCACCACCACCACTACCACCTCAGCATCACTCAGCAACACCTCAGCCTGCTCTCGGAATCTGGCATCTGTTGATTCTCCCCTAGCGTCTGGCCGCTGCTAGTGTTATAATACAGGTACTAGTTCCCAACCTTCGCCCTCCGATTGTTTATGCCCCCTCAAAAAAAAAGCTTTAACAAACAACCATTGCAATAGGCAGAAACAAGTTGCCAGCATTGCAAGAACAAAAGAAAACTGAGGAATTTTTTATTGTAAATACTTTTTTAATATGGTTGTTCAGTTTTACATAATGCCTTCTTGGTCATATATAAAGTAACAAAAATGCTTCTGACACTTTTTTATTATAACTTTTCAGCATGCCACACAGCAGCCACACTTCTCTACAGCACAGCTTGAAGACATTGGCAAAGTCAATAGCTCTGGCTAAACACTTATAAGGCCCCAAAGGCGAGACCTATTGGCTATGCCAATGCTTGTTTCCTATTTCTATGTGTGCTGCATTCTGCAGCAGACATAGAAAGTGGAACATGCCTCTGAGGTGTGCGTTTGTGCAGGAAGGTGTCCCTTTCTGTACAAAAACAATCATGCCTGCAATGCAGGCACCATTGCACCATGACGCAAGGGTGCTTGCGTTGGCACTAGGCAGCCAAAAGTACCCCAGAGCTAGGAAAGGTCTGGAATGTGCCGTATGATGTTAAATACAGCGCATTACTGCCTTTTCAATCTGTGCAGCGCAGAAAGGCGGCTTTCTGCAGTGTTCTGCGTGAACGTTTGTTAAATATGATCCTAAATATTTTGCTGCAACGCATGCGGAAGGATTGAGAGCCTTTTGACGTGTTGCCCAGCTGGGGATACAGTAGCTATCATACTTTTAAAACCCGTTAATCCGGTGATCGTGATTTCAAAGCTGTGATAATTATCATCTATTACAAGTTGTGCCTTTTAAAATGGGGCACAATATGTGGATTTTGGTGCTCTGAGCCCCCAATTCCCCGTGTACCATTTACAAGGCATTTCCTCCAAATACATTTCAGCAGGTTTGACCTGCCAAAATTCACCAAGGCTAAACTGCAAAGTTGCCTTAGTTATCATACAAATTGTGATTGCACTCCCTGCGTAACCATGTGTTTGTGTAGGGATCGGAAAAATGTGACCCCCTTGCAATGATACCCATATAGTATGAACTGCTTTTCATCTGAGGTATTTCTCTTGGTTACAACAGCTGTTAGAAATCTGAATTTGGCCTTCAGTGTTCCTCACAGTCACTACATGGATAAAGCACATCTCTTTAAGGTGTTCAAAGGTAATACTAGTGTAGTTGTTTGCCACTATTGCATTGACAATAGAGCGGAAAAAATACCCATGTTAATGTAAATTGCGCAAATGCCTCTAGGATCTGTGATAAGGCATATTTTATTTAATGCAATAACATCAGTATCTCTGGCAACTAATTTAGGTCTCCCTTCAGATGAAGCCTAGGAATAGAGCAGATCTCAGAAATAACAGAGTGAAGATGGAGTCAGCAGCTTCAGTACTTGAAGTGGTGACCAGAAACATTTCAAGTAACAACGTCATGTATGAGAATTACACGGAAATGATTGAGATAAAGTTACTCCTAAGTACCAGCACCATAGAGAAGATGGATTGTTATGGCTTAGAGTGAAAATGTAATTTTTATCTTCTTCTCGGTTTAATGCACAAGAACTGCTTAAAGTTTGACAAAGATGCCACACTAGCTTCTATGAAGGTGAATGCAATGGGAATGCATACAAGGTTTCCTTGGTTAGCCTGCCACACTGATTTTCCTTGGTATAATCCACTTGGAGTTGTGGACAAAAGTAAGGCAATGGACTGGGAGCACTATTACCAATTACATTCAGAAGTTTAATAATAATTGTACATTTGGCTCAACAAATCTTATGCGGAAGTCCAGTTGAACAGTGCACTCAGAGTGCCTATCTTCACAGAGCTGCTATACAGACATGGACTAAGAAAAGATACTAAAGCTAAACATGGCTATTACTCAGTCACAAGGGGTGACAAGTGGGAGGCGTAGATTAGCAGTTGAGTAATTTCACCTCCAGCTCATTGTCCATGTGTGTAGTCTCTAGGGCTCCCTGAGCTTCTCACGGGCACAGGTTGACCATATTTCAAGGCATTCTTATAAAGCATCTCAAGATTTCTCCGGCCTTGTTGTGCCCCTCACAGGGATGCTCAGTGCAGCCAGTGGCGGTGGGTCTTCTATGTACTGTATTACAAGACAGTGCCACCACCATCTTGTTTTGCACTGACGGCTGGCTAGTTGGCCAGATGTGAGCTGTTTCCATAGTTAGGACAAATTGCAAAGTAGAGCATATGTAGGATTCGGGTGTAGATATTGGGCACATAGTTTTTGGCATGGATCACATAACAAGAACTGACAAGATCAAACTATGCATGGAATGCAGCTCTCAATACAGTGAAGCCAGGCGCTCTTGAATAATTCCTTAGCCAAACTGCTTCTTATTGACGCTCATCTATTGGTTCAGGAAATTATCTATAATAGAGGCTAAGGGGTTAATTCACAAAACCATTTATGGGTACAGAAAGTAGTAATACGGGAATACTCTTTTATATACATTTACATACCTATGTGAATCAGCTTGCAACTTCCAACTTCCTATTTGTAACCATGCAAAGATGCCCAGTCATTTCTATTTGTAATAATTGTATATGAATATTCCCATCTTATTTCCATTGTAGATGTTCTGGGGCCTGTTCACAAATGCATATCACAGTACGTGAGAGGGCACTACTTCGCTTTCTCTAAAATGCATTCGAGAATTAGCCTCATAAGGGTGAATTTCCCTTTCTCTTGCTTTTAATGCTGAAGGATGATCACTGTACAGCATTTTCAAAAAACGATTTTCAAGTCTTGGGGTCAAATTTAGGGGGGGTGGAGGGGGGGTGCACCAATGCACTAAAATGTGCACCTTACTTGTAATTCACAAGTCAAAAATTTGAAAGTGGTGAAAAGTAGACTTCTTGAGGGTGGAACCTCCATCTGCACTACAACTGGAAATATGTAGGTGGTGTAGATTCCTCCAGAGAATGGTGCCTATGTCAGGGTGGGTGGCCTTGCACCACTGTTGCCAGAGTTTATGATTATCTAGGGGAGAGGAGTTGGCCTAACGGCTGGTACGGTCGACCTCGAATCTGGGGAACTGGGTTCGAGTCTCGGCAAAGACGCTGAACATCCTGTGATTCTGGGCAAATCACTTAATCTCCAAGTGCCTAACAAAAATGAATGTGTCCTCATGTAAAGCAACTGGTGCTATGTAAAGCGCTCTGATACCTGAATCCTTTGGGTCAAGTTCGCGCTATATAAAACTCAGTTAAAAAAAAAAAAATCACTGTAATCATGGTGGCCTTTCATGAAACGCACATTACTGGCACTTGTATGTGCGTTTCAACAGTTTTCATAGCGCAAAATACACCCTTGTGTCCAAAATGGATTCAAGGGTGCATTTTTGCTATTAAAATAGTGCTGGCAAATACCGCTTGGTGCCCTTGCATACTCTGCAATGACTGCAGTAATGATTACACTGGCAGAATTGAAACCTCCGCCTGGGCCTCATTGTGTCCCGTGCAACGAAGACTTCCGATCCACCATCCTGACCCTAACCTAACCGTTCCCCGCTGCACCATTAGTCAATAACTGGTAGTGCAGCGGAGAATAATGCCACATCTTTTTGGTGTTCTAGCATGCAATAATAATACACCTGAGAACAGGGCCGGCTTTAGCGATGGTGGCGCCCAGTGCGACAATCATTTTTGTTGCCCCCATGACCGCCTCCTCGGATTCTCTCACTACCACCGGGCAAAAGTGCCCCTCATCTCTCCAATCATAAGTTATTGCTAAACACAGCATCCCCCCACCCCCCATGAAGTCAGTGCCCCCTCTACAAGTCAGCGCCCAGTGCGGCCGCACCGGTCACACAGCCTTAAAGATGGGCCTGCGTAAGCAATAGTAATGACATCGTTGCCTCCTATCAGATAAGTGCAGTTATTTTTGTTTAAAAAGATGTTTTTTGTTGTATCCGGAACAATCTCAAATGTGCCTGGTATACTCTTCGAATTCGAATGAAAATGTGGCACTAACCTGTCGAAGCCATTTGTTGTTCTACAATGAGCAAACATGAAATAATAAGCATATCATGAAGTTAGCCAAAAAATCAATAAATAATATTGCCCAAGATGCTGCAGCATTTCCTTAGAAATGGCCCTTCCACTTAGAGCCGTGGTACTCGTAGTACGGCCCGAGGGCCGCCAACTGCCCGACTGGCCTTCATTGGCGGCCCACGGACCTTGCCTTGCCGTTTCTACATTTCCAGTGAGGTCGGCAGTTAACACAGAAGATGACCGCAGGAGCATACGTAGTGAATACGTATTAAATAGGTATTCACTACGTATGTTCCTGCGCCATCTTCTGTATTTACTGCCGGCCTCTGTGACGTCACGGCACCATCGGAAAGCTTCCCAAAAGGCCATTTAAAAGTCAGCTGTAAGTGCTTTCACAGCTGACTTTTAAAGGGCCTTTTGGGAAGCTTCCTGTTTGGACAGAGACAGATAGAGGCAGAGACCGATAGAGACAAATAGAGACAGAGACAAATAGAGACAGAGACAGATAGAGGCAGAGACCGATAGAGACAGAGACAGATAGAGACAGAGACAGATAGAGACAGAGACAGATAGAGACAGAGACAGATAGAGACAGAGACAGATAGAGACAGAGACAGACAGATAGAGACAGAGACAGACAGATAGAGACAGATAGAGACAGATAGAGACAGATAGAGACAGACAGATGGAGACAGACAGACAGAGACAGACAGACAGAGACAGACAGACAGAGACGGACAGACAGGGACAGACAGGGACAGACAGACAGGGACAGACAGGGACAGACAGGGACAGACAGGGACAGACAGGGACAGACAGGGACAGACAGGGACAGACAGGGACAGACAGGGACAGACAGAGACAGATAGAGAGAGACAGAGACAGAGACAGAGACAGAGACAGACAGAGACAGATAGAGAGAGACAGCGATAGAGACAGATAGAGACAGGCAGAGACAGACAGATAGAGACAGACAGACAGAGACAGAGACACACAGAGACAGATAGATAGAGACAGAAACATAGAGAGACAGGGACAGACAGAGACAGATAGAGACAGAGACAGATAGAGACAGAGACAGAGACAGAGACAGAGACAGAGACAGAGACAGACAGATAGAGACAGGGATAGAGACAGGGATAGAGACAGGGATAGAGACAGGGATAGAGACAGGGATAGAGACAGGGATAGAGACAGGGATAGAGACAGGGATAGAGACAGGGATAGAGACAGGGATAGAGACAGGGATAGAGACAGGGATAGAGACAGTCAGAGACAGATAGAGACAGAGACAGTCAGAGACAGATAGAGACAGACAGGGACAGACAGATAGAGACAGAGACAGACAGATAGAGACAGGGACAGACAGAGGCAGATAGAGACAGACAGAGACAGATAGAGACAGACAGATAGAGACAGACAGATAGATAGAGACAGAGATAGAGACAGATGGAGACAGAGACAGATGGAGACAGAGAGAGACAGATAGATACCGAGACAGACAGAGACAGACAGAGAGAGAGATAGAGAGAGAAAGCGAGAGAGAGATAGAGAGAGATAGATCGAGAGAGAGATAGAGAGAGAGATAGAGGGAGAGAGATATATATAGAGAGAGATAGAGATAGATAGAGATAGATAGCGATAGATAGATAGAGAGATAGAGATAGATAGATAGATAGATATGTCAGGGCCTATCCGGGACTATGTGGGGAACACAGTCAGGGACTTGGGTAAGGACTGGGAACAGGGTAGAAAACAAACAGAGAGGAGTACAGCGCTGCCCAGGATCACACAGGAAGACAGAGGAGAAAAGGGATCCAAAGGGGAAGCCTGTAGAGGTGAACAAGAAGGGTGAGACTTAGAAAAGAAGGGCACTCATGAGGCGGCTCAGCATTCAGAATCACTAAACCCAGGACGGATGTGCAATACAATTAAACATAAAACAACATTAACAATAAAGGGGATGTGTGGGGTAAAGCACTCAGGAGCTCCACACGGTAAGACTGAAGCTCAGTAAGTTCCTTACCCACAATTGCTGTTACAGACACTAACTGGAAATACCCACATATAGGATATGTATGCAAAGGCAGGGTCTGTGGAGCTTATACCTATGATGATGTTATAACAGTAACTGAAAGACAATACTCACAGTGAACAAGAAACACCACCTAGGTAGTCAGCTGTGCCCACGGATCCTGGCGATCAAACAGGAACACGCAAGGCAGTAACAGCAAAGGGGTAGACAAGCACAAGCACAATAGACAAGGAGCTAGCAAGGAGGAGTGCTTAACAGGAAAGGAAGGAAAACACAGGGCACACTTGGCAGAAAGCAGGTAACAAACATACAAGGTAACAGAAGTAAGACAGCAGAATAGAAAGATAGCAAACTAGAATTGGAACCAAGGAGATGGGATGAAAGGCAGGGACTGGAAAAGGATATACAGAAAGGGAGGCTACAAGGGTGTACTAGAATAGTGCAGGGTTAGGAAACCAGAAAACAAAGTAGCATAGGATGCAGAGCTGGGGCAAGAATTGAGCAAAGGCTCAGGGGTCAAAGTAGCACTACAGGTCAGGAACAAGGAAACGTAAAGGCTCAGGAATCAAGGAAGCACTGCAAGCAGTGCTGGTTCAGGAAACAGGAAAATGGCTACAGCTCAGGAAACAAGGAGTCAAGAGCGAACTACAAGCAGTGCAAGTCAGGCACAAGAAAAATAGCTATAGCTCAGGAACTTAGGAAACCAGGTAGCACTGCAGGCAGTGCTAAATCAGGTACAAGGAAAATAGCAGCAGGTCTGGAAAAAGGCAGGACTAAAGCTCAGGAAATACTGGAAACAATAGCAAAGGCTCAGGAAGCACTGGAAACAAGGATTGGTCTCACCGGTAAACAGCTTACAATGACCAACACTGGGCTGAAGGGAGCTGGGGCTTAAAAGAGCTCACAGTAATCATATGCAGCTGGTGTGAGCAGGCTAGCAGCAGCCAGCCACAGGTGATCTGAATTCCTCCACCCATCCTTGGCCTGCAGGGGTGGAGACTAAGCAGTGAGCAGGGAATCCTGGGTGATGGAGTTTTCAGGCATGAGTAGGCTGGCTTCACAAAACCCGGCACGGACTGGGAATGGATGTTAGTTCCCAATAAATGTCCAAATGGCTGGAAGTCAGGCTTTGCATGCAGGGGAGGGTCTGGAAGTTTATTAGAGGACTGGAAAGTCCCCCAGTTCAGCCCCCTGGTGGTGGACACGGGAAAGCAGGGAGCAAGTCGTGACAAGATAGATAGATAGATAGATAGATAGATAGATAGATGTGTGTATGGCGGGTCTGGCGGCTCAGTGGACTAATGCGTCCGCTGCAGGGGCCTGTGTTCAACCTCATGGTCACAGTTTTTTTTTTTTGCTCTAGCCCCGCCCCCTACTGACCCCGCCCCCACCGGTGGGGCCCTCGGCCACAAACCACACTGTAAATTTGGCCCCCGAGAGAAAGTTTGTGAGTACCCATGACTTAGAGCAATGTTGCCAATGGAGGCCTTCATTAACCTGGCTTCAACATGTAATCAATCATACCAGAGACCTGATAGAAAGAACAAGCGCGGCTAAAGTCACACCAGGTGCGATTCACAGAGATGTGACTTGCTCTTGTATTACTCCTAACTTGCTTTTGAAATTCAAAAGTAAGCCAGGTGCAAGCAGGGGGTACCACATCAGTGACGGTTGCTGATAACGGTGAATTTAGCCTCCATAACAAGTTAAAAAAAAATGCCCTATTCACAATAGCGCGAAATGAACTTATTTGCCACTATTTATTTATTGCCTTAAATGACTGACATAAAAGAGGGCCCTGTCAGCCTTTACGAGGCTATACAAGATGCAAGCAATATCCTTCCCATCTGTCCCTTGCTAACAGCCCATGTCTTGAGTGAAGACGGAATGTTTTATGAATGAAAAAAGGGATACATCAGTGGGGGGATTCCAGCGCGTGTTTACAAATGTCTGCTCGATTTGCATAAAGATACCCATCTGGCTCCTTTTAGTATTGACCTCTGTCCCGGGGGCGGCCTCAATAATTTCGAACAAATTGCATCATTTGAAACAGCTGCATGCGGCACTCACGGAGAAGTGATAGTGTGAGCTATGTGAAGGAGCAAGTTCACCATATGTTACGGGAGTGAGCCCGGCAGCAGGTGTTCTGCTCAGTGCATAAATAACGGGAATTAACAAATTCACACTTAGCGTTGCACATTCTTCTCATCTCGTTATTTAGTTTAGAAACCTTGGTAATCAGTTTCAAAGCAGGCTGTTGAAATTATGCCTCATTCTTCAAAACATATTTGAATTTCTTCAAATTCTTGGCCTAACAATATAAAATCAAGAGGGGCGTGCACAAGATAATTCAGGCAGCTGTGCCATTCATACATTCATCCTACCTACTGAAAAATGACCACCGCCCCCCACAGGATGAAGCCTTTAAAAGTGGTGTGCAGTGGAAGAGGGACTGGGGCCAATATAGGGCCAATCCTCCATGACGTGAGAGCCCTCATGTATTCAGTGGTGATATCAGAGGACTATGCATGGGGGTGTCCCACGTATAGAGGCTCTATGTACATCTCCCATCATTTTTGTTCAGCAAGCAGGGACAGAGAAAGGTCACAGACACAGTAGTGTTATAAATATATTCATTTGTATTTAGGAATTCATATTGAGCTCCATACCCCAGCGGCCGCAAAGTGCTACAATACGCATCAGGTTCCTGAGCGCCATTTTGGGGTTTAGTTGTGTTGGGGCTGTGAATGGTTTAAACAAAAGGGACAGAAGTTTAGGACAGTTTTTCACATGGCATGACAAGCATAATAAAGGCATGCCAGATTTCTAAACTGCATTTAAGTGTTTTTGCTCAACTATATGATACGCTCCTTCTGATCCCTTCAGCCCACAGGTTATCAACCCCTTGCTCTCTCTTTCAAGGCGCTTCCATTCGTAACTTACCTGTTTAACTCACTCCCCTACATCTGGCACCTATTCAACCTGTTGCACATCTGGTGGCCACGTCTTTACTAAACAAATCGTACTTCTGACCATTCTCTGCCTTCCAACTACCATCCAGTGCCACAACTTTCTTTCTTTTCCAAAATTCATTTAATTCTCCTTAGACTCTTGGAAGTGGGCATACACGAAAGGGTTCTACAGTGGATACAGACTTACCTGGAGTCTAGTTCACAGGCATGGCACATGCTTCCGTGCCACTCAAAGTCTAAGGTCATAGCACGGGAAGCCTTTCAGGGCTCCTTACTCAGTCCAAAACTTTTTAGTATCTATCTATGGCCGTTGGCCCAGTTGATTGACTCCTTTGGGGTTCAATTCATGAACTATACCGACAACACACAAGTTTTAATTTCATTTGACGTCTAAGTCAAATTTGATTGCTCAGTTTTATAACTGTTTAAAGGCTGTAGCATTCTTGTCTGTCCGCCAACTCAAAGTTTAATGCCCACAAAACAGAGGTTCTGTTTCTTCCAGCCTTTGGAGTCTCCAGTGACATTTATTACAGTCTATTGCCTACAGCCTTGGGGTTGGTTCCATGCCTACCAGTGTCAGTATGTAATCTGGGTGTTCATTTAGACAGTAAGGTATCTTTGGGGACACAGGTATATCATCAATCGCTGCTTGTTTTGCCTTCTCAATTAAATTATTCCTCTTCTGTCTGCTAACATCTGACCCTTGGTTGACCTGGCACTAATTATTAGTCACTTGGACTACTGTGACTCTCTCTTCTTGGGATCTTCTGCTGGATTCATTAAGCATCTACAGACAATACAAAATTCTGCTGAAAGATTGGCCTTGCAGACCCTAGGATGTCTGAGCCCTCAACCACATAAAAAAATCTCCATTGGCAACAAACTTAGATGAAAGTGTTAAATCTCTTTGCGTAATTCATCAAGACCATAATGGAAGAGGCTCTCACTATCTTCAAAATAAATTTGACTACCATATGCCTTCTAGCCGAATCCTTCTTCGCACACTTCTCTGGAAGCTAGATCAGTGACTGCCTTTCCACAAATTTTTGAAGACCTGGCAATATACCCAGTGAATTAGGATTTCCAGGAGAATCTGATCATCTACCACCAGAATACCTTAAAGGTTGCAGTGTGTTCTATAAGTTGCTCCAACATAACATAACAAAGCAGATCAGAACATAACATAAATTTTGTTGTTACACAAAATCCTGCAACCGCCTCCATTCATTTCAAAGTGGGAGATGGTCAACCTTGTAAAAGGCAGCTAATAAATCAAACAACATTAAACCTCCTGGCTTGTCTTTATCCTTTGTTAAGAGCGTTTTACAGTTTCTGTTAAACCTCACTCCACTACAGGGCATGAGGGCAAACAATATTGATGAGGGTCCATAGCCGGAAATTCTATAAATGCTTTTGCAGCCTAGAATTTGGCCTCCAACACCTTGCTAAGAAAAGGTTTGTTAGGGGTTGGTGGATAACTAGCCTAATCAGCTATGGTTTATAGGCATTTTGGAAATTTACAGCATCAATCCTATAGTTAGATTGTGAGTGATAACAGAGGCCACTGCCACCATGACTGTGGTCACCAAAGTATTCATAATATTGGCTAGATAGTGAGCCGAAGGTGTTGAAAAATAACTCAATTTTTTTAAAAGAATTGTGTTACTTTCTCTTCTCTCACCATTCTCAATTACAGCTGCTAGACAATGGAGTTACCAGCAGAGAAATAGGATGATGTAGATTTGTGCCTATTGCCTTCATGGAATTCCTAAGGCCTATTATTTTCTATTCAAAGAGGGCAGCCAGATTCTCGATTACTACTGAGGAGTGGTGCTAGACAGGTGTCTGCATTCAGGCATAGTCAGGCCCTTAAACAAACAGCACAGCTCACGCCACATATGCTATACACAAAGAAGAAGATATTAAGAAGGTATATTAAGAAGGTATATTACTTGACTATCCCTGTTAACTGATTGTGTGCAGCTGTAATGTAGCAATGTATACTTGGTACAACTCCAGAAATAGTTTGGCAGCGTGTAGGGCCTTACCTTGTGGTGAGAGTGGAAGCATTATTGTGAAAGGATCAGTACTGTGGCACAGTTTGGTCCACTAGGAACAGATCTTGGTATGGAAAGTGCAGTAATCCACATTTAAAATTTTCTCTTTAAACAACGCTCCGAAACAGAAATTGAGCTTATTGTGCAGTGGGTGCAGGCACGTGTGAAATGATTAGAAATTTCAACCGGATTTGCTGGTGTAATGAGGAAGGTGCATTCAAAATACTAAACTCGGTTGTATGACAGTAAGTGGTACGCATGCCTAAACCACGCATGTCTCTACAACGCTACCCGAACTACGACTGCGTCTTAACAACGTATACCTTTACCATGCAATTTTGTAGGAAAGGCATGACTGGTAAAGGGATATGTGTGTTAAAGATCACACCCCAGCCCCCCACCCTGAGCCCTAAAAACACCCCAGGCCCCCCCGCCCTGAGCCCTAAGAACAACCCGACCCCCCAAGACCAAAAAACAACCCGACCCCCTCGAGCCCTAAAAACAACCACGACCCACCTGAGCCCTAAAAACAACCCCGACACCCACAGCCCTAAAAACAACCCCAATCCCTCCCTGAGCCCTAAAAACAACCCTGACCCCCCCCTGCCCTAAAACCAACCCAACCCCCCTTGAGGCCTAGAAACAACCCTGAACCCCCCCTCGAGCCCTAAAAAAACCTGACTACCCAGCCCTGAAACCAACCCGACCCCCCCCCCGAGTCCTAAAAACGACCCCACCCCTAAAAACTACCCACAAAACCCAAAATAAAAAAAACAAAATTACCAGACCACGTCCACGTCTCCTGATCCTTCCTCTTCCTGTGCCCGCCCATTTGCGCATCTATACCGCACATTGCCTTAACCACACACATGCATGGTTAAGGCATATGCGTAGTTAAGGCAAGTGTAGTTCCGCTTGCAGGGAAACGGCACGCATGGCTCAGCCCGCGTTGTAAAGGCCGTTTCTACTAAACTCAGATAGATGTAATAAAAGAAGAGCTATTATGATAGATCTTGTTATCTCACTCACAATTTTGTTTCAGGGCTCACCTATAAAAGAGGCAACACTTAGGGCTGCAAATTGTTTACAAATTGAGAATCAGATTATAAAATGACTAAGAGGGAGACTAAGCAGACATCTACCCAGTGCTTAATTTGAGCCGGAGCTTTCCGGTGCTGAGTACCGGCACTTAATTGGTTTCCGGTGCTCGGCAGCTAATTGTCAACACCACACTTGGGGCAATCTGCCACAAGGTGGCGCTGCTCATGTAATTTAGAGATAAGCAGTATAACAGTTGTTTAGGAAAGCAATATACATTAAAAAATTAGTAATACCTGCCTCCCCAACCCTTCCTTTAGCTTTGGGGACCTGGAATAATCTGAACTGTCGCATTTACATGCGAGAGAGATGGTTAGTAGTTGTTTTGGCAGCGATGACAGGGGCGATGGGTGGTGCAAGCTGCAGTGGCCTCCTGGTCAGAGCCCTGGCACTTAATATTTTACAAATTAAGCATTGCATCTACCCTGAGAGTACATGAGCAGAATGTTCACAGTCTGAAAGATAGGGGTGTAGATTGTCAAAACAGAGACTTTTTTTTTTGATAATCAAATTTATTGTTTTACAACACGTAGAACAAATCAGCAAAAGCATGGAAGACAATAGATCAATTACATTCTTGAAAGTATAGCATCCCATGGTTTCATACCCCATAAGACATACACAGGCAAAGTAAGGAAGCAAGTCAATCCGAACCCTCCACAGTACCCAACCACTTCCCCCACACCTTTCGGTATTTTTTGAGACACCCTCTCGCCACGTAAAGGACTTTCTCCTGGGTCGCGCACCAGTCCACCCCCCTACGCCACCTCCCAAGGTCAGGCGGGTCAGGACATTTCCATGCCGCCGCTATGTCACGCTTGGCCACAATCATAGCTGTATTAAAAAATATCTTGTCATTTCTGGACCCATCCAGCCCATCCGTGATCCCCAATAGTGAATGACGTGGGTCATGGGGAACCCCCCATCCCAGGACCTCCGTGAGCTCCTCCTCAATGGCCCCCCAAAATCGCTCCAGGCAGGGACAGGACCAAACCACATGGAAAAAATCAGCCGGGGCATGAAAACATCTCGCACATGACGCGTCCGGGCGCAAGCCCGCTCGGTGAAGGCGCAGGGGAGTGAGGTAAGCAGCATGTAAGTAGTAGAGTTGAATCAACTTAAGTTTGGCAGAGGCAGTGACTGTCCTGGGTGCCATGAGGGCGTCGCGCCAGTCCACCTCGTCGAGGGGGCCTACCCATTCTACCCATTGGTCCCTCAATTTATCCAGGGAGGTGGGGGTGTTGTTGACTAAGGTGCGGTATATACGGGAGATGCCCCCCTTGCCTAGATCTCCCAGCATTGTCTGCGCCTCGGTAGGGCTATACTCGGGGAGCCTTGTGTCATCTGTGATGTGCGTTTGGAGGGCGTGTCGCAGCTGCAAATACTTATAGAATTGGGATGAATGTAAGGAATAACGGGTTTGAAGCTCCTGGAAGGAAAGCATATGGTCTTTAGCCCATACGTCCCCTAGTTGCGAAATGCCAATGAGGTCCCATGAGTTAAACCCCTGCAGCCCACTAACCTCCCGGAGCCAGGCCCCATGCCAGAGGGGTGTACATTGGGTCAACCTACGCGTCCAGCCGGTGTGGCGTAACGAGGCCTGCCAGGCCAGTAACACGGAGCGTGTCACGTCAGGTAGTTGGGATGGAATGGGCCCCCCGTACATCATAGCTTGGATTTTAGGTAGTCCCAGCTCACTCAGCTCGAGCCGGTAGGCCGGGTCAGACCAGCCCCCATTGAACCAGTTGTGGACCACCAGGAGACGCGCAGCCAACAAGTAAAGATATAAGTGCGTCATCCCCATTCCCCCGTCGAAGGAGGGGATCCGGCATGCAGACAGAGCCAAGCGCGCCCTCCCCCCGTTCCAGAGAAACTTGGTAGTTAGACTGTCCAGTTCACGGAACCAGGTCCTGGTGATGGAGCAAGGTTTCAAAATTGAAACTTGCTTGTATGCAATCCTCCTCATAGTATTAATTTATTAAATTTGTACTGTCAATACTAATCCTTGCATTCACAAACACGAAAGGGATAGACGCTTGCCTATGTGTTTTACTAATGAATAACGCTTGTCCATAAACCAAGATGGCCGCTAAAAGCGCGGGACTTTATTGCGCATGTCACAACCTGATCACATGGTGTGACGTCTTTCTTTGCTTGGTGGGAAACTTCTGCGCAGTGTGCATTAAAATGGCCGCTAAATGTCTTCACATGCTTAAGCTTGCTCTCGTGTCATTATTAAATTGTCGTTTTCTTAACGCTACTAATGCAGGATAGTATTATGATTAAATGGGAATAGAGTTAGGGAAAGTGGGTATACAGTGAAACTTTTTATTTGTGATTTTAATATTTTCTTCTTGCACTTTTAGTAATTCGTAAACTTGGGCCTGGGTTGGTGTCTTGAAACTCGAGAGACAGAGGGTTCTGCGCATGTGTCCTGTATGCCTGCCAAGTGAAGTCAACTTGGAGCGTCTCCCAAGGCCACGACCTATTGGCCGAAGATGATGTACCCAATGTTTCCGGCGGAACAAATTGTTACATTTCTCCTGTAAAATATATGACATTTGTCATGAGACGGGTGGGAAATAAAGCGAATGTATTAATTTGAAGGGGAGGGAACGTAAAGACAATAGGCTTTACAATTTAGGCAAAATCGATATGGTGCGAGAATCCACCCCCTGTCCCTGTCCAATCAGAAGTAGTGGTCCCATATTTTAGCAACATTAAGGGGAGGTACATGGGCGTAGAAGGGTATAACAGATATAGAATTAGTTAATTAGTTAGCACAGGAGAGCGGAGATGCTGACAGAAGAGCTCCAGACTGCCATGCTGATCGGTTGCTGACTGAATTCCTGTCCGGAAGAGGTCCTGAGGAGGGGGCGGCGGAGTCCATTAGACGGGAGAATCGAGAGAAGTCGAGTATCAGAGAGGGGAACGGCGCAGGCGTCGTTGTAGAGAGGTCACCGGTCCTATCTTTTCCAACTCCTTGGCTAAGGGGCTTGGTTCTCGCATTTTAGGTAATTATACTGCAACCTTTAGTTGCGCTGCTGTCTCTATCTTCTCCTCTTCCTTAAACACCGTCATTTATTAGCAAAATCATTTCTATGCTTTTTCTTGGGTATTTCAATCAAGTACCGTGTTTTCTGTATTTTACTCTGCTAAAACTTTAGATAAACATTTCAAAACTTCCTGACTCAGTGGTTATTTCAGGATTATGTACTATAATGAATGTCACTCATTTTAAACTTCCCAATTAGCAAAGGATCCATTGGTAAGTTATTACTCTTCAATCAGAAGGTAATTGGTAGCAGGGACTTTGATAAAAGAGTACATCTGACACCCAGCGTAAGTATTAGTGTAGGGTGAATGTATGGGCCCAAGTGAGTATATGGTGTATGAATGTTGTTGGCTAATATTGCGCTGGATCACTGGGAAAGCAGAAGGGGGTATTTTGAAGGACGTAAAGAAATCTGGGGAGGATCATCATTTTAAACAGAGCAACCCTCCCCAGGGGTTTAGGGGCAGCGTCTTCCATTTATGGAGATCCTCTTTGGCCTTTTTAACCAATGGGGCGACATTGAGGGACCAGCCCAATTCGGGAAGAAGGGTGATCCATATCCCTAAGTATTTAAAGGATTGTCGCCGAAGCGGTATGGTGGATTGCCAGTCGTAGCAATCCCTAGAGAGGTGCAGTGGGACCAAAACTGATTTCCCGGGGTTCAACTGAAGACCAGAGGCCTGCCCGAAGGACTGAAAGATCTGGAGGCAGTATGGCCCCCGAGGAGGCTGGTTCAGCCAGAAAAATCAAGACGTCATCCGCATATAATGCGATCTTGTCCGTTTCCGTATTGGGCCACTCCCAGCCACGAATTCGATCCTCGGCCCGTACTAGGGAAGCCAAGGGCTCCATCGCCAGGGCGAATAGTAAGGGTGAGAGGGGACAGCCCTGTCTAGTGTCCCTGCTAATGGGAAAGACCTCTGACAATACCCCGTTGACCAAGACACGCGCTCTCGGGTGGGCGTAAAGGGCCTGAACCCGGGCCCTAAATTGAGGCCCAAACCCCATCTCGGACAGCACGTCCTGCAGATATGTCCAGTCCACCGAGTCGAATGCCTTTTCAAAATCTATGGATAGGAGAGCTAAATATGGGGTGAGCAAATGCCGGTGAGCTAGAGCCAACTGCAGCCTCCGGAGGCAATGACGAGTCCCACGCTGAGGCATGAAGCCACATTGGTCTGGGTGGACCAGCAGGGTTAAGTAGGGCTTCAATCGCTGAGCCAAAATGGCGGCATACAGCTTGACCTCCGTATTGAGGAGGGAGATGGGACGATAGTCCGCGCATTGACGGGAGGGAGGCTGGGATTTTGGGAGGACCACAATGGTGGCGATATCCGTCTCTGGCGGAAAGGAACCTCTCTCTACAGCTTCCTGAAATAGATCAACCAGACGGGGTACTAGAATTTCGCGGTATGTCGCGTAATACTCCTGAGGAAGGCCATCTGGGCCCGGGGTCTTGCCCAATGAGGTGAGGGAGATCGCCTCTTCGATTTCTTTCCGAGAAATGGGGCGTTCCAGATCCTTCTGGGCGGTCATCTCCAGCCGAGGGAGACGTACCTTACCTCGTTCAAGGACATCAGGGAGCGAGAGGTCAGGGGTATGCGCTGTATATAAACGCCGATAGTAGGCGGCGAAGATGCTGGCCATCGCCACAGGGGCACGGTGCACCGTTCCAGCCTCGTCTACCACCTCTGGGATAATGTGGTTCGCCCTGGGGTATGTGGCTAGCCTGTGCAGGATCGTACCGTTTTTGTCTCCCCAACCATAAATTCTTGCTACCGACGACCTCCATAGGAGCTTAGCAGCGTTCAGGGATAATTGTCTAATTTCCTCCCGAAGGTGAGCAAGCTGTCGGGCCTGGGCGGCGTCATCAGACAGAGACAGTAGTTGTTCCAAGCGAAGCGCCTGCGCTTCCCTCGATGTGAGTTCTCGCAATTGTGCCTGCCTCTGGTTCTTGAGCTGCCCCTTCGCGACACCCCGAATGGTCGCCTTTCCCGCCTCCCATAGGGTACCCGGGGAGGCTACTGAGCCTTCGTTATTAAGGAAGTAGTGCTTGAGTTCCGTCCCCACCACCTTGTTGAACTCTTTGTCTTGGAGGAACCATGCGTTCATTCTCCATGTTGGGCGGGCCGAAGGGGGGGGGAGCCCCCGTGCTTAGGAGAACTGGAGAGTGGTTGGAAATACCTCTAGGCAGGATGCGGACGTCTATAATCTCAGAGCATTCAGGTGCGGGGACAAAGATCGCATCTATGCGCGCCTGTGTATGGTGGGCCGCGGAGGTGTGTGTGAATTGAGTGGTGCGGGGGTGCCATATGCGCCACGCATCGCAGAGGCCCAGAGACTCGGACCAGTTCTTTAGCTGTTTCGCTTGCGCCGTTCGGGAGGCGGAGGGGGGACCTGTTGTGTCAAGGGCCGGGGAAGAAACTGCATTAAAATCACCTCCAACAACCGTGTTGCCCAGAGGCATAGTGTTCATCAAGGCAGCGGTATGTGCAAGTGTGGGTGTGAGCACCGAGGGGGGGCATATACAGACATGAGATTGTGGGAGGAACCAGCCAGTGAGCCACAAACTATCACAAATGACCCTTGAGGATCATGGGTCACCTGGGAGAGGACAAAGGGCAGAGTGCGTCTCAGGAGGATAGCCACCAGGGCCGGACTGGCAATTCCGGGCACCGGGCAATCCCCCGGTAGGCTGGATGGGGTGGGGGCCGGTTTTATGACAGGGGGCCGGTTCTGTTGCTGGGGGCCGATTTGGCTGTGTCGGACCGACCGTGCAAAGTAAAGTCAAACATAAAATTGCATTAAGCACAACCAGGCCGCCTGAGCACAACGATTCTCTCCAGGCTGCATAAAATGCTGGTGCTCGGTCCGTGTGACCGTGTCCGTGACGTGACGTGAGCAGTGACCCGCCAGCCGATTTCAATTTCATTTCATTTAAGCAGCAGCAGGCAGCCTACTATACCTGACTCATTATAATTTATTAAAAAAAACACCTGACCATGTGATCATTGATCATGATGACGTAGACGCGCGCAGATGTCACCGCCTCCGCGCGCCGTGGTTTTAGTTAGTTCAGCCTTAGGGTGGGGACTGCTGCCTGGTGATGCTCATGCGCAATTGGCTCGCGCAATAAAAAGTGCGCGTGACTCTGAGGTGAGGTCGAGGAGGCGAGGCAGGCATCTCAGAGGCTAGGGACTGTGAAAGAGAGGCACCCCATAATTTTATTCCCCCTGTCTGCCGCCCGCAGGTGAGTCTATTTACAACTGGACCGGACGCCGTCCAGTCGTTTAAATTGCATGCAATAATCCTCCTGGCCTGATCTGATTCATCTTTGGTTGCCAGGGCCTAGGCCCTTGCCCCTTAGGCCCCTTTTGCTTTCAATTCTTTCTGGCCCGGTCGCAAGTTCCGTGGCACTGTCTGTTGCGAGTCGCAACAGACAGTGGGTGCCACGGTGGCACTGTCTGTCGCGACCGGGGCGGGCCAGAAGTTGAATTATCATGGCTGCTCATATTGAAACACTGCGCGCTGGCTCTGTCTTCCTGTCGAAGTAAGGAAGGGTGCATTGTGCAGGGGCATTGTGACGTGAGAGATTGGAGCTTCGGCAGAAGGAGGGTTATCAGGCCTGAGGGTTATGTTGGCAGCACCGTCTCGCCATTACATAGCATTATCCCCGTCTTCCAGCAGCACTTGCACTTGAACATCGCTAACATTGAAAATTGCTGTTCCTCTTGACCTTGCTCTAATGACGCTCATTTGCACATGATTTTGATTTACATACTAATCGGCGAACAGGTGATCGGTATTTTAATGTGCGGGTGTTCCTTCTTGATTCCGCCTGCATCAGCAGAAAAATTGCGTTGGTGGCGGGGAGGGAGACGAACCTGTGAAATTACAGTGCACTGTGGTTAAACGTCTGTGGACTTTGTGTTAGACAGTTCTGGGAAACCTAAATTACCATTTAAAAAAATCTCCAAAATAGATGAATTAAAGCTGACTGATAAAATGCAAAAACATGATTCGTTTGGTTCAGCATTCTGCCTTCAGTTCTTCCACTGTGAGAGAGTGGACACGTTTGTCAGGCCCGGCAAAGCAAAGTTTTTAATCAACGCCTCCATTTTGCCTCCATCTAATTAAACAACACTATTGGAATTAGCATGTAGATATTCCCTTTACTAAAAACAAGTTTCACACGGATGTGGCACTCCTCGTTTTATGACCTGTCCTCCTGAATTACTGAACCTGGGAAAGCAAAAGAGGCCTAAGGGGCAAGGGCCTAGGCCTCGGAGGGGTGATGGCTAAGTTTGCGCTGACGCCCGTGAACATTTGCACGTTCTGCCTGAATTCAGTCGTGCCGCAGTCTACCCTACAACAGTGGGTCATTTAGGATGGGAATTGGGAAAAGAGAGTCGAAGGAAGAGGAGACAAGAGGAATAAGTGAGAGATAGAATGGAATCAAGTAATGGGGTGAAAGGAAGGAGGAACAAGGGTAAAGGAGGGAGGAATGAGAGAGCATTAACCAGGATAGGAATTAAGTAAAGAATTTTAGGTGATCATGGAGAGATGGTAGGGAAAAGAACGGAACACAATGGAATGAGAGGGAGATTATATTTAGAACATGGGTTAGAAAAAAGGAGAGACAAGGAGGATAAGAACTGAAAGGATAAGAGAGCAGAGGAAAAAGAGAGGAAAATCAAATGGCAAAAAAGGTTTAAGAATGGAGAATTTGACATCTGAGTAAAAAGCGTAGAAGGCAGGATTAGGAAAAAGAGTAGCAAGGGAAAGAAAGGTAACTGGGAGAATGCCCTTCTTTCTGGGAAAGAACACGTTTTTAAAAAGCATGATAAACAGCTAGATGAAGATTATTGAATCTGGCTGAAAGTACTTGAACAGGAGTGAATGTGAAGAAGCCAGGGGCATCTCATATATAGGAAATGTGTTTAATAGCCAAAGTAGTGCAGTCAGAGCATCCTATTATATCTGAGCTAAACTTGCAGTTGCAGTTTAGGGAGATAGTGGTCTTGTTGTAACTGGTGCTCCTCAGTCAGACACTGGATGCCACCCCCAGTGTATTTATTAAAATGCAAATAGAAAATAAGATGTATACTTTCTAACGCATGGTAATCAGAATAATGGTAATGAAATTGTTCAAAAATGTCAAATTCATACTATGAAATTAATTTTTCGTTTTAGTTCAGTTCGACAACTGTTTATCCACACTGAAGTTGCGACCGTAGTTTTTTTAACATCTCATTGTACAAGTTCATGACATTTAAGACAACAGCCAACACATGTTTCGCAAAAGTGTAAAACCGCTTTCTCAGGGCTCTTTCTCTCAATTTGGAAAAGTTACTCTTTCCATCTATTTATCACATATCGTGTTCCAAATTAAAAATATCAATGTATCTTGTTAGGACGGTTTATTCTGTTTTATGTATTCGTTAAGTGTTTTTCTTGCCCAGCATTTACTACAATACCTCTTTCTTCCCAATGCACGCACCAGATTTACCTCACTTGGTACTGCCTGTGCATATTCTCTACCAAATAGAAGTCTCTACTGGATCATACCTGTAATATAGCATGAGTTCCTTCCGACCTGCAGCATGCCTGCTGTTTAGTTTACCCCACTACTTACTAATATGCATCGTAGCTTGCTGACTGTACAGTTGTACATGACCTGTGTGGCTACCCAAGGCCATCTCAGCCTACTGCCTGTGCAAGTGCATTCTTGCCTGTCCTTGGACCTTGATGCGCCTCTTTCCATAGCTTAACACAGAGTCAATTAAAGCTGTCTCTAGGCCAGACTTAAATAAGGAACAAAGATGTGCCTGTGGTGTTGGAAGCCTGTCCACGTTTCTACCGAGCACATAGCTTTTTCTGATATCCTTGGAAACCAGTCATCATCTTCACACGGAGCACAATGGAGGACATGGTTTTTCCTAGACTGTAAACAAAGCAATCCCCTCTTGCCAACCAGACCTGTTCTACCATTGGTTGGTTTGATGGTCTGTGGTTAGTAGGGGTTTTGCATGGCCCCAGCTCGAAACCCTCACAGTGCGAACTCAATGCGCGCCCTTTCCGCGTCTGATAATGAGCTCACTGATGGTGTGATGAACATGGAGGATTTTCCTTGCTTGGCACAAATGTGTGCATAGGCCGTGCGATTATAATATATGATGGTGCACTGTTTGTATTTTGAACCTGCGAGGGCTTTATCTTAGATATACTGTGATAATGCTGTTGGGCCAAACTCTTACAATGTCCTTCGCATACATCTTTGTCCTCTCATCAAAGCTCATCAATCTATCCATTCATCCATCCATTTAAATGGGATTACTCTCCGTAGTCCCCTCCAGGTTCTTTTGAGATTCAAAAGGCTGCGCACATGCGATGCACATGTAAAGCACATGCCTGTCATAAAGTGTCCTACAAGTTGTCACACAAGTGAATAGTCACATAAGTGGCGTGCCCTTGAGGACAACCTATGCTTCATGTTCACGGTTGGGCTAAATCGTTGGTGGGGTCTGTAACGATTTGCTGCTGATACAATGGCAGTGGGATATGCCAATTATTAACTCCTCAAAGTAAATGGACATACGGATCTGCTAATCTGCTTCACATAACACTCAGAATACTTGAAAAGAACTTTAAAGAATATGCATCCGTAAACTCTCTCCTGTGTTAAACATTCAAAATGATACTGGGACTTCATGGGGAGATGCTCTTCAAGGATGGTGAGCTGTAGCACTAGTCTTCCACAGGCCTCCCTTGTGAAGTGTTTTTTAGATACATTATTGTTCATACTGACTGCTGAGACATGGTTAGATAAGTCCTTGTCGGCCTAAGATTTTCTCCAAATTAAATGCAGGTTTGATCTGCTTTTATTACATCAAAAGCCATTTTTGTCGGCTCTTAGGGCTCAGTGCACTTTACCACCGCTAACCAGTATTAAAGTGCTTGCGCTCTTTCCTTTAAACATGGTAAAATTGGCACATTTTATTTACTTGTAAGTCCCTAAAAATGTGGTTCTACATGTACCCAGGGACTGTAAATTAAATGCTGCTAGTGGGCCTGCAACACTTATTGTGCCACCCACGTAAGTAGCCTATTTAAACATGTGTCAAGGCCAGGGCCTGTCATTGCAGTCTGTCTGTGCAGTTGTAAAACTGCCATTTCGACCTGGCAAAAGGAGCCTTTTGCCAGGCCTAAAAATATGCCCTTTTACTACATATGTCAGCAGGATGTCACCACTAGCGCAAGCCCTCTCCATAAGGCAGGGTGCAGTATGCAGAGTGTAGTGTATTTAAATGGTTTGGCACATGCTTTTAAGTTTTATATGTCCCGGTATAGGCAAGGCTGAATTGGTACCCTTGTTCTTCGTGTGATTCTTGAATCTTTCACAATCCCGTGACTTCAGTGATGTACAGGCAACATTGATGGCAGCACCCACACTCTGAAAAGTGTTCCAGTGCCACCAGCCTTGGTGCCTTTGTGTGAATTGTTCATGCTTTCTCGCTAGGGTGCCATGTGAGACATTTCCATGCCTTCTGGCAGCCTGGGTGCTTATGTGTGACGTTTCCATGCTTTCTGGCCTGGGTGCTTATGTGTGACATTTCCATGCTTTCTGGCCTGGGTGCTTATGTGTGCTATTTCCATAGTTTCTGGCCTCAGTGACCTGGAGGCTCATGTGACATTTCCATGCTTACAGGACTGGGTGGGTAACCTGGTGCTCTTTAAGGTCATTATCTACTATTTACTGTGCTTTCAAAGTTGATACAATTGAATATGTAATGAAAAATGTGCTGTAAAATTCACCAGTTTGGTCTGTCTTTTTCCAAAATTTTCTTGGGGGGAGAACCCCCCCAAACCACCCTAGTAGCGGTTAGGCTCGCTCGCTGCACTCGCTCGCTACGCGCCGGACAGGGGCTGGTCTGGCTAAATTTGCCAGGGCTGGTTTCAGTTCCCAGTCCACGGGAGCCCCTGGAGTAACCGGTGTGCCATACTCTATCGTATCCATAGCGAGCCAGGAAGGGGCAACAGTTACCTAGGAGGTGTGTTTCTTGAAGCATGAGGATATCTATGTGGAGGCGTTGCGCATAGCGCAGGACCGCCGTGCGCTTATGCCGGTCCAGGAGACCATTGACGTTCCACGACAACACGTGGAGAGACGCCCTAGGTGTAGTACTAGCGGTCATGACAGGTGGTACCTGGTCTGGGATGTGCAATCTGACAGGGGTGCATGAACGCACGTGGGAGCCCGCAAATGTATGGGTAGTCGCTTGCAGTAAGGACATCTCCGTCCCTTGTAAAGGAAGCATGTGCCTTCCGTGGTAGCGGAAACAAAAAGGCAAGACAAACAATAACATAGGGAAAAAACCCTTCCCAAACCTCCACCCCACCCTACACTTCGAGAACAGAAGCATCTGTCGACCCAAAACAGAGACTTTAAACTGAAAAAAAGATTAAGCTGGTCTATTTCCACACTCCAAAAACCCACAACTAGGTTATTTATCAGATAAGAATAAAAATGTATGGTGAAATAGATTCGCTCTCAAGTTTAAATGCATGTAAAGAGTATTAATCACAATGAGATTTAAAAGGGCCAACGCGCCTGTTTGAAGGGATCTCCCTTCTGAAAAGAATGAGGGGGCCTGCCTCAGTTCTGTTAGGAGGTCGCAATAAACTGACGGCTGCCCTCGGGAGGACGCAGATAAGTGCTAGGAAAGGATGAAAAAGAGGAGAGAGAGTTGCGAGCGTAATGCAAGGACAACTTGAAAGAGGTAAACAATTAGTGTGAGGTCAAAGAATACATTTCCTTAAACAGTAAGGGCGAAGAATTAATGTAGTCAGGTTGCTTCTTGGATGAAGCCACCAGCTAGACATCTGTGAAGGGAGGTGAGGAAACTGATGAATACGTAGGCGTCAAGAGCGTTGATAAAAGGAAAAAAATACCACTGTGGAGAGCATTATTCCATAGAGCCCAAATCAGATGAATGCGATTTTAGAAATATTAAAGCTAGTTTAACAATGCATGGCAAAATAGGATGTGGCCTAACGGCTAGAGCGGTGAACCTCAAATCTGGGAACCGGGTTCGAGTCTCGGCAATGACGCTCAACATCCTGTGATTCTTGGCAAATGACTTAATCTCCCGGTGCCTAACAAAAATGAATGTGTCCTCATGTAACGCAGCTGGTGCTCATGTCAAGCGCTCTGATCCCTTCGGGTCAAGTTCGCGCTTTATAAAACTCCATCCAAAAAATGTGAGACGTGAAAGAAAAATAGAAAATATCTGAACGATGCAAACAGTTAAATAACTCCTCAGCTTGCTACGCCACGCGAGACGTTAGCGAAAACAACATATTAAACTCCCGCAGGAAGGGTTTTGCAAACTTAGCAGTGGACAATCAGGAATCCTGGAGAACATAATGAAGCAAAACATTAATATCCTCAAAACACAAGATAAATCGGTTTTCACTATAATGGGGCAACTGAATTTTGCTCCAGTCTATATTACGGAGCCATTGCTAAAAATGTAGTGCATTTATCCTAGTCAAAAAATAACCTCTTATACAAATACTGAAAACGGAGTGTGCTGTATTTGTTTGCTACTTATGTGAACAAGCATAGGCAAAGTCAATAGGTGTAGTACTGATAAGCTGGTGCGATGTTTACATGTTTTAATACAAGCAAATGACACAAAAAAGAAGAAAAAATATAACATTCTACTGCATAAATGTGGAAGATATACAACTGCAATAAAAACATTAAAATTAAAATTCTTAATCATCACATCTAGTTTTACTGGAACAGGTGTTTTCTGTGATGGAGGTGTAGTGAGAACGGCTGTTGAAACCATTTTTTGTTTTAATATACATCACAGGAAAATATTATTCTAATGGGCACAAAAACATGCTATTGGTTTTCACTTACTGTAACCTGAAGACAGTTTAAACACACAAAAAAAGATAACAAGCATTGGAAAAGGCAATAGGTGTTGCCTTTGGGACCCATTGGCTACGCAGATGCCTTTTGGCATTGGAAAGATGCTGTGCAACATGGCCACATGGCCAAAAGTAAATAAAAAAAGAAAAAGACATGATGATGTTGCCACAACAGCCGTGTCATTTTGTAGATGTGCGCATGCGCAATGATATGTGTGTCCCATGTTTCATTACACATTGGTAAATTTTAAAACAATGAAAATGAAGTAGTGCAAAAGTGCTTTTAAAAAGGTGGACTGGTGTCACGGGGCGGGTGTACCCAGGGAAAGAATGGACCAGACAAGAGACTGGTGGGAGGCACAAGACGTTATCGCACCTCTTCTTTTCCCACGACAGGATGATTGGATTTGTCCTTCCCGAGCAGACCCCACAGAAATGAGCCCCGGTCCCTTTAACTGGGACTCTGTGGTCGAGAACTCCACCCCCAGGGATGACGTCGCAGCCGTCAGACCAACAAGAGGAGAAGAGATCCGGAAGACGGTGTGTGTCATCACCGGAGGACGAGAGGAGCGAGGAGTGAGAGGAGAAACGAAGAGTGGAGAACGAGACGGAGAGCGGAGGATTACGGAGAGAACATCAGGCCGAGGAGAATCGAGAGACGGCGGGAGAGCCAGGAGGCTACCGGGAACACGCTTCGCCCAGCCACGCTCCAGGAGGAGCGTGGCTAACACAGGTACGAGAGCGGTTCGCGGGCTGGGTAGGGAGGCGGGAGAGGCGTGAAGTGTAGAGGCTCCAGCTCCTTACCGGACTTTGTATATAGAAATCCCCCTACCCGACACCATCACTCCTCTCCGTTAGAAGTGTATCACTGGTTTTGGGTTGCTCCTTCACTCCCTTTCCCTCCAAGCGCACAACGTCGCAAAAACACTTACCCACTGTTTTCCTCTTCCATTTTGGGGTTCCCGAGTGAAACATCGCTACCATCCTGCTCCTTGGAACTTACGGAGGGAGAACGACTGGTATCCGACAAAGAAGGCACCAGGAGACGGGGAAAACCGGGAGGAGGCGTACCGGTGGCTTTTGTGTTTACACCTGCATACTGGCTACACGTAGGAGACGAGTGCTCCATAAAATAAAACCTACTTTAACTCGCCCTATTGTCCCGCCCCTTACTTCAGAAACGTTACAACTGGTGGAGAATGCGGGCATAGAAGAGCCCATCTGTACACAAAAGATGGATGCGCTAATACAGCACCTGATCAAGGGCCAGGAAAAGCTCGAATGGGCCGTCGAGCGACAGATGTCATCAGCCCAGGCCGACAGTGAGCTTTTTAAGGATTCCATCGTGGGCCAGATGGAAGGACTTCAGAAAATGGCTACAGAGCAACCAGTAGCCTCCCTACGCGAAATCCGAAGTACAAGTCACACCCCGTCCGGAGTCTCCTTGCAAAAATACGTATCCGGTGAGGACCCGGATGCGTTTTTGACAAACTTTGAGAGGGTGGCAAGAGCTTGTAGCTGGCCCCTGGACAAATGGCCATTTTTTTTAGCTCCGCTGCTAACAGGGGAGGCACAAGCCACTTACCAAGTGGCAAACGCCACTGGGGACGCTTCCTATGCGGTAATAAAGACTATAATTCTTGATCATCTAGGCCTTGATGCCGAAGCATATAGGGTGCGGTTCCGTAAAGAGAGAGGAGCACCCGGGGAAAACCCCAAAACTTTGTTCTTCAGATTGAAGATGGCGGCGGACAAGTGGCTGACCCCGGTTACCAGTACTAAAGAAGAGATCATGGAGAAAATATACTTGGAGCAGTATTTAGATGCTCTCCCCTATAACACGCAGAAATGGCTCCGCCAACATACCCACTTGACCGCCGAGGAGGCCATAGAGATGGCTACAACGTATTCTCGAGCGCAACCCAGAGTGATGACGTGGGACAATGAGAGAACACGCCAACCCAACGTGAAACCGGAGAAAAAAAACAGACCCTGGCAAGAACCGGGAAAACCCCGGCACACGAGGCCAGAGCTCCCCAGTGTCAGAGGTCCCCAATGTTTTGAGTGTGGGGATTGGGGACACATAGCTCGCATGTGTCCTCGGAGGAAACCAACGGAGGAACCCATGGAAGTGGGTTACATCCCGAGATCCATTATGTATTCAGCAGAAATGGGGGCTGCCTTTCATGTAAGTGTACAGGTGAATGGTACAATGATAGGGCCCTCCTGGACTCTGGGTGTAAACAATCCGTCATTCAGAGGGTGTTGATTAACCGGGATCAAATACTGCCAGACACAACCGTACACATCAGATGTGTACATGGCGATGTCAAACCTTATCCTCTTGCGGTAATATCCCTCACTCACTCTAATGGGGTAAAGAATAACATAAAGGTGGGAGTATTAGAGGGCCTCCCTGAGGATTTAATCATAGGAACCGACAACCCTGAGTTTCTCAATCTATTCTCACATGTACTACAGGTAGCTAAGCGGAATGAAGGGACAGACAGTGATCCCAAAACTACAGTTCCAGCTCTAACAACCCCGGAACCTTGGCTTTTAGACCGAAGTTTTAAGTTCGCCCAGGCCAACGACACTACTCTGTATAATGCGTGGGAACAGGCACATAGTTCCCAAGATAGTAACACCACTGTATATCCCAGATTCATTATCAAGGAAGGTTTACTGTACCGGCAAGCATCCCCCACTGAACCCCACCAACTATTAGTCCCCCTCTCTTTTCGGGATCAAATATTGTTTTTTTCCCATTCTCACCTCACTGCTGGACACACGGGGGCAGAGAAAACGACCCAGAACGTCTTGAGGCATTTTTTTGGGCCAGGGGTTTACAAAGATATAAAAATACACTGCCAGTCATGTGTTATATGCCAAAAAAGGAACACTCATCGTCCTCCAGCCGTTCCCCTGCAGCCTCTCCCCATCATTGGTACTCCCTTCGAGAGAGTAGGGATGGACTTGATAGGACCATTACCCCGCACGAAGAAAGGGAATTTGTATGCCCTGGTAATAGTGGATTACGCCACCCGTTTTCCGGAGGCGTTTCCGCTACGGGCACTCGCAATATAGCTGAGAAGTTCTTGGAGCTATTTTCCAGAGTCGGCTTCCCGAAGGAAATACTGACAGATCAAGGCACCCCATTCGTGTCACGCCTTTTGAGGGAAGTATGCCAAATCCTGGACCTGCGTCAAATCAAGACATCGGTTTACCACCCCCAAACTGATGGACTTGTTGAGCGCTATAACGGGACACTGAAGGCTACGCTGAAGAAAATGTTGGAGGTGAACGGAAAGGAATGGGATCACCTGTTACCCTTGGAATTGTATGTGATAAGAGGTCAAGTACAAAGCAGCCTCGGCTGCTCGGCCTTTGAAATGCTTTATGGAAGACAACCAAGAAGTCTCCTAGAGATGACAAAAGAGGCCTGGGAGAAAGAAGAGGCGATCGAAAACAGAGACATGTTGGAATACACGCAGGGCCTCAAAGCCAAAATAGGAAAACTCCGGGACCTAGCCTATTCCCACCTCGTAAAGAAACAGGAACGGCAGACTCACTTCTATAATCGAGGAAAGAAGTGGAGGTCCCTACGTATTAATGATTGGGCACTAGTACTACTACCCACGTCCACGAAGAAGTTCAAAACGGAGTGGAAAGGTCCCTATAGAGTCATCGCCAACATTGGGAAAACCACATATAGACTACAGATAACTCCCAGCCGTACTCAGACGTTTCATATAAACCTTCTGAAGAAATGGTTGGGACCCATACCCAAGACTACCAATCTCTCTGTTCCTACGCTTACCACCAATCATGGCACCTTAGAAGAGCTGGTAATCAACAAAGACCTTACTCAAGACGAATAGGCTGAGTTGGGAGAAGCCCTTAGCCGGATTGAGACCCCTCCCGGAAAGGTTATAAAACAACGACCTTACAGGATTCCTGCTTACAGACGGATAGCCATACAGAAAGAAGTACAGGACATGTTGAAATTGGGAGTGATAAGACCCTCGAGAAGTGAGTGGTCATCCCCGATCGTAATGGTGCCTAAACCCGATGGCAGTATCCGATTTTGTATGGACTTTAGGGCCCTCAATGAGACCTCGGCCTTCGATGCCTACCCGATTCCTCGCATAGACGAACTGATAGAAAAACTAGGAGAGGCCAGTTATATCACCACGCTGGACCTTACCAAAGGCTACTGGCAAGTGCCTTTAAGGGAAGAGGACAGAAAGAAAACTGCCTTTTCGACCCCGAGTGGGCTTTATGAGTTTACAGTTGTGAGAAGTTGGCCTGGTATATGCTGTTCACTAATTAAAGTGGACACCTTGCACCAGAACAATTCGACTCTTATGGTAGATAGGTTTAAGATAACCTTTATAGAAAGCTATCCTAGTGGTAGCTGTGGAGAGCAGCCTTCAGGCTAAGTCTTGAAGGAATGTAAAGCAGCTTGTTTTACCACACAATCTCTTGAATCACCAAATGAAAAGACACCACACAGGTATATATATCAAATATATATGTATTTATTAATAAACACTCTCTACTAATCTCTTTATGAGATTAGAGGATAGGAACATATGTACAAGTCAAATATGATCAGGATAAGTTTAGCACAATTGAATGTTACAATCTTAGTTTGCTAGACCTAGGTCTAGGGCATCTAGAATCGAGGTACCCCCAAGAACCACCCCAGGTAGTTGTAGGAGACACACAGGGGACGGACGCGGTGACCTGGCACCGATGCGAATCCTGTACGAGTCTATGCACTCAGACGCGATTGAAAGATCAATGTTAAAGGTCCCTTGCGTGTTCGAGGCGAACACACCCATCGGTCCTTGTACGAGTCGAAGGACGCGGTTTCAGATGGTATTGCAAGGGAGTTGGACGCGGTGTGTCTAACACAGACGCGAACCAGGTACGAGTCAGTGCGAGAGTCGCACTTGGAAAGTTAGAGTTTTGGGACACTTCGAAGGAAGCTACAAACAAGTCACTTACAGGGTAAGTAGTTCTAGGGCCCACACCCACAGGAGCACCGTAGTGCTGAAGTTACCTCACCCAGGGGAGCCGGGTGCATAGGTGTTCTTTGGTGTCGGGTTGCGGCGTCGTTTTCAATGGGAGCCAGTGAAGACTTGCTGCTTGCGGCGACAGGAGAAGTGTCCGGAGGAATCCAAGCCTGGATTCGGAGGATGGAAGACCTAAAAGCAGAGGGGACAGTGTTCAAAGTCACTTGGCAGTGACTCGGGGCAAGGAAGATGAATGCCCACCGTCGTCGCAAGATTCAGGTCGTCCGCGGTTGCCTTGATTCTTCAGCCACGAGGTCCAGGAGGTGTCGTCGACAACCAGGAGCTGGATGCGGCGTGTCCCACAATGTCTCCAGCTTACGGCGGGGTCGGCAACTCGATCGGAGCCACCAAGCCTTGGTAACAGCAAGTCTCAGGGAAAGTGTGAAGAGACAATGGCACAGACCAGCAAGGTCCGTTGGGCTCACCCAGCGAAGGTAAGTCAGGGCAGGCCTGGAGCAACTAGGGGAGCCCTTCGGTTTCTTTATAGAGTCTTTTGGGGACCCACAAGCCGGCTGGCAAGGGATCGCAAAGACGCCTCGGGAGGATCCGCTCACAGGGGCCCACGGTCACTCAGGACAAGGTAGGCCTCTGATCTTAGGAGGGATTCCTGCTGGAGGCTGGGACCACACGTGGTCTAAAGCACAAGTTTGTGGAACGTGTGAAGGGGTTGCACTCGACAATAGTGCACGGTACCCAGGGGTCGCGGTTCCTCGTTACTCTTGGGGTCCACCGGCCTCACCTTCGCTGGAGACTCACGATGGCCTTTGAGAAGTCAGGAAATCCACATCTTGGGCTGCAGGGACTTCGGACTCCGGCGGGAGCGGCGTAGTTTGTGACCGTCGTTTGTAGTTTTTGGTGCCTGCCAAGCAGGGGAGTCACTCCTTGACTACAAGGGAGATTCTTCAGTCTTCCAAAGGTAGTGGAACGTCGAAGGTCCGGGATTCTTCTTGTAGAGCGTCGTCCAGGGAAATCTAGGGTGCAATGCACAGGTTCCCCCTCTTATACTAAAAGAAGGGGAGGGACTAGCTCTATGACCCTACCTATGGGAGGGTCAGGGGAGTGGGCGGCTACACCCACTTCCCTTTGTCCAGTTTCACACCAGAGCAGGGACAGGTAGCCCCTGAGCCGGTTTGAACTGGCATATGCACAGAGGAGCCTTCTGCTCCCCCAGTGCAGGACTTCAAAGCACTCTAAGAGTGCACCCACCCAGCCCCAATACACTAAACCCTGTCTGGGAGGTGGTCACACCCCTTGGGACAGGATATCTATTGTTGGGCTTCCTCCACTGCGAGTGTTGGTCATCAGCAGGAGGGCAGCCCAGTGTCTGTGACTGGTGGCATCCATTTTGTGATGCCAGGGCTCTGCAGGATTCTACCGCGTTTCCATAGTAGGTACATGTCTATCCCTCTAGAAGGGTGGAATGCTACTCCCGCCGCCAGGACTGGCGGGGGAGGTAGTATTCAAGGTGTTTGACACCAAACACGACATGTTTCGATGCAGCCATTCCAAAGTTAGCATTTTACCGCGAGGATATAATGCACTTAAAAGTATATGGTTTAACCGCATCCACAAACAGCACCAGAGAATGGACTCTGAGAGCTGCAGAGGGGCCCTGCTCAGGCAGAGGTACCCCCTCACATATAAGCCAAGCACCCTGCCCTTAGGATTGATAGGGCCTGCCTTAGGGGTGACTGATAGGGTTATATGTGTGTGTAGGAGAGATATAGGGAACCTATATCTCAGTGAGGAGTGCTAGCACTTCCTCACTCAGGCTGCAGTAGCAGGCCTGTGGTGTCAGATTTAGTCTGCTTCCCAGGGGTGGCATAATACATGCTGCAGCCCCTGGTAGGCCTGTGAAGTACCTATGCCCTTGGTACCTAAGGTACCATATACTAGGGACTCATAAGGTGCCACAGTATCCAATCACTAGTGCACCTAGAGTGCACTCCAAATCGTTTAGAGAGAACAGAGAGGCTGGGGCCCTGATTAGCAGGGTCCCAGCCTAACTATAGCCAGAAACCAGTGTAAACATCAGAAAAAAAGTGGGGGCAACATAAGAGGCAGATCCTACTCTCCTACAACAGTGCTCCCATTTGGGCTACACGGGGCCCCAGCAACATTTCAGCGACTCATGAACACCGTGTTGCAAAACCACCACTCCTTCTCATCGGCATACCTTGATGATATCGTGGTTTTTAGCCCAGACTGGAAGACCCATGTGGAACACCTCCAAATCATATTACAGGACCTACAGGAAGCGGGGCTGCACGTGAACTCCAAGAAATCCCGGGTTGGATACCAAAAGGTAAAATACTTGGGGTACGTCTTGGGACATGGGATGATTACCCCACAAACTGAAAAGGTCAGAGCCATCGCAGAAACCCCTTTTCCAACTACCAAGCGAGACATGAGAGCATTTCTTGGCCTAATAGGCTATTACAGGTGTTTTATCCCCCAATTCTCTGAAGTGGCAGCCCCCCTAACAGACACCCTACAGAAAGGTGTAAAACCACAGATCCTATTACACCCTACGGTACCAATGATAGAGGCATTCCAAACCTTAAAAAGAGCCATAACCACCAGCCCCGTGCTGTCCTCTCCTGATTTTTCCAGGCCTTTTCTCCTGCATACCGATGCCTCAAACCACGGAATAGGTGCAGTACTCTCCCAGCTTTCCCCGGAAGGAATAGATCACCCTATAGTATACATTAGTAGGAAACTATTCCCTAGGGAAATGAAATACCCCACCATTGAGCGTGAGTGTCTGGCAGTGAAATGGGCCATAGACAAGTTACGCTACTACCTAGAGGGACACCATTTCACCCTGTATACGGACCATGCACCCCTCCAATGGATGAGCCGTAACATCGCTCATAACCCCAGGGTTCTCCGTTGGTTTCTCTCTCTCCAACCCTTCTCATTTACAGTCAAACACCGCAAGGGAGTGGACAATGGTAGTGCGGACTATCTCTCTAGAGTGTTTCCTCTCCCCGATCGGGAGAATCCAGGGGGGGAGGTGTGTCACAGGGCGGGTGTACCCAGGGAAAGAATGGACCAGACAAGAGACTGGTGGGAGGCACATGACGTTATCGCACATCTTCTTTTCCCACGACAGGATGATTGGATTTGTCCTTCCTGAGCAGACCCCACAGAAATGAGCCCCGGTCCCTTTAACTGGGACTCTGTGGTTGAGAACTCCACCCCCAGGGATGACGTCACAGCCGTCGGACCAACAAGAGGAGAAGAGATCCGGAAGACGGTGTGTGTCATCACCGGAGGACGAGAGGAGCGAGGAGTGAGAGGAGAAACGAAGAGTGGAGAACGAGACGGAGAGCGGAGGATTACGGAGAGAACATCAGGCCGAGGAGGATCGGAGGAGAATCGAGAGACGGCGGGAGAGCCAGGAGGCTACCGGGAACACGCTTCGCCCAGGAGGAGCGTGGCTAACACAGGTACGAGAGCGGTTCGCGGGCTGGTTAGGGAGGCGGGAGAGGCGTGAAGTGTAGAGGCTCCAGCTCCTTACCGGACTTTGTATATAGAAATCCCCCTACCCGACACCATCACTCCTCTCCGTTAGAAGTGTATCACTGGTTTTGGGTTGCTCCTTCACTCCCTTTCCCTCCAAGCGCACAACGTCGCAAAAACACTTACCCACTGTTTTCCTCTTCCATTTTGGGGTTCCCGAGTGAAACATCGCTACCATTCTGCTCCTTGGAACTTACGGAGGGAGAACGACTGGTATCCGACAAAGAAGGCACCAGGAGACGGGTAAAACCGGGAGGAGGCGTACCGGTGGCTTTTGTGTTTACACCTGCATACTGGCTACATGTAGGAGACGAGTGCTCCATAAAATAAAACCTACTTTAACTCGCCCTATTGTCCCGCCCCTTACTTCAGAAACGTTACAACTGGTGAGCAGCAATTTACTGCCTAGTCCTCCCCCATGAAATAAAAATGAAAATTAAAAATATGGTCAGCCTGGTGGGCAGTTGAGGCGCAGCAGGGAGGAAGCAACTGTGGATAGGCAGGGAAGGGGAAATTAAGCACATCAGGGAGAGCAGCACAGGGTGGGGCAGAAGAAAATGAGTGAAAAAGCAACATGGATCTTATGGTAGGTAAGGAGTCTGGCAGATGAAGATGCACACGAGAGACAGCTTAGAACACAAGGGAGAAAACAACACGGACTGCTGGAGAAGGTATTTGGTGGGGCGAAGCACACAAGGGAAAGAGCTGGAAAACACATGCACTCTTATGCTTATGGAAAAAGAAAAAAAATAACTCCCTGAAAGTGAGCAGTCAGTCAGAGAGATGGAAAAAAGGGTATTCTCAAGGAGAGGGACAACATAAGTTGTGCAAGCAGGGATAAGGAAATCTATCAAATAAGAAGCAAGTAAATGAGCGTGTCAGTAAAGCAATGGTAGGGTTGTATTCCCCTTTAAGTTCTTGGTAACCTCACAATAGATTGCTTACAACTGGACAGCTTTTGCTGTCTGGTGGGCTCGATCTAAAAAGGTTAAAGAATTAAAGGAAAATTTATTGGCACAGTGAAGTGTTGGTCCTTACACCTTGGCAGACCGGCCATCAAGTGGGGGTATACTGGAGAATATAATGCTGAGTCAAGTCGCACTGCAGAGGGAGTGCATGGCTGATCCCAGCATAGTAGTGTCAAGAGATACTGAGCCAAATCTATGGGCAGGGCATCATTACTATCCCTGAAAGGCACCTTATGACCACGAATAACCGATAACACTGGGAAACTAAGCAAAACATTCTAAAGTGCAGACATCTTAGTGGCCTGGTCGTAGGGTCACTGAATTCCTGGAGGATCGGTTGTATGGTGGAGAAGAGTGCGCAGAGAGGCCTTGGTGGGGGCGATGGGTGGCCTTTCTCTATATTTCTCCCCCTTTCTGTCCCCGCCGTCTTCTCATGGTCTCTTTCACGGATCCTCACCAATCAAGCTAATTATCTGTTAACAATAGGGGATCGCGATGTTATTCTGGCTGTTTTGATATAGTGAAATTATCTACACAAAATAAAAATGTTATCCAAAGAGGCTAGTGGAGAGTGAGAGGGAGCCAGAGTGGTCAAAAGACTGGTAACTGTTTTTCTATGGAGTGTTTTTACTTTTATGGAGGCTTTTTTGCACCCCAATAAAGATTATTATGATTCTGATTGTTAACTAGCCTGCTGCTGGATTATTTTGTTCCTAACCCAACAACGTAATAATTTTGCTTATGTTCTGATGCAACATGGCTGGATAGATTGAGATTCCTGCTGCCTTATAGCCCTTCCATATATCAATGGCTGCATGTTTGTGAAAATTAACGCTTGGCTATCTTCTATATACGAACCCTCTGTTGGTTATGAAATGGTGAAACTGCTCATCTGGATACAGTGCTAAGGCTATATTTCCAGCCCACTGTATCAAAATTCTCATGACAGATTTCCTTTGCTGTAGTCCTGTCTGATGATACATTTCATCAACTGCAGAAGTCTACTACTGTGCCGAAGATAACACTGGACAACATTCTAAAAGAAGTTACGACTATGAGTTCAAAGATCTTTGCTTTTAATGCAATGATGAATGAGTTCAAGGATAATAAATCTCTGCAAACTGATGTCACATATATTCATCGTTGTCTGGAAGCAACAGACAAACAAATAAATGATCTAGACAATCTGCTAGGTCAGCAACCAGACAGGGGTATGAGATCGGGAGTGTTAGACCTGTCACCCATAGGGTGATCTTCCCCCAAATATTTTGCCTGCTTACCTCTTCTTTTTGCTGTATCTTTTTGTTGGCCTTGGGACTATGAGCACTTTACCACTGCTAACCAGTGCTAAAATGCATGTGCTTCTCCCCTAAACATGGTGAAATTGGTATATCCACAATGGTTATATTTAATTTTATTGTAAGTCCCTTGTAGAGTGATATACCATATACCTAGGGCCTGTAATCTAAATGCTACTAGTGGACCTGCAGCACTGGTTGTGCCACCCACACAAGTAGCCTTTCTAACCTGTCTCAGGCCTGCCATTGCATAACCTGGGGTTGCAGTTTAGTGTCACTTCAATGTGGCATTTAAAATCACTTGCCAAGCCTCAAACTACCCTTTTATTACACATAAGTCACCCCTAATGTAGGCCCTAGGTAACCCTAAGGGCAGGGTGCTGTGTAACTAAAAGGTAGGACATGTACTTTAAGTTTTACATGTCCTGGTAGTAACAAATAACCAAATTAGTTTTTCACTACTGTGAGGCCTACTCCTCTCATAGGCTAGCATTGGGAATTCAATAATACACTTTTAAGCTGTAATTTATGATCAGAAAGGAGTAACTGCATCATGGTTTATATCTTTGGATTGGTAATGATTAATCCTCTTTAATAGTAAAGTTGGATTTAACATTGCTATTTTAAAAATGCCACTTTTAGAAAGTGGGCGTTTCTCTTCTCTTACTGCTCTGTGTGCCTTGCAGCCTGTCTCCAATACACAGCAGGGGTGGGTGACAGCTACACTTTGTGTATTCCCTCTAGACAGCCACAAACACAGGAAGGATGGGTGTGACAAAGAACTAATCTGCATTCATCCGTAATCAGATAGCTCTTCCTGGGCAGGAAGAGAGCGAGGGGGAACTGATAGGTACACCTGAATAGGCAGTGCCCTGTTTCCCAAACAAAGGGCTGATTACCCCCTACTGATAGTCTGGAGCTAGGGATGGGATGAACGGGGGACCTGTGCACTTCAAAGGCCTGCTTTGAAGTCACCCCCACTTCAAAGGAATAAACAGGTATAAGTACTGAGGCTCTGACCCTACCAAGACAGGACACTACTGAACCTGTGAAGAACTCTGCCAGGAGGAAAGACTGCTGTGCTACAAGGATTGACACTCTGCTTGACTGCTGCTCTGGAAGAACTGCTTTTTCTGCTTTGCTGTGCTGCCCTGCTGTATGCTGTTCTCTGCCTTGCTGAGGACAAGGACTGGGACCATCTCACCTGAACCCAGAGTGACCCCAAGGGCTTGCTGTCTTGCCCCCTGTTCTGTAGTCTCAGGGCTATCAAAGACTTCCTTCAACCCTGCTACATCACCAGGACTTTGCCATCTGTGAGTCCTGCCCTGCCAAATGGTGCAAATCCAGTCCTGGGCCCTTGAAAGGTGACTTCTGCTGTACGGAACCCTCAAAATCGATGCAGTGACTACTTTGCACTGATCGGAACCGACGCATTGCCCTTCGATGGTGACCCAGGAGATGATCGATGACATCGCTTCAACTAACTGCGCATTTTGACGACCACGGACAGTTCGGCTCGACGATGATGCAGTGCATGCATCTGAAAGGAGTTTGTTGACGAAGCCTTCATCGTCTGCACAGATCGGAACTGACTCAGCGAGTTTTAGACGTCAGTGCTTGCTCCATCCAAGGTACTTTTTCAGCGCGACCTGCATGAGTCCTTAGCCTGTCTGTCCTCCATCGTGGCCAGCCTGAACTTTGGATTTAGCCTGTCCAACGCAACCACAAGTAACCCCTAAGCACTATTTGCTTCTAAGCACTACTTTTTTATTTATTCTTTAAAAATTCATAACTCCAGTTCTACTTATTGGATTTTTGTCGTTTTGGTCTGGTTTTACTCATAAAGTTATTCTCTATTTTCCTAACCCCTTGTGGAGTATTTTTGTGGTGTTTTCCTCTGGTTACTGAGTGAGTGTGTAGCACAAATACTTTACTCATTGCCTCTTTAGATAAGCCTGACTGCTCCGTGCCAAGCTACCAAGTGAGCACAGGTTTTCTTTTAGTTCGTATCTAGCTTACCCTGATCAGAGTGGTGGTTCGTGCTTGGCCAGGGTGCATACGTCTGACAACCAGAAACCTCAGTTCTAACTGGGAGGTAGCACCACAAAGTCACAGAGTTACAATGCCGATCCCACTGGGATAATATCTGGGTTTATGGAATTCAGGAGGATATGGAGGGGGAGATATGATATAATTCTAATTATTCTTCGTACTGCATCTTCTTCATGTCACGTTTTCAGGGGAGGTGGATTTTCAAAGGGCTCATAGACACCAATCCAGACACTCAAATACAACCAATAAGCCGAGAGTAGTTATTGCATGACGTTTGAGATACCAGTATGCAAAGCTCATCCTGGTGACAGCAAAAGAAAATGGAGGCCTATTCAAATATAAGATGTATTGCTTCATATTACAGCTGATTTTCTTTGCACTTCATCCTAGACTGAAAAAAGACAATATTAAATACGATCATTTGGACCCAGTGACTATGGTTGTGAATGTGAATGGGCACACATCCGAATTCAATATAACCAATTTTCTAGATACTATTGGAGCATCATCAATGGATGTCGGAACAATGCAGGGAAGTGAAAACGCACTAGCAGATAAATTTCACAGAGGCCAAAATCCCTCAACAAAAGGTCATGCACTCCATAAGAATCGAAGAATACACTCCTTCATAGGAGATACAACATAGAAGATATTAATGGAGTCTTAGATATTCTTTCTCAAGAACGAGAAAGAGATAAGTCCTGCTCCCCATTGAAAGAACTTATGGCAAAACAGGAAAGACACTGCAACCAAACATATCAATTTATTTTCTTCTGATACTGTACTGTTGTAGACCTTTTTCAGGAAATACACACCCACCATCAAAAGTTGAGAAGCTGAAGAGAGATTGGGCAGTTAGGATGATCAGCAGTTTCCGCACATGCTCTGAAGCCACAACACCAGCTAAAAAAGGATAGCAAAATAACCTCACGAGGAAGTGAAGGGGTCTGCCATGGGCAGATATGTTTTTATAAAGATAAAACTGGTGATCAATCACTTATCATAGACTGAATATATGCACCCAATAGAAATAAGTCCTTTTTCTTACAAAATTGTTTAGAGTGTTATTGGAATTGGCAATGACCAAACTTATTGTGGGTGGAGACTAGTCATAGAAAGGACAGGTCCAATTGACAAGGTTATGCTACAAGATCACATTGCTGTTCATGTGTTAGTGGATATATGGTGACTCAAACATCCCGTAGGCAGGGACTTCACATTTCTTTCTCCAACACATGGTACTTCTTCATTATTATACTTCTTCTTGGTCCTCAGTAAGTAAGTAAGTAATTTTTATTTGCATAGTTAACAAAAACCATTGCAATACAAAAACATGAAGTTTAAAACAATTCTGCATACAATGTTAAAAGATATTTCATAATGTACGTATTTTTCTTTTTAAAAACAATACAGTGACTTAATAGACATTCCACTGGCCAAACAATTTTTTTTTGTTTCAGCTTGTGCTGTTAGTGGTCGAGTTATTTGGTTAAAACCCACTACTTCTCGTCACTTTTTATGCCAGAGATCAATAAAGGTGCTTCTAAATATTTAGAGTACTTAAAAGTTTTATAAAGTGCTTGGTGCCAAGCCCAGTGGGGACAAGTAAAAGGACTGTCCTCATTCAAGCATTCATTATAATATTGCTCTTGGTCCTCAGTGTTTTATAACAGTTTCCCTTTCAGTCGGACATATTGCATATTGTATGGGGGGCTATCACACTATAACGCTATAGCATTGATGTAAGAAATTGGTTCATTAATTTGGTTGGATGTCTCACCACCCCAAGGAATAATTGCAACCCATGTCATGGTGAATCCTTAATATCACTAAATTAACCTGAGCTCAAACCCGTTATATCTATGTCACAGAGCAGAAAAGCTTAACAAAGGGCAATGTTTAAAGTATCGAATCAGAAATAAAGTCAAACTGCACAACAATGACAACCCCAAACAGTGTTAGCAAAATAGTGTAAAATTTAATAAACAAAACAACACAATAGGACAAAAATCCAATAAGGGGAACCGTGATATGAAGATTCCAAAGTTTTAGGTAGAAATAACACCAAGAAGCACAGAGCACTAATGATAGTCAATGGTCAGGGTGGACCAGGACCTAGGTGTAATTAGAGGCTGATCGGGATGGAGCATGGTTAGAAGCACCAACCAGGTTCGCCCTGGTCAAAGACTTTACCTTGTGACTGAGCCCTATAAGACCCAATACACCACAGCTGTTCACTTCTAAAGTTCCCCTAGTCCCCAGGGGAGGCACTTAAAGACTCATAGGATGTCAGGCAGAGGCAACAGCAGGGTACAGTCCAAGTACAGTTGCCCCTGATCAGCTGGGTACTTCCAGGAAAAACACTCTTTCAGTTTTTTGCCTCCCTGTAGCCACACAGGAGGTCTGTCAACTGACCTGTGGAGTTCAAATCTTTGTCCTGGGTACAAGAGAGAGCAGGTACAGTCCTTTAGGACTCCTCTCAGGTCACAGGCAGCATGTCCAGTCCTCTTCTGATCTTTTGCAGATCTAGAAAGTGTTCTGAAGTGGTGCCAAATTTATGCCTAGAGCTAGCAAGGAGGGGGGGGGCGACTCTTGGGCATGCCCTAATAAATGAGGGGAAAGTTCCCAGGGATCACCCTACCACTTTTTCAGTAGTTCCTGTTTGCCTTACTGGAAACCGGTTCCAAATGCCATGTGTCAGGGCATTTTCAAGAAGGCAAAAGTCCTTGGCCACACTAAACTTGGGGTCTGAGTGATGGGGGTGTGTGTAGAGACTGTATATAATAATTCTAGTATCCTCCCATATCTAACCACAAAATCCAGTTTTAAGCAGATACTGCAGCCACAACAAATCCAGAGGCAGACGCTTGTTAGGATAAATGCAGGGTCCTTCAGCAACCAGACAGAGGATACACAAGAATTGTCTCACCATCCTGTTATCTCTTTTCAAGCGTTCCCAAAGTGTTACATGTGGCTCAACAGATTTGTAAAGTAGGATTAGACACTTTAATGTCAAAAGCAGGCCACCAACCCCCACCCTACATAAGATGGAGAGCCAATGCAAATTAGCTTCCAGGAATTTGAGGCAGGCAATGGTAACTGTCTAAACGTTACTTTTTGTTACTGTTTAATAAAAATCTGACTGCACCATTGAATTGGATTTTTAATAACTTTCAAAAAATAGTTGTTTAATTATTTTACTACCTGGTTCTATTCCAGATATACAGTACTAGCATTTACTATCACTCCTGAGTGTTTCACAATGGGCCAGCCAACCTCCCCTCTGTGAAAATAGCTTTTGAGTGCTTGTCACTATTAGGACATGTTAACAATACATTTATAAATGGCCTACTTTTAAATGCCATCCACCCTGCCTTGTGGGGACTTGTTAGTATTTAAAAGGGAGGTTTTGACCTGTCGGAAGGGATTATTTTGACAGGTCGAATTACAGTTTCTACACTGCTCCAGTCTAGCTACAATGGTAGGCCTGAAGCCATGTTTGCACTGGCACTATAGTGCATGGCACAATAAGTGCTGCTGTCCATTAGTGGCATGTAACGTCTAAGCTATTGGGTACATTTTGTACCATATACTAGAGACATATAGGCAAGTAAAAAGTACAGATTTTCCCCATGTTAAAAAGGGGGACCACAGACACTTTACTGCTGGTTAGAGTTGTGAAGCCAGCACAAATATAGAGTCCAGCAAAAAGCAAAAAATGTCGGATGACTACTCAGATTTCCTACAATTGAACTTACTCATATGTCACAGGCCTCTCCCCACTGGACTTTGGAGAACCAGGTCTCCCATTCCCGGCTACAAGAGGAATGCTCATGTATGACTTTACAGAGACTAGAACAAGTAGTCTCCTAACCCGGGTAGTGTTGGCTGCACATAAGGCAACATGGCAAAACCTTCTTATGAGGGACTCGACAATTGGAAAACAAAAGGCCTCAATGAAAAGCAAAAAGATAGAATATACCGTACAGTCACTCACATCAGAATATAACTTGCAATGTCTTTAAAACTACGATGGTGCTTAGAAGCAGAAACATTTGCTTTAATTAAACTATGCACCTCCGTGTCCGAAAAGCCCTAATCAAAGTCAAATGGCAGCATTATGAGTGGGGTGTGAATAAGGGATGAATGCTTGCCTTTCAGCTTTGTCAAAGGGAAATATAAAGGGTCATATTGGCGATTAGAATGCAAAGTGGTGCACTCCTTGCATATCAGGAGGACACCTCAGAAGCTTCTGCATCCATTTGTGAGTCACTATACAATTCACACTGGGCTGTAGATTTGCAAACCAAGAGGGAATATCTAGATTCCATATGGATCCAGGAGGTGGGAAAGGGCTACTAGGCAGAGAGATTTCTTTGGAAGAGATAGGTAAGATATATCAAGTCTAATAACTTGCAAATCTCAAGGTGAAGAGGAGTTCTCTGGAGAACTCTACAAGCCCAAATGCTTTATCAGGCCTTCAAAGAGTTAGAGGCCTCTGAGTTGCTGAGCCCTATATCTAACATTGCTGCCCAAGGAAAGGAAAATCCTGTTGGACTATGGGCCTATTTAAAATGTTGATATAGGGATGCTAGTGAAAGTGTTAGCCAATAGACTCCACAAAGTGATTCCCTCATTGATGCATCCATCCCAAGTGGGCTTTGACTGGGGATGTTCATCAAGGAATCACATGAAAACACTTGCTCACCTTCTGTGGGAGTCCAGAGACGTAAGGAAAAATAGCTTGGCTGTATCATAGGATGTAGAGAAGGCCTTCGATTGGGTCTATTTAAGGTCATGAACAAATTTGGTTTAGAGAAAGCTTTTATACACAAAGTCCGATGCCTATATCGGGAACCAATAGCATAGATTAACTGTTGGTGTTTTTGTCTCGTACCATTTGAAAAAGAGGCACTCGATAGGGATGTCCACTGGCCCCATCACTGCTCCTCTTAGACCTAGAGCCCCTGTATATTGAGCATCCTCACAAATTCAGGATACCCCATCAAGAGCAGGGCTAATCAAATCCTTTCTATATGCGGATGATATACTGATGACAGAACTCAAACCACATATATCTTTTCCTGCACTGATTCCACTTTCTGGGTTAGGGCGGGGCAGAGTCTGAGAGGAGTGGTTCATGCACACTCCAAGTGCGCATGACGGTTTGCCCAGCTGTCTTGGCCCGGCCAAACAGTCATGCGCACTTTGCATGTTCCCCACCAGGCTGAAATACCCAGTCTGGTGGGGGACACGCACAGGCTCCCTGTCTCCATTTGAGCACAGAACCATGGCGCTCAGACCAATCACAACGCTGCACGCAGCATTGTGATTACTTAAGGGAGCCAGTGTGTTTCCATGACTAGCCAGGAAGCAACAACGGAGGAGAGACGGAGGCGGCCGTAAGGAGCTAAGTGTTTTTTTAAAAATGTTTTGTTCCCCCCTTACCCCCGCCCACCACCCCCGTTCCCTGCCAGCCGCCACTGACCCTTGCTGGAGGCCATCACATGGCACATGGACTAAGACCTGTTAGGGTCAGAAGACCACCATGTCTGTGATCATCTTTCAATACACAGTAAGCTTTTTTTTAATGTAGCCCATTTTCCTTAAAAGAAGTGAGGCAGTGTTTAATAAGAAAAGCTTATTTTTTTTTTAAACGTTTGAGTTTGCAGTTGTCACCTGGACCACTGCCTATGCCCCAACATTTTGTTTTTACTTTCTCAAGAGGAAAGAGGTCACCTTCCCTTTAGTAAATGAGTTAACATCTCCTTTGAGTTGACAGTAACTTTTCAATGGTTTTAATGGTTTGCGACCAGACACATCTGACACCAAAGCAGAATTTGGAGTGATGCCCTAAGCACACCCATTCCAAATTGCGATTTGGTACCCATTTCTAAACCCATTTACTTTTCGATAAGCCTTTACTGGATTGCAAAATGGGTTTAGTGAATACTGAAAGGCCATCACAAGAGTTGGAATAGCAAAATGGTTTAGTACATTTGGCCTCAAATCCTTTGCATTTTCCATGAATGGATGGGCCGAAGATTCCGCAATCAAGGTCCCAGGCAGTGGTTGAAGCGGGATGGGTTTGTTGGGAATGACGTTCCCATACTTTTTTAGTTAGGGTAGTGTTCCTATACTTTTTAAAAATAAAAATGTGTCCTAGGAGTGCATGTTCGAAATCAGTTTCCTAATGTAAACAAAGCATCAATGGGTACACATGGCAGCCATCCAGCTTTGTACCAAGCCTTCTTCACAAGGTTCAGCTGGAGATTGACCAGTGAGTGCAGATAGTTGTGTCTGGTGGGAGCGGCGTAGCCGAGTTGACAGCATGCAGGGGCAAGGCAAGTATTGCGCCCCCTAGCCCATGGACTGTTAGCACTTCCTGGCGCAAAATTTTAAAATAACAAAAATTAGTAGTATTTTTTTCTTTTAAAATTCTGCACACCCTAAGAATTTTGCGCCCGCTGAAACTGCCCTTCTGGCCCCGTCCATGCTACGCCACTGTCTGGGGGTTCCCACAGCATTTTATATAAGTTGAAGTTGTCCACCTTGCCACGATATTCCAGAACGGAATGGTCACGGAACAGGAGGCACAGCAAGGTCACTGGAGCAGGCAAGTGGTGCCCTTTTCTTTTTAGTACAGTAGAGACAAATGCACGGTGGGGGAAAGGGCCTGGGACAGAGAGAGAGAGAGAAAGAAGGAGCAGAGAGTATAGGGGTAAAGATCGGGAACTAAAGAAATGAGCAAGAGATTATGAAGCAATCATGTTACAGTTCCCGTGTGTGGCTGGCTGTTAATTTGATCTTTTTTCTGGCTTGCTGGTTCAATCAATTGGCTGGCTGCAACTGTGAAGGCAGTGAAATCCGACAGTTGATTCTGTTGTGTTGGAATAAATATGAAATGTATGTTGCAATGAGATACTTCTGATGATGCACAGGAACATGGGAGCAGGTGTTTATAAATTGTTTCTCAACACAACAAAACACAACATTGATCTGATCCAGTGGCGAAGTTAGTCCTACGGGCACCCGTGGCAGTCTCTGCATTTGCCGCCCCACGGCGGCCGCAGTGAAAGGGGGGGGGGTGCTGGCGAGCATTTACACCATTTGCTGCCCCGTGGCAAACACATTGAGGAGTGGGGGGAGCTTGCTTTTGCCGCCCAAAGACGGAAGGTGATAGCGGGGGGAGGCCGCCGCCCCAAAATCTCATGCCATCGGGGGTGGACTGCCACCCTAGCTACGCCACTGATCTGATCCTTAGAAAATATTGGAAGCGTTTTAAACAAGCATTGGCATAGCCAATAGGTCTCGCTTTTGGGACCTTATAAGTGTTTAGTTATCCAGCACAATATCCTTGGTGCAACAACATCAACTGTTGCATGGCTAAACACTTATAAGGTCCCAAAAGCGAGACCTATTGGCTATGCCAATGCTTGTTTTTCTTGTTGACAATCAAGGGTTAAACTGCCTTGGGGGTTACAGTTCTAACAGCGTCATCTAAGCGCATATGTAGCATATCACTGCTATTGGGCTCTCAGCTAAAAGCTGTTTTTTTTACCATAACAATGCTAGCAGCAGAACGTGTCTGAAGAAATACAGCGGGCTGGTGCCCTTCTTCCTGAGGCCATCTTAGAGGTTGACTTGATTTGGGTAGAGCGCCTGAGGCAACACTATGACGGGCCCTGCATGAACAGCTGCAGCACGTGCTGCAGAGCTGCCCCAGGAGCACTGCCAGTGTTGCAAGCAGTCGTGACCAGGCCCTGCCTTGAACAGGTGCAGCACGTGCTGCAGAGGCGCCCCGGGAGCACTGCCAGTGTTGCAAGCATTCGTGACCCGCACACGCAGGACGGCGCTGGGACATGCCCAGGCTGCCAGCTGCCCTGCACGTGTCCCCGGGAGGCCGCCTGTTCCTGGGTGTGAAGCTCGCCCGTCTGTTTATGCTGCATTTGGCAAGTGGTGCGGAGCGAGTGAGATTTTAATTAGGAGTCTGGCTTTAAGTGGATGGAAGCAAGAGTATTAAGTAGGAGTAATTGTTCCAGTGCAGACCACGTCCTCGTGTACAAACACGGGGACACCTCCTGGGCTGCTGGGGTCTCCGAGAGCCTGAGTATTTGCCCAGGGGGGGCTGCACAAAATCCTGTGATGTTTGGAAGCCAGTGGTGAAGCGCGAGACAGAGTTTAGTGGAGTCAAACGCCCAGTCCGGCAGGCCTTGCGTTGGTGGCCGGGTCATGGGTTTAAATGTCTGCGCGTCTTAATTGAGGAATTAATGGCCTTGTTTTTTATGCTTCAGACGTCCAGCTCGTCATCCTTTGCAGCGTCAGACAGCCCTCAGGGTACACTACAACACTTGGTGCAACGACTTTTCCAGTCAAAAGGATTTATTCGAAATCCATGGACCTCTGCACCGCAGATAATGGCCTTTAAAACAAGCAATGAAAACAAGTAACCTGATACTGGAATGCAGCCTGCCGTCCAGCTGGCACACTGCGCGCCGCTGATGACTGCGCTCGCTCCCGAGACAAATAGGCTATGGGAGGGAACATTTAAAGAGAAGGCGGGACATACCCGAGCCTTTGGCCATTTGCGTGCTTTCTTTTGTGGAAGCCTTACGCAAATGGCTAATCAAATGCGTGGCCGGAAAAAAAAACAACATGAGGAAAGATGTGTGAGATGGAAGTCCTTACAATAAGCCTCACAGTGTCGCGCATGCGCGCTGGCTCAGGCGAGACCTAAAAAGGACTGCAAATAAAAATGTAATGAATTGCCTGTATTGGCATGCACTAATATCAGTACAATAAACGTGTGGTTTGACTATTGAGTCTATCTTATCAATATATATGAGGCCTGCACTGCTTCTGCTGCCCAGGATTGCCACCTGGCAATTTTTGTTTACTGGGATGACCAGTATTTTATTGTCTCTGCTGGTAAGGAAAAATTAGGAGACTATTAAAGCTAGTATCATTCCCCTTACAAACTTTAAACAATAAATATGAGAAGACAGCACTTTACAAAAATGTACTAGAGCTGCTTTAGTGATCCCTGACTGATAATTAAAGTAAAGAAAGGCTTTTACAACTGAATACAGGCGATTCTCTATAAAGTTCCGTTTAAGTCCTCATCAATAAGCTTTATTGGACGGTTAGTCATAAAAGCACATAAAACCAAACATTTGCATCATTAAAATAGACTAAATGATAAAATAATTGAAAACATGTATGAAAGCCGAAGCATCCCAACATACAAGAATATCATTCCTTGGAGGTAAAAAAAGAACACATATTGGCCCCCAAAAAAGGTTTTAGTTTAAGTATTATGTCCGGGCCTTTGCAGTATCTTAAACATGAAAACATGTCTGATATTTTTTTCTGGAAAAGTTGGCAATACTACCTCTGCCAAGCAGATGATTAGTAAATAATGTTTATATTATTCAGTCACTAGTGAAAATGTTGTCTACAGAATGTTATCGGTCACACTCTATCTCCCTTCCCTCTCTCCCTGCCCCACATCACTCCTGAGCACGCTCTTCTTTCTCATCTCACCACAGTCATTCCCCTTTCTTCTGTGACTCCTTTTATCTCCCTTGTAAACTGAACTGAACTTGCAGAGTAACACCAAGATGAGCAGCAGCTCGTCACATTTCTGATTTTTAACATTTTTGATAGAACTTTCTGGCAGTGTTTGGCTTACAATGGTTTTTAACAACAAGTGTGATGCATGTGTGTCACAAGTACCAGGATTAAACATGGCCACATATGAATGTCTCTGATGTGTGCGTCACCTTTGTGCACGTCTATGGATAACGGTATTAAAGTGGGTCAGATGTGGTTTTTAAGATTGAAGTATTTCATCTCATATTCATTAATCAAAGCAAAGGTTCCGTTTATTTATCACAGTGGAGGTGTGTTTGTGTGTCTGTGTGCGTGGCATACTGAGGCTAGCTGTTTCTTTTCTGGTCGTCACCCTTGAGTTTCTAAACTGGTTCTCCCCTTTCTTCTGCTTAATGTGCTGTTCTTGAACCCCTCAAGGCTGCTTTCCTGGATGTTTTAAGTGAAGTCTGCAGATTGAAGAGGACAAAGTAGGGGCAGTGGTGATGACAGAGGAAAATAGATATATGGCAATAAATAGTGCAGCAGGTGAAGTGACCTCGCGTCCAGGGTTGTGAGGGCCTAATGCAGCCAAAATAAAACACAAAATTGACTATCTAACTAGTGAAGGTTGGGCTCTTTTCCTTCTTTGCCTTAGGGCCCTTTGCACCCTTGCAACACAACTGGATGGTAAGAAAATCGAGAATAAGTTTATGGAGTGGAAAGGAGTGAGGCAGAAAGTGGAGCTAGAGGTGTGAGATGGGGGACAAAGATGGAGAGGGAAAGGCATAGGGCGGACAGAATGTGAGTGTGAACATCAGATGCACTGTAAGGTAATCTGCAGAGGTGGGTAAGCCAGCGAAGTAATAGGGAGAGCAGACCCAGAGCCACGCCAAGGATCTAGCTTGGTCCCAAGAAACAGAACACACGCCAAGTCAACAAAATATTTGGCATGTATATTTTGCAACAAATATCCTGTAACAACATGACAAAGACTCTTTCCAATTAAAAAAAAATGTAAAAAGATAGAAGCCTTTGTTTATAAGATTATATCACTACATTAAGTACCTTTAAATAGAAGTAAAGGTTTCCAAACATGAACTTAGAAACATTCAATATCCTCCACCCCTCCCATGAAGAATCCATGGGTGAGCCAAGAGACAAGTATATGTTCTCTATATATGGCCTATATTGTTATACAACAGTATAGTACATTAAACCATATAGAAGAGAGGTTTTTAAACAGCACACATTCTGGACTGAATTCATCAACTGAAATATTTGAAGAATCTCTCAAATGCGATGGCCAAGGATATAGAGTTACAGTGAAGTAGATTGCTTGTCTAGGATAACACAATTTGGATGAGCAGTGGAGCCGAGATCGAACTCGTGTTTGTCGATTAAACATTGTGCAATTCCAGTCACTGGATAGATAGCCCCCACTTTCCCTGTTTTCCTCAAAGGACCGTGATTTATATTTAAAATCAGTGCTCTATGTTAAATAGATAGATCTATCACACCTTGAAATAAGCAGATACCATAAAACTTTCTATAAAAAACTACTAAGTTAGGGGAAGGCAGGGCATGCTTATTTTGGTGCTGATATCATAGCTTCCCATACATAACAAAGATAAGGACTACAGGAAAGTCTCAACATTTCAGTGAAAGCTCGTCAGAATTACCTACTATGACTGACTGGGCCCCAACACCCCCCTCCTTTCAGAAACATATATTGCATAGTACCTTATAATAGCATGCAACCCTTTTAAGAACTGGTATAGACATTATGCGCTTAGTTTTAAATACTCTTGCCTTAAGCAACATGGTTCACAATTTTCACATCCAAATGATGAGTACATCTTTATAGAATCAAGTTTACTGTTCATTATTTTGTAAAACTCGGTTTATTTAGTCAGTTGCAAAACATTGCTGCTTTTGGTACAACTGTTTGTATTGGCATTTGCAACGGCCAATCCATGCACTGTGTTCTAGTAAAAAAAAACACAGAACAAAAGTATCTAAAGGGATTAAATGTACATTTCTGTAGCCGCATTGAAGCCAACTCATTTGTAGACGTTTACTAAATGTTTCAAGCTAGGCCACTGAGCCACAGTTAGAAAGCTACAAATGAAATCTAGGTTCTGGTTATGCAATTTTGTTGTTAATCTGTATCTCCTCTCAAGTAAACTTGCAAAATTAACCAGTGTCAACCCAAAGTCTTTATTATTTAATGTACCAGTTGAAACACTTTTGAAAATTAACTTGAAGGGTGGTTTTATTCTGGCCTGCAACATGCCCAGTTGTTTTTATGAAGATCGCACTGAACCTTACTCATGTCTTGCATAATGCACTAGTACTGCACTAATCCAAGGACTGGCTTCATAACTCAATGGTTAGTACATTCGTGTTTTAACCAGGACTTGCTGGTGCCTTGCACTTTTTTGTGTTTCCATGACTTATTTATATGCTTTCAGAATAATTTAAAACATACATTTCCCATTTCTGTCTCTATCAGTATAAAATGTTTGTTGTCTACAAATTCATATTTTAAACATTCCCTTCCTTAACAGAAAAATTCCTCAGCTCCTACTATTTTATGTGGCTACCAGAAACAGCAGGAGGGCGTTTCTGTTGAAAGACCAGAAATACAGGTCATTATCAGAGCACAGCACCTACCAGGCCAGCAAGGGAACAAGAGAGCTGCCAGATCACAGGCAAAGCAGGACCACCGTGCAGGTCATAGACCACAGCACTACCAAGCCAGCAAGGGAACAGGAGAGCTGCCAGATCTCAGGCAAAGCAGGACCACCGTGCAGGTCACAGACCACAGACCACAGCACTACCAGGCCGGCAAGGGAACAGGAGAGCTGCCAGATCACAGGCAAAGAAGGATACCGTGCAGGCCACAGACCACAGACCTATATCAAACAAGGGGGGGGAGTGAAGAGGTAGTGTCCAAAACGAACATTGGGGGTGGATACGTCCTCCTCTTGAAATGTATCATAAACAACAAGATCCACCCTTAGATAGTTCTACAGAAAATACTTTACTCAAAGGTCATGTGCATTACCTACAATGGTTGGAAGCACATAGTGTTTCTTTAAATACCCCTCACACACCAAAAGGGCCCTTGGTGTCATGCTTCATCATAGGGGTCTTCCCGCCCCGCTGTGGGACGGGCGTGCTACGACCTACGGATACTGCAGGAGCACTGGTATTACAAACTATGTGTGGTGTAGGAATGAGTGAGTGAAAGGGTCAGGAGTGAATGAAAAGTGAGTTAGAAAATACCTGGCTCCTATGGACTAGAACATTTTAATATTCCTTAGAGCCGGTATTGCTAAAAACGTGGGTCGGAGGTATACTGCTTTAATGAGCGATCCCTCCTGTGTGTGTCAACATGTTTCGAAGCGTGCTGCTTCTTCTTCAGGACAAATTACAGATCCCTTCTGCTCTCACATAACTCTTTTGACAATGTCGATTAAGTTACGAAAGTGGTATATGTACAGGTAGTAGATACTACGAGAATAAATGACAGATTTGTCAAGCTCAATATACAATACGCAATAGATATTTCTAAAAGGCAATCTGAAAGAGAAACACAACATTAAAAACGTAAGGTATGCGTTGCATGCCAAGTTCAATGGTGGTGACCTGTAAAAAAGTGACATCTATAGTGCGTATTGTTCTTCTTGGCCATAACCGTGAGGTATTACACTAGTGCTGTGCCCTATAAATGAAAGGACAATACAAGACACACAAACACATAACACAAAACACACACTCTATCTGATGAGTTCCAGGGATGACTTTGCAAAGTTGAAGAGCCGCTAGATGTATAAAACATATCAGATATGGATAAAATGAGGGGAGACGGGGCTTGGATACATACTTGTTTTCTGAAAGGACAATGCCCCATGAGCCTTAGAACGGGGGGGAAAAAGTGCCTGTAGTTGCACTCTGTGGATGGAAAAGATGAGATTAGGTCTTGAACGCCTCAAAATCCATGGCCTCTCATACCTCTGTATCGGCTGTGCCGTACTTACATGAAGCAGGACACTGCCTTGCCCGAATGTCACCTCCCCGCGGCTCCGTCGATACACTGAGACCGCGAGGAGGCTTCTTTATGTAGTGCACTCTGGTTGCTTCCGTTTTACTACTGGACCGCTAACCTGTTTGGAACAGGAGGAAGACAGCGTGATATGCCCCTGAAGGGACCGCTAGTCCAAGGGGATCATATCACGCTGTCTTCCTCCTGTTCCGAGCAGAGTTAGCGATCAATAGTAAATGGAAGCAACCGAAGCTTTACATGCATTTTTACTTCAGGGTCACTAGGAGCAGTTCAGTCAATGCGGACTGACTACCCCTTTTTGGCGGCAATAGGACCAATTGAGTGCACTATATAAAGAAGCCTCCTGGCGGTCTCAGTGTATCGACGGAGCCGCGGGGAGGTGACATTCGGGCAAGGCAGTGTCCTGGTTCATGTAAGTACGGCACAGCCGATACAGAGGTATGAGAGGCCATGGATTTTGAGGCGATCAAGAACTAATCTCATCTTTTCCATCCACAGAGTGCAACTACAGGCACTTTTTTCCCCCCATTCTAAGGCTCATGGGGCATTGTCCTTTCAGAAAACAAGTATGTATCCAAGCCCCGTCTCCCCGCATTTTATCCATATCTGATATGTTTTATACATCTAGAGGCTCTTCAACTTTGCAAAGTCACCCCTGGAACTCATCAGATCGAGTGTGTGTTTTGTGTTATGTGTTTGTGTGTCTTGTATTGTCCTTTCATTTATAGAGCACGGCACTAGTGTAATACCTCACGGTTATGGCCAAGAAGAACAATACGCACTATAGATGTCACTTTTTACAGGTCACCACCATTCAACTTGGCATCCAACGCATACCTTACGTTTTTAATGTTGTGTTTCTCTTTCAGATTGCCTTTTAGAAATATCTATTGGGTATTGTATATTGAGCTTGACAAATCTGTCATTTATTCACGTAGTATCTACTACCTGTACATATACCACTTTCGTAACTTAATCGACATTGTCAAAAGAGTTATGTGAGAGCAGAAGGGACCTGTAATTTGTCCTGAAGAAGAAGCAGCACGCTCGAAACATGTTGCACACACAGGAGGGATCGCTCATTAAAGCAGTATACCTCCGACCCACGTTTTAGCAATACCGGCTCTAAGGAATATTAAAATTTTCTAGTCCATAGGAGCCAGGTATCTTTTAACTCACTTCATTCATCCTGACCCTTTCACTCACTCATTCCTACACCACACACAGTTTGTAATACCAGTGCTCCCGCGCATCCGTAGAGTCGAGCACGCCCGTCCCGCAGCGGGGCGGAAGACCCCTATGATGAAGCATGACACCAAGGGCCCTTGGGTGTGTGAGGGGTATTTAAAGAAACACTATGTGCTTCCAACCATTGTAGGTAATCCACATGACCTTTGAGTAAAGTATTTTCTATAGAACTATCTAAGGGTGGATCTTGTTGTTTATGACACAGACCAAAGACCACAGCACTACCAGGCCAGCAAGGGAACAGGAAAGCTGCCAGATCACAGGCAAAGCAGGACCACCGTGCAGGTCACAGACCACAGCACTACCAGGACAGCAAGGGAACAGGAGAGCTGCCAGATCACAGGCAAAGCAGGACCACCGTGCAGGTCACAGACCACAGACCACAGCGATACCAGGCCAGCAAGGGAACAGGAGAGCTGCCAGATTACAGACACAGCAGGACCACCGTGCACGTCACAGACCACAGCACTACCAGGCCAGCAAGGGAACAGGAGAGCTGCCAGATCACAGGCAAAGCAGGACCACCGTACAGACCACAGACCACAGCAATACCAGACCAGCAAGGGAACAAGAGAGCTGCCATATCACAGACAAAGCAGGACCACCGTGCAGGTCACAGACCACAGCACTACCAGGCCAGCAAGGGAACAGGAGAGCTGCCAGATCACAAACAAAGCAGGACCACCGTGCAGGCCACAGACCACAGCACTACCAGGCCAGCAAGGGAACAGGAGAGCTGCCAGATCACAGGCATAGCAGGACCACCGTGCAGGCCACAGACCACAGCACTACCAGGCCAGCAAGGGAACAGGAGAGCTGCCAGATCACAGGCAAAGCAGGACCACTGTGCAGGCCACAGACCACAGATCACAGAACTACCAGGCCAGCAAGGGAACAGGAGAGCTGCCAGATCACAGGCAAAGCAGGACCACTGTGCAGGTCACAGACCACAGCACTACCAGGCCAGCAAGGGAACCGGAGAGCTGCCAGATCACAGACAAAGCAGGACCACCATGCAGGTCACAGACCACAGACCACAGCACTACCAGGCCAGCAAGGGAACAGGAGAGCTGCCAGATCACAGGCAGCGCAGGACCACCCTGCAGGTCACAGACCACAGACCACAGCACTACCAGGCCAGCAAGGGAACAGGAGAGCTGCCAGATCACAGGTAAAGCAGGACCACCGTACAGAAAACAGACCACAGCACTACCAGGCCAGCAAGGGAACAGGAGAGCTGCCAGATCACAGACCAAGCAGGACCACCGTGCAGGTCACAGACCACAGCACTACCGGGCCAGGAAGGGAACAGGAGAGCTGCCAGATCACAGGCAAAGCAGGACCACCGTGCAGGTCACAGACCACAGCACTACCAAGCCAGCAAGGGAACAGGAGAGCTGCCAGATCACAGGCAAAGCAGGACCACCATGCAGGTCACAGACCACAGACCACAGCACTACCAGGCCAGCAAGGGAACAGGAGAGCTGCCAGATCACAGGCAAAGCAGGACCACCGTGCAGGTCACAGACCACACCACTATCGGGCCAGCAAGGGAACAAGAGAGCTGCCAGATCACAGGCAAAGCTGGACCACCGTACAGACCACAGACCATAGACCACAGCACTACCAGGCCAGCAAGGGAACAGGAGAGCTGCAAGATCACAGACAAAGCAGGACCACCGTGCAGGTCACAGACCACAGCACTACCAGGCCAGCAAGGGAACAGGAGAGCTGCCAGATCACAGGCAAAGCAGGACCACCGTGCAGGTCACAGACCACAGCACTACCAGGCCAGCAAGGGAACAGGAGAGCTGCCAGATCACAGGCAAAGCAGGACCACCGTGCAGGTCACAGACCACACCACTATCAGGCCAGCAAGGGAACAAGAGAGCTGCCAGATCACAGGCAAAGCAGGACCACCGTACAGACCACAGACCATAGACCACAGCACTACCAGGCCAGCAAGGGAACAGGAGAGCTGCAAGATCACAGACAAAGTAGGACCACCGTGCAGGTCACAGACCACAGCACTACCAGGCCAGCAAGGGAACAGGAGAGCTGCCAGATGATAGGCAAAGCAGGACCACTGTGCAGGTCACAGACCACAGCACTACCAGGCCAGCAAGGGAACAGTAGAGCTGCCAGATCACAGACAAAGCAGGACCACCGCGCAGGCCACAGACCAGAGCATTACCAGGCCAGCAAGGGAACAGGAGAGTTGCTAGATCACAGGCAAATCAGGACCACCGTGCAGACCACAGACCACAGCACTACCACGCCAGCAAGGGAACAGGAGAGCTGCCAGATCACGGGGAAAGCAGGACCACCCTGCAGGTCACAGACCACAGCACTACCAGGCCAGCAAGGGAACAGGAGAGCTGCCAGATCACGGGCAAAGCAGGACCACCGCGCAGGCCACAGACCACAGCACTATCAGGCCAGCAAGGGAACAGGAGAGCTGCCAGATCACAGGCAAAGCAGGACCACCGTGCAGGTCACAGACCACAGCACTATCAGGCCAGCAAGGGAACAGGAGAGCTGCCAGATCACGGGCAAAGCAGGACCACCGTGCAGGTCACAGACCACAGCACTACCAGGCCAGCAAGGGAACAGGAGAGCTGCCAGATCACAGGCAAAGCAGGACCACCGTGCAGGTCACAGACCACAGCACTACCAGGCCAGCAAGGGAACAGGAGAGCTGCCAGATCACAGACAAAGCAGGACCACCGTGCAGGTCACAGACCACAGACCACAGCACTACCAGGCCAGCAAGGGAATAGGAGAGCTGCCAGATCACAGGCAAAGCAGGACCACCGTGCAGGTCACAGACCACAGACCACAGCACTACCAGGCCAGCAAGGGAACAGGAGAGCTGCCAGATCACAGACAAAGCAGGACCACCGCGCAGGCCACAGACCAGAGCATTACTAGGCCAGCAAGGGAACAGGAGAGTTGCTAGATCACAGGCAAATCAGGACCACCGTGCAGACCACAGACCACAGCACTACCAGGCCAGCAAGGGAACAGGAGAGCTGCCAGATCACGGGGAAAGCAGGACCACCCTGCAGGTCACAGACCACAGACCACAGCACTACCAGGCCAGCAAGGGAACAGGAGAGCTGCCAGATCACGGGCAAAGCAGGACCACCGCGCAGGCCACAGACCACAGCACTATCAGGCCAGCAAGGGAACAGGAGAGCTGCCAGATCACAGGCAAAGCAGGACCACCGTGCAGGTCACAGACCACAGCACTATCAGGCCAGCAAGGGAACAGGAGAGCTGCCAGATCACGGGCAAAGCAGGACCACCGTGCAGGTCACAGACCACAGCACTACCAGGCCAGCAAGGGAACAGGAGAGCTGCCAGATCACAGGCAAAGCAGGACCACCATGCAGGTCACAGACCACAGCACTACCAGGCCAGCAAGGGAACAGGAGAGCTGCCAGATCACAGACAAAGCAGGACCACCGTGCAGGTCACAGACCACAGACCACAGCACTACCAGGCCAGCAAGGGAATAGGAGAGCTGCCAGATCACAGGCAAAGCAGGACCACCGTGCAGGTCACAGACCACAGACCAACGCACTACCAGGCCAGCAAGGGAACAGGAGAGCTGCCAGATCACAGTCAAAGCAGGACCACCGTCTAAGACCACAGACCACAGCACTACCAGGCCAGCAAGGGAACAGGAGAGCTGCCAGATCACAAACAAAGCAGGACCACCGTGCAGGTCACAGACCACAGACCACAGCACTACCAGGCCAGCAAGGGAACAGGAGAGCTGCCAGATCACGGGCAAAGCAGGACCACCGCGCAGGCCACAGACCACAGACCTACCAGGCCAGCAAGGGAACAGGAGAGCTGCCAGATCACGGGCAAAGCAGGACCACCCTGCAGCTCACAGACCACAGCACTACCAGGCCAGCAAGGGAACAGGAGAGCTGCCAGATCACAGGCAAAGCAGGACCACCGTGCAGGTCACAGACCACAGACCACAGCACTACCAGGCCAGCAAGGGAACAGGAGAGCTGCCAGATCACAGGCAAAGCAGGACCACCGTGCAGGTCATAGACCACAGACCACAGCACTACCTGGCCAGCAAGGGAACAGGAGAGCTGCCAGATCACAGACAAAGCAGGACCACTGTGCAGGTCACAGACCACAGCACTACCAGGTCAGCAAGGGAACAGGACAGCTGCCAGATCACAGGCAAAGTAGGACCACCGTGCAGGTCACAGACCACAGAACTACCAGGCCAGCAAGGGAAGAAGAGAGCTGCCAGATCACGGGCAAAGCACCACCACCATGCAGGCCACAGACCACAGCTCTACCAGGCCAGAAAGGGAACAGGAGAGCTGCCAGATCACAGGCAAAGCAGGACCACCGTGCAGGCCACAGACCACAGCACTACCAGGTTAGCAAGGGAACAGGAGAGCTGCCAGATCACAGGCAAAGCAGGACCACTGTGCAGGTCACAGACCACAGACCACAGCACTACCAGGCCAGCAAGGGAACAGGAGAGCTGCCAGATCACAGACAAAGCAGGACCACCGTGCAGGTCACAGACCACAGCACTACCAGGCCAGCAAGGGAACAGGAGACCTCCGAGGTCAAAGGCAAAGCAGGGCCACCGTGCAGGCCACAGACCACAGCACTATCAGGCCAGCAAGGGAACAGGAGTGCTGCCAGATCACAGGCAAAGCAGGACCACCGTGCAGGTCACATACCACAGCACTACCAGGCCAGCAAGGGAACAGGAGAGCTGCCAGATCAGAGACAAAGCAGGACCACCGTGCAGGTCACAGACCACAGACCACAGCACTACCAGGCCAGCAAGGGAACAGGAGAGCTGCCAGATCACAGGCAAAGCAGGACCACCGTGCAGGTCACAGACCACAGTCACTACATGATGTCTGAAAGTAGGGCTGCAGGCCAAATCCGAGCTCACTGCCGACTTACCACAAAGGTTGCTTGTTGTCTAAATTAGAAGCTTGGAAGTCACAACTTCCTACAGCACGTCTACACTTACCTGTGTGAAGGCAAAGGGTCGTAAACTCAAGTCATGAGGCTCTCAATCGTCTCACCTCAAATCATGTTGAGACCTGCCCCTTAATAGAAATGATTTAGTAATCCTTTTCACAGCTATACTACTACTGTAAAGCATCTAATATTAATGCTTTACTGGTTTGTGTCACATTCTAGGGTTGCCAATGGAGCAGCAAGATTTGAATGCTCCATAATATTACTAATCCAATGTTAATCGATGTGCTGATACATTCATTCATGTGGTAATATGTGGCAGTATATACATATATAAGGAAGCCACATTCATATATTCTTAGTCTAATCCTTAGTTTATGATGTACTTGTGTTAATCAAATGTATTGTGAACATTGGCCTTACTGCAAGTAGGCCCAGTGCTTTAAATAGGCCGGTACTCACTGGTACGGAGTACCAGCACTTTTTTATTTTCTCCCCTTGAGTGCCGGGACCTCTCCACGGACAAGGAGAGCACTGGTACTCATAGGGGCCTGTCTAGGGGACGCAGTTGGTGCTGCGCTCATTAACTCCTTCTTTTGCACATCCTGCAGGGGTTAAAGGCTAAGCGTGCCTTTCAGACCCAGCTGAAGCATGGGCTGAGCTGATACAAGAGCACCAGAACTTCCTCTGCAGTAGGATACAGCTTTACGTGTGCCGCTGTAGAAGTTATGAGAGGAGCAGTAAGGCTGTGGCTGCAAGGTGTTTCCTTTATCTTTTAGAGCGGGTAGAAATGTTACCTTTATAACCTAATGGGCATGGGTGTGGGACGCATTGTTCAGGGCAATACAGCTTTTTAGCATGCCCATTGTTTTAAATGCCTGCAAATCTTCGCCCATCAGCAATTTAAATGAAAGGTATTTGTGTGAAAGAAAATATCAGCCCTCTCCATCAATTTCCTGGATTAACCTCAAAGAAAATCGACATAAAAGGCAAATTAAATGTTCTTTTTAACTTTTTACAAGTGACAACTTCTTGCTTCAGATGAAAAACCAGACCTAAACCAATTGTGACAGGAAGCTCAATTTAAGGTGTGATGCTTTCATACAGTTATGGATTTTAGCTGGCAATCCTTTGCATTTTGGGATTTGTAGTTTCTTTTTCTCATTCTAAGTAAGAGATTTTTGAAATATCAGCAGGCAAAGCATGTATTGTAAAAATCAGGAACAGACTGAACATGTCACATAGTTTGGTGACACTTGGGAACCACTAAGCCCCAACTCACATATTTTGTGAGAGACCACACACATCATTCATAAAACAAATATCAATGATAAACATTGTTTTGGCTTTTTGATGTTGAACACGGAATCCTTTCAGGGCACTGCTTCTGGTGTAGGCTCTATGCATTCATCTATGCTGTCAGTAAATCCTTCTCTCTCTGGCATCTGTTTAGATAAGGGATAAGATCAAAGCTGGCAGAGCATGCCTCCTCCACACTAGAGGCCCTGCTGATGCACAAAGTGGAAACCTTATTCAGGAATCTAGAATTAAATTAATGCGTTCATGATTAAAAAAAACTGCAGCACTAGTATTGATTTCTTAGCATTCCATTTATCGATAAACATTTGCTAAAGAATGGTAAACTTCATAGGTGATTTGCAGCAGCCAAATCATCTCCTAAGTATCTCTGTTCCAATGAAACACACCTGTGGCAGTCTCTGAAAATGTTTCAAAATACAAACACGCACTTTGTACAAAATGCCACCCCAGACTTAGTGCTGTACCTCTTAAAATGTGTAAGAGCCTCAATATCTGGCTGTGCATGTGTAAGAGAACGTGCAAGAGAGAAAGTAAAAGCAAAAAGTGCGTGAGTTTGAAAGTGTGGATATGACTGTGAGAATGGAAACGTGTGTTTCTGTGAAACTAAATGTGATTCAGAGAGTATGATATGGGCGTTTAAGTGTGTTTAAGTGTGTTTGAAAGAGGGCAAATGTATTTAGACTTTTTCAGCGTGTAGGAAATGTATGCGTTAACAGTCCGTCTCTGTCTTTTTAGAAACATTTTGTGATGTTTTGTGATTATTTTGTGAAGTTTTGTGAATTTCTGTAAGAAAATGCCAGCTTTGTGAACAAATGATGAAGCGGTTTACCATTCAAAAGACAATGTAGAGTTGAGGGAGTCAACAAATTAACATGGAGAGCTGAGACAAGGGTCTGGCTTGGATCTTAGAGCCCTTTCTCGAGCCGAGCCCTGGAAACGTTTGCAATGTTAATCATTCAAAAACATCACGTAAAATAGGATAAAGTCTCTTCAAAATTAAAAAAGGTATATTGCTTTAATAAGTCATATTTTAGGTTTAGCGAGAGGTAATGAAGAAAAAAGGGAATTGGAAAAATAAAATATTTGCCCAAGATCACAGAGTTTGGTTAAGTGGGGAAGCCGGGATTAATCCCAAGTTTTTTTGTTTCACTTTGTACATATCAGACACTAAATGGATATCTATTTGTCTCTCTTTTTTATGTCAAATACTAAATGCTTTGATTTAACTTTGTGCATAAGGATCCAACGAGCATGGCAGGCAGGGGCCACATGAAAGCTCGGCTCATTTTGGGCTCGAGGGGTCGGGGAACCTTAAGCTGAGTCAGAGCCCGGCATCTGGCTGGAGCCTAGCTCAACCTTTAAGACACTTGTCCGCCTCTAGATAAATGTATTTTAAAAATGGCTACTCATAAGACCAACACTAGTTTTATTAATTGGGCAAGGCCCAAGGTTTAGCAGCAGAAAAAGGGCGCATTCGGAAAGAGAAAAGTTGGAACTTATTTATTTTAAAATCTCCGCCCCCAAAGACAAATGTGATATTAACTTTATTCTGCCTTGCTTAACGGATCACAACAGGCTGTATTTCAAAATATCGCCTAGTGCAGAGATCTTTGTGTGTCCAGTAAATTCCTGGGTACAATGGCACTTTAATAACTCTGGTGATTAATGTACTTGCCTGTGCCTGTGTCTATTTTAATCAAAGGTTCGACTCAACATAAAATTGCATAGAGGTGCCTGCTGTAAAGCACAGCATAAAACATGCAGATCAAGGAATTGTTTTTTTATGTAGATAGCTCAGTTGGCTACTGGTTTTGTTGCAAAGATCTTGTATTACCTGCAAGCCACAAATTACTATCCTTGTCATATGGCTTAGTGACTTATGATCCTGCATCAAGGGTACGCATGCAAATGACAAGGAAAATGTTTGGAAATTGCTGTCTTTTCCTCAATATTTTAATATTCTAAGGTTGCTAAAAAAGGGTTACTTCGTAGTAAGTACTATATAAATGTTTTTTTAATGGAATGGTGCACCAGGAAGATAATCCACTTTCCAATAAGATTCAAAACAAGGCGTCTTTATGGTAACAAATCCATTTCTTTATTTTCTTCTTTATCGTAGAGAATATAAAACACAAGTCATCCAGCCAATGAGTTTCGTTCAGGAAAAGCAATTTTTCTGAACTTCCTCAGGGCTCATAAATTTCAGCTTGAAATTAGTGGCAAGCCTCCTGCTTGGGTGAGTGTCCAAAATTGACATAGATTCCTTATAGGTTATATCTAATATTCACCTTCAAATCCATGTCACTTTGTGCCACAAAATTGCTTTGTACGCACATAGACGGGGAATGTGCTCCCATATAATTTCCGGGTAATATGAGTAAGTCGCCCTCCGCGGGATTCAGAATACCTACTATATAAATGGGTATTAGTGTAATAGCTCATTGACAGCTACATTAGACATTCTTACAATGCATGCATATTCTTTGCATGCAAAGCTTAGAAAGGTAAAAAAACATATCTCCGCCTGCCCCTGGCCCTGCCCTTTACCCACCCCAAACTCCACCCCTAGTCCACTGCTCCTTTGGTGAGTACTTGCACTCATTTTTTCCATTTAAAGCACTGAGTAGGGCTCAGTTGACCAAACATTATAATTGTGATGTTCTTTCAAAATACTTTCATGTTTTCCTTTTGTTGCAGGTGCTTTATCACTCTTCGTGTTGCAAGAAAAGTTCTGTGTGTGTTTTAGGAAAGTTATTGCAAATCTAATTATATACTTGCTATGCTTTACGTGGTGTGTTGAAATGAGAAAGATCCTTCTGTACTAGTCGGACCACACTACTGATGACACCAAAGTCTTGCAGCTGTGAGAGCCTTTGTCCGGGGACGGGAAAGTAAGGAGTATACCTGTTCCCAGAAGACGGTGTCATCTGAATGGCTGCATCCAGAGGGAGTTGGGCAGAAGAACTTTCTAGAGAATGTTGCTTGGTTTAATTGTGTGTTTATTAGAATAGTTTAGCAGATCCTGTCCTGACTTCGCTGAGGGAAGATTTTTCCCCAACTCTGTTGGTTTTTCCCTATTCCTAGTTTTTGAGTTTTACTCTTGAACACCTATGCCTATTTCATCTGAACCTTAATTTGGTCCATCATATGCTAAAAACGTTTGCTTCAAGTTTCTTTATGGGACTTATATAGTGACTTTGTGCTTGGCTGAGTTGTGCATTTGCATTTATATAATATCCAAATTCAGGTTGAATGATCAAATTCATACATAGGTTTATTTGATAAACTGGTGTACCAATTTGAGTAAATGTGTAACGTTGATTAATCCATTAATAAACGTTCATAGTTTGGACACCATCCTCTCTGTTGTTCTTGTGGAGCCAAATTGGTTTCACTGTAATTGAATTTTGGTGCTGATGCTAGCTTCTTTCATACACTTCCAGTTGATAATAAAAGGTCCATGCAACCAGTGGTGTAACCTGTTTGACAATTACACCAGATCCAACATGTACAGAAAGATGCGCTGGATCATTACCATTTATCCAATCAAATTTTCATGGTCTAACTCTAACCAATAGTATCGAGCTCTGGCGTTAAAATAGTAACATGAATCCTTCTTCTATTGAGTTGTTGCAAATTTCCACACTTCACTTCAACCAGTATTTCGAGTAACTTTTGAGTTTTATTGCAGTGCCTGTTGTAACTTTTATTATTAGACAATTATTTATGTAGAAGCTTCAGTGGCTTGAGAAGAAAAATGCTTCAGCCACGTCGGTTTAAACAGCACTCAAGACTCCAGGCTCCAGTGATAACTGCATATCTGGGTTTTGCAAGCAGAACAAGTGAAAGTGACAGGGTACCCTAGAAGAAGAAAAGTGTGAATTTTGAAGATGACATGCAAGTGTTGCTAAATGCCTGTTGCAACAAAGGCAATCTTATATTACTCCCTGGAAATAACTTTGCAGGGGAAACAGATCAAATTGATTATCCAGATTACTGGTAATATTCCAAAAGTGCATGTAAAGAATATCCATGGCTCAGCATCCAGTGGGAAGCTTGGATGTAAAGTGTGCAGGGAGCTTCCAAATCTTCCAATAGAAGCAAGTCAGGGGGTGCATTCATCATTGGAATGGGTATATAGCTCATTCAGTCCAAATGGCATCCAAGCTGCAAATTTGTCTTTGGGAAAAACTATTTCTGCATAGCAACACTCTTGTTGCTTGAAAGCACTGACTATTTCTGAAGTGAGGGATGAATGGTGAAGAGTTAAGCAGAATTTTACATCTCAATAACAGTTGCGTTGACATAATCACCACCTTGTTGGCAGAATGAGGCCAAGGCTGATTCACTGTGTCTTGCAGAATGAGTCAAAAAGTAGTCTAATGATAGATAAATCCACCACATTTATTAAATTCACCACATTAATGATTTATAAAAGAGAATACAGAAGGAGCCACTGACCTTTTTCCTAGACCTGCGGAGTTACCGAGCACAGTAGCAGAAAGCATCTTAGATGTTTTACTGGTATGCTTATAGCCGCATGGTTTTACTGAGGAGTATTTAAAAATGCATTTGGTTCAGCTAGTAACGGATAGTGTTTCTAATATGATAGGTAGGGAATGTGTTGTGGCACTTCTTCTAAAACCCAAAAAATCCAAAGTGGAGTATAAGACACTGTGCTAACTGCGAGTTTAAGCTTACCATGGATGATGTTAATAGAAAAGTCACTGCCGTTGATCCACTTTAATAAGATATATACAACGTACCATGCCTCAGCCAAAAATCTGCCGAGGTAGAAGTAAGAGTTCTGGCAATTGAAAAAGTACTAGATGTGCACTGGGTGTCAAGGGAAATTTCAATGAGAGCTATTTGGAATAACTGTACTGAACTATCTAAACTTTTTTATGGAGTCTTCCCAAGACTCCGTGAGGAATGATATTGAGCGCAATAAAATGCTGGTTTAAACTAATTGCCAACCCCTATGCAAGTCATTGAAAATATTGTCATATTATATGATGCTTTGACAGAATTGGATATCCTGTCCAGAATGCTGCAACAACATGACATGACCATGTATGAGGCCAATCAATTAATCCAGATGAAGATTTTAATGTTTACGTCAATGGCAGATTTATCTGGGCCATTTGCTAAAGCTGCATTGAATGATGTTGAACAAATGCAGTTCAATTGTGTATTACTTCAGCAAACTAGAACAAAGGTGTGTAGTTATCAACAGAGCACACTTCTTTAGGAGCTTAGCAAATAACCTCTGAAGAAGGATGAAATGTCTAATGCAGGAAATCTTTCTAGAAATACAACTATAGACAATGGTGTACAAAGAGTTGATACATGCAATGAAACTGCTATAACCAGTGTATTGGAAAAATCCAGTAGATATCTTGTATGGTGAGACGAATTACCAAACCATTGTAGCAAGTTACGTATATTTAGTAAGCAGTACATCGTTTCTTTCGGAGAGTACAAACAAAATGTGTTCCTATCACTGTGCAATAGAATGTCTTTCAGTTGTCTGTCTTCTATGATATTCACAAAAAATCATAGACCCTCCCGTAAAAAGTTTTAAACCAGAACTGTATGTTAAAAAATTATTTGAAAAAGGAAGAAGTGCTATTGATAAAAACTGCATGATTCGAAAACAAATATTCAATGATTCCACATTTACGTGCATTTGGGACAGTCTATGATTGGAAACATACCCCACTTTGTGTGTTTAATTTAATATCAATAATCAATGTGCTAATCATCAAATAAATATGTATACCAATCTGTTTGACTTGCACTGAAAATTTGTGAGCAATTTCTGCTCTAGTAAAGGCCAACCGAATACTAAACGTTGGGTATTGTGCTCTCTTGCCATGCCTTGACCATGCCCCACTGACAGAATCTCCAGTATCACCACTTCCTCTTGCACTTTTGTGTCCTAGAACACAATTCCGAAACTTTATTTTGCACTTCAACCACTGGTCCCAGGTACTTAATGCCTAACCTCTGATTAGTGTATATCTGGTCTTGGGAACATGGAGTAGGAAAGTGGAGTCGTATTATAGGCCCCTTTCCGTGTTTATTGACTAGGGCTGATTCATAAAGGGCCTCCGCACTCATGGCGGAGGCCCCGCAGTCATGGCAGAGGCCCACACTCATGGCGGGACCACCGCAATGAGAAACTGCAATGCAGAGGTCCCACCACGAGTGCTGCCCCCGCCACGAGTGCAAGCCCCCCGCCACGAGTGCAGGACCTCTGTCACCAGTGTGTTTCCCTTTGTGAATCGGGCCCTCTGTTTGTAATGCTGTTTACAGACTAATTAGTGAATGAGGCAAATAGTCTTAAGTATAATCTGCTCCTTCACCGGTATTCAATGAAGCGACAATACGGCTTGGTAATGTCATCATGGCTGATTTATCAAAAAAGGTTACAAGTCCCCTGCAATTTCTACTAAAGTAGTCATGCGAGTAACTGGAAAATTAAAATATCCCCCATTTTTGGCCATCAATTTAAGGCACTGAATGAGGAGGCAAGTGAGTCTGACTGCCCATAGAAGTGTACAGTAGGGGCATGTTCGGTGTGAGGGGATGTTGTCCGCCTAAGATTATATTTTGTTTTAAAAAAACAAGTAGTCCATTTATAGAACAATCTTTTGTTTATCGTTAGTGAAATCTCTTCCAGGAGCTTCTTAAGTGATACCAATCTAGAAACATAAGGTGATGCCAGATTGCTGAGTCTGACCGTCCCTGGAGTGTTTTGTAGGGTTTCCTTCTTTCCTACCTTCCTTCCCTTTCCCTCTTTCTCTTCATTCTTTCTCTCAACCCCATTTTTCTATTTTTCCACCTCCTTCATTTTTGTTTCCTTTTTTGGCTCTCCCTTCCCCTCTGTATTTACCTCTCTCTCTTCTTTCCTGCCAATTTTCATTTGTCTTTCATTGTCTCCCTGCCCCCTCCGCTCTGTTTAGCTTGCCTCCCACATCCCCCAGCTGTTAGTTCTGTCATGACACCCCTGTGAACAGTCATTTATTGGCTTCTGCCTCAAGGGGTCCATAAAGCAATAATTGCACTCTTTTTATCATATTAATATATTTTATTGTACCTTTTTACCTCGATTGTATGTAAATTTGTATTTAATAGTCTTTTTTATGCCATTTAATTATAGCAAAATAAAGAATATATTGATTGATTGGTTGATTGAATGCGTCTAGGTGTGATACAGCCTGCAAAGCCAACAGGCCCAATTGCAGCCTCCACTGTAGCTGGCGAAGTGTGGCCTTCACTGCGCCACTTGAAGTACAAGCTGGAGTGTCAAACACCTTTGTTCGAGGCAGGGGCACATAGCTTTCTCAAATGAGGCTAATGAGCAGCGGCGTCACTAGGGGGATGCGGACCGCACCGGGTGACACCATCACATGGGGTGACACCGTGAGCCTCTGCTTTAAATCGCTACATAAATCAGGAGGAACCCGTTGGGTTCCTCCTGATTTATGTAGCGGTTTAAAGCAGAGGCTCACGGTGTCACCCCATGTGATGGTGTCACCCGCCCCGTTGCGGTCCGCACCCCCCGCACCCTCGGACTCGGGAGTTACCGCACTGGGTGACACCAACCCTAGTGACGCCACTGCTAATGAGCCTTCAAAGTCAGCTGTATGTTTAGAAATCACAGAAAATGTGATTTGATGCTCACTGCTCAGTTTGTATTTTATATTTTTTAATGGGGAGCAATGAAAACGAAGACGCTGTTGATCATGGCAGTAGGTGAGTCAAGCATGTGTTTCCAAGAGTTCACGGTCTCAGGTGCTCATGTAGATCACTTGCTAAAGGCAGAACATTGTGGTGATCAGATTACCGCGCATTCCTGCTATCAACAAATTCATGGTCATGTAATATTTCTATATGAGGTCATAGAAATCTTATAAATGAATACTACCAGCCCAGACCGCTTGGCGGAAAGGCATAAAAACAAATACAGAAAAAATTAAGGAATAGAGGGTGTGGCATTAGTACTTGGTGTGTGGAACATTTTGACCCCTTTAATAGCAGTGAGAACCGCTTGATTCCAGTAACATAACTACTGCATCAGAATGCCACCGGAAATATAACTGATGCATGAAATTATATTTTATTTCAAGTACAGGCTGGGAGATAGCTAGACATTTTCCAAACGAACATTTTCATAGACAAGAATGTGAGGTTTTTTCCACACTTCTAATTTTTTCTGATTGGCATTTGACAAGTGAAGTGAGATCTATTTTGCATTCTCCAGGGATTTGAGCAAAGATTTTCTGTCAGGTGATGCAAAACTTGACAAACACTGTGTCTAACCGAGAGCGAAGGTGATAATTAACATTAATGAAAAGCATATGTGAGAGGACCGGTGCAAGATTGTTGTGAATCAGAGTCTATATTTATTTACAGTCTATATGGGGCAATGTCACCAGGAAATGTTTAGGTAAAGTTTAGTGAGGCTTGTTTTCAAGAACTCTCAATTGAGCAAAATTGAACACAATGATTGTCAGACTTTGTTCACCTTTTGAAAATGTGTTAGGTTTATGACTTGTGAATTAGTGAAGATTTAAAAAGTTGAAAATAGAAGATATGCATACATCGAAAAAAACAGCAATACCGGCCACAAATGGGCAAAGCAACATTAAGGAAAACAGCTACTCTCCTAAGCTACTTCAGGCTGTCAAATACAAATGAAGCAGGCATTGGAAAGCCAATAGTCCTGGCCTGTGAAAGCTACTAGTTCAGCCAAATTTCTTTTGCCCTAGATGGCTCCGCAGATGGGTGTACATCCATTGAGGCCATCTTTGAATATTATTACTTATTAATTAAGAAAATACCTTCTTAAGATGACTGCTCACCTAAAGCAGCGGATGACAGTCCGAGCACACGGGGGCTGGAGGTTAAATGGGCGCTGGGAGGATGGGGCTGTTTTTAATAAAAGGTAGTGCATCTACAAGGGAGGGCAGGAAGAGATAGAGAGGGAGAGAAAATAGTCCCTCATATGCCCCCCAATGAAAGGTCTGCTGTCAGAAGTGGAAGGATACATGCATCCAAACAACACACAGTGAGACTAAAATGCTCTTTGCATGGGAGAACTCACAAAAACAGGGAACAAGGCCAGCACATCATGAGCAGGGATGTGATTTACACAAGAAAGCCAATCAATCATGAATAGGGCTCCCGGTTTTATGGTATTTATTTTTTTGTCATTTCCGTCTGTATTTATCCATATTTATTTTTTGGGCATTTTATCTGTATTTATCCACATTTATTTTTCCCACAAGTAAAAGACGACGCTGCATCTAGTACTTTTCCACATTTATTTAAATTGACTATGCACACATGCACTCGTTTGTTATTGGTCAACACAATACATTCATCTGAAAACTTTGCCATTCACAGAATGTCCCAAATACGACTAAAAGTGCTATCAAAAGCCATTTGCCTCAGAGCCTTGCAGTTTCTGTCATTCGCACAGAGTGCCACATCCTCTCCCACACTGAACACCATACTGCCCCACTGAGAGAACCTCACACTGCCTTCAGATACAACCCAATTGTGCCCCACTATAAACACCTGGAAGCAACTCAATTCAAATTATGCACTAGACAAGAGCAATATGCTGCCTGAAAAAGCATGTCTGTCTGTGCCCAACACTGCTTTCTAAACTGCACGTTATCATTTTTGAATTGGGAAAAATATCGGGATTTTCCATACCCTAACTGACACAGATTGCACAGTGAGGGTGGCTTGCACTTTACTGTTTCCTTATAATTCCATGGTTATTAATATTTTAGTTTTTGCCATTGTCAGCTTGAGATCCTGACCGCAATTATGGCCAGACACACAGGGGCAAGGGATGCACTAAGAGAAAAAAGAAACCCCATTTTAACAGTACAGGTTTGACTGAACTCTGTTCACAGTAGAGTATAAATCGGCACCAGGGGTGGGCTTCTAAGCAAAAACTTTAAGCCCCTCCATTTATTTTTTCTTACTTTTTACAAAAGATTTTAGACCCCTTTAAGACAAGTGTTTGTGGATTGTCCTAATTATTGAAGAGTTAACGCATGATCCAGAAATAATATTTTTCTTGGAGTGTGTTTTTCATTTAATAATTTAACATATATGATACATAGCTGGAACCCAGTAAAAATTACTTAAGTGCAGGCACTTTCTTGAAGCAAGTTAAGGTACGGTGCCACCAGCAGGAGGCAGCATAGGAAACAATGTCACAGCTGGGGACTATAATTATTACCCTTTTGTCGGGAGTGCGGAATGATACGTATTTGCCTGGGACTTTATAAATCCTTGCACCGTTCATGGATCTGTGCCTTCTAAGGTATAATTTTAGTTGATCATAATAGTCTTTGGAAAACCATCAGTTTTGTTGAAATGAATTATGGAATTGATGCAAACCCACGGCATTTCAGTAAATAGCATATATAATCAGGCAGTTGGACTGCTGCGCCAGGTAAGATAATGTCAGAGCGAAGATAATTTTCATCAACTTCTTGTTTTTGAAAACACCTGCTTCCTGATAGATGGATGAGCTTTACCAAGTCAACATAAAAGTGATGGTCGAATCCAATTTATGAATTATTATGAAAAAGGGAAACACCATTAGAGAATGTATCCAGTAGGCCAGAGTTCACGTCCCCCTCTGCGCAGTTTAGTTTCTACCTTGTGTGTTTTGTGTTTTATGAAACGCTGCGTAGATAAGGGTCTGGAATGGTAACAGAAGGGCACACTGTGTGCATACCGCGTGAACTGTACAACCAGAGGAGTTACGCTGACACAGTTTACAGAGTTCACTTTCTCCACTTGAACTTTGCCCTACTTGGCAGGCGTACAGTTCCAGAGCCGAAGCTAAGGTAGCGTTGAGGGATAAGCTTGACTTTATAGACTCAGCTGGAGCGTTTCACAATACCTCCCCCCTACGTCGTGTGTGTCAGCCCGGGCCGAGACAGCTTCCCGGGCACACACATAGTTTTTGAGCTGCCAGCCGCACCCGAGTACTTCACAGGTCTTTAAAAGACCATTCACTTGCTAACGAGGCTTTGTTGTAAATACTGATAATACCAGAGGCGATACTTACTCTGTGAGCAATCACCATACCATCCTGCTGTTTTGCAACTCTCTGCTGGAGCACGGCAGCGCCACAAAATGTGCTAGTATTTTCCTGTTTTTACATATAAATACAGACAAAGGAAAACTTGTTTTCCGTCTGTACTTATATGTAAAAATCCGTTTAAACGGAAAACCGGGAGCCCTAATCATGAATAAAGGGCTGATCCAATGGTCACCCATTGTCTGGTATTGCTCACAGTAGGTCTTTCACAACAAACGGCTAAAGAAGTCAGTAGGTGAGACCTACATTTTTGTTTTTGTGCATAGAATGTAGTTCTCACCAGAACCATTACATATAGAATCTAAAAGTTGTTTTTGTTCAGATTTCGAAGAATATATATAACATCTTAAAATCAAAAGATATCAATAGAATTATAAGTTATCACAAAATAACAGGAGAATACACATTTTTGGCCTGACTTTACATTGTTGCTGTTTGCACACATATTGATTTCAATATACACATGATGGTCAGGCTTCTGCAGTAAGGGACAGCGGGATAGTTTTCCAAGCTAGCAGCAATACTGATATCCTAACTATTGACAAATCCAGCCACACTGTATCATAGCCCACCCATGTTCATGCGACAACCTTCTTTCTCACACAGAAGAGGGCCCGATGTTGAAGTAACTCATATGATGTTGATGAAGGTTTGATGTCCTTTTAGATATATGGGATTCTTACCACATGCTCTTAATACGTCTCTTCCCTCCAAATGTAGCACTTGGAATTTAGGCAGGAAACAATCACAAGAGCATCTATCATTTGGTTGTCTGTCCATATATTACTTTAGTAGGTATGCTATTGACTTTTAACATGTATGCATCTATCTCTCTTTTTAAAAGGACTTTATTCCAGAATGCCTTGTACATGAAGCAAAGCGACTTGAATTAAAATCATCATATTAATTAGTTGCCGATAGAGCACTTTCAGAACTTGCTTGACATGATGAAATTGACCTAGGTTAGGCACACCTTGAAGGCTTGATTTTGTAGTACTTGATGCCTAGCAGTGAATTTCTTTGGGAAAACTGTGTAGATCACATTGCAGTAGTCAATTTCTCCCAAAATGAGGCTTCTTGTCAGTTCAATTTGCTGAGGAGTTTGTATGAGAAGGATGCTTTTGCAGAACAAGGAGAGTTGCAAATTGTCATTTTACCATGCTGATCTGGGGAATTATTTTTTAAATGAAGATGATCTCCAGATTTTTTGCTTTCTGAGTGATGGTTAGTGGTTCTAGACCAGTGGCCAATAAAAAAGTAGTGCAGTAGTATCTTGTCTTCCTAGGATGGGAATTTAGTTACAGTTAAAGTCGGGAAGGCTGTCTTTCATCCATTTTCTACATAGTCTAGGCAATAGGGGATGCTGTTGAGGCCCCCAGATTTGTTCTCCATCTGAACGTACATTTTGAGAGTTGTTGGTGCTTAATGCAACTAATCATGATTGTACTTAACAAATCCAGTGAGTTAAGTTTGGCCGTTTTCCAGCCCATAAAGTTACAGTTTTCCACAAAGGTCATAGGATGTTTGGGAGTGTTTGCATAAGATGATCCAAAATGTTTAGATCTGTGCATGTGAAGATTGATCCCGGTCACCTCGGTTGTTATATTGAAATTTGAAAAGATTTAACAGTTTACTTGATTATTAATTATGAAATGATTGTGCCACAATGTATCAGTGTCTTGCATTTAAATTGTTTTGCCTTTTCATGTTCAATGGATTTTTCTAAATAAATAATACACAAGCTGACGGTGAGGGTGGCAAGCAAAGTGTGCACAGGTGTCTGTTCTGGGATACTTATTCTCGAAGTTCTGATCACGCTCTACTTTATGTGGTCCCACCACCACTGGGCCACCAACAATAACTACAATCTATACAAAAGGAGCGTGTGATTCATCCAAATAATGATAGCGTTCCAAGCAGTGCGTTCATATATCGTCCATTCTCTGTGTATCCAACCAAGAAAATCCCAAGGGAGTCTTGTTTAATTGGAAAGCCAATTCCGAATGTATTATTCAATCCAATTTTTCAACACAAAGGTACATTATCCAATGTATCCAGCCAAAGCATTTCATCCTAGGCGGACATCATCAGGGCTTCTAATATCATGATAATCATGTGACTTTAAATTCCATGTCGTGCGCCAATACTTCTTCTAGTATCAAACTTTGTTTATTGCAAACGTCAATTACGTTCCACGCTTCCTTCTAGCGCGTCTCCAACACTGTCCTTCTTTCATAGACCGTGTACGAAAGAAGGACAATGATGACCCATTTTGAATGGATCTTACAAAGGTGTTGTTCAATTTATAGAGGAATATATGACAATTATTTGCAATAAATACCATTATCTTCCACATAGGATCACTTTATTTCTCATTTATAGGTATGAGAAACTACAAGCAAGTCAAGTCAAAGATCGCTTTATTCGATTTAAAATTAAATCATAAAAGCACAGATACAATACACGCTTACAATAAAAAAAAAATTGTCAGAAACACATAACTTTAAAATACATCACATCTGCATAGTCCTAAACCAGAGTTTCAGATACACATAGATTTCCTAAACTTAATAACGTTTTTTAAAAAACAGAGCTACATATGTTAAAATCATTTCATTATCCAGAGTTTGTATAATCAAAAAAGCCACACGACATTGTCTTAATCCCAAGGTTTTTAAAATGGGTAATATGAGCCTTTTTCTGGGATTGGAATAAAACTTACAGAATAAAAGAATATGGATCGTGGATTGACTTGACACATCATCACATGGGCAGGGATCCAGATTCCTAGACCAATCATTTAAAACAGGAAAGCTAATATATCTATGGAAAATTCCCAAGCGAAAGCGAGTCAGTAACATGCGATCATAACTTCCTTGTACTTGGACCAGATATGGTTGAATGCCAGGGCATGATAGCTTCAGCTGATTCTCCATAACAGTGGGTTTCACACTCTCACTGAGCCATCTTTTAGATTGTAAATAAGCTAGACATTCTGCTTTCAATACCTTTCTCGGAATAGATCCCATACTGTCTGGTCTCTCAAAGTATTCCGGATGCCCCATATCACTCATTAATTGCTTGATATATCTAAACCAGGGGATACGAGATGCCTTGTCAAGTCTCAAACAGTCCTTAATGATGTCGCGATTAAAACTTGTCTCAGTTGTTACCCAGACCTTGTGCCATAGCAGAATGGGTTCAACTCTGACCAGGTCTGATACAAATGGTAAGCCAAGTTCAGAATGACAGATGTAATTTGCAGTGGAACTTGGGACAGCTAGCAAATATCTTAGGAATACATTTTCGGTCACTTGTAATTGCTGTACGTCCGTAAAGCCCCAAATTCCTGCAGCATACAGGGCTGTCGTTAGGCACTTAGATTTATATATAAGCAATAATTCGGGGACAGGTCTGCGACCCAACTTCCTTGCAAAATTTTTCACCGCACCTGTGGCTCTTGAAAACGACAATTTCCTAGCAAGAACTGCAGGGAGCCAAGACCCCTTATTATCAAAGTTGATCCCCAAGTACGAAAACCTGTTTGTACTTTCAATTTTTACATTATTGATAAAAATGTCGCGACACTTAGCTCTCTTCTTCCCATACTTCATAAAATAGGTTTTGGTAGTATTTACACACAAACCTCTGGATTGCATAAAAGAAGTGAAACTAGATACAATTCTTTGTAGCCCTAAGGGGGTCCTTGCCATTAAAACCGCATCATCTGCATATAATAAAACTGGTAATGGACTATTATTAATACTCGGCAGATCCTGAGAATGTTCTGTTAAAAACTGGCCAAGGCTGTTGATATATAAAGTAAAAAGAAAAGGAGTGAGCACGCAACCCTGTCTCACTCCTTTTCTGATTGGGAACTTAGCAGTACATTCACCCTCTTTTCCGAACCGGGCTCTCGCCCCTGCATCTTTATATAATTTTCTCAGAAAATATATAAGTGGAAGATCAACTCCCATATCTTCCAGAATACCCCATAGCCTATCATGCTTCACACAGTCAAAGGTGGTACTAAGATCAACAAATACCAAGTAAAACCGTTCATCCTTAGCCTGAGTATATTTACTTATTATAAGACTTAGATTTAATCCCTGTTCAGTGGTCCCAAGGCCCGTTCGAAACCCGTACTGTAATTTGGATAGGACACCAGCGTCCTCTACCCAGTTTTGTAGCCTATTTAGAAAGACCCGGCCTACCACCTTAAGGAAAGAATCCAATAAGGAAATTGGGCGATAACATGCTGGATCATTTCTATCCCCCTTTTTAAAAATTGGGATCAGTATTGAGTCAGACCATGAGGGAATCAGACCTTGCTGACAACAGGTATCTAAGACATTGGTTAATAGGGGGGCTCATAGAGGAAGGTTGGATTTGTACACGTCTACAGGGACTCCGTCCGGCCCCGGAGCTTTGCCCGATGCACTAGCATTAATGGCACATGCTACCTCGTCTAATGAGAAACTTATATCTAAGGGGAGCAATGGAACTTGTGCGTTCCTAGCAACCGCAGATGTAGCTAGGTCAAAATCTCCTTCTTTCTGGACCTGAGTCTCATCATTATTATAAGGTTGTGAAATGTTGTACCCATCTATCCTCACTTATAGCAATTTCTACTGACGGAAGATCATTTGGACCCAAAAAGGGCGCATTAACTGCTTTCCAGAAGCTGTTATTGTCTCTCCGTAAACATGCTTCATGCAAGGCCTGCCATGCATCCTCCCTTAGTTTATCCTTTCGTGCTATTAGGGCACGCCTATACATGGTTCTGGACTGTTTTATTACACCTTGACTTCTATTCTTCATATGTAAGACTTTCTTCAAGTTCGAGTGGGCCTTAGTACAAGCCTGGTCAAACCAGCCTCGTGTCTTACGAGCTCTCTGTGCTGATTCTACTCTTAAAATATTCTTAATCTCCCCCGTAATATGGCAGAAGGCATTTATAACAGCTTCATTCCTAGCCTCCTCACTGAGGCACACAGCGAAATCCTCTTTACATGAGGATACAAGTTGTTCTATGAAAGTAGTTGGGTCAACCTTATTCCAGCTCAAAGATTATCCATTCAGTCTGGAAAGATTAATGTTAAAATCATATTGGGCTGCCATGTCCCTTTTGCCTATGACAGGTCTAACCAGGTCAAAGTCCAGACTTATTGGATAGTGATCACTCATGGCGTTAGAATGAGTTGTAAAATTATGTACTTTAGTAGAATGTCTATTCGAAAACCAGAATAAAATCTATAATGGAATTACAGCCTCTACCATTATAAGTAGGTTTAAAAGGTACTGATGGTGTACACACAACATTTGCAAAACCCATGTCAAACTGGTAGACAATTAAATTCAGCAAGTCTCCTACCACAGAGTGTGTAAAATGTACCTGTTCATCTTCCCTGTCATAGGTCAAACAGCACGTACCCTGACCAATCTTTTGGCACAGGATATAGTTGAAGTCACCACCCCACAAAATACATATATCATAAGACATATCATCCTGTAATTTGCTAAGGTCTTTTTGCAAATTTGTCAAGACTTTTACTATCTGCTCCTTAGGAATGTTATTATAAAAATTTATCAAGGCTACACAGAACTTTTTTCCCATATGCATTAATAGAATCTGGTAATAGGCCGAAGAAATTTTTAGATTTATCTTATTCACACCAATGCTGTTGGAAACAAATATACACAGGCCGCCCTTATTTCTCCCATGCTCCGTTGCAATTACTGGTGAGTGAAATGTTCGAAACCCATTAATATGTTTTTCTTCCACCATCCATGTCTCTTGGAGGCACAATATGTTAGCCTTCTCAACAAAATTTAACCATTGGGGATCATCAATTTTTGAGGACAGCCCTGCAACATTTCAAAATACTAATTTACATTTGGGTTGGGCTTTACATAATTCACCGGATGCTGTTATAACAGGAACATGTCTTTTAACTTCAGATGAACGAATACCCTGTCCCTCCGAATCTGTAGATACTTCCGCAGAAACCATATGAGCCCCCCGAACAATACGCTGCTTTGTAGGATCTATAGAGGAGCCCCTTGAGATACCTCTTGTATTGGATGAAACTACCTTGGTCCGCCTCCCTATTTGTATGCAGCGATCAGATGGCATGATCGGTCAATCTATATCCTCGAGTGAAGGGAGAATATCAAAACGATTATGGACCGGGACATTATAATGACAAGAGGCATTTACCAGAGGTCTCCCCATCTGAACCGTTGATTGGCTAACAATATGTGGTTGATAAAAGAAACCTAGGGGCAGAACATTAATGCCCATATGCGTAATGACTGGGTTTCCTGCCCTGGATAAAATGGCCTGGACTAAATATGGGTCACTAAAAGTCAGAACAACACAGTCACCCTGTATAGCTTTATGATCTCGCCCTACCCAGGCAACTCGTCTGGCCATTTTGAATTTTTGAAAAAGGGCATCTGTCAACCCAGTTTTACCGCCTAGCCAATATAAAGATTTATTACGTAGTGCCTCCCATGTTTCAGTCGCTTGTGAAGATAGACTTGGGACATTAGCCAAAATTATTGCATAAGGAGTTGCTGCAGGGGGTAACTCTAGGGCGTTATTCCTAATGGTCTCCTTAATATGGGGAGATCGTACTAGACACCCACCTGTATTATTCGGTTTCCCAATATTTTCCTTCAAATAATTCTCCGCCCCTTGCCTTGTCGAGGCCCCTATGGGAAATGGGGGAGCTAAAGAGGTACCGGAGAGGGCCCTATTACCCTTACGGATTGAGGCCAAGCATACTGGTGGGTCCCTTGGGAGGGGTGGATTATCCTCTCTGGAATTTACAGCTGCCTTAGGGCCGGGCTTAGGGTTGGAATTATCATTATATGCAGTTTTGTTATTCAAACTACCTTCTATAGCCCCTATTCGGACCGCTAATCTGGTTAATGCATCGACCACAAAATTATGTAAGACATCTATTTTCTTCAAAATGTTACTAAATTGGGCCGCCTGACCCAGAAGCAGCTTATTAGTTGAGGATACCATAGAAAGAACGTCCCTTTTTCCTTGGTCTACTTTGGCCGGATTACTATTGCTCTTCTTTTTCTGGATTAATACCTTTGTGCTTATTTTGGGGAATTGCCTTATGGATCCCCTCGTGAGCCTCGGGATTTCTAGCTCGTTTAAGCGGTGGGCGTGGGTCACATTCCACATCACTTACATAAATATGACCCGGAGACTCTTGGACACACCCGTTGTGAAGGACCTGAATCGTTGTTCCCTCCTGCAAGCCATTAGGCGAAACAACAGGTGAGTTGACTGTTCTAGCTGGTATAGCCATTGCATTGGACCTCCCCTGTGACAAAGTCTCCTCGACTGAGTTGATTTGTGCCTCAATTGCCCCCATGGCTCCCGTTAAATAATTTATTAGTGATTGTTGCCCTCCCGCTCCAATAGTTGCTGTTGCTGTAGTGCCCGCCTTCCTTTTCCCCATCTTTAGTGTCCCACTCTAATTCTTCTACCAGTATCAGCAACAGACCACCCTTTCAGTACTTTTTAGGGGGATGGCCCAGTCTCCTTCGGTCTGTGGGGTCGAGGCAGCGCTTTATAACCCCTCGGCAGCTGTAAGTGATTGCTGGGCGTTAGCTTGGTGTTGCACCCTGGGACTCCGAGTTCCACCAGGGTGTAGATGGCAGAGGGATCGGCAGAACAGTCAACAAATGCCTCGGGAATACTTCTGGCCCCTGCACAACTTCTATCAAAGCAAGCAAATGAGCAAATGCGAAACTACAATCAAATTTCTAGAGGTTGATTTGCTGCCTCAATCAGTGAAAATTCCTGCGGGACAATGAGTTTGACTTTGCCAAGTTAGTTTAATACACACTAAGAGGCCTATTACGATCTCGGTCGGAAAGCCTCTGACCTGAGGTCGGATGCTTTCCGACCGAGATCGTCGGTTTCAATTCCGATCACCTAATTACAATCTAGGCGGTTGAAATTGAAACCGGACAGTCATTCCGGCTGGATTTCGACGAGCTCAAGGAGCCCGTTGTCCAGTCGGAAACCGACCAGTAATCCCAGTGGTCGGCGTTTCCGCCGTTGGGATTACGATGCTCCGTTCCCACAGGCCTTCCATGCCGGGCTTTCTGACATGTAAAGCCTGTCGGAAAGCGAGTTTGGGGGCCCCCAGCAGGGCCCACTTCTCTTTACAGCCTCTGGTTGGTGTTGATCCCTGCACCGTGTGGAAGGCACCCTGAGGTGCCTGCCACGCGGTGCAAGGATGAACACATCCTCCCATTTCCCTATGGGAGCTTGTGCTATGGTTGGTTTACGGCCGTAGCACAAGCTCCCGTAGGGAAATGTGAGTATGCGACCGCACCATGTGCGTTCGCATCGTAATTAGGCGATCGGGACCTCTGACTGGAGGTTGGTCGGTCGCGATTCCGCAATGTTGTCGGTCGGGAGCAACTCCGACCAACATCATAATCAGCCCCTAAGCCCTCAATTGTTTCCAGTATCATTCAAACAGAAATGGTTCATTTGCTTCTCAAATGCAAGTTATGGTCATATTTCTTAAACTTTTGCATGACTATGATTAATTTCCAAAGCGATGTAAGCAAAGAGGAGTTGTCTAGAAAATGAGACATTTATCCAACTTACTTTCTATGTTCACAAAATAGTGTTGAAATGCACTGTATCAAACTATGAAACAACATTACAATAGTCTCATTCACAAAAGGCCAAGCTAAAAATCAGAAATCTCAGCCCTTCAAATTACTTCTACATTTGGAGCAGATTTCTATTTTTTCAGTGCTACATAAAGAAGCCTATGAATACTGCAGGAAACATGTGACCGTCATAGACTTCCTGTTAATAATCTAATGAATATATTTTACTCACACATAATTTCAACCAGGTGCAAAAATCTGCATAGCTAACATTAAACAAACATGCTTTTGCCAAGGTAACAAGTGTTATCCCTTTCCTGCAAGCACGGATTGAGCAGTTTGCAAAACATATTAGTTGAAATGAAGCAGGAATGCTGTTGAAATTGCAGGTTTTATTAAATGCTCTTTTCAGGAGAGGTGACCAGCTATATTAGGAGAGGTGACCTGCTATATTAGAAGGTGTTCCTACAGAGCCACTGAATTTGACCGCTGCCATTCTCCTTTTTTTGTTGATATTCTGACTCCGGCAATTAGCCTGCAAGAGATTGCTTTTCACCTGCCCCCTTTGCAGGAATGACCACTCTTCTTTCCTCCTTTCCAGTACTCCTGGGTGTCATGCCCCAGGCAGAATTTGGCAAGTTTTCTCTACCCCCTACCGCAGTCCTGTGTTTTTCATCACAGATCAGACATGGACTTCCTCTCCTTCCAGTCACCTGTACTACCCCACCTGTGGGGGCTGGCAAAGGTAAAGTCATTCGGCACCGAAGTGGGGCAGGGCCACTAATGAGATTATGAGGTCACAGTTGTGGTCGCAGTGGTACACAACAGAGCACCACTATACTGCAACTCCAGATTAGGGTGGGTGTGCTCCATGTGTGTGTGTTGGATAGTGAAACTATCACAGCATCCTTTCTCAGCCTCCTCTAACAACAACTGAGAGTTCTACAGTTTTACTAGACCAGCCTGCTCTGTCTCTTGCACTCGGACCTCTAGCATGAGTGGAGAAAATAATGGGACTAATAACTCATACATACTTACTCTCACTCTGATGATGATCACAGAGTTTGCTCCAGCCCGATACAAGTACCAGCGTGAGAGTGAATCAACATCTCACCACACACGACATGCATAGACAATATTCAAGAAGATGCAGGCAGACAGCATGGAGTAAGAAGTAGAAGGAGTCCAAATTGCCCCCACCACACTAGAGTCATATATACATTTGGAATGGAGACAGAAACAAAACGGAGTCCCTGATATATTAACTTGAAGTTGAAATGGGAGCTCCCATCACTGCCATGAAAAAGAACGCACAAGAAATGTATGTTGGCTTGTCAAATATATTAAAGCAATTAATGCAGTCAGCTCTCAAACCTACAAGACTACAAGGTGAAGAACATGTACTACATAGAGTACTGGAAGTGTCCATTTGGAAAATAGAATTAGAAAGAACAATGGACATTTTCTTTGGATCCCATGCCAACTGGAAGTTTGATTGTTTGATCATTCCTATCGGATCGCAGTGAAGCGGTCTGGATGGCACCCCACTCCTCTGACCCAAGCCTCTACAGTTTGGAGTCACACGGAGCTCGCCATTGAGTCCCATATTGTTCAATATGTATATGACACTTCTTGCCGTGCTGATCGAATCTTTCAGCATGCAGGAGGTGTCTTACACAGATGACACACAAATTGTCCTTGCGCTAGACAGGAGCGGTTGTATGACGTTACAACGCATGCCATTACAACGCATGCCGTTCCAACGCATAGCTTTACCCCGACTTGCTGTTGGGGGTGCGCTGGAAGTTGGAATAGTATAATTTGCTATTCCAACTCCAGTGTGTGCAACAGTAGGGAAGGTGTTGGAGTTAACTCCAACACCTTCTACCCCCTGCAACAAGCCTTTCGCGTTGTAACGACATGCGTTGTAATGGCATTCATTGTAACGCTTCCATTGTAAAGGCTGTTTCCCGACAGGAGCATTCCAAACTCCTTGAATTTTCAAGGCTTGCCTCTTAGCTGTGTTTCGATGGATACACCTGAGTAATCTTTACTGCAATACTAGCAAAACGGAGATCCTGTTATTTGGCACTCCTCCCCCGATGTGGGGTGGCCATTGTTGGCCCAGCCAGGTCCCACCTTCTCCTGCCCCTTCTTCTGTAGTGAGGAACCTAGGGGTGAAATTTGACAACAGGACTTCATTTTGTGCTCAGGTCGTCAGCGTCGTGGGCATCTGTTATGGCCATCTAAAATAACTAAAGAAATTTCTGTATCTGCTACATGAGAAGGATCGGAAAACTATAGTTCATGCCCTGGTTACGTCTTGACTGGACTATGTGAATGCCCTGTTTTGGGGCCTGCCAGGATACCAACTGGGAAGACTGCAGTTAGTTCAGAATGCTGCAGCTAGGCTTTTATTGAAAGTGTCTAAAAGGAGTCTTATCCAACATCATCTGAAAGAGCTGCACTATCAAGGAGAGAGTCCAGTTCAAAGTGCGCATGTTACCTCACAGAGCGTTTTATCAAACAGGGCCTTGCTATGTAAGGAACAGTATCTTAATGTATATTCTGGCATGATCTTTGTGCTCCTCTGATGCTCTGCTGGCGGCGGTCCCAAGATTTAAGAGGAGGAAATGGGGTGGCTCCTCCTTTTCTTTCTTCACTTCCTCCACTGTGAACTCGCTCCCTGGGCAACTTCGGGCAATGAAGGATGAACAGACCTTCAAACGCCTTCTTAAGACCTGGCTATTCGAAAGAGCATTTAAGTAACTGCGTGTCAGCATGGATAAATCAGTGACCCTAGTAGCACCAGAAGAGTCTTTGAGTGGCTGTGCTCTCTACAAATCCGATGATTTGATTTGATGTCAAGAATTTGTTTCACTTTATGTGACAGAGGATCTCAAACTTCGTAACCTAACATTCTAGCCAACGCTTCAGATATGAAGTACACATGGAATAAGACCAAGGCACATAGACACTACGTCATCTTTGTACTGAAGCCCCAACAAACAAGAATGATATTTCAAGGTACCTGGAAGTAAACACCACTTAGAAATAAACGATAATTATCTTGATTAACTTTGCAAGAAAATTGATGTGCAACAGTAGACATTTTCTGTGACTACATCCTGTGATGCAGAAAATGGAACTGAGATTCATTCTCAATGACCAGAGAAGGCATCAATGTCCACACAACGTATAACAAAGAAAATCACAGAACCAGAAAACATTAAAGCCTTTCTGAAACAGTTCATCCTCGAGGGTGTTGGTAACTTGACACTAGAAATCAACATACTGCCACCACCCCATCAATCTGCCCAAGGAGGATGGATGGATCAGATTCCAATTCAAGAAGACCAGCAGTCATAGAACACCCAATAAACAACATCAACATATGGACACTTCAAGAGATCAAAAAAGGAAAAGCAATAACCTTAGATCATATCTGAATAGCTTTAGTGCCCACGAGCGACACAGCTGAAACAGATGCAACAGACGTCTTTCTTTTTTCTTTTCCTTTTTCTGCAGGTTATGGCAGTTGATGCATTAAATTGACACATTGACAACGCTTCCAGTAGGTCTGTTTTTTTACATGCTGTGGAGATTTAGGCCTTATTTATGAAGGCCTGTGACATTTTTACTTCGCCGTTGCCTCACTTTTTGTGACACTGCAGTGGCGTAAACACTGCATCACGTTGCGCCATATTTACATATTGACGCATCTAAGCAGATGCGTCACTTTGTAAACCTGTGTGCAACATTATACCTCCATCAGGTATAATGTATGCAGGGGGGCTTTTGCCACAATAAAGGGTCATGGAAGTGGCGCAGTGAAATCTATGAGATTTCACTGCGACACTTCTAGGACGCTACTGCGTCAATATCTTACGCCTGCCTCACAGCAGGTGTAAGACTGGCACAAGCCCTTTCACATGGGGCTTGCCCCATATGAAAGGACACATTGCTGGAGTTGCGTCTGTTTTCAGACACACCCGAGCAATACGCCACTTTTGCGCCGACAGGTACGTCAGTAATACTGACGTATCTGTAACTCCTTGCGACATGGAGCTCTGTACAGTAATTCGGCGCATCGATCCTGTCGCAAGAAGGGCACGGTGAAAACAGCAATGCGACAATTTTCATAAATGAGGCCCTTAATTTACTACTACAGAGTTGCTACTCCATTAAGGTATTGTTTACTTAAGCTAATCGTTTTAGGTAAGGAGTGAAGGTGTCAAGGGTCTAGGGTACCGCTTTCTCAGTGCAACAGCAGTAACACAGGTAAAAAAGAACATCAAAACATAAACAAATAATGCAAAACTGAGCAGAGCATAAGGAAATGAACCAGATGCATTAGACAATTGTTAGCATGTTTAATTGATCCTTTATTTTCTTGATTACACTTATAGCACATATACATCAAAACTCAAAGAGAAACATCTTTATTTCATATCTCAACAGGAATGTATTGTGCTATGGGGAAAATATGAGATCTGTGCTCAGTAGGCAACAAATATAGTTCAAAAATAATATCTTTAAATGTAATAAGTAAAAAAAAGTGAAGCGCATGAAAGGACTTCATTATCGCAAGTCGAACAATCCAAATATGGCCATAAAATGAGAATGTACCCAGTACCTAAATAGATGACACTGGGGGCTCACAGTGCTGGAGAACCATCAGGTTCTTTTAAAAGACCCTTCACACACCAACCTAGTTGGTGTCATGCTTCATCATCGGGGCCCCAACCGGGTGGCCGAATGCCGCCCGGTTGTGCTACGACGCCTGATTACAGCGGAGTTGGTGTAGTGTAATAGTGTGATGAAGTGTGGTGCTAGATTAAAAATACCTCCGGGAATCCTTGCCTAGATATACAAAAATTATTTAATTGTGGCAGCCCGGGGTATGGGTAAAAACAGGGGGGTAGACAACCATAGGAGTATAATGGCTCGCTGTTGTCAGGAAAGACGGTCTACATGTTTCAGCCCCAGAAATAAATGTAGGGGGGGCTTTCTTCAGGACCAGAGGTGAAAACAGTGAATAAAAAGTGAGTGGCAAAAATCAGGCCACGTGTCAACAAATAATCACAACCCACGCGCTAAGGTGGGGAGGAATAGCAGCAGCCGGGACCCACGGAGCCTGACTTAGGTACACCGAGGGCACACCGCCTCCCACAAGTGTTGGGACTACAGGTCCCCCTCCCGGGCCTGATCAGCTGCCATCTCAGAAACCGAGTGTTTCCACACATGAGCCGCAAATTGCGACCCTCTTTTTATTCCTCCCCACCTTAGCGCGTGGGTTGTGATTATTTGTTGACACGTGGCCTGATTTTTGCCACTCACTTTTTATTCACTCTTTTCACCTCTGGTCCTGAAGAAAGCCCCCCCTACATTTATTTCTGGGGCTGAAACATGTAGACCGTCTTTCCTGACAACAGCGAGCCATTATACTCCTATGGTTGTCTACCCCCCTGTTTTTACCCATACCCCAGGCTGCCACAATTAAATAATTTTTGTATATCTAGGCAAGGATTCCCAGAGGTATTTTTAATCTAGCACCACACTTTATCACACAATTACACTACACCAGCTCCGCTGTAATCAGGCGTCGTAGCACAACCGGGCGGCATTCGGCCACCCGGTTGGGACCCCGATGATGAAGCATGACACCAACTAGGTTGGTGTGTGAGGGGTCTTTTAAAAGAACCGGATGGTTCTCCAGCACTGTGAGCCCCCAGTGTCATCTATTTAGGTACTGGGTATGTCCACATTGTTCATTGGCTATATCTCGGGGAGAAGGACGTGACCCCTCTCACTCCTCGCTCTCACCTTTGTTGTTGACATAAAATGAGAATCCCACTTCCTAGCAATAAAAGCTTAAAGTTTATACAGTAGTGAGGTACTGGGTAAGTGGAATTGACCAGAGTAACCAAAACAATAGGACACAAAATGGAGGTCAGTCATATTGATTAATTGATTTCTAACAGGCTTATAGGTCAACAAGACACCAATTTTTATTACAACGGTTAACATGGGTGTGAGATCATTCTGTGGTCCCTAGGAATCAAAACCTGAACAGAATTCTGGCTGAAATAGGAATTGCCACTCTTATCCTGAGTGGAAGGTGAAACACGGTAATGGGCCCCATCAGTTCAACACAACAAACATGTGGAACCATAGAGATGGAGAGATTGTGAGGGTTTCTGTTACCACCGATGGTCTAGTACACCCATGTCATTTATTGCATCCTAGTATAAGGGACAGATATAGTAATTATGGTAATTTCACATTTGACCTGAATTCCCCATCATTATATAAACCTACATCTCTTTTTGGCAAAGTTATGTTTAAGGGTAAAATTGTGCAAGCTTTCCTCAGAAGTGAAGACCGGACAGGAAACATCAAATTATATCAGAAAGTACATTGAAAAAATGACCAGGCAATATTCACGCAATCAGTTTCCAAAGACACTTCGTAAATTGGATAATGCCAAATGAGGCCCAAATATTGTTCAATCCAAGGCTTCAGAATTCTGCCTATTCTTTTCAAAAGCAGACACAACATGAGCAGTGAGAGAAGCTTCTGCCATGTTGGCGGAACAGGTAAAAGAGAGGGAAAACTTCACAGAATTTCCAGCTCTTAAAAAATAAGACTGCATGACCATCATTATTATTATTATCATCATCAGCATCACAACCATCATGAAATGTTTATAATGCACTAAAAGACAAACCAGGTGTATGCGCATGCCACATATGTTCAAATAGGTTTAGAGTGGCCAAAAGAGCCACGTTTGATCAAACTCCTGATGTATTATCATTATACCCACAATTACCAACACATTTTATGTTACAGTTAAACCTTTACATCCAAGAGGGTTCTCTGAAATTCTGTGCTATGCCATCACCTGTTTATAAGCCCTCAGAGACCAGGTTAGAGTAACCACATGCTCCCATTCAACAAAGAGAAACTGTGCACTGCACTACAGATTATGCCTTATTGAAAAACACTGGGGGAAGTAACACATTTACACAATACACTAACCACTATTGGTGGTCTTGTTACAAAATATGCTCCAGGAGTCTGAAAATAAAACGCAATTCAGAATTATGGTCATACCAAAACCAACCAAAGGTACTAGGAAATGTCCTAACTACAGACCAACCTCCCACATCAATGCATGCATGAAGTGTACAGCCTCAGACTCTAGCTAATAGATGCAGCCAAGTCATTCCCCAAATTGTACACAAATCACAAGTAGGCATTATTCCCTGTAGGGGTGCATGAGATGAACTGTGAGCTTACATAAAACATAATAAGAAAAGATTTCTCTGGTCTCAGAGTTTCAATGTTGTTGTCTATCAATAAGGTTTTCAGCATAATTAAAAAATGCCTACCTATTCAATGTAATGCTCTGATTCAGTGCATGACTCAATTTAACAATTCATTGTCATTATTATACAACAAGTCCACAACTCAAGTTATCCTTGGATATTTCATTTCTGGCTTCTTCAAAGCAAACAGGGCACAAGACAAGATTACCCCTTGTCCTATTGTTATTCTTGTTTGTCCTGAAATACCTCTTGTGACAGTTCGCTCGATCAAGACCTTCAAATATATCAACTCTGAGGAAGCTAAGGAAATGGCATAATTGGCATAGTTGTAGAGTCAGCAAAATGTATGAAACACCAAATAGAGGCAGCTTGTGAATAAGCCGTCTTTGCCACACACAGAATCAATTCGGGTAAAAGGAAGTACTTTATTTGACCAATATTACATATCAGCATGATATCCAAGCTTCCCAATTAAAATAAGTGGGCCACAGTGTGAAATACCTGTGGCTTAGCAAAGACCCAGACAAACAGATATTCAACGTCTCAGATCCACTTTGGGGACCAATCTTGCTAGATTTGGAATGATGGGAAAAAATGCAATTCACTCTATGGAGTAGGACCCAAATATGTGAACAAATTTGGCCCTTACGCTCAACCACATATTTAACTAAATGCCTTTTAAGGTAGAATTTTTTTTTTTTTAAACAAAATCTCAAATGACATTCCCTGAGCTCTAGGAATATCAAAATCAATTAAGGCAAATCAGGAGACATCTAGATGCTCAATTCAGACGTTTTCATCTAACTGAGCAAATCTCTCAGCACTCAAAATGAGAACAGATTCAAACAACCTTTATTAGAAAGCAGAAAGAATGCAGCATGATGTACGACATTCAATTAGCTGGAAAGATACACTCCAGTGTTAAGAAACTGCTCTCTCAATTGTCATGTACCCATAAACTTTCTTGTATGCTCCTCTAATGAATAATGTAAGGCCTGGCATTTGTGCAATTTTCACTTCACTGTAAACAACTGATATAGAAAGAGAGCCACCCCATCAGACAAGTTACACCTATAAGCACTACAATTTGGAGATATTTCCAGGTCAGAGAGTCTATAAGCAAGACATACATAAACCATGTAGAGCAGTCAAGTCTTCATTAATACTGAGGGTCATAAGACAAAGAACAACAGCAGTGTATTCTTCACACCAATAACCTCCTTTTCAAAAGCAGTATAATCTAAACAGATAAAAGAGAATAGAAAACCTAAATCAGATATTAAACCTCTTTGTAAATTCCCAGACCACCATTGAGCCCGAATTCTTAACTGCCACAATGAAAAAGTTAAAGAACTCCATACAAAACTCAAAAAATGCAACACTTTGAATAAGTGGCACTATACTCTACCATGTGTATGAACACACTCTGTTGCAAGGGTCGAAAACGTCGACGATAAGAATAGGTATTCCATCTTAATGTCTCACATGCCTACATCCAAGAAACAAGGATATATGTTTGAACATTCTAAAGAATTATGAATGGATGCCCAATTGAGTTATTTTTTTGTGTTTATTGTTTAATGTCGAGTGTCTTGTATATTGGATTATGTTTCATGCTACGCACACATTGTATGGTACCTATATATGTAATTATTTGTGTTGCACAACAGTCCTTTGTTTTGGATATATGACTTTTGTGTTCCTCATGATATATGAATGTTAGTATACCTTGCAAAGTCCAGTGTTCGTGTCAGTTGTATTATTTCATTCATTTGTGATATTGTAGATGTTGTACCATTGACTGGCATTTCTTAGTTTATCAGGATACAAATATTTCACTTTTTTTAAAATTGCATATTTCCCTACAGAACCAATTGTTGTCATATACTGTCAATTCCCCAGGTTCTTCGGGACACTGGGACACCCCATTGGTATTAATGGACTTTTCAAATGATAGCAGCTCAGCTTTAATAGTTAGCTAAGTTGATCCAAGAGTTTGAGGCACGTTCACTCAAAAAGTACCTTTAATTCTTTAGGTTTCACTAATCAGAATTCCAATTTTTGAGCCATTTTGAGTAGATTTTACTAATGGTCATTCAACTGATTAAAATCCTAGCTGTTTAGATAAGTTCCCAAGCCCTGTCAGTCCAAGAAATGCTAGAAACTGCCTTTACTGAGTCTTTCTTGGCATTATGAAAACCTGGTGTGTTCCTCATGTTAGCTGGGATTCAACAAGGCCAGGATGACTCAAAAGTGTTATCTAAGATTTCCCATGTCCTCTGGGCCATTTGCTGGTGTGAATGTGCAGCAACACTTGTTGAGCCCTATGGTTCCAGATCTCTAGAGGCAATTTACACAGGAGACTCCAAAGTAGTCTCCAGAGTGACCCTGTGGTGACAGTAAGCCTCCATGCAAGTGACCCTAGAGGGATGCCTAGTAGTAAGGGACATCAATATAGCAGGCACTCTACATGACTGGGGCTGTTTGCTGATTTCCCATCAAAGCCTGGTCATAGGGTAAATATTTCTTCCCTGAGTTATGATGAAGAACAGGGAGGGGTAAAGGCAGAGTGGAAAGGGTGCCACTGAACATCTTAAAATTGGTGTCCTAGTCTGTTTCCTGATGTGTACAGTCCTTAAATGGACTTTGTAGGGGTCTTGAGCCGTCAGGTCAGGGAAGGATATATCATCTATGTGTGCATTTGGGCAAGCAGCACTTGCATTTCCTTGCATGTGCCTCCCAGTACGCCATCAAACACAGGGTGGTGCCACAACTCCAACTAAGACCATGAGGGACACAGTCTGTATAATAGTATTACTCAATTTCACATTCAGATCAGTTGTACTCCTGCACAAATAGCCAGCTCAATCAATCAATCAATCAATCAATCATGGGTTGGTAAAGCGCAACTATTCACCCCGGAGGGTCTCAAGGCACTGGGGTGGAAGGGGGGCGGCTCTGTTGAGTACTGGGGTCATCCGAAAAGCCAGGTCTTGAACTTCCTGAACTGGGGCAGTGTGGGACATTGCCGGGCGTGGAGGGGGAGGGTGTTCCAGGCTTTGGGTGCGAGGTAGGAGAAGGACTTTCCTCATGTTCTAGTCTTGCTGATACGTGGGACGGTGGCGAGAGAGAGCGGGGCTGATCGGAGGTGTCTTTTGGGTGCGTGGAAGGAGAGGCGGCTGTTCAGGTATGCGGGTCCAGTGTTGTGAAGGGCCTTGTATGCGTGGGTGAGGAATTTGAAGGTTATTCTTCTTTCGACTGGAAGCCAGTGGAGATCGCAGAGGTGTTGGGTGATATGGCTGCGAGGGAGGAGCCAGCTCTTATGTGCGCATTGATTATGTGGATGTGCAGCCAATTTTGCTGCAGTGCTCACACCACTGCACTCTATCCGCCGATGTTTGCCCTGTGGCAATTCCGCTATCTTCCCTGATGCTTCCCTCCCCCATTTCCCTGCATGGCTATTTTTCTTGATGCTGCTCTTCCGCGTTTGTTTCAAAGAGCGTCTTCTTTTCTTTTTATGCTTGCGGGCAGATCGGAACCCGGATGCTAAGATGAGCTCCCATGGTCTGCCCTTTGTTCTGTTTATGGAGGTGCACCCTCAGGGCACCCACTTTTTTATATCTTTTCGGAGGTACCTCGTTCCCCATTCCTCCAGGTGTGTCTCCCCGAACCCCTGCATCTTCCTGCCTTGTGGCTGCCCCCTACATTCTGCCTCCTGATACTACAGCTGTGTGTTTGTAGTCATCGCTGTGTAGTCAATGGACTGATCACCAGGGATAACAGATCCCTGGTGATCACCTGTCACTTAAGAAAAATTCATGCCTTGTCTGTTTCTGTTAATGCAGGTGATCTTAATTTCTTTCTATGCATTTCCACAGCTGCAATCAGACAAGTCACACAGCAATCTAATCCTTGACATAGATAATTTTACAAATGTGCCTTTTTTCAGAATAGTGAGCACAGAATTGTAAACTGTTTCGAATCTATTTTAGATTGAAGATCTATTTTAGTAGAGGCTAAACCTACAGTTCATAAGAACAGATGTTTATCTCAGAAATTATAATGATTGAGTTTGCAACTGTTTTGAATCCATAAGTGTGCCATTAAAAAGAAGAGCTGCTAAATGAAGGTACTTTCCAGTCAACATCAGCAGTATTTCTACATATGGTAAGCTGAGGGTAGCATTTTAGAGGTGTGTGAAATTGTGCGACGTTCTCACCATTTCTCACGAAATTCTGTGCAAAACCGTGTATTTTTCATACACTATTATGGAAATTCAGGCATTTCGTTTTTGCCAAAGAGCATGTTTGAAGTTTTGGTTTTTGCTGGAGAAAATACTCACAACTGGCATTTTTGCAGATTTCTGTTTTCAGAAAAATTTTGGAAACATTCTTATGAGTTCATCGCTTAATTTTCTAAAAAACGAAAAGGTGTAAATTGACTTCTTGCAAGACTCTCGTCTAACAATAATGGACGAATTTATAAGGAGGCCCAATTGAAATATAATGAAAAGGCTGAGGTGTAAAGAAATTCCCAAGGGACGAATTTCATCTAATTACCAGCGCAAAATTATAACTCGCCCTAGAAATTTAAGGCAAAACATCACTCATTTAGGTACCGGCAGGCTGCCCAGCAGTCTACTTTAAACCGAGGCAGAGGCCTGGCTCCAGGGGCCTTGCAGTGAGTCACTTGCTACATCTTGAGATCCCCAGTGGTTTGGTTGGGATCTTTTCACCGAAAGTGCTTGCAAAAGAACGCAGCAAACACTTTCAGCGAAAATGTCACAGTTGCTGCCTGCTATGTCGTACGAGCAGGCCAGAACTGTTTTTGATATTCAAAAACAATGACACTGACACACTTGGAGGTTTTACCCGCTCATAGGAGTCATTGATGGTTTTTTCCTGTTTGCCACTGCCATGGTTTACATAGTGGTTGTGAACAGGAAATCTAGTTGTGCTGTAAGGCCCAGCTTAGGGTGAACCTTCTGATATCATGAAGGCTGTGACACTGTACTGGGTGGACCACAGTGGAGCCAGCTGTGACTCTGCTGCTGAAATCTCAGTGGTCCCTCCAACTCTACAAGAGGTGGGAGAACTGTGAGTTTGGTGGAGCAGGGTATCCGCGGCTTTACAGGAGGTGTCTTGCATCCTACAACCTCGAAATCATGCCCCAAGTCTTGTGAAACGCATGCCTTACTTGGCAGAAGGTTCTGAAACACAAAAAATGCAGGACGTTGTGAAGTGCTTCTTTCCACAGCACCCCAGGTGGCAGGGGAATGAATTGCAGGGAGCGGCAAACTCATGTGGCATGAAGAGGGTGACTGCATTTCCTGAAAGGGGAAATGCAGAAATGCAGTGCTAGAACTGCAGGATACATATAGGCACCTACTGCAAGGGAAGAACAGAACCATTGGTGAAGAAGAAGAAGCTCATGGTGAGAGGGAGACATTAGTATTACAAAAAAACAGCTGCACTGGAAAGCCCTAGGGAAGTGTAATTAACATGCTGTGCTTCTAGCATTACTTAAAAAGGCCCAAACTTTAAACTGTGTTCAAGGAATTAAAGGTTCAATAGAAACGAGAACAATAAAGTCAGAGAAAATTAAACACAGTATTTAGGAGACCAGTAGATGGCTCCATCTTTCTTTATTTTTTCTTTACTTTGTGACAGTACCTCTGCTTGTGATTTCCTTGGAATTTTATTGGTGAGGTGACTGGCAATATGGAATAATGCATGACAAACTGGCAAGATGACTTTGTGAGTTAAACGGTCGCTGCTGACATCTGCTATCATCTTTAGGTCATAGGTTTCAATCTCAACAAGGGAAATTCAGTCATCCACCCTTCTGAGTAGCATTACATACGGTAATGTCTACTTTTTACAAGACTTAATCACAGTAAAAGTATTGTATGAAGTGCCACATCAAAATCAAGCTAGTATTAGAATATTACAGGCGCTGCCGGCACAGGTAAGAGCGGTGAGGCGGGGAGGGGGCAGTTGACAGACGACGGGATAGGTAAAATTAAATACAAAAATAAATAAAACCACTTACCTTGCGTTTGCCGCATCGCCGATTTGGCAATGCGGCAAGCGCAAGTTAAGTGGTTTTATATATTTTTAATTTATTTTTACCTACCCCGTCGTCGACTTCCCCACCGCCCTGCCCCACCACTCTTACCTGTGCCGGCCGCGCCATACCTTCCTCTTGGACTAACACATAACAGAGAACTCGTTTGTAACCAACTGCAAATTGGTTGTGTCAGTTTTTCACATTCACCACATAAATTTAAAAAACGTTTGTCGTTGATAACATTTGAAGTAACAGACGAGTGCGAAAAAAATCAGGACTTTGCAGACGTTGGCTGTGCAAATGAGGCTTTACATTTGCTCGACGTCAGAGTAATTTGCCTTCACCATACTGTGCGTGAATGAAAGCCAACCTAAGTGAATTCTAATGTTCTGATAATTTGACTTAACTACACCCATTCTGCTGTAAATTGGACCATCTATTCTGAAACCATTTGCTTGAGTGATTGTGAACAAATAGCCTGCCAGCCCACCAATTCCCAGGCTTGTACTTGAAATCTATAACTACTATTAGTGAAAACCGGTTGGCTGGTCCACCAGGAAAGCTCATGCACTCCTCCATGTATAATAATTATAGAACAAGTACTTATAAATCAGGTTTGAATTTCTGCTCAGAATAGCAATTACTTAATATTCGCACTATGTCATCGTATTACAGACTCAATAGGATATTATTCAAACTAGAGAAATGCCATCTGCTGCATTCCATAGAAGCATGCCAGAGCCAAATTAAGTGAATATGTTGATGACGGTATTAGCAAGCATGTATCTGGTAACATAAATGTTTTCAGATATTTACAGCATGTTTCCTCGGTTATCCATCTACTATTTTCAATAGTAAACAAAACATTGATTTTGTCTTATTGGTGTAATATTTGTATCTTACTTGTATTAGTCGGATTCACACAATATCCAGTGCTTAATTTGAGCCGGTGGTTTCCGGTGCTCGGCATTGGCACTTAGTTGTCAACACTGGCACTTATGGCAGCTGCCACATGGTGGCGCTGTTTGTGTAATTTAGAGATGAGGACAACAACAATTGTTAATTAGTCAATATTCATTAAACACAAGTAATACCTGCCACCCAAGTAATTCTCATAGCATTAGGGGGCTCAAACAGTCTAATCTGTCACACTTGTAGCAGTGTGATGGTTGGTAGTTGTGTATGGACTGTCATTGGAAGCGCTGGCAGTGACAATGTGTGGTGCAAGCTGCAGTGGCCTCCTGACAAGGGCCCTGACACTTTTCTTTTTTTTTTTTTACAAATTAAGCACTGAATTAATAGACCAGAAAAAATTGTATGTTGAATGGGAAAGTGAAGGGGAGACATCAAGTAACAAATGAAAGAAGAAAAAGAAGCAAGCACGCACAAGAGTTAGACATTCGCGTCCTGATTCTGTTGTAGTTGGAATAGGGGCCCATAGCTTCCGTTCCTAGTAAATACTGAAACCCAGGGTGAGGCATTTAGGAGGTACATTGACTAGCTTATATAGAAGCGTGACCCGCGGGTTTAGAACTTATCACACTGAAAATAGAATGTTTTGCCTTTTTAACAATCAATCAATCATTCAATCAATTAATCAATCAGGGATTGTAAAACGTGCTACTCACCCGTGAGGGTCTCAAGGCGCTGGGGGGGGGTCAGCAGGTCCGTTAGCCGAAGAGCCAGGTCTTGAGAGTCTTCCTGAAGGTGTTCAGGGAGGGGGAGCGTCTGATGTCTGCTGGTAGCTCGTTCCATGTTAACATGCCTTTTTCTCCGATAATTTTACCAAGCTTTACCAGGCGAAATCAGTTGTAGAAAACAGTGAAGTGCCATCATTAGCTCAAAACTTGGAACTCCAAGGTCAACTTGTTCTGGTTGATGGCAAGGGCATAACGCAGGCCTCTGAAGCCCCTGTGGTGTGGGGGAGGGGTGCATTCAGGGGGCTTCCCATGCTCTCAGGGGGACCACATTCATCCCCAAACCAATGCATATCTGTGAGATATGGGAGACCCAGGGGCCCCACATCAGATTCTGCAGGGGGCCACATCATTTTGCATTACGCCACTGGTTGAGGGTTCACTGAGTAAGGATAACTTTCAGCCAATCACCTGGTTATCTGAACTACGTCATCCTCTGCTTCAATAGCTATTCATGCAAGCACCTGAGGCCTTCTCTCTTTGGTATTTGTTTTTGGGCTTATATTGTGAGTCTATTTGGCTGCTTCTTGCTTGTTATGTGCACAGATCTTTCAAGTCGCAGGCTTGTCAAACATTCTTTGGCAGGTCTGTTTTTTTTGTAAGACCATTCATTTTCCTGCTCCTCTGAAGTACAGCACAGTTTTTGCTGCCACCTCTCTATCAAAGTCACTCAGCAAGCACACCTGAGTGTTTCCCATGTGTTCCTATTCAAGTTGATAGCAATAGTTCTTTGTTTTGGGGTTTCTGAGCTTTAGGAAATGATTCATTGCATTAGCAAGTTCAAAAAGCAGAAACACGGCCAAAATGAGAATCATAATCCACAATTAAATTCAATTCATAATCATAACAAACGTTGAGTATTGTTACGAAATAGCACCAATCGACCAGACTCATCATTCAACACTTGCGAGCCTTTGTACTCAAAGTTGCCTTGGATTCTAAATATTGAGAACCATATATTTTAAGAGCCCTCCCCACTGAACTGTCTATTCCCCCCTGTTCCCTTCTTGAGTACAATTCCATCACTATTTTCATATTTGAAGTCCAGGGCCAGACCTGGTAGTTATATACCATCTTATCCAACAGCATTCATTGGTTCAGCCACCATTCCCATCAGAGGGCCTGCACCAATAGCAGTTTACCTCCCATTGCAATGCCTGACCCTCGCCAAGTGCCAAAAAGTATGACTTATGGATCAGGCTACATGCGTAGACCTTCTACGCAGTTGATCGCCTTTCCTCAAAATCTTTGCAGCTCAGATCAGTAAAAGCTACGCTACTCCACCTTACTTAAGCATTTGGCATTTGCACTGCCTTCCATTTTGTGTAGTGTTGATTGGGAGAAACACACCTTATTCAGATATTTATAATCTATTAACAGGAATCTGGAGTTGATTATCCCTTCAATTGAGTTCCTAATTCCTTTAGCCTATCAATTTCCTCTGTGATTTTCCTATCTCTCTAGGAGTTCCTTAAGGGCAATACGGGAAGATGGATGTATTTCACTAACGAGTGTAGCTCACTAGATAGTGTGTATATAACATTGTCTGCAATAATTTGGCCTGCATAGTTGCCTCTATCGGGAAGGCTCCTTGGAAGTTCTGAAGTGATTATCACTGCAAGGTTAGTGCAAGCCTCAACTGCTTGGAATCAAATTGTACCTTCGGCGATTATAGGATGCACTCTTAGCGAATGGAAGCACAAAGTGTTAGCCATAACAGATGATTTAGGAGCACACAACAAATTAGTGACCCAGGAGACGCGCTTCCAGTAGGGGGTGCAAGACTGCTCCTGCTTTGCTCTGATGTGGCCCTGCTGGGGTGGGCCTACGTCCCCCAGCATACCCTGAGGTGAAGGATAGACTACATTCACGTGCTCAAAAGCACCCGACATCGCCCGCGGAGAGGGACGTGAGCGGAATGCGCCCAGGCGGGGGTCCGGTCAAGCCGGGCCTGTCTTAGCCAGTCATAGCCTGTCTTAGGCTGGGCTGGGCCTACTCACTTGGATTTAGGCTTTCACACCCTATGGCACAGTGTGGCCATCATCTCAAGGTACTGTGAGGTTTTTTTCCCTCTAATTTTGTCTTTCTTTTTGGTAGTTTGTTTTTTTATTCTTTATCTTTTTTTATCTGATACGCATGGGCAAGAGAAAGGTTGCCTCAAGGGTAGCACCTTCACAGCATTCACGTACCACAATCAACAGGTTTTTTACGCAATCTGTGAATTTGGTTTCAAATGAAATTAAATTGGCAGAGAGATGTCCTTCACTTACTTCAGAAGAGCTTGACCTCTTGCCCTCTAATACTTGCCAATATCTGCATGCAGCTTAGAGCACTCATCTCTTGGGGTACATATGGTCCCCTGTGTAAATTTGCCTATGAGCGAAAGCACTAATGAAAGTGTATGCGACCAGGGGCCTGCCAGTAGTGATCTGATGGTCAGCGTTGGTGGGGTTGTCAAGGAAAATGGAACTGTATCCAGTGCCCACTCCCTGGATCCTGATAGCGAAACAGGCCCTGTGGTCAAACACAGGAAAAAGGCCCAAAAACGTAAATCCTCTGAACCCAAGTCTAAACCTGTGACACGAATGAGGATGGAGGCAGTGATTACACCTGTGAATGAGATGGTTCTTCCGGCTAACCTCAGGGATGATATGAGTGCTCACTAAGGTGATGTGTTGGATGCCAAATTATGACCAGTATATGACCGGCTTCCCATCATTGAAGCTAATTTGTAAGCCTAGGCGGTGAACTCCGCTCCGCTCGCGGAGTTTTCGGAACTTCGCGTTACGTGGAACTCGCGGAGATCCGGAAAACTCCGCCCCGCGTAGCGTAGTTTTTTTCCTTGCTCTCGTTCGTCAACGTCAAGTTGGCGAGCACGAGCGAGGAAAATCCACCTCCCGGCGAGATTTTTCCTTGTTCGCGATCGTCAACATCAAGTTGGCGAGCGCGAGCGTGGAAAATAAACCTCCCGGCAAGATTTCTCAATGCGGGGGGGTCAGGTTTCTCATTGCGAATGGTCGCGTATGCTCGTGACCGCTCGCGTAGAGAAACTGCCCGTTTGCGTTGAGAAAGCTGCCGCTCGAGTAAAAATCTACTCGAGCGGCAGAAAGGAAAGCAGCGCCCGCTTGCGCTGTGCATGGTGCCGTTCGCGATGATTGCACAGTGTGGACAAGCATCCGGCACTGAAAATCACCCCGAACGGCATTTTTCTATCGCACTCCGCCGCTTGCGGAGCTCCGCGTAGCGCGGCAGAGTTTTTTTTCACTTCGTGGAGTTTCGCGTACCGCAACTCCGCGAACTCAGCCCAGGGTTACTAATTTGTCAAAGTTGGTCATAAGTAGGGAAGGTGGATATGTCTGCTCCCAGAAGGATTTGTTTAGCAAACATACTGGGCTCAATCCCCCACTTAATACTGTGACATTGACCTCTTTACATCTGGCTGATAATCTAGGGGATAGATCGGTTAATACTCATCACCTGGATGCAGCTACTGGATCAGCTTTAGCCAGGAATGTACAGATTAAAGGCAAACAGGTTTTTCCAGCTCCCTCTGTGAAGCAAGTAGAAAGGAGAAATTATAGGTTGGACACTCTGTGATTGATCTACCCCCAACATCATGCCCTTATGTTGTTGTGCTATCCAAAGCACCAAGTATGCCAGTTGATAGACCTGAAACTACAAAGGTGCTCATGAAAAAAGTTATTCAATGGATGAACATAAATGTGTGTGGTCATTGGGACTTTTGTAAAGAGATCCTTTTTGCCCGACAGGCAGGGGGCATAGGCCGTTTAGAAAATCAATATAATGGAGATGTCATAGTGGTGAATTTTCGGAACCCTATGGTCCCGGGCAAAGCTTTGAGTTTAGCCAGGGCAGAAATGGTAAAATCAAGCCTTGAGGGGGGCCCCCCTGCAAAGTATATGGAGGGGACCCCCTATGCTCAGGACCCAGTCAGGAGCTCTCAGGCCCGGGGCGCGCCACGTGCGCAGAGTACCGGAGGGAGACGCTTGGAGCTCGGGGTCTCCCACACCGTGGGGGCTGCGGGAACTAATGTTACGCCACTGCTTTAACTCTAACTCTATCCCTTAATTTAGAGTTCAGGTCAGGAGTGCAAAATACTTTGTGAATCAGTATTCCTTAATCTAACTCTGTAACAAATGCTAATGATTACCCTGACCTTTAACTCAATCATTACCCCAACCCTATCCATACTGCTAACTCTATGAAAGTGCATGTCTGCTCGGTTTTTCTGACTGTATGGAGTGGCATAGTTGACTCTGCACATGGAGGGCTGCTAAACACCACGTAAGAAATGTGTTCTGCCCCTTAAGACATGGTAACAATGGTTATTTCTGACTGTCATATCTAATGCTTTAGTGAGGTTACAGTAGTATGGCACATATGTCATGAAGGTCAGATCTTCCATGTAGGTTGCATTGTCCACATGTATCACTTTAAAAGTCAGGGTTTCAGGACTGCCATTGCAGGCTTTTTTCATTTTTAGCTAAAAGCTGCAATGAGTTAATGTGGAAGTAAACCGTTTTTGAATGTGGAAATCCTACTTTTTCATTCCTTTAATTTTATATCTCTAAAGAGCAACAACGCCTGAATGGGTATCCCGCGAGTAGGTGGAAGCCTAAGGCGTATACCAAGTCATAAAAGAATGAACCAGAGGTAGTCGTTACCCAGATGGAAAGAGATGAGTGTTCTCAGCTGTTGTCAACTTCAGAAGTGTAGACTCATATCTATTCTGTAATGGCAGCCCATTCCAGAGCCTAGCTGCTGCAACTGTAAAGTCTTGCCCGCCCAGGGTAGAAAGCCTAAAGTTAGACACAGATAACAAATATAGAGACATAGACCTAAGTGAGCACCCAGTCTTGAAGTGGGTAAACCTGCCAGAAAGAGGACTGGAACATGGAAAATACAAAGGTTTACAGACCAAACATAAGGATTTAGATTTCACCCTTTGTGGAACAGGAAGCCAATTCAGGTTATTCAAAGCTGCAGAGGACCACTCAAATTTTCTTACGTGCATGGTCATTTTAGCCAAAGCATTTTGGACCAGGTGCCATTTATTGAAGGCTTTTGCAGGAAGCCCAAGATTTATGGTATTGCAATAGTCAAACCTGGCAAAGATAATAATCTGGATTGTATAAACCCACCCATGTCTGTGAGGTGGCCCTGGGGGGTGAAGGTGTCCCCCTTCTGTTGGGCAGAAGGATTTCCAGTGTCCTTCAAGGAAGCACTGTCAGAATCACACTGCCCAGCAAAAACACAGGCCAATTTTACTGCCTGGGTCGATGGAGAGAGATCTTGTTCTAGGTGCGAGCAGCCTTGATTGGTAATTATACAATATCAAATTTACAATATCCAGTATACTGCAGTTTTTGTAATTATTTGAAAACACATCATGCACGGTTTAACAATGATGACCCTGGTTTCCCTGAGACGTCTCTTTTCATAAATGTATGGTATTGCTGGGTTTCTTAAAAAACGGACCTCTCCAGCTCTAGAAATATAAGTTACTTGTAAAGTGCAAGCGACTATTATGTCGTGTTTTCATGCACTTGATTTGGATTACATATTTGCCCTTTCTCAACTCATGTTTTTAATTAAAATTTATCTTCCATGGGAATGGGTTTCGGGGGGCAGCCGACCGGAAGGAGGTCTGCCCCCTGGGTTGATTGGGGAATGGTACAGCCCATGCGGGCTCTTTGTGGGCTAGTTTGGGTTTACAGAGTGTGCTTTGGTATAGCACATATATATACTGGGAATTTTATGGTTTAGCACAAATTCCATTTGGAAAGGTTTCCCGGTAGCTGTACATTTTTTCAAAATGGCCCTGTGTCCAAAGTGTCTGAACATTTAAATATGCACAAGTGGTCAGTTTCCCTGCCTCAGTTTGGAAGACAACTGTGTGCGCACAGCCATGAGCCTATGAGAGGAGGCTGGACCTCATGTCCCGCGCCCTAAGAGATGTGTGCCTGGCATGCTGCAAATGGGGTTGCCGCGGTGGTCCTGGCTTGCTCACCACCGTGCGGCAACCAAGCTGCCCAAAGTAATCAGGTACGTGAGAGGGGCCACTCTCATGCTCGAAGAGTGGCCCCCAGAGTGGTGCGTGGCTCACGGTGCACCGGCAGTGCAGTTGCCCGCACTGGTTTTCATTGAAGGGCAGGGCTAGAAAGGAGCCGGACGCACCGTCACCCTCTTCAGCAGTCCTGCAGCGGTATACAATGGACGCAGGGGCTTCTTTGCAAGTGCCGGCAGTAACAGGCCCAAGGAAAGAAAAGAGGGTGGGGGAGGAAGAGATTGACAAGGCAGTGAGTGAGCTGGCAGGCCCATCTCCTTCTCAGGATGCAAGTCTGGCAGCACTTCATAAGAAAATGCAAAAAGAGTCTGTGGCCGCAAGGAGGTATTTTCCAGTTTTGGGCCCTAGTGTCCCTGCAGGTCATAGGGCCACAGGGGATTCACAGGTGTCAGGGCCCTCCTTTTCTGGCGTGTCGGATGGGGAGGATGATGAGCCCAGGCATCAGGCCATTTTGGGACTCAGTGAGGAGGCTCAGGGCCGAGAGGAATTCGGGGCTGGAGAGGGGCCCATTTCAATGGCGCGGGGGGAGAACTTGCCACACCATTCCACAACTTCAGGGGTGGGTCAGGCGGGGCCAAGTCCGGGTGCCAACACCTGGCCAATGCCCCCGATATCACTTGACATTGCTTTTGGCAAGCGCAGGGGCCTGTGTGATAATACTTTGCAGGAGGAGGGCCAAAGTGAGTTTGCTCAATGGCTGCTTAGAGTAGGAGAGGACACGCAGTTGGATTATGAAGAAGGGAGCCTTGAGGAAGGCGTATTTGTGGATGATGACACAGGAACCACTGTTTATATATAATACTTGTCGGGTAGCAGGACCTGAAACAACTCCCAAGTGATGGCACTTATTCTGTTATCAGGGAGTACTTAGAATGACTGGGGCTGCTGTCTGTAAATTGGAGTGTTGTATGCCATTTTAGCTCATTTTGTGGTACTATGGACTTTAATGTATCATCCAGAGTACATGGGACCGCGTCATGATGTGTGCACATGCATCATGATGTACAAATGCCCATGCTCCATGAAGTATGCGTCATGACACACGTGTGTACTGTGAAGCATTTGTTTTGACACATGGCAGACATCTTGCAATGTGTTTCTGTTATGGTTTTTCTTAGAGCTGTGGAGTCTGTTAATTCTATCTCCATGGTAGCATCTCGTGTGAGACAGTTACTACCTGGAGAACTAACAGGCTGGCAGCAGGAGTTGGTGGTTCAGTGTTACAAGGAATAAAAGATTCAGAAACTTACCAGTGTGTCTCTTTTCAACACTGGCGACGAGCGAAGCTTGCGGGGGACAAGCATACCACCAGCTCTCCCCTTTCTCTTGAACCCACAGATCGCCATCTTCTCCACATCATGTGTAGTCATGTGACGAGTGAAGAGGGGACTCTCCGAGATCCCGGACGGTTGTTCCTGTTTTTCCCGACTTCCTGTGAGTCTATAAAGTGAATTTAGGCAATTTTGAAGATTTTGCCTTCTTTCCAATGGTTCCTGCTCCTCGCGACGCTGTGGATGACGCGTGCACTCCCTGACGCGCACAGGTTCTACTGGGTGAGTCGCGTCATCACGTGACACGTAACGCACGTAACGTAACGTAATGTGCCGCCATTTTGTTTTCTGGTCAAATCTCCATGACAACAACAAACAAAGCCACGCATGCCGATTTACTGCTACGGAATCCTGATCTATTTATCCGATGTTCTTCAAAAGGTTTTACAGGTACTGTGTTCTCTGTTTATGTCCACAACAATTGGAAAAGCTGCCCATGCCTTCGCAGATTGACTTTATTACTTCAAGCTTGTTCAAGTTTGTCTTCTCTCTATTTTTTGGGGGATTGCTGCCTTGCCTTGCCTTGCTGCCTTGCCGTTTCATCACCAGTTTACAGTTGACTTTACCACTTTGATTCTGGTTACATGACTTTTGGAAATTAATTATTTTAATACAATATGTACTGCATTCGTCATAATTAATCAAACGTTTAACTGAACTTTTCCAATTACACTAAAAGCTTCCCAATGTCTGCCACTTCGATGAGTCAGCCACCCCCATTTCTTTGCGAAAAAGGTGAACCACTGCTACCATGGAAGAGGTGGAAACTACTATTTGATTAATATTTGGTAGCTATTGGAGGAGAGAAGTTCTCGGCTCATAGGAGACAAACCATACTCCTTCATAATCTTGGTGTAGAAGGGCGCAGCATTTACGAGAGTATTGACCTAATTCCTGTTGGTGAGGGTGATGGTGAACCATCTGATGTGTTTGAAATGTCCATAAAAATGTTCGAGATGTACTTTGGGCCACGTATCAATGTCGTTTTAGAGAGACATAAGTTTTTCATGAGAATCCAAGAGCCTACTGAAAAAATTGGGAATTATATAGCTTCTCTAAAGACACTAACCCGCACTTGTGAGTTTGGTGACCTTATTGACTCGTTGATACGTGATCAACTGGTCAGGTGCACCAACAGTTCTAGAGTCCAAGAAAAACTTTTATCCAGAAACCCTTCCCTCAAAGAAGCTATAGCCATAGTAGAAGGAATGGAAAATACCTCTGGCTGGGTCAAAGAAATGAAAACTCACAAGGCAATAACTGACAATGCTCCAACTCCCAGTAGCATTCATGAGTTGACCCAAAAGGAGACACCTCAAGACTCTGTTGACAATGTCTCCAAAAGTATGCGTGGAACCAGGGCCAAACCTTCCACTGATTTTTCAAGAATAAAATGCGACAGGTGTGGAAGCACCAATCACTCCTCCAACTACCCCAACTGCTATGCGAAAAACACAACGTGCCACAAGTGTGGACTAAAGGGTCACTATGCTAGAGTATGCAGATCTGGTGGCAGAGTGTGCACTGTAGAGAATGTTGAGACCAGTGACACCTCGAGAACGGTTATGTTGAGTGTACGTGGTGATGGCATGGTTGATGCTGATCTCATAAGCATGCCGGAATGCGAAGTGATGATTGGAGACAAGCTAATTGTGGTTTTGGCAGACTCTGGTTCTCCTTTCACTATGCTGGGCAATGAACTGTGGGACAAAACTTTTCCTGAATCACAACTTTCTGCCCCTGACATTAGCCCAGTCAGTTATGGTGGCTCACATATTGATGTAATTGGGTTTGCCATCATGAAGATTCATTTCAAGGGAAGAGAGACCATTGGAAAGATTTATGTCGCCAAACGAGGTGATAATCTTCTTTGGTGGAGACATCAGAGAGACTTGTCAATAATCCTCAACCCGAATGCTCAGTTTCCATCTGAGCAAGTTATGCTGGTTGACCAATCAGTAGCCTCTAGCAAGTTTTTTGAGGAGTTCCCTCAAGTCTTCTCTGACAATCTTGGTCTGCTTAAGAACTTTGAACACTGTATAGTACTCAAGCAGAATGCAACACCTGTGGTACACAAAGTTAGGAAAGTTCCCAACATGATGCTTGAACCCCTCAGAAATGAACTCAAGAGACTGGTATTTCTGGGTGTGATTGAAGAAATAGAATCCTCTGAGTGGTTGGCCCCAGTGGTTTTGGCCCCCAAGGATGGAGGGAAGAGTATTAGAATGTGTGTGGACTTGAGGAGTCTAAACAGATGGATATGGGTTGACCGCCAACCCCTGCCAAACATTTCTGAGTCAATTAACATGCTTGATGGAGCCAAGGTTTTCAGCGTGTTAGACTTGTCCTCTGCCTATCACCAGGTACCCTCCATCCAGAGTCCAAACATTTAACATCTTTTGTAACACCACTGGGGGCTTTCCTTTTTATCAGGATGCCATTTGGGTTAGCCTCTGTGGCTGCCTGTTTTCAACGCATCATGAAGATGATCCTGGGCGACATTTCCAGCGTCATGTTCTTCCAGGACGACATCTTAATCTACGGGAAGGATGATTTGGAACATGACAGAGGTTTGAGATCTGCCTTACAAAGACTGGGTGACAAAGGTTTAACTGTGAATAGACTAAAATGTAAGATTGGTGTATCTTCTGTCACGTATTTGGGACATGTTATTTCTGGGGAGGGTATCCGACCAAAATTGGATTTGGCTAAGAGTATTGTGGATGCTCCTGCCCCAACAGATAAAGAGCAGGTCAGGTCTTTCCTTGGCCTTGCCGAGTTTTACTCTAAGTTTGTTCCAGGTTTTGCCTCCACTGTTGAACTGATCAGGGCCCTTCTAAGGAAAGGTACACACTTTGTTTGGTCACCAGAGTGTGTTTCTGCTTTTAATTCTATCAAACAGGCAATAGGTAAGATGCCTACACTTGGTCATTTTGACTCCAAGAGGAAAACTTTCTTAACTACTGACGCCAGCTTGTGTGGCCTTGGAGCGGTGCTTTCCCAAATTGATGGAGGAGTGGAAAAAGTAATTGTATTTGCCTCAAGAGCATTGAAGAAACCGGAGCAACAGTATTTGTGTATTGAAAGGGAGGCTTTGGCTATTGTTTGGGCGATAAAACACTTTAAGTTTTACCTTTGGGGCATTCCCTTTTCGGTTAGATCTGATCATCGCCCCTTAGTTCAAGTTTTCTCGTGTGCGGAGAGTGAAAGACTCATCCCTAGACTTAAACATTGGAGTGAGGGGTTGGAAGAGTGCAATTTTCAAGTACAGTATCTCCCTGGCTCTGCCAATAAGGCAGAGGATTGCTTATCGAGACTCCCCATTGACTGTTGCAGTGATGTTTTGGACTGTGATGCTGTTAGTGTTTGCTGGGTCAAAGAGCCTGCTAGCCAAGAGCTAGAATGGGAACAAGCTTTGTTGGAAGATGTGTTGCTTCCCATTGTTATGAATTTTGTTGTGAAAGTGTGGCCTGACAGCAAGAAACTTGATTCTTTGATATTACCCTTTTGGTCCATTAGAAATGAACTTACCCTATGTCAAGGTCAACTTATGCGTGGTGAGAGAGTAATACCCCCTGATACCTTGAGACCTAAACTGGTTAATCTTGCTCATGAGGGGTACTTAGGTAGAAATCTCACGAAGTCTCGACTACGTGAGAGGTATTGGTGGTCCAGGATGGATAGCCATGTTGAGGAAGTAGTTAAAGAGTGTTATCAGTGTGCCTCCAGTGATAAATCCCAAGCCACCAGTACTGCTCCTTTGTCACCTGTTGAAGTTCCACGTGAATCCTGGGTTAAGCTTGGTTTGGACCTTATGGGTCCCTTTGAACTCTTAGGTCCTTCAGAGAGGTTTGTAATTCTTTTGGAGGATTACTCTTCTAAATGGGTATCTACCAGATGTGTGGCCTCTATCAGCACCAGGGTGGTTATCGACTTCCTTAAAGATGAATTTGCATGTGAGGGCATACCTAGATTTCTCAACACGGATAATGGGGTGCAGTTCATCTCGCAGGAGATACAGGACTTTTTGAGGGACTATGGCATTACTCATCAGAAAACTGCGCACTATGCGCCGCAAGCCAATGGACTTGCGGAACGCATGAACAGGGTAGTAAAGTCATGTGTGCAGAGAGCTATTGATATGAAAGTTCCTCTCAAAGGTGTCTTAAGGTATACTTGGTGGGCACATCGCACTGCTCTCAATGCTGTATTACAAAAATCTCCCTTTCAGATATTGAGAGGGAGAGTTGCTTTATCCAAGCTCAATCCTAGTTGGTTACCTCTCATTGAGGGTCCTGTTCTGGATAAGGAGGAGGTGAGTGCAAAAGTCAAATCTTACCAAGAGAAGTACAAGCAGAGGTTTGACTTTAAGAATTCAACCAAAGCTACAACACGGAAGGTGGGAGATTGGGTGCTTATTAAAAGACCACGGTGGCATAGGAAGGGTATCACTGAGTTTATGGGTCCTTTCGTTATCACTTTTGTTTACAAAAATGTGGTCACTGTTCATAATGATAGCAAATGGAGCATGTCTCGCCTGGTGAGGTTTTGGGGTGACAAGTCCTCATTTTCATCATACTCTGACGAATTGCCTGGTCTGAGTTTGCCCAAGTGTGTCCCTCCTGCAAGCTTTGATTCGCGTGGTCCTTCCTCAAGGCCTCGTTGTCCTCCTAAACGTTATCTTGACTATGAAATGTATTGATCTCTCTTACAAAGTTTTTGTACTCTTTCTGCCATGTTTTCACTTGCACATTATCTCATTTTCATGCATTTTTCTTATCCTCAAGCTTTTCCTTGTTCTCTTCCTTACTTAACCTACTTTCTTTCCTTTGTATTTTCAGTAAGGGGGATGTGTTATGGTTTTTCTTAGAACTGTGGAGTCTGTTAATTCTATCTCCATGGTAGCGTCTTGGGCGAGACAGTTACTACCTGGAGAACTAACAGGCTGGCAGCAGGAGTTGGTGGTTCAGTGTTACAAGGAATAAAAGATTCAGAAACTTACCAGTGTGCCTCTTTTCAACAGTTTCCTTTAACAGGAAACTGTTTCCAAGAATGGCAGACTTTCGTGCGAATGAGTCTAGGCCCATGCATTCGTCGCACATGTTTAAAAAATCATTGGCAAAGCCAATAGCGCGGTGACCATTTAAAGGCATAGGCTATTAGATTTGCCAGGACCTGCTTGTTATTGTCAGTAGGTCGCTTCTATTTATTAAGGGAAGTTTCACACACATGCTCAAAACTGTCAGTATCATACCCATGTCCAAAACAAATCATTTCTCCTGAGTGTGCAGCTTACTTTAGTGCCCATGGTTGCTCATAACCCCATGCAGTGAGGACTGGTCACTAGAGGTGGATGAGCCACTGAAAACTCGAGCCAGAAGCCAGGCTCTGGCTCAGCTTGAGGTCCTGTTGGAACCTAGAGTATATAACGAGCCGAGCTTACATGAGGCTGCTGCCTTCCTCCCTCTCTCCCTCCCACTACCTAGAATGTGGGGATAGGGCCAGTGTTGTTGCCAACTTTGGAAGTGGGGAACCAAGTTTGAGTACCGGCATCAGCACACAATCCTGTGATTGTGGGCAAATTGCTTAATCTCCCCATGCCTGTAAGCAATGAATGTGACCTTTTGTAATGTAACTGGCACTCATGCAAAACACTCAAATCTGTGGGTCGAGTTTATGCTATATAAAAACTGCAAAAAATGCACAGAGGTAAAACGAATCCTTAACATAAGAAGAGACAAAAAGATAGTCATTTCCTGGCTGATTTGTACAAAGCCAAACATGATAACCTGGGTAAAGCGCGGCTTCACTGCTTATTTTGTATGATCTTGGGCAAATATTGTATTTCACCAAAACTCTTTTTTCTTCATTATCGTACATTGTAATACTATAAAATATGTGAGTTCAGAATATCAGTTGTACAAAAACCTTTTGTGCTTGATTTAATAGACTATACTGCTGCTTTATAATAATCTGGGCCACGTACAGGGTTTATGTGACAATTGTCTTGCCTCTTAGTGCACTAATTGTTTATGTTTAAAAACTATTACTTTTAGTGATCGTTGGTGTCTTAAAACTATTAATTTTAGCAAGTACTTCTCAGTGCAGTGCTATAATGTGACCTATTGATGCCAAAGCTTCACATGTTATAGAAGTACACATTTTTAGGTCGAGCCTAGGGCAGCGCGCAGCGCTGCTTTAGGAGTGACCTTTAGAAATTGGTCAGCTCTTTTCAAGCACTCGTGGTTGTACTGGCATCCACCTTGCGGGAGCGAGCAGCGGCACGCAGGGGCCATCTGTTTTCAATTAGCGTGGCCGCGTGCGCTTGTTGACATTCCTCTACTCTCGCTCTCACCCTTGCCCTCCCTTGTTTGTTAATGTCGCGCTTTCATGTCTGCTGTGTTGGTAATATATTTTTTGGGTGAATGTTGCGCTTTCGTGTCCGCTATACTGGTAATATTTTTTGGGGTTGATATCGCGCTTATGCATATCCGATACATTGGTAATATTGTTTTTTATGTGACTGCGAGTTTCCTTGTTAATGAAAGGGACTGCTCACGAAAATTGCAAAGAGCAATGATCTCCACAAGAGGGCAGACTAAGCTCATAGTATAAGAAAATGTAAACGTTGTTTTCTCAAATATAGACTAAACAGCAAATTCCAAATCTGGAGTACACTTTATTCATCTGAGACATGGCTCAATTAACTTTTCTTTCACATGCAGGTCTTTTTAAGATGGGTGTTGTGGCTCAGTGAACTAACGCTTCCACTCCAGAAATTAGTGATTGGCCTTATGAAAACAGCCTCTCTTCAAGAGATCGACTAATTCTTTCGTCCTTCCCGGTGCATTAGTTCGGTAACAATAAGCATATGCTGTTTTGCGTTGTACCCTTCAACGTGGGCTTTTTTTTCCGGAAAGTTTAATTCGAGCTCGAGGTCCTTCAGTTCTTTTGGTCTTTTTTTTTTTTAGGAGTAGTCAATTTTTAAATCTCAGATATAAAACTTTAAAGGCTGTTCAACTGCATTTAAATCTAAATTTGATTATTCATTTCTCATTAAACATGCTCTCACTTCTGCACAACGATATCTGACTAACTACATATCCCGTAAAATTGATGCATCCAATCTCCCCCAAAAAGTTTTTTTTTTCAACCAAACAGTGTAAATATTAGTGGGTCGCGCTTTAAGTTGTGTATGTTGCCGTGGACAAAATGTTTTACTGCCAAGTGTGTAATCAGATCCAGAATATCAAGTGTGTGGTGCCGAATAGAAAGTAAAGCCTCCCTCTGTTCGGTTATTCAATCTTGAAACGTTTATCATGTCCATTAGTGTCTTTGATTAGGTTCTGCTTTGGTGGCATCTGTCCTTCCATCTCCTTTTCTATCTAAAGAATTGCCAGGTGCTCTCATTCATTTTTTTAAAGGGTACCAATTTCTTACATAACTCTCCCGAGAAACACTTTAGCTTGTCATTTGGCTAATACCCTTTGCAAAGTAAGAATCGTCTCCTGCACAAACATTTATATAAAGTATTTGCATTCAGAATCTCTTACCATTATTTGTTGTTATAATATTTAGCGTTTTTCTAAATACATTGCTTAGCCTTCAGGCATTTGTTGAAATGTTGTTAGGTAGTTTATCCCAAAACCTTCGTTTTTTTGCCTCTGTTCCATTCAACTGAGATTCTTTCAAAACGGAATTACTTTTAGAGGAGGATATAGCACCTTCCTCCTCTTCATCAGGTTGCTTATCCCATTTACATTTGAAAGGATTATATTTAGGTTATTTTTCTCCTGTCGAAGTTTTAATCATATTGAGACCAACAGTGTCTCACTTATTCTACTTAAAGTATAATTATTTACACAAACAGTTCCAAATAATAAGAGAACAAGCCTTGGCATAGCCAATAGGTCTCGCCTTTGGAACCTTATAAGTATTTAGTTATGCAGTACAATATCCTTGGTGCAACAACATCAACTGTTGCATGTCTAAACACTTATAAGGTCCCAAAGGTGAGACCTATTGGCTATGCCAGTGCTCGTTTAGTTTGAAGCGAGTTTATCGCATTTTACCTGGTTTGTTTTATGATTTACATAGAAAACATTATCAGGGTTCGGCTCGTGCACGGGCTTTAAGATCCGAGCCAGACCCTTGGCTCGGGTCTCCCTGCAAATTATTGGCTTGCCAACCTCTACTGCTCAGGGTGTTACGCCACTTCCACACTAAACAACTGAGCAGCTGAAACCCTGCATCCGATGGTGTAAAGGCAGAGGCATCAATCCACTAAAGAAAGACGCATCTCCAGTAAGCACGCAGAGAAATATCGTAGCGCTAGAAAAACGCACAAGCCATATACAAATTGTTACTCTCACACAAAAAAATCCAAGCATTTTATTTTTTAAAACAGGCTTAATGATGTCAAATTACATTTCTGGGGAAGGACTCGCAGACAGCCAGGCACTCCATCTGCTTCCAGTTTCTGGCTTTGTCAATATTTCAGCTCCGGGCTGCAGTCAGAAGGCCAAGATTGAATTAATGTCGCCAGTGAGAGAACGGATTAGATGGAGGGTAGGGTGGGTAAATACATTAAAGGAAAATGAGACAGCGTGGGGAGACCGGGCAGTTTTCTTTAGACATGCCATGGAAGACGGGACCATGCAGTGGGGTGGAGGGAGGGGGAGATCTCATTTAGGCACTGGCAGCCAACTCGAATGCAGGATTGGCAGCGACTACCTCAGGACCCCGGATACGCAGTTCAAATGGTAATGGCATTGCGAGGGAAGAGCGGAAGGAGGGGATGGAGGGCCAAGGGCTGCAGAATCAAAGCAATAATTTAAAAAAAAAGAGAACAATCATCTTATCTCAGATTGAAGGAAGCTGCGTTGGTGTGACCGTTACTCCGCCATAGCCAAGGACAGTGTAATTGGAACAGCCGGCGCCATTTTGTGAACCTCGTGTCAAACGTTATTCTGTGATGTTCTCCTCTTTCAGTTCCTCTGGGGTGCACTGCTTGTGCTTAAATAGAGCCCCCTTGGGTTGTTGTATGTTAGGTTGCACTGTCTACTGTCACTTCAGAGGGTTACATTTTAGAGGCACTTTACTACAGTATTCACTTTTGTTCGGTAGTGACGTCACCTGACTCCCACCTTAGCTTTTGTCCTAATTCCATTTCTTCGTTTCTGCTACACTCATTCCCTAGAGGAACCTGTAGTTTTCTATTACTCGCAGAGCCGGAGACAGGCCCTTCCGTGGTACAGTCCAAGTATTTTAATTATGAAAGAAAAACCACAACAAGCTTCAAACTGTGAAGTTTTAATTATTTGTATTAAAGATTTTTTTAGTCCCTTAGCCGGACAAAGAAGGCAGCAGTGACCGCCACCTTCCCATGAGGCACAGGGCACGTTTCTATAGCAGGTGGTCATGTTTGGAGTGGCTCAAAGTGGGGTGTCCTTTTACACTGAAATCTCTCAGGCCCTCAATGCAGGAGCCATCAGGATGGCCTGCAAACAGCTCAGGTCCAACCCAAATATTTCACAGGGGGAATGTCATTCCTGTGAGTTATTTAATTTGTGTATATGACATAATTCCACAGATTTATGGATTGTATCCTGCGAAAGGCCCAGAATTTTAGCTTCTTAGCCTGATGTCCTTCTCATCAACGAATAAGCCACTAAGCATCACAATGCCTCTCCAAAATGAAAACATACAAATACACTGCTCTGCTTCATCATTGCACCTTCTTTAGTTAACACTGAAATTGCACAGCTATTAGTAGTTGAACATTGCAGAGTGCACCTTTCAAACACTTTACCTGAACAGCCAAATAAAATTGTTAATCCAGAACATAATGTATTTGCAAACATCACACCTTCCGCACACATACAGCCAAATATCTCATTTAAAAAAAATGAGTTTAATAACTGTTGCAGCAAACTAAACATGATGTGAACAAATGCACAATGGATAGCAGGTCTGCTGTGCTCCATCAAATCCATATTGGCGGTTCTTAGCATATTTATTATCCAAAAATCAAAATCCACTTAGATTAGGTGAGCTACGCAACCATATTCCACCCAAAACAAGTGCTCATGGCAGTATAAATGATGTCAAAGATGATATAGTTAATCACATATTTGATCAAATCACTGGTGACAACACAAGCACTCTTGACATCAACGTTGACACTAAGGGGCAGATTCTGATGCGGGTTGGAAAAGCTTCCCGACCGAATCGGTTGGGAAATGGTGTCCGACCCACTCGGATCGGGAAAGTCCGACCGGCGGAGTAGGATGTATCCGGATGCTTCCAGATACGATTTGGTTGAACTCCCATTGACTTCAATTGGAACATTTGTTCCTAACCGCATCAGAATTGGGCCCTCGGTCGGGAAGACACGTTCCCGATCCGATTTGGAAGGAGCAAATGCCGTTAGGAGGTCTTCCTAACCGCATCAGAATCAGGCCCTCGGTCGGGAAGCTTTTCCAACCCGCATCAGAATCGGGCCCTAAGTCAAGGGCCTTTGGTCTGGTGAGAATAAACACTTTGGCCGGGACCCGTCTCAAGTACCGTGGCCACTATTCTATTGGGCCCGGCATTTAGCAATGCTAAATGGCCACTGTGCACAGAGCTTGGCTTTTGGCTATGCCCTCTGTCTTGCAGCCCTAACACCGATATTACCTAGACTTGACCTGAAGTGGTGTGCAACCTTTTGCAATGCCCTGAGTCCATAGACATGCAGTCTGCAGTCATGCCTACTGGGCACTGGGTACATCAAGCGGAATTTGGCAAGATCCTGTGCAAATACCCCTCCACCAGTACTACAGTGGAATGGTTTTCCTTGAAGCAATTTTGTGTTCTCACTTCACGAATTTCCTACGGGAATTTTAATGACAAACCCAAGCTTCTGAATCCCGTAAGCTCCCTCCCCTTTCACCATTCTGCATGTAGTTTTACCGTAGCCAAATTACAGTAGTGACTTAGAATGGTAGTGGTTTTTTTCAGTAGCCAGCCGACATGCTTTGTAGCCCATTCTTTCTCGTCAGAGTCTGCTAGGCATATGGCTGTGTGCAGAATTTCTGGGAAAATGCTTTGTCCCTAATACTAAACCGCTGGTGCATGCTGGGTGGAAGGCAAGGCCGTGGGCCATTCCCTGTGGGCACTCACTCTACTCCCAGTGTCATCAGGAAATGATCTTCAGCAGTTCCCAGGAGCTAAAGGACAGAGTGTTGCTTTAAGCACAAACTGCAACATGTATAACTAACCACAGTGCATTCTGTTCACATGGTCTGCAATTGGTTATGTCTGACATGCAGTCTTCCCACCCCCAGTATCCACCTGGCACAGCATATATCCTTCACTGATGCTCTGATGCATAGTAGCCACTTAGAATAGCCTTTGATTATGCCCAGAAGATAGCAAAAGGGAGGGACTGGCCTTCAGTTATGCACTGCACCCATTTCCCATCCCAACAGGCCCCTGGGTATGACCAGGGCATTCCCACCCTGAAAAAGGGCAGGAGCTATTCCCTCGCAGAATACATTGTGAAGGGAACACCTTTAAAATTGGTGGGGAGTTGGGTTTCGCCATGGAGTATGTTCCCCATGAAGAAAAAAAGTGTTAGCAAGTTCTTTTACAATTGTAGATTTTCGCATACGTTCATATACATATGTACATTCACTTTTATAAAAATTATATTCTCAAATGCTTTCCAGTAGTATTGCTAGAAACTTGCAACTGTCAGAGTTTTGCATAATTCTGGAAACCTTGGTGAATTCCTAAAAGTTAAAAAATCTGCACTCATGAGAAGTCGTAGGCGTCCAGTGCCGATTTACGAGTTTCAGGCTTCTGGTTCAAAATGACCTACGCTCTAGGATAGAGGTTTTGGGTCAGCAGCAAAGCTTTGAAAACTGGTGCAAGCAGATTAAGTAAGTTGATCAAAGCGTGTTATTTTGCAAATTGCAGGCTGTGACCACAAATATTTTTTTTTCCTCATGCGCCATCACTTTCTTGCTGGCGCAGCTCTCATCTCCTAACAGGAGAGGGTGATTATCCATGCAAGGATATTGCTGTTGATCTCCCCCAAACACAAAAAGAGAGAAGGAGAAAACAGGGAAGCCCAGCAGACAATGCTTAATCATTGGACCCGCTAGTTTGTTGACAAGTTACGTAATACACCCAGACCCTCTCCAAGCTTTGGGGGTCGCTAGCTACCACAAAATGTTTTGACCCATTGCTCTCTAAATGCTGGACAGAGCATGAACTAGTATGATGACTCCACAACTTGGCATGTCCACTGTACACAGCACAGCTTGGAAAGGCAGACTCGAAGCAACAAAAGCTCTGGTTTGTGCTGTGCTATCTGAAGCACATGTGTACTCATAGAGTTGTTTCCTGCATTGCAGACAGATCAATTTCTTTCAAAACGGCTGCACCTCACCCTTCCATGTTTGTGTTCAAGCGCAGAAGACATGATGTGACCTCATGAGTTAGTGAGCCTTGTTTAAAACACATAAGGTCAACTCCAGCTAGTTGCTATATTATTTTATTGTGCTTATTGTGTCTGCAAGACTTCTCTGCCATTGGACCTGTAGTGTTGTGGGGCTTGATGAGCACAGTACCTGTAAACTGGGACCAGTTTGAAGATATATGTTAGACCTGTCCACTTTGGGGTAGTCATCCACCACATTTTTTGCTTCCACCCCTTCCGTTTTGCTGAATTTATCCTTGGTGGCCTTAGGACTCTGTGCAATTTACCATGGCTAACTAGTGCTAAAGTGATTGTGCTCACTTCTTAAAACATGGTAAAATTGGCTTACACCTGATTGACATATTTAATTTATTATAAGTCCATGGTAAGATGGTATACCATATACCCAGGGTCAGTAAATTAAATGCTACTAGTGGGTCTGCAGCACTTGGTGTGCTACACATATAAGTAGACCCTTAAAACATGTCTGAGGCCTGCCCTCGACACCTGGGTGTATTTTTAAAATGGCCATTCAACTTGACAAAACAAACCTTTTGCCAAGCCCCAAACTCCTTTTGTAACACATCAGTCACCCCTAGTGTAGGCCCTAAGCAGCCCATAGGGCATTGTGTTAAAAAAGTTGGACATGTACTTTTAAGTTTTACATGTCCTGGTAGTGAAAACCTCACAAATGCGTTTTTCACTACTGTGAGGCCTTACTCTCTCTAAGGATAACATTGGGTTACCTTATTACATTTACTAAGTGATAACTTTTGTTTGGGAGCAGGTAGAAACATTATGTTTGGTGTCTAAGGAATCGTAATTTATAACCCTCTTTATTGGTAAAGTCAGACTATAAGTCACAATTCACAAAATGCCACTTTTAGAAAGTGCCTGCAGCCTGTTTCCTGGGTCACATGACTAGGTGTAGTTAGCCTTTGTGTATCCCCCCCCATCTAGTCACACAAAAGGTGGACTGGGTGTTGGCAGGATGGGCCATCCTGACAGGATGGGAGGGGCAGAGCTGTGCACAGTCCTACTTACACTACAAAGACACTGCCTCAGCACGCACACAAGGAACTTCACACTAGCTTTTTGTGCCACCAGACATCCTGGGACCAGAGCAGGGTGGAAGGAAATTCCAAAACCATCTGTTGGGGTAAAAATCCAGAGGTTTCTCCCACCTCCTAGCTGGTACCAGGTATAAAATTAGGACCCTCTGTCCCACACGTAAGATCACTTCTGGACCTGCGGAGTAATCCCAAAGGACTGCCTTTCTGCCTTTGGCCTGCTGTGTACTTAAGTGAAGTGCTCTGCTGCACCAAGAGGACTGGTCTGCTGCCTTAAGCATGCCCTGAGAGAACTGCCCTGCTGTTTGAGACCTGCTTTTCTGCTTGAACCCAAGACCACCAGAGTGACTCCAAGGGCTTGTTGGCTGGCTCCTGATCAAAGCCTCAGGAACAGAAAGGCTCCAACCTCCTCTTAAACCTGCACCTGGACTCAGCCTGAGTGAGTTCTTGCCTTCCAAGTTGTGCCTCTCCAGTCCTGGACCCTTGGAAGTGGTGCTAAAGGTATCCAGATAGGCCAAATCCAAAACTTGCGACTTAGAACATTTTCAGCCAAAAAGTGCTCTGAGAACCGAAAGGAGACCGGGACCTACTGCTCACCAATCTGCCCAAGGTGCATCGCCGGTCAGCCTGGCTTCACTGTAGCTCCATGTACATTCTTCTCCAAAGCAGCAAATCCTGTTCAGCAGCTCCTCGCAAAAGGGGTATCCGGCCTTGTGAAGCCATCTTTGGCTACAGACTGCAGCTTAATCCCGCTTGAGATTTCCAACTTCCAAAAAGAGACAAAGCCCGAAATGCAGAAATATTCATTGCAACCTCATTCAGCGGCTCCCTGACAACAACGCCTCTTCCTCCTCGGACACTGCTGCCTGCCTTGCCCCACTGAACTTTACCTTCTCAAACATATTTCTACAAAAATTCTTATAAATCCAAAGGTAAGCAGAGACTGGGCCCAATCCACTCTGTGTATCCAGATCGTGCTCCATCACTGTCGGCCATAACTTTTGACTTTGCCCGTCTCTAGTGATAAGATGTCTGCAGTCGGCGCTTTGATCTTTTAGACTTTTTTTTCACTTTACACTTTAGAAATTTGTAACTCCAGTTCTACTGATTTAATTTTTGTCATGTTGGTGTCAAATAATTTATTAAACTTTAATCTATTTTACTACACTCCTGTCTCCAGATCCTCCTAGATTTATCCGCTGCATTCAACACTGTCAACCATCTGGACCTCCTTCATACTCGAACTTCGCATGGGATGTGGAGGCACTGTCCTCAATTGGTTCGTCTCATACCTATCCAACCGTTCTCATATTGTGAAAATGGACAATTCACTCTTGGGACCAGTCAGTGTTCACCAAGGGATCCCTCAAGGTTTGATCCTCTCTCCAACCCTCTTTAACGTCTACCTAGAACCTCTATGTGTGGTTCTCTGAAACTCTGGGATTCTCTTCCATCTCTACACCGACGACAACCAAATATACTTGAAAATCTCTTCACCGAATGATGTTGCCCTGCTTTCAAACACTTTCTTAAAATTTCAAAACTGGATGTCCAACCACCATTTAGAACTCAACCCAACTAAAACAGAATTTTATTTTGATCTCATCTCCGAAAGCAAAAACGCCAGTACAAATATGGATGGCTAACCTTCCTGCCCTGGAGGGCTGTCCCGCCATTATCCAGAGTGCCAGATCACTCAGCATCACCCTTGACAATCATCTCAATCTTCACAGACACATCACAGCCATGGCCAACAGCACACAACTCCCACTTAGGCAGCTTTGGGGTATCAGACAATTGATTCCATAGCAATACCTCAAATTAGTGGAGTAGTCATTCGTGCTCTATTTCGACTAGAGTATGGAATTGCCCTCCTCTCAGGCGTTCCCAAAGTCACCTAGGCTCTTTGAGAGCAACACTACATGCTGCAGCACACTCTGTCCTAGGTTTCAAGAAATTTGACCACATTTCTCCAGCTCTGCTAACCCTCCACTGGCTCAAAGAAGTGCAGGTCCAATTCAAATCACTTGTATTACTCACAGAGCGCTGCACTCCTCCTCACCCTCCGATCTGAGTGAGAAACTGAAAATCTCTGGAGCAAGTAGGGGTTCCAGAAATGCCCAATCCCTGCTACTGGAACCCCCCACCTTCAGTTGAGAACGATACAAGAACCAGTCTTTCTCCGGAAGTGCCACTAGAATCTGAAACTCTCTGCCTCCCTCCCTCCATCTAACCACCTGCCTAGTAACCTTCAAAAAGGACCTCAAGCCCTTTTTGACAGACATCTTGGTTAATTTAACTTTGACCAGACTTAAGTACTCTCTCTGATTGCGATCTGACCTGCCCTCGCTATATGACCCCACCATCTAAATAGATGCTTTAAGTGTGTATTTCCTCTGCCCAATTGCTGTAACTGTTCTTGTGATTACTCCTGCACACACCCACCGAAGTAATCGTCTGAGTTTAATTACTATTAATTTAACCCACTGTAACCCTTATCTCCTGCTTGTTGTAAAGTGCTCGGATGTCTTTGAGCCATGTCCGCGCTATATAAAATGGCAAAAATAAATATCAAACAACAATAAAAACATACACCGAAAGAATGCTTACCTATTGGTTTGACAATGCTTGTTAGCAGTTTTATTTAATGTCATATAACTTAGTAACAAGAAGGTTGTTGTGAAAAATTTGAATTGAAAATGTTTCAATTTTGAAAATGTGAGGCTGTGACTTTTGAACATTACAAAGATCCGTGGGAAGGGGAATGGTTTTCTTAGTGTTTAAATCTCTTATGTTCTCCCCTTTACATTACTTTCCTCTGCAATCTTCTCTTCCCACATCTCACTTTCTGAAACCCCTCCTTCTGCATGTCTTACACTTTGTATCTTTCCTCTTCATCACTGCCTTTTCACTCTATCCTTCTTCATGTACTTCCTTACGTCATCCCCCCTTTTTCACTCCCCCACACACATCACCCTCACCTGTAAACACATCATTTTCTTTTCCTTTGGAGCCGTCAATATTTCAACAGCTGTGTATGCCTCCTTCACACGCTTTCACACAAAACTGTAATTAAATTTGAACATATGTGACTACCAGTCTTTGTGCTCAGTGGAGAGAAAAGGGATTAGATGTGCATGTAGTCTAACACTTTATGACCCACCGACCGGCACTGTGAGAATCTAGCACTGCCTTCAGCCTCAACTCCACAGCTCTCAATGATGTCCCTTCGTGAACATTCGTCCACACACTGAACAAACCAAGCCATCTAGAGGTGATTGTTCACTGTATGCACTATACAAGAAGTATTGATTTCATTCAAAACAAAAAACAAAAACACAGAATCTGGAGAAAACATATACTCTTAGGAAGTGCACGATAAAGGGGTTTCTCGACATGATTGAGGGGTCCGGTTGGGACCCACTTCAAAGTCGCTATTTAATTACTTTGGGGCACATGCATCATTCCCGCATGTTGCGATTTCTAAATAGCAAATTTTACTGATTCGCTATTTATAAATCGCAAAATGCATGCATGTAGGATTCGCATTAAAAAATGCAATTCCTTAAAATTCCTTAATTGCGACTCGCAAATTGTGAGTCGCAATTACGGAATTGATTCCCATTCATTCCTATTGGCCTAGAGGCCCATAGGAATCAATGGAAATTGCGTGTACTCCATAGGTACTCGCAAATTGCGCATGCAATTTCAAGGGTGCAAGTGTTCCAAAAGGATACCCTGTTGCACCCCTGAAATTCCAATTTTTACACATGTTGCGCACACTCATGCCCCAAGGGCATGTGTGTGTGTAATATGTGACTTCAAAGAAATCGCAAATTGCCATCAACTTCAGTTTGATGGTAATTTGCGATTCCTAATCGCGAAATCGCAATAATTGTTTTATTTAATGCATTGCATTTAAGGAATCGCAAATTGCGATTCCTTAAATGCAATCGCAATTAAAGTAATCGCAATTTTAGCGATTCCTTAATTTGCAGAATCTGCCCCTTTGCAACCGCAAAAAGCAATGATGCATGTGCCCCTAAAAGTGCGTAGTGCTGGCAGAACCAGCCCCACGTAAAACCCTGGTAAAGAAAGACTATCCTTTGACTATCATGATGCATTTATCAGGGGGCTTCCTGGAAGGTGGGGCCCTGGGCAATTTTTCATTTGCCTCTGCCTTAGAACGGCTTTGACAAGAACCCAGTAATCAAAGGGGCCCTTTGAACCCCAAGTGTGGCTCTCTGTAACTATCTAATCAAGAGGCAGGGACTCCATATTCCTTGCATGCATTAGGGCCAAGGCACCCTTGGTGTGACACTGGACTTATGTCAACAAAGCATCCTCACAGGCTGACGCATTTAAATGTAGAATTGGAGGATATCATTCAACTAATTCGGCATGCGTCAGTTAACTCATGCATGCAATATAATTTACAGGACCTTAAAAGCTAGCCCAGTTAAATTCATGCGCAGTGCAGACAGGATTAGTTTTCCAAAGATGGAGGACCACTGAACTTGAAGAGAGGGAACAAAAGTGCAGCGCGGATCCCAAAGCACAACCCTCGACAAGAGAGGCAGTTATGAGTGAGCAATGAAGCAACGGAGCCTTGTTTTAAATGAAATGTGGAGTTATGAAAGCGGTGCTCGGTCACAGCCACAGGATAATCACTGCTCAATCAAATACTTTGATTTCAAACCCTCAACAATTTACAATGTGAACCATCTTTTCCAGCGATGCTATCACTCTTTAATTTCCGGGAGGCCATTTCGGATATTACTGGAACAGGTGCAGTTCACGCGCACCCAGCAAAGGAGGGATTTTATTAACATTTATTAGCTTAATCTGCGCGTTTCCGAGGAAAATAGAAAGTAATCTCACAAGAAGTTTTATTACTCGGGTAAAAGCATCCAACATGAAAATAATAATAGTGTATCACCCATGCTGGATCCATCGCTGCTTTACTCTTTAATGAATCCATTTGATGGCGTTTCTTTCAGTAGAAAGCCAGAAGTCATTTTGTGTGCGTATCTCAGTAGACTTTCGTAAGGATTCATCCTACGTTATATGAGACTATACTCGTACAACCCTGCCAGGTACAGGTATGCAGTCACAGTTGCTCGTAAATCGAACAGATGGGCCCAATTCACAAAGTGAAATTGGGCCATAATTGTAAATATAAGGCTAAATTGACCTTATTTAAACCTGTCAGGTATTCACCAAGGGATTTCTGACAGGCTTAAGTGTATTTACTACTGTGGAGTTTTCTGATATGTGTGTGGAGACATTCACCATGCTTAATCCCAGAGGCGCAACTAGAGCCAAATTTCGGGGGGGGGGGGGCTGATAAAAATTTCGGGGGGGGCTAATTCTTCCAGCAGGGGCTCTAAGAAGGGGTGAAAACACAACAAAGCCTCGTTAGTAAGTAAATGGTCTTTTAAAGACCTGTGAAGTACTCGGGTGCGGCTGCAATAAGACGGTCGCTAGACCAGCCAGCCCGGGAAGCTGTCTCAGCCCGGGCTTACACACATGACTGGGGAGGGGGGGCTGAAGCCCTTTGAGCCAATGGGCGTTGCGCGCCTGCTTAATCCTAACTCAAAGGCAAGGGGTGGTTTGCCTTTGACGTTTGGGAATGCCCATACACAAGTACAGTTGTGGGCATTCCTAAACTCCTCTGTGACCTCTTCCCACCCTGGAAATGGTTGGAGATTTGCTCAAGCAAGGGATGGAGAAACCCCCGTTCTAGGATGAGAAGGGGAGCGGACCACCCCAAGATATTCCAAGGGTGTAAGTGAAGGGCTTTTTTCAAGGGGAAACATGCATTTGCAAAGGAGTTTCCATGCGCCCTGTGCGGTGTTCTCTGTCATAGAACTTGGAGTGTGGGAATAAGATGCCGTGGAAAGAGTCACATGAGAATTCCCAGTAGTACGCCAGGAAACCGGTGCCTGGCACAGCTTTTCAGGAGTACTACTAGGAATGTGTGAATGGAACAAAGTCCATAGAGAATGCTCTGGAAAAGGTGTAAACCTCTACCCATAATTATACCGTTTTTTGTGAATAGGGCACAATATGTCTAGGTGTTGTCTACCTGTTCACTTGTTATTGGAAAAGGAACATGATTAACTATGGGAACTCCATACAAACAAATTTTCCTAAGGCAGGTTTGAACCTTTACAGACAAAACAGGCCGCCGCCCATCTCATTTCCGTGGTTCGAAAATTTGACAACATAACTCGTGTTAATATGCTTAAAGTGGTTGCCGGTGGAATCCAGCAGGTTCCTACAAATTAGTCTACATTACCTACTCAACCATTGGCTCAAATTACCCAGCATACTTCACATAAAATATTAAAGTTGCCGGAGGTAATTGTAAAGGAGACACCCCAAAATTCCATGAACAGAAGACACAGTTTCAAACCTTCTTTGACTCTGCTCCTCATATTTGAAATAGCACTGCCCCCTGAGCTCTGCCAATCCCCATCCCAGAGGCTTTCAAAAAAGAATTCTAAATGCAAATGATTGTCTGACTAGTCTGTGAATATACATCATCTGCTGACAACCTACCAATAATTGTGTCTGGATGTACATCCTCAGCAATGCTTGTCAATTGACTCATTTACATACATGTTTTTACAGCTCACAGTCATTCCAACATTAATGTCCCTCTTCCCTTCTTACATGTGCATCAATGACTCATATATATCTCTATGAATTGTAGTTGTCATATAATCTTAGATTCCTCATTATTGTTTTGTTTTTATAGTTTTTCTGTTTCTGATCAGTGTACAGTGCCATGACGCCCATATGGCTCAGTACACTGGCTATAAAACCACCAGTAAATGAATTAATATAACAGCGTGTGTCTCTGACCACTCCTTCGGTCATGGGGTGACATTGATGTTCTTAAGGCTGGTGTTCAACTGTGAAAGCACTCACAAAAGCTAAAGAGTGATGGATGATGCTGACTAAGGTATTTAAGGAGGGCGGGTTGGAGGGAATGTAACAGTTTCTTCAAGCATTTTCATCACATTTTCTGCTCTATGTTGAAAGTTTTGCTAAAGGGAGCAGGTATGTCCTTAAGTAGACTTATTGCTCGATGTTTAAAGAGACTCAAGCTGCATGTCAATGATGAAGCCCAACAAGACCAAAAACAGATCTGAGAATATTCCATGTCACATCCGGAGTGGATGTAGTCTGCAGTTCAGACCAGATTCCTCCATCTGGGCAGGCCCAGCCTAACTTGCATAGGTTTTATCACTTTCTACAGCACTGGAGTCGGTGTGACATTATTTATAACTGCTACCTTTGTGTATCGCAGTGGTTTCAAACGGTTAGATCACGCACAATTGTTGGTCTTCAGTGCACATTTACATCACACTCTCTTGTTTGTATAACAACCATGAGCCATGTGTTATTTGTAGTCTTTTTGGGTCATATACACACAAACTTTCTCATGCACTACTTCAGGACTTTCCAATCCACTACAAGAAATCTGAATCTACTTCCAAGCAACTGTGATCTGCACAAGTGGATCATAAAGACATAAAGGTTATTTTGGGTACTGCTGAAGAGTTTCCGCATTTCCCATCAGAAATAATGTGCAATAGGTGTGATTTAACTTGAAACAAAAAAAAAAGTTTCAATTAAATTAGTATATGGTGTGAGCGGTCAAAGCGGAGAAGAAAACATGTAGAGAAGAGAAACTATTCTTGGAGCAGCGAGAAATATGAAAACAGTCATCCAGGGGCACTGAGTGGGCGGGTTAAAGATTGTATCCGTCACATGTTGAGGTTGATAAATATATAAGTTGCACCAGAAGTTCTATTTTGTACAAAACTATGATATATGGTTGAATTTTTCAACATCCAAATTTTCCATCTTCAGCACCTTATGGCCCACAATTTGGACATCAAGAATGTTGTAACGATAGACAGCCATGATAGAATAGGTAGTGTTTTTTAAACGGTTTGGATTGGATGTAACAAATTCAGGGGGCTGCTACAAGACAACATAGATGGCCTTACAGCCCCAGGATTATGAGAAGAGTGAGATTTTAATTAATAAAGAAGATACAAAGATAAAAGAATAATGACGATGTGCTCCGGAAGAGGAATGGAAGTAAAATGATTTTTGTCCTAACCCCATTCTTTCATCTGTTCAGCAACCAACAATCATTTTAAAGTTTAGACAATAGTTTAGGTAACCGTACCAAAGTAATTAGCACACCCTAATCCAACCCAGGTAGGATTTACTAAAATGCTGAAATTGTGCACTATGTTGGCATTTCCACAATTGCAGAAACAGACCGATTTAATAGACAAACTGGCGTATGTACGCAATACCAAGGGGCATAAGTGACAGGTTTCCAGTCTCCCAAAATATGTTGGTCTGCACTAACTTTAATTTATTTTTACTCTGTCCATCTAGACCTCTTCTTTTTAGCCCCTTTTAGTCCCTGTTTCTTCTTACCTAGCTAGATGCTATGGGGCCTCTCTGGGTCAGGGGTCATCCGGGAAGTGAGGACAGGTTGCGATAGGGAGGGCGGCAGCAACTTTATTTACCAACCAGGGTTTACTCTCTTTCCGTGCCCTGCCTGCCACCTGCTTTGCTGTCTGGACAAGCCAAATGTTCCACCCACTGTGGCCGTTGTTGCTCTAGCTTGGTATGTTGGAAATTAGACCACAAATTAGGAGAGGTAAGCTTAAAGGCGAGCAATCATGATCTTCAATCTTCGCCAGTTGAACCTTTGATGTGTGTTTGGGGCTGGCTGAAGTATTAGCTGGCCTGAAGGAGGTTGGCTGTATAGTCCTACCCTGTGGGAGTACGCACCTGAAATTCTTCTTTGGCCAAAGAGGTAGGGTGCGGCCGCCCTCGGCTCCAGGATCTTGCACCCCTCTGTGCTTCAGCATTCATTTACTTTAAATATTCAAATATACATCTGTAATAACTTTACACAAGTATATCCCAAATTTTAAATCCATATGACTTTTTTAAGCTATTCCAGGATTATATTGGCAAGTGATTTTCTGTTTGCTCATATGCTGTATGTGATGTTTCTCTGTTAATGATGGCATGTTTTGCTTTACACATTTTGATTCTCATCTGCAATGCTAGACTGTGACAACTGCAAATGCCTTAATGGAAAATATCTTTGAATTCTTAATGACTTGAAAATGGAAAATAATAATAAGTTATGGCCTTCTGAACACCAAGAGGTGCTCTCTCAGTAATTTCTGGTATATCTGGTGCTGCCAATGACAAGTGTGGCATCTATGCAAATTCAGCGTTAGGGACAGGTTTTAAAGCGGTTAGATGTTGCTTTGTCGGCTATCCTGTAAATATAGGCCAACACCAACAATCATGTAAGGTTGCAGGTAATCACACACTGCACAAAGTTAGATTTACAGACCTGGAAACACATGAACATTTACCCTGAAAGATCAGGCACAAGTGCATTTCTAGGGTGTGAATAGAGAAAAATGCCTTCACCTCGATATTTAATACGGGTTTGGGGCAAACCTGTTTCCAACACTTTATGTCAGAGTCTTTGGCGTTTTACACTGAAAATGTCAGCACACAGTCCACAGAAGAAGAGGAAAGTATAAGCTAATAATTATGCCAACCTCAGGCATACAAAATACCTCAATGTGTGGAAATAGCAATAGGCAGGATAGAAAGACCCATGAACAGGATAATTAGCCTTGGCAAACATTCGTTTTACTAGCAACATAGCTAGACTGAGCTGAACATGTGAAGTGTACTACCCACTGAGAGAGACTTATGAACATGGTACAGCTCATCCTCTAATCAGTCACTGAAGACGTTTGACTGATGTCTCATAACTGTAGAGGTGTTTGTCCAACATGTTGATACTGATGTGCATGAATCTGTAGGTGTAGCTTTATTGATAGTGTGATTGTATTTACAATTTTTCATCTTTTGTAACCTTCCAAACTGCATGTCATTACTTATTCAGGATACATACACATCTAATTCAAAACAAGACTTCTGTCCATTAGCATCACAAATGTAATGGGAACGACAGGAACAAACTAACTGGAGAGGCCATTGTCATTGTAAAGAAGCGGGATTTAGATATCAAGATATTAAGTTATTAAATTCGATGTGAGAATTCATGCAAAACCTAAATTGGGGAATGCAGCTCCGGATATTGCTTGCCACACTAACACACTACTCAGCCTCCATATAAAAAACTCACAGGAAAACCTTATCTAGGAGTATGGCACCAGCCCTAGCAATTTACAATATGAAAGCTCTAGTTGCAGCCCTATATGGTTGCAAACCCAGGGGGTCTGCCAACATCAATTTACTTACTTCAGTAGACAATACGTTCCTCAGGTCGTTGTCAGGCCTACAGGCAAGTACGCTATTGATTCCTCTGTTTCGACTTGGCCACAACCGTATCTCCCAGAAAAGTGTGCGTAGAATGCTTATTTATTGGCACCGACTGTGGACTATGGCAGAGATAACCTCCTACCAAGCGGGGCTGAGAAATATGATGTCCACAAATTGTTGGTGCAGAAGTCCATGGGAGAATTCTAAACGCCTGCGTTTGGAAAAATTAGAGGTCAAAAGTTTTTGGGCTTTTCCCGAAGACTTATGTACAGTGGCTAAGGTCACGCTAAAAGAAATCTACTTGGAATTTATTACTCACCAGATAAATCTCTCTAGTAGGCTCTCTGGTAAGGGACTTCTTTGATGTCAAACCACTGACCTGGTATGAATCAACTATAGATGAAATCACCCCTCCTTTTGTAAGCAAATTTTATATCAAGTTTAGACATAGGACTCTTCCGACCAAGCAATTTTGCAGTAAATGGTTTAGAGATGTTATTGGGGATGACCTAAGCCCAGTATGCAGAGAGGCTACGGAATCATTGCTGCACATATTGTTCTTTTACCCCGAGTTCTGCCCCCAAAGATTAAGTGGATATTCAATCTTGTGTAGGAATTTGGGCACTGGCCATTATTTGGAGGCATTTAGAATCCTCTCTACAGACCTAAGAAGATTGATGGTATTCTCAAATTCCAGATTCTTATTATCTGTATGGCTGAGGCGCACAACGCTTATCAAAACAGCTGAGGATAGAGCAGTGCTCTGGTAAACCCCAGAATAGTGTGTGGTTGGATGATGCAAGCTTTATTGTGTCTGGCCCAGTTTCCTATTTCAATTCTGCACATTTTGCAATCTAGCACTTTAACTCGAATCTGTCAATGCTGGTAGAGCTGTTAAGTTTTTAAAAATGTTTTAAATGCCTTTAGTTGCAAAATCCTTTCAGCTTATGTTGGTCTTATACTTGCTCCATATTTTTTATTGGTCTGTATATGCTGACTAGTCGCATGATACAAAATGCTTATTTGATCTATGATGAGATGTTTGTATGCCTCTGTGAGGAAGGTTTTATTTATATTGTTTTTATGCTGTACGTTTATGATCCTGGAGATCGAAATAAAGTATTTAATGAATGAAATTCTAAGAACATTATTTAAAACAAACCTTAAAATCTCCTAAGTGAAATACAAGCATAGAAATCAAAAACCCCAAACTTAAAAATTTTAAATAGAAAAACAAGCTCCGAAATGTTTTTAATCATAAAACCTTTCATGAACACATTTCATGGCTATTCAATTTCATCTTAAAATAATCCCAAAATGTAGTGACTTGAGTATTTCTAAATTACGTTACCTCTTGTAAAGAACTCTAAGTGATCCTTAATAGCCCCTAAGCAACATGCACAGGGTATTATATAAAAAAAAAATTATATAAAGCATCATTGCTAGTTACTGTGCTCTCTTACCATTAGTGATTTCTCTGAAAAACAAGTTTCATAAACATTAGACTGGGACAAATATTTATCGCACAGGGTTTTATTCTGAAGACTGCTTAATACAGGCGTCATTTTATTTTCACAGGACCAATCAAAGTTCCTTCCAACCATGAGCACTGGAATAGACACAATACCCCAGAAATATATCTTTGGTTGGTTCCTGCATTACAGCAGGCTGCACAAAGCTTTTTTTTCTGATCGAAGTCTGTTGGACTTGACAATCTCTGCAAGGTCACCCTCAAACTTTTTGCTTTCATCCCTCCTGTTTTCTGAACCCGTTTGTATTGGCTTTTACAACTCTGTGCACTTTACCACTTCTAACCAGTGCTAAAGTACTTGTATTCTCTCCTTTAAACATGGTAAAATTGGCTTACACCCATTTTACACATTGAATTTACTTGTAAGCGTCTAAACTTAAAAATACATGTCCAAGGTTTTTGTAGTTTAAACTTGGAGTGTATAGGGAAAATATGTTTTCCTAACTATAACTAAACTTTAACCTTTGGTTTTTTCAATGAATTTCAATGTTTTTTAATTTAAAAAAAAATAAAAATGTGTTTCAAATCAAAGAGTCCAGTGTTGCAAGTGGAGAGCTGTTATGTGGAGTGTCATATGGTACAGTGGAGGAGAGTGTTGTAAAGTCTATTGTCATAGACTAAAATATTGTAGATTCAAATAAAGTGAAGTAGAGTAGAGTGTAGTAGCATATTGTACAGTGTACTAAAGTGTTATATAATGTAGTGGCACGGTGTCTGATATAGTGGAGTCAAGTATCATAAACGGGTGCAGTGAGTTGTACAGTGGATTGGTGTGGCAAACAGTAGAGTAGGGTGTCGTAGACTGTCAAAGTAAAGTAGAGTGCTTTAGAGTGGTGCAGGGTGAAAAGAGTGTCATGGAGTGGAGTATCACCAGTGGAGTGTCATAGAATACAGCTTAGGAAGTGTTGTAGAGTGAAGTGCCATGCCATATAGTGGAGTGGCGTATTATTGAGAGAAGTTGAATGGCATGTGGTTGAGTGTCATACAGAGTAGTACAGTGGATGTGCATAGAGAGGAGAGGAGTGTCATGGAGTGGCATAGAGTTAGTACAGTGTTGCAGAGTGGAGTTGTATACAGTGGAGTAGAGTGTCGGACAGTGGAGTGGTGTAGAGCGAAGTATAGTACAGTGGCGTAGAGTAGAATAAAGGGTAGTACAGTGAAGTATAGTACAGTGGAATACACCGGAGTGGGGTAGTGTAGAGTAGAGTAATGTGTCATAAAATGGAGTGGCATGTCAGACTATAGTGGCGTGGAGTGCAGTAGAATGGAGTGGTGTAGAATACAGTCGAGTAAAGTGTCATAAATTGGAGTACCGTGTTATACAGTAGAGTGTAGTGGGGTGTAATACAGTATTGGAAAGTGATGTAGACTATAGTAGAGTGGCATACAGTCTAGTTGATTTTTGTAGAGTGGAGAGGTGTACCATACAGTACAGTCCAGTGTTGTAGAGTGTTGTACAGTGGATGAGCATACTGTGTTATAGAGTACCATGGGATTGAGTGACAGAGTGGAGTGGCGTACGGTGGAGTAGAGTGGAGTACTGTGTCAGAGTAGAGTGGAGTAAAGTGGGATGCAGTGGCATACAAAGAGGTGCATACAGTGTCATATAGTGAACTAGAGTATCGTACAGTAGAGTGAAGTAGAGTGTTGTACAGTGGCATACAGTATAGTACAGTGTTGTACAGTGGAGTGAAGTGGTATAGACAGGAGTAAAGTGTTGGAGAGTGACATGCAGTGTAATAGAGTGTTGTACAGTGGAGTTGCACTGAGTACAGAGTGTGTGAAACAGTAGAGTTGCATAGAATTGATTGTTGTATAGTAGCATGGAGTGAGGTAAAGTCTCATACAGTGGAGTAGAGTTGAGTGGGTGGTGCAACGTTGTGTGGAGTAAAGTACAATAGAGTATATTGGTGTGTTGTAGAGTAAAGTGGTATAGAGTGGAGTGTACTGCCGTGGCATTGGTAGTAAATGGTTATAAATTGGAGTGGGGTATCTTACAGTAGAGTGGAGTGCTATGTCATATAGAAAAGTGTTGTTTAATGGAATAAAATGCTGTACATTGGAGTGTACGGGCATATAGTGAAGTATTGAGTTGGACAGTGCAGTGTACAGAGATAGAGTGGAGAAGAATGTCTTATAGTGCCATGAAGTGTGGTAGACTTCGATAGAGTGGAGTTATACAGAGTGGAGGAAAGTGGCATACTATGGAGCGGCATAGAGTGAAGTGGCATATACTGTAGGGGTGTAGAGTGGATTACCATAAAAATGAGCAGTATACAGTGGAATAGGGTATGGGTGGAATACTGTACCATGGAGTGTAGAAGAGTGGAGTGGCATAGAGTGGAATAGCGTAGAGTAGAGTGGTGTACAGTAGAATGATGTAGAGTGGAGTAGGGTACAGTGGATTAGCATAGAGTGGGGTGGCATATTGAAGTGGCATAGTGTTGAGTCGAGGAAACTATTATAAATTGGAGTGGTGTCTCATACAGTAGAGTGGAGTGGAGTGTTGTGTCGTACAGTGTTGGAAACTGTCAAAGTGTAGTAGAGTGTTGTACAATAAAGTGTTCGGGCATAGAGTCGAGTGCAAATTTGGACAGTGAAGTGTAACCGGATGGAGTGGAGTAGAGTCTAGTAGAGTGCAGTAGAGTTTTGTAGAGTGCAGTTACATACAGTGGAATAGAGTACACTGAGTGGTGTAGATTAGAGTAGCGCACAGTGTAGTGGCATAAAGTGGAATAGCATAGAGTGATGTAGCATAGCCTGTAGTGGCGTACAGTGGAGTGGTGTACAGTGGAATGGCGTAGAGTGTAACAGCGCATAGTGTAGTAGTGTACAGTGGAATGGCATAAAGTGTAATAGCCTATAGTGTAGTGTCGTAGGGCGAAGTAGTTTAGACTGGAGTGGTGTATTGTGGGGTGGTGTGGGGTAGCGTGTAATATCATACTGTAAAGTGGCATACAGTGGAGTGGGGTAGAGTGGCATACCATACAGTAGAGGGGCAAAGATTAAAGTTGCATACAGTGTAATAACGTAGAATAGTGTGGTGTACAGTGGAATAGTATAGAGTGGGATACAGTGGAGTGGCGTAGAGTAGAATAGCATATAGTGGAATAGCGTAGAGTGGAATTGCTTAGAGTAGAATAGCATAGAGTGGAGTGATGTAGCGTATAGTGGAGTAGTGTCCAGTGCTGTGGCATACAGTGAACTGGTGTAGACTGGAGTGACATACACTGGAATGGGGTAGAGTATAATAGCATATAGTGGAGTGGCATACAATGAAGTGGCGTCCAATGGAATAGCATAGAATGGAGTGGGGTAGAGTGGAGTGCCATACACTGGAGTGATGTAGAGTAGAGTAGCATACAGTGGAGTGGCATACAGTGGAATAGCATAGAGTGGAGTGGCATACACTGGAATGACTTAGAGTGCAATAGCATATACTGGAGTAGCATATAGCGGAGTATCATACAGTGGAGTGGCGTACACTGACGAGGTGTAGAATGGAGTTGCATACAGTCTAATAGTGTAGAGTGGACTGGCATAGAGTGGAGTTGTGTACAGTGTAATGGCGTTGAGTGGAGTGGCATAGAGCAGTGTGACATAGAGCGTAGTGTTGAACAGTGGAGTGGCGTTGAGTGCAATAGTATATAGTGGAGTAGCATACAGTGGAGTGGTGTATAATAGAGTGGCATAGACTGGAGTGGTGTACAGTGGAGTGGGGTAGAGTGTAATAGCATACAGTCGATTGGCGTACATTGGAGTGGGGTCCAACCAAATAGCATAGAATGAAGTGACGTAGAATGGAGTGCCATACATGAGTGGTGTAGAGTGGAGTAGCATACAGTGGAGTGGCATACAGTGGAAAAGAATAGAGTGGCGTAGGATACAGTGGAATGGCATACAGTGGAATAGCATATACTGGAGTAGTTTATAGTGGAGTGGCATACAGTGGAGTGGTGCACACTGAAGAGACATAGTGTAATAGCGTACAGTGGACAGGCATAGCCTGGAGTTGTGTACAACGTAATAGAATAGAGATGAGTGGCGTAGAGTGGAGTGCTGTACAGTGGAGTGGGAAAGAGTGTGATAGTGTATAGTAAAGTACAGTGGAGTGGCGTATAATAGAGGGGTGTAGACTGGAGGGGCTTACAGTGGTGTTGGTTAGAGTGTAGTAGCATTCAGTGGAGTGGTGTACATTGGAGTGGGGTTCAATGGAATAGTGTAAAATGAAGTGGTGTAGAGTGGAGTGCCATACACTGGAGTGGCTTAGAGTGGAGTACCGTACACGGCATACAGTGGAATAGCATACAGTGGAGTGTTGTGGAATGGAGAGGCATACAGCGTAATAGAGCAGAATGGAGTGGTATACATCAGAATTGAGCACAGTGCAATAGTGTATAGTGAAGTAGCATCCAGTTGAGTGGCTCACACTGGATTGGCATAGACTGGAGTGGCGTACAGTGGCATTGCATAAAGTGTAACGCAAAAAGAACAGATGATGGACAGAATGCTGAACAAACCAAACATTCACCCCAGTCACAGATCTGGTTTAAATCGATCAGTTATTTTGCTCACCATGCCATTGCAGTTGTGAGCCAGCCATGTGCAAATCAATCTTGACCCTACCCCCCATGAGAACAGTCCAGCCCGAACTGCCAGGCCAGGTCCTCCCTGGACCTGAAACAAACATCCTGGGACCAGTTTCGGGGTATCACCCCTCATCAGCCAGGCTAGCTTGAATCTGGTGGCATAGTGAGCAAGGGACCCACATCTGAGCATACCCTTCCCACTTAGGGCAATAAATGCAAAAGAACTGATGATGGATGAAATCAAACATTTACCCCCAGTCACAGATCTGGGTTAAATCCATTGTTTGTTTTTGCTCACCACGCCATTCCAGTTTGGACCCAGCCATATGCAACTCAGTCTTGATCCTGCTCCCCATGGGAACAGTCCAGACTAAATTGCCATATAGTGTAATAGTGTAGAATGGAGTCTTGTACAGTAGAGAGGCATAGAGTGGAGTGGCATATAGTAGAATAGCTATTAGTGGAGTGGCTGCGGTGGTGTGGCATCCAGATGTCTGTGAAAGTTAACAGCAATGTGGATGATGGTGTGCAGAGTAACGCAAAACAGCGAATTGCGCCTGCTTGCGTTTCTCCAAATTTACCAGTCAACACATGGTGGCCTTACTTTCTTTTGTAAATTAAGTATTAAACTGCCCATGCGACACCATGAGTAACGCAAGGTTTTCGCAATCCAATAATATGGTGCTGAAATGCCAATATATAATCGGGTAATGACTGTTTTTAGAGAATGAAATCGGCAGCCATATTATTTTTACTACACTTTGGCTGTGTTCATTTTAGGGCCTTAGGTATAGGTAAGTTGAAGGTCCTACACTTTGCCACTTTAATAAAGTGGCTATAGGTAGGGAAATTTATGTATATTTTATTAGATAATTTTAAACAAGTTTACAGCCCTGTACTGCGGTAGTTCCACAAAGTTGTGTGAAATTCCTTATAATTAAAAAAACTTAACTGCAGTACCCAAAAAGCATCATCACTGCACCCTAATCTATAATACTGACAAATGTAATGTAAGTCCATTCAGCCATTTTCGCGCAACCTCAAATACAATAGTCTATGGAAAATGCATTGGTGGAAAAACAAGTTTTGGGACCCCGTTTATCTTTGCACCCCCTTAATGATTCACCACAAAAATTTACATCATCTAAAAATGTAGAAAATGCTATGGATCTTGAAAGTTTTGTGATGATTTGTCAAAAGCGTGGAAAGTTATTAAGGAGGTAATATCTGAGGAATTACTATCTGTGGAAATACTAACTATAACTACAGAGTGGCAATCAGATTTAATATGATTTCCTTCTTTTAACTATTGTATTTTTTGCATGTTTGTTGATTGGTTTACATAATCATGTGAACATAAATGTGTCTTTGAGTTGTTCATGTAGTAATTCTTGAACTTTGCATATATAGTCTAGCTTATATTTTGGGTTTCCATACTACTTTTAGTAGGATTGGACTAAATGTGAAACCTAAAGTGAATGAATGTCAATCATTGTTGTTATAAAAATCAAGATTTTTTTTTTTTCCTATGGGTCAATTATCATGTCTTCTATATTGCAGTTTGTGTAAAGCACTGCTAGGTCACTGTTCTATTTTGTTGCACAGGAGTACGTAAGAAAGATATTTTTTGTTTCGCTTGTTGGGCCAGATTTATTTTGATACCCAGAAAGCATGCAAAGAAAAATGTTGTAGATTAAGATGTATTTTATTCATTATGTATTTGTTTATAGGTTTCCATTAGCATGTGACCATAAAAGTGTCTTTCAATTGTTCATGTAGTAAACCTGAAACTTTACATATGCAGCCTAGTTTATTCTTCGGGCTTCTTTGCTACATTTAGTAGGATTATGCTACATATGAAGTATAAAAGTGAATGAAAAGCAATCATTGTTATTGTTATAAAAACTGAGATTATTTTTTTTTTCTTAGTGGCCCATTATCATGACCTCCAAATAGTGGTTTGTGTGGCTCACTGCTAGGGCCATTTCTCATTTTGTTGCATAGGGGTGCATAAGAAAGATGGTTTTCGTTTAGCTTGTTGGGCCACTTTTATTTTGGGAGCCAGAGTCCATGCAAAGAAAACTTATGTAGTTTAAGATGTATTCTATTTGTTATTAGGGGCACCCGGTTATATGGTATTTTTTGTTTTTTACATTCCCGTCTGTATTTATCCATATTTATTTTTGGGCCATTTTATCTGTATTTATCCATATTTATTTTGTGTTTTGCATATAAATGAAGTTGTAAAACTGTACATTTCCATATTTATTTAACTGGTAGGCGCACACTCATACTTTGATGTCTGATGCATTTTAGCTATTTAAGCTGCCAAATATTACATAACAATACATCCACTGATAAATACTAGCATTATACCACAAATGCATGTTGACGTATGCCATTATTTAAAGAAATTTCATCCTGTTTTTTAATTTCCCATGCTGTCCATCTGTTCAATTGTTGGGCTATAATTCATGAAAGACAGCACAGAGTCATTTAAAAGCAGCACAATTTTCTGTATTCATCCACTTTAAAAAATAAATGCAGACAGAACACACATGGTTTTCTGTCTATATCTATATGTAAAAATCCGTAAAAAACAGAAAACAGGGAGCCTTATTTGTTATATATTTGTTTATAGGTTTCCATTAACATGTGACCATAAATAGGTCTTTCAGTTCTTCATGTAGTAAATCTGAAACTTTACATATGCACTCAAGTTTAGTTTTTGGACTTTCTAGCTACTTTTAGTTGTACTGTCCTACAAGATATCACTAAGATGAAAAAGCTTATAACTTAAGAAATACTTAGTCTACTTACTCTGCAGAATGTATGTATATATATATATATTTATATATACACACACACATGTATTCACGAGAAGCAGCAAAAGAAATGCTATTTCAGTTATCTTGTAAAGTCATGTCATTGATACATATGTTAATAGTTCTGCAGTATACATTATGATGGTTTCATACTTTCATGAGATTCCTTCGCCTCCTTCCTCGAGCTCTCTGCGAGCCTCTCATTCCATGTTGTTAATTAACTTTGTATGTTCTAAAACAAACGGTTTCTTGTAGCACACATAAGAGATATACTCCAAGCGAATTTGAAAATATGCAACATTTTATGTTATTTTTAGGTCTAAACAAAGTAGCATTGCCTTTGTCTCATTGTTATTCCCTCCACCCCATTCTCAATCATCCTTAGTGTAGTTCTTGTTCAACAACTAGGAAGGCAACTGTTCATGGGAAACGTCTGTAGCAACTTACTTTAGGGTGGAAGGGAGCCATTAGACAAAAATACGTGACTGGCTAGTTTGTGTCTTTCTTAGAACTTGTATTCAACAAAGATTGTCCCAGGGGTATTCAAGAGGGAGAAGAAAGCTATGTCATACTAAGAAAGCACATTAATACAAGACAGGAACTACATTCAGTGAATTTTTAATTAATGTGGTTTATTGATTTAACTTCGAAATAGATTTAACAAAGGAGACAAAGATTACATGAATGTAATTTGTGTTTGAAGAACGGGAGAACAGGAACTGGACATACCAGCTGAAACTGCCTCAAGCTTTTTAAAACTCTCTAAAAAGTATTCGAAAACAATCTAGGTTGTTTTTTTCTGTGCTTGGAAAAATGATTGCAGTGAATTTCGAGCACAAAAATATCAGTATAGAAGAAGGCTTATAGACTTTCACTTTACGCTGGAATTTTTTTTTGTGTTTGCCCCCCACAGAGTTTGTACACTGCTGCAGCTGTGAAAGAATATTGATAGCAGGTTGAAATACTATGATGTTCGGTTTGTGCTTTTTACTCTTGAAAGGGGGCATAGAAAAAGAAGTAGACATATTTGCGGAGAAAATGGAGAATTGCTATATCAAAGTAATGGAAGTTGGGACATAATGCTTCTGTGTATGTTTAAAAAAGACTTTATTTAAATATTGAGATAAAAAAATAGGACTGAACAATATAAATAAAGCAAACCTCTAGTGCAACGTAGAAAATAATCCAATGAAAAAGTCTTTATGATTTAAAAGGGGGGAGGGGTAGGGGACAGAAATAGAAAAGGGAAATAATACATCTTTCACAACTATACAAAGAAAACAAAATGGAGTCTAACAATGACTTCAAACATAGGAGTTAGATAAATAACCCTTTCAAATAGTATACAATGATTAGTACCTACTGAACAGCTGGAAACTGGCTGCACACATGCCGACATTTCATTTTGCCTCATTTAATTTTATCACACGAAACACAGTCAACTCTTATGAATTATTGCCAGAAGTAAGTATAGAATGCAGGTTGCCAAAATACTGAGTGAACATCACAAAGGCCGAATTAAGTGTTTGAGTTGTACATGTGAAAGTGTCTATTGTCTATCATGGAGTATTTTTAAAATCCTTGATACAAACTTTAGTAAAAAGTGACAATGCCCAAACTGGGGAATAGACCTTTGGCTTGCTTGAAGAAAGTGGTTATAGTGGGGAAGTTTATTTCAAGGGCTGTGTTGGAGCTGCAGCAAGAATGGCCCCTCTCTTCAAACGGTAGGCCTGCACCTCATCCATCCATGTGGGGGCCTTCCCAGCCTCCCTTTCGAGTCTATGCTGATGGGATGGAAGGCTGATAAGTGTGACTCCTTGGTTATTATAGAAAGTTGAACCATCTATTTTTGGGCCTCTGACATCACAATTCATACTGCTGGCTCTCTTCATCTGTCACTGGCTATCTTAGCAGGAAGACACCTAAAAGTTCTTTGTATCACCCTTAGAGCCCTCTGGAAGCAGTCCCCAACATAGCTACTAAACAAACTCCAAGGGTACACACTACCCATATTCTTAAGGTCTTGAAGTTGCAATCTACTCTTTGTCTCCCAAAATAAATGAAGTCTTTTTCAGTGGTAAATGACATTTTGCTACAATGACCAGTTTTGAAGGAATCCATCATAACATGTTAATAGAAGGCAACTTATCTTCAAGAAAACCTCTTACTAGATTTTCTACAACTATTTTGTCAGAAACATTGTCATCTGTAGTAGTCTCCGTCTCATATAGAGCACTGTAAACTCTACATACAGGAAATACAAAAATTGCCATCTTAGCCAGTATTACTTTAAATCCATGTTTAAAACCAGACTATTCTGCTGAGACACGATGTTTCACTTAGTTGATCGCTCAACCCTTTAGGTCTTTATCTAGCTTCACTGCACCAAGAGACCTATAGCGTGGTATGTGTTGAGCTTTAGAAGTTACAATGTATAAAGAGCAAGCCTGCACAGTGTGAGGATGAGAACTTTGGGTCCCTAAAACATCGCTGATAATTAATAACTCTGTTCTTCTGGAAACCATTCAGACACAATTTGCTACTTCAAAGAGAATTAGGTAGAATTCAGTACAAGCCATATATTAAAGCAAAAAGTGTATTATTCAACAGCATAGTTTTTAATTATGTATTTATGCATAAGTATTTATTTTCATGTGCTTGTATCCACAGGCAAAAAGAAGAATTGATGGACAGAATGATGCACAATGTTAAACATTCACCACAGTACAGAGATCTGGGCCTAAATCCATCTTGTTTTTGCTCCCCATGCCATTCCAGTTCAGACCCAGCCATATGCAAATCAGTCTTGACCAGCCAGAACTGCCAGGCCAGGTCTTCCCTGGACTGGAATAAAGCATCCTGGGACCGGTTTGCTTTGTTCGCCCCAAGTTGGCAGGGCAATCCCAAACGTGGTACCCTTGCTCACTTTGCCACTGGATTCAAGCTAGCTTGGCTGATGAGGGGTATTACCCCGAAACCGGTCCCAGGATGCTTGTTTCCGGTTCAGGGAAGACCTGGCTTGGCAGTTCGTCTGGACTGTTACCATGAGGCACAGGGTCAAGACTGATTTGCATATAGCTGGGTCTGAACTGGGGTGGCGAAGTGAGCTAAAGAACGATGATGGATTCAATCCAGATCTGTGACTGGGGGTGAGTGTCTGAAAAGTTTCAGCACTCCGTCCATCATCTCCTTGCATTTGCTGTGTTCACCCTAATTTGGCAGGGTATGCCCAGACACGAGTCCCTTGCTCACCTTGCCACTGGATTCAAGCTAGCCTGGCTGATGAGGGGTGTTACCCCAAAACCAGTCCTAGGATGCCTGTTTCCGGTCCAGGGAAGACCTGGCTTGGCAGTTCGGGCTGGACTGTTCCCATGATGCACTGGGTGAAGACTGATTTGCATATAGTTGGGTCTGAACTGGGGTGGCTAAGTGAGCTAAAGAACGATGATGGATTCAACCCAGATCTGTGACTGGGGGTGAGTGTCTGAAAAGTTTCAGCACTCCGTCCATCATCTCCTTGTGTTTGCTTTGTTTGCCCTAAGTTGGCAGGGTATGCCCAGACGTGGGTCTCTTGCTCACTTTGCCACTGGATTCAAGCTAGCCTGGCTGATGAGGGGTGTTATCCCGAAACCGGTCCCAGGATGCCTGTTTCCGGTCCAGGGAAGACCTGGCTTGGCAGTTCAGGCTGGACTGTTCCCATGAGGCACAGGGTCAAGACCGATTTGCATATTGCTGGGTCTGAACTGGGGTGGCAAAGTGAGCTAAAGAACAATGTTGGATTCAACCCAGATCTGTGACTAGGGGGTGAGGGTCTGAAAAGTTTCAGCACTCCGTCCATCATCTCCTTGTGTTTGCCTTGTATCCACAGGGTCATATCTCGTTCATGTAGACAGAAAACTTCCAGGACGTGTTTCTCCCCTTCTGGTATATGCACCTGGGGCTTTCGCAGGGCTTGTAACATAGTGCATGTTCCTAATCATGAGTAGGTCAGAAAGCCGGGGAAACATATCTCCATCATCTCAGCTTTTGACACATTTAAGAAACCTCCTCCTGGCATGTTGGGTGTTAGTTTCCTTTCAGTACCTTTTTAAGATGTTTTATTCAAGTGAACACCCTTCACATTGCTGGATTGGTGTTTTGAAATGGGCATTCCATTTGAGTTCATGGATCTAGATTTAGTGCTATCATCCACAGGGGAGATTAGTAACACATCTTTTATCCTGGTGCTACCTGAAAGGAGGGAACAGAACTGAATGTCCCGGAAAGAAGCACTAAACGTCTTACCAAACACAGCCCCTTTTTCTTTTACGAAAATGAGCTGTATTTAAAAAAAAAAAAACAGTTTTCACTATTGCGAGGCAATCACAGACCTAGCAGGCCACCATTACTGTGATGCCCACCAATGAGAGTGAGTCGCATTGCAGCTCAGTATGAGGTAGATCGCATTATGACCCAGTCTGGTTCAGAATTTTACTTGCCTAGTAGTACATAAATCGGTTCCCAAAATTCTTTACTGATTGCAAAAATACAGGTAGCAAATCGAGACCAGATTTGTGTGACCAGACCTTTGTACATCTGACCCATAGTGAGTTAGGTTGGGACTACTGTGCTGCTTCTCAGTACGCACAGAAAACCAAAGAATCAACATAAACAGCAAGTGTCTAAGTGGCATTAGCAGAACTTTTATAATACTGACTTAGAATATAACCTAAGTGAGAATGGTGTTAGAACTCACATGTTCACTCCTTCATCCACCTATGCAATCCTCTCAGTGACTTAGGCGTAGCTGCTCCAAATATCAGCCTGTAACCTACATGTGACTCATCCCTTACCCACAGACGTTCTGAGCCCTGCTGGATCTGTTCTGGGAGGTAAACATCACTCACCCTGCATCCGTGACCCTGAATGTTATTACAACGCGGTCGTTACAACGACCCCGTTGTAACAACGCAATACCATTATCCCGCAAGTCGAAACCACGACTTGCGGAGGGGGGGAGAAGGTGTTGGATTTAAAATCCAACACCTTCCCTACTGTCCGCACAGACTGGAGTTGGAATAGTAAATCATACTGTTCCAACATCCAGTGCCCCCCTCCGCAAGTCGTGGTAACGACTTGCGGGGCAATGATATTACAACGCGGTCGTTGTAACAACAGCATTGTAATAACATGCGGAGTGAGGGAAAGCGGGAAAAGGAGTGCTATTCGTTCTGGGAGAATGAAAGTTGGCACTTGCTCCTCCAATGAGTGAGGGAAGCTGGCTTTGCTACTGCCACACAGTACCTGTTCTGTGAGGAAGCAAAGTTTGCACTGCTGCTGTCTGATTTGTACTTGACAGTAATGGTAAAAACTCGTACTGCTGTTGTCCAAGCACCGAAACAGGTTGAGAGAAAAGAGAAGCAGTGTCCATTGATCGACCTGCCCATTTTTGGTCTTGTGGTAGAGAGATACCAGTAACAAATTTAATTCATCCACCCACAATTATAATATAAATCTGGAGCTATAAGAAATGGACAACATAAATGTCAACAAAAGGAACACAGTCTCACCAAAACTAGGGGACTGGGAGCCTGTACAGTTAGTGAACAGTGGTAGTTCTATAAGAGATTTGGCCATTTCTTACAGGAGTCTTGCACTTCTTGTATGTTTATGATTGTTTACCTCTTACGCTCTTTTTAGGGCCTTGTGCCTGTCCTATTTGTAATGCATGATGTGAAAGAAAAAGTTAACCCTCACAAAACATGTGCAGAATTTACTTTAACGTGTGAAACAAGCCATTGTTGAAATGAATAAGACGACTTTGTAAACTCTGGCATTTAGCCAGCAGCACCCTGGAGTTTTGGCTCCATAATGAAACTGTCAAAAGCAAAACTACAAGCCCCACAACGCAAAGTGTTGTTGGATGAAAAGCCAGGAATGGCTGATGGTGTAATATATCAGAGCGCCACTTGGCAGGCTTGCGAAGTACAAAATAAAATGTTGTTCCTGACTCTCTGCCTTTTTTCCTGGAGACAATCACAGGTTAAACAGACCAGTGGGTGAGAGGGCAGAGATAGTGTTGCAAATTCAAATGTGAGCATCTCACTACTAATGGGCTAGCACTAACATTTTTGGGAGAAAAAAAAGTATTTTTTTTAAAAAAACAGTATTTACCAGAACAATGCAAGCAGCAGGAGTTAGACATTTCTCAAGACACACAGAGAGAGGAAAAGCAAAGTGATGGCACCCCCTCTTCCTCAGCTCATCCGTGGCCAAGAGGTTGGTGGGGTTTAGGTGGGGCTGCTGCAACACCACTGTGCGCCCTACATTGGACAAGTGCAGCATGTGCTGCAGGTGCTGCCTCGCGACACATAATGAATGTCAGGGGCTGCTTGGCTAGTCTCATGACTGAGTCACTCCTGGGGGCAGCCACTTTACTCCTGACTGAGCTGCATTTACGCTTGAAACCAGACCCCCGACGATTTGCATTCCACAGTAAAACAGGCAGCATTGCAATTATTATTAATACACTGCACACATACAGTCTGTGCTTTCAACTGCTGTTAATGATCATGGATGTAAGCTAGCACACAGTTACACGAAAGCATACATACCTGTCAGTATTACTGTTTATCTCGGTCTGGCCTGTGCTCACTACTTGAAGTACAGCTGGTGTCAAACTCCAATCTTGTCTTAATTCACTTCGGCACATCGTTGTCAGGACAGTGCCAACCCAGGGCCTCATTTACAAGCCCCCTAGGGGCCCTTTTGTGCTACTTGAGCCTCACTTTTTGACGCTCCGATTGCGCAATGTGCTGCAGCATATTTACAGGGCCACACAAAGACACTTTGCATGGCTTTTCATGGCCTTGTAAATATGTGCCCCTTTCACACAGAGCAATGCATGAAAACAGGCGTTCTATGGGTGTTGCTGTGGTTGTTCCCACGCAATACCCATGGAATCTGAAGCATTCCCAGATTTATGAGGTATCGTAAACCTGGGAATGCGTCAGATTCTAACGCCACCCCAGGGGTGGCGTTAGGGAGGTGCAGCGAGGAGAAATACCCTTATTTCTCCTCATTTTTTCCTTTCTGAGGGTGCTGCATTCTTCAGCACACATAGAAAGAAGAAAACACCTCTCGTGATTGTTTTTGTGCAGTAAGGTGTCCCTTCCTGCACAAAAACGATCACCCCTACAACGCAGACATCCTTGATCCATGGCGCGTGCCTGCATTGGTGCATGGCAGCCCATTGTGCATCAGCACAGAGGAAAAGAACGGGAATGCACCGTATCTCATAGATACAGCGCATTCCTGCCCTTTTCTTTTGACACAGGGCAGCCCAGCAAGATTCCTTGTCGTGCTGCCCTGCGCCAAAACCTCGTAAATGAGGCCCCCAGTGTTACTCTGATGCACCATATGTATAATATACTGTTCAGTGCAGTCCGCAGCCAAGTATGGATGTGCATAAACAGAAGTGAACCGGTAGAACTGAATAGGATGCTCATGGTAAGCTGCAGGCAAGTACAGTGGTACAGCCCCTACCGCAGTGCTTCCCAAACATTTTACAATCACAAACCCAATTTTTAGACCGACAAACTTTCACGACCACCTAGCTTAAATGGGCATGCGGCTGGCCAGGTTTTTAATGTAACTAAGGCATCATGGGCTAGCACACTGTGAATTACAGACAGTACATTTTGCTTTGAAATGGCCACTAAATTTCCACAGACATACAGTCTTACTGATAGAACTATATTGCACACAAAGGATAAGGTGTGGAAATTGGTTTCAAGTGAATATGCATCATTTGTGCTTCACCAAGTAAAGTTTCTTGAGCTGTTTTGATCCTATTAAAACCTTTGTTTCCATCACACTTCAGAGTTGCAAAAAAATGTGCTTCATGTTAGCTTTCCGAACTACTAAATGTGTACAGTTCATCAACAGGTAAACACCAATTCCCCATGTTAAAAAAAATAAGCAGGTATTTGTCAGAAGACATGGCTTAACATTTGACCTTTGTCTTTGAAGCGCAGCAAATGTGACCTGAAAAATGCAGAATTTAAAAGCATCTATAGTTCTTGCTTGGACTTTCGCAACTGACAGTTTGGTAAACATCGCCCTACAGTATTACAGTTGCGTGCCGATTGCCTGACTGTAGGCGTGGTGTCCAAGCTGTCTGCCAGTCAGTAAAAAGAGGAAACCCAATAACAGGCTCCATGTTAAGAAAGGGCTTAGTTCGCAGATCTTACTTTAACAACAGCAACATAATATATGCTGTAATCAACTTAAATATACAAGATTGTTATCAAAATCAACACAAGGTAAGATCTTAATTGCGGAAGCAGTTCGTAACATAGTCTGGCCTAGCCCTGCTCACGTCCCTCGTGGCTATGATCTGATAGTACATCAAATCATAGTCACCACAAAGCACAAACACAGGTATAGAAATGTAATTATCAACCATTTCCAGTAATATAGCGTCTTCAGGCTGCAAGGCGCATAGGTCGAGCAGACCTTCTTAGAAGCTGTACACGCCAACAAATGAGAAAGGGCTTTCGCGCTGGTTGGCTTTGCATCGGTGAGCTGTTGTAACTCATACAATACAAATGTTGCTACAGGAATGACTAGCAAATTATCTTACATTTATATGGCAAAATAAAATCAATCGTGCCCTATAGTTTGATGATTCCAACCCTAAGTTTCAAATATTGCTTCCACCTGGTGCCGTCTAGTGATAAAGGTGTAGGAAACGTCTCACTCTGGTGCTGGGAATTGTAAAGATGATCCCGGTGACTAGTGAAATCCTCTGGATGATGTGACCCCAGTCGGTATCCATTGTAAAGGTCACCAGCGGGGTTCCCTTCATTAGCACAGTTTTACGCCAGCAGTCTGCCAGCCTTCTAGCTGAAGCACCTGAAGGCTGCGGATCAATATGAACCTCCCACTGAGGAAAGGGCTCAGTGCAATGTCATGACTGAAGCCCGCCATCTTTAGCGAGTAGGAGGAGCATTTCTTCCTGACAACAGGATGCAACAAGCTTGATGAATGTGGGGGATGATATTTTTCATCAACTAACACTTTGGGCCTCATTTAGAGTTTTGAGGGATCTGAAAATACTCGTTTCTCAAGTATACTCTAAGGGCATTATTTATGAGGTTTTAGCGCAGGGTATCGCCACAAGGAATCTTGCTGCGCTGCCCTACGTCAAAACAAAAGGGCAGTAACGCGTTGTAACTATGAGATACAGTGCATTCCTGCCCTTTACCCCTGCGCTGGCGCACTATGGGCTGTCATGCGCCAACGCAGGCACCCTTGCACCATGGTGCAAGGGTGCCTGCATTGCGGGGCCCCTTCCTGCACAAACTCAATCAATTCAGGTGTTTTCCTCTTTCTACCTGTGCTGCACACATATAAAAAGGGAAAAACGAGGAGAAATGAAAACATTTCCCCTCGTTGCGCCGTGGCGCTAGAATCTGACACACTGCCAGGTTCATTTCTCGTAAATCTGGGAATGCTTCAGATTGCATGGGTGTTGCGTGGGAACCCCCACACAGCACCCATGAAACGCCCCTTTCATGCAGAGTTCTAAAGTGCTGTTGCTTTTCCACTTTGCCTGCAAGAGAACATAAAAGCAGTTGGCGATTGATGGTACTGATTCTGTCCAGACACAAGCTGCCGATGAATTTACATTTACATCCTTCATTTTAGCTCCGTCACAGTCGAGGCCAGTATATTGAGTGCCATTAAATTGGGCTATTTATTTACAGCGCTTAGAAAAAGGCAGAAGTGCTGCATGAAGCACAATACAAACTGAAGCTATTATTATTAATATTTACATTTCAGGGTTGATTTTGAACAAAAAAGACTGTAGTGAAGATAGTGGATAAAGGGGTTTTAATTTCTATTTGCCAAAAAAAGAAAAAACTCTCAAAATGATTTCCCTCCAATTGGGTCTCAGCAGGCACACCTTTTTGAAGATGTAAGCCTTTTCTAGGAAATGCTATTGGTCCCAAGACAATAACTCTGTACAAATTCAATAACATGTTTGCCAATATAATGAGCTGTGCATAAAGTGTAGCTGCTAAAATAGCACAATTATGGTGACAGTGTGCTTTTACTGGCGTAGGTGGCTGCAAATATGAAACGGAGAAACATTTCATCTGTTATTTTTGTTCGAAGAAGCTGATGTGTTAAAACACAATTTGCTTAAAGTATGTTTTTAAAAATAGTGATAGCCCTTCATTTCCTTCGTCTCAATTTGGTTTAGCTATTTAAATATCCAGAATGCTTGAAAGGCTAATGCAGGATTGAGGGGGCTTACAGTTGGTAGTTCGGTTGACATTTCAAGTAAATTCTTCTGATTTACCAGATAATCTTTTTGTACCAAAGTCGAACAGCAATAGGTTTTCAACATGGCGCATATATTTGTATGGCTAATCCACCCATTTGCAAATACACTGGGCCTCCTAATCTTGACTCTGCCCTGCCCTCTATTGTGCCAGTTTAATTGGCCACTATTGAGGGGAATTATAATTTGATGCGTCACTGCGATGTCCTCCCGCCTCTGAGGTAGTTATCTTAAAGTGGGGATCGATGAAAGTGAAATAATTAACTGTATGTATGCTGGAACGATTATATGAAGTTGTATCAGAGTTATTTCAGTAGAGGAAATTATAAGAGCACTTGAGAGGCCTTAATCTACTAGGGAAGCATAATGGTGATATAAGAGGGCATGATTATAGGTGAGTGAAGGTGTAGCGAAGATTTTGAGTACTCCATCATCAGTAGCAAGACAATGGGTGAATGTCCTCAAAACCACTTGAAAATGGGAATTTTTATCTGCAAGTATATATGCTGCTAATTGTATTATTTGGAGCGGCACAAAGTGGTGTGTGATATCAACAAATTTCGTGCCAGGTGTTTTTTCATAATGACTGATGGCGACTATCAAGGAATATTATGTACTATCGAGATGTTCATATGATCGTGGCTTTTTCGGCTTGTGATCAACGACACGCTGCGCCGGCATTCCTAAAGTTCACTTTTGCCAAACCTTAGCTTCGGAGACATTGGTAATGATATCCAGTGGTTAGACTTTGTAATGCAGCGGACGTGTAAAAAAGAGCATAACATGATATTTATAGATGTGAGTTATTTAGCATGGGTATGGAGTATATGAATTAATTAAATGTTTTGCTGCAAAATGTTTAAGGTGTTTTTACAAAAACATTTCGTTGTTGTAAAGGTGCAAAGGTAGCATTAAAAAAAGGCATCCTACAATAAAAATGATAGTACAGAAAAAAGACACCATAATTGTTCACAAATAGAGGAAACGTGTGTAGTAATGGCACTGGGGTTATGTGGAAAATCACAGTACTGGCTTTGAAGCACAAACTTAACCTGGGCGTAACACTGAGACACAACTAAAAGTGTCTAGATTAGACACAAGGGATGTGTGAGGAAATACAGCTTCTGTTGATGTAGATTTGAAACCCCTCCTATTTACTTTTTATAAGTGTGGAGGTTCCCTTTATTTAATGGCAGTGCCCACCATGCATTAACACATCCCATGGTTTTGAGATAGATAGGATGCCACTGAGAAAGGAGGTGGCGGTTGGACAAGTCACCGGAGGGAGCAAGAGAATTGGTAGGTGAATTTAGATATGTAAAGGAAAAGGACAATATTGAGACTAAACCCGCAGGAAGGGGGTAATAGGTAACAGGAATTCCAAAGGCACATGGCAAGATTAGACGTGTGGAGGAAATCTGGAGACCAGGTATGTGGGTAAGAGGGCAACAGAGATGCATGAAGCAGAGGCGCAACTAGAGATAAATTTCAGGGGGGGCTAATAAAAACCTCGGGGGGGGGCTAATTCTTCCAGCAATAGGCAGAGTGGAGATGCAGGCGCTCTAAGAAAGGGTGAAAACACAACAAAGCCTTGTTAACAAGTAAATGGTCTTTTAAAGACCTGTGAAGTACTCAGTGCGGCTGCAATAAGACGGTCGCCAGCCTGGGAAGATGTCTCAGCGCAGGCTGACACACACGACGGGGTGGGGGGGGGCTGAAGCCCTTTGAGCCCAATGGGCATTGCTCGCCTGGCATGAAGAGTAGCGAATTAAGAAACTGAACATGTGGCACTAGCTAAAAGAACAATTACCAAGAGATTAGGAGGAAAAGAGAAGCCTCATTATTCCGCCGTGTCCACCATTTTGGCATGCTATCCTAGAAGAACAAACAGTATGTGGTTCAACAAGAAATACAGCAAAGACAAGGAGATGATGGACGGAGCACTGAAACTTTTCAGACACTCACCCCCAGGAACAGATCTGAGTTGAATCCATCATCGTTCTTTAGATCTCTTCGCCACCCCAGTTCAGACCCAGCCATATGCAAATCAGTTTTGGACTGTTCCTCATGGTAACAGTCCAACCCGAACTGCCAAGCCAGGTCTTCCCTGGACTGGAAACAAGCGTGACTGGGGGTGAGTGTGTGTTAAGTTTCAGATCTCCGTCCATCATCTCCTTGTGTTTGCTTTCAGCAAGAAATAGACAATCAGCGAGTGAGAGTTTTGAGCCTCTTGTGTTGCAGGTAAACATGGCAGAGTGAGAAGACTAAATGTGAGCGTTAATTGTGTGTTAGAGAGCAGTCAGTGGTAGCATCTCTTGTGCGAGAATTTATAGCATCATATGTTTCTGTAGATTATATAATGTTTCATCTGAATATTATATTAAATTAGATATCCTGCTATAAGTCACTACTTTTTGAGTAGGATCATTACTGCAAGCGAGAGGCAGTTTTTTCCAAATATTGAGCTTGATAGGATATTAGAGATCATGGGACAGACTAGTGCTCCGAGATGGGTTACAAATACAACTCCGAATGAGAAATACATGTTGACTTCGTTGCACTTTGAGCATGCTAGACATTGCTCGCTGGTGGTGGATAAACTCTTCTCAAAGGCAAAACTGAGTAAAATAAGGCTAAAGGTAATTCATAATGGTAGTTCCATGAATCAAGAGTTGCGCTTAAACAAGTTTGTCTTATTGACCAGCATCCCCTAAGCATTAAGAATCCCGCAACTAGCGAAGCATTAACCACACTGCATGGGAAAATCTCTGTTGGCGCTCTGCGAGATTGCTGCCTGTACTTCCTGCACTTTCCTTCCCCTCTGTCACTTTTCCCACCACTAGTGAAAGACACAAAGGCGCCTGAAGGATGGTGGGGGATGAGCAACATTAGAGGTAGGCTTGCTGGTGGGCGTATCCTGAGCCCTACAGGAAGCAGGTTATTTTGCTTCTGGTACCCCTATCAAAAAAAGACCAGAAAAATGAGCAAAACGTCTCTTGGGATTGTGACTCATTATTAGATGAACGAGGCACAGCCTGAAGGTGTAGCAGTGGCAATAGTACAGTCACATTGGACTGCAGTCAGGATGTCAGTGCGGAGGCAGGACTCCCCAGGGGTAATATTGGGTCATCAGTGGTCAACCCAGTGGTACGCGTCTTGGATGGCTTCCACAAGTAATGCATCGATGATTCTTGGTTTCTTAGCCAGGGCATGAGTTGTGTCTATGCATGATTGTACTACTCAACACCAACAATATCGCGACATACTAAAATCAAGAAAAGTATATTGAGGGAATATAGTTTCACTATTCCTAACTCCTCAATGACGTACCTTGAAGGTATATATATCGGAGTAGGCACATATATGTGGAGTTAGGTATAGAAAATCGAGACTTACTCAACTGTCGATATTTTTTTTGAGATATTCTGTCCTTGATATTCTGTCCCATCGATATTGTTGATTTGAGATTCAGGGGGTGCACCCTATGCATGCCACAGCACCTGTACTTGTAGGTTCCCAAGTAACATGTACAGGAGGAGAAACTCAGCTGAGCGAGAGGTTACGTCAGTACTGACTAAACTGTCCCCTCCTTCTGCTGTGGTACAAAGCGTCTATTATCCCTTATGTACAATCATTTTTGGCAGAATACTCAACATTAGGTCCATCAGCATCCCTCTCTTTGCATGTTTAACAGAGGTTAAGAGGAAGATGTGTAAGATGGAGATTTATCACTTTTGTGAACTCAGCATTGCAGATGGAGTGTTGGAATGGAGGAGCATTGGTATGGATGGGGAGATGCGGCCCAGGGAAAACCTGAATGGATCATGTAAGTACTAGGTGAAGAGTTACACTATTTATGTGGCAGTGCTCAGTGACATGTTCCCCATAGTGGCACTCCAGCCTTTTGGTTATTTGTCTCTAATTCAAAGTGCCGCTTCAGACTTTCCTGGTACTTCTGGCTCCAATATGACATTAAATTAACACAGATTAAGACTCTCAATCCACAGATAATATTGGACCAGAGAGAGTAATAAACCTTTGGCACACTGAATGTCATGCAAAACGTAATATATGGAGATTCAACCACTCCTTTCAAGCCATTAAAGTGAACAGAGACCACAAAATGCATGTTGGGTCTTCAGTAGTGTGAGTATAGCAAAGGTGCCAACTCCCGATTCAAGCATTTATATGATTTATGTGCATTATGCAGTGTACAAGGTCACCACAAGGCCAAGCACTTTAGGAAACATGGTAATCACGCACAGCCTTTCACAAAACCCTAATGGGTATTACATGGTTTAAGGCTGTGTTTCCCACCCACTTCCACACCTTGGGAAACTATGTGGGTGGAGAGAATTTGTTGGAGTTGGCCCCTTTCTGCAGGGTCAACCCTAAACTTTTGCCTTCACCACTCCTGCTACGCTGAAATTGTTTTTGTTGGCTTTAGCTTTCTGTGCACTTTACCACTGCTAATCAGTGCTAAAGGGCTTGTTCTCTCTCCCTCAAACATGGTACAATTTACCTACATCTGATTTGCATATTTAATTTACTTGTAAATCCCTAGTATATTGTACTACATGTACTTAGGGGCCTATAAATTAAAAGGTACTAGTGGGCCTGCAGGAGTCATTATGCCACCCGCGAAAGTGGAACTTGAAAACTTGTCTCATGCCTTCCACAGCAGCTTGTAGTGCAGTTTTAAACTGCCATTTCGGCCTTGCAAAATAAACATGTTTTCCAGGCTTAAACCTTCCTTTTTAATACATACAAGTCACCCCATGGTAGGCCCTGACAGCTCATAGGGCAGGGTGCATGGTAGTTAAAATTCAAGACATGCAAGTTTAAGTTTTGCATGTCCTGGTAGTGAAAAACCTCTAAAGTTGTTTTTCAGTACTATGAGGCCTACCTCTCCCATTGACTAACACTGGGTTACCTTATTCCATTTAGTAAGTGCTAACTTTGAATTGGAAGCAGTTAGAGATATGCTATTTGGACTAAAATGAATTTTCATTTAAAAAACTGCTTTATTGGATTTTAGGTCACAATTCTGAATATGCCACTTTTAGGAAGTTGTCATTTTCCTGCACTAATCATTTTGTGCTTCTGCCAGTGACCTGTCACATCATGACTGTGAATGGTTCTGCTGTTGGGATTTGTGTATTTCTCCCAGACAATAACACATAGGGGATTAGGTGTGGACAGGATGGGCTATCCTGTTAGGATAGCTGGGGGTAAAGCTGTTCCCTGCCCCACTTGCACGTCAAATAGGCGTGCCTTAAGCAAACAAAAAGGAACCCGATACCAGTCTTTTTTCACCCTAGACTTCTTCGAGCCTTGACAGTAGAAGGGAAGAACTTTCCAGAACCATATGTGGGGGTAGGACATGGTGTTCCTCCCACACACACACAAAGGCATAAATAAGGAGTATAAATAATGGACCCTCAGAACACCTCTTCAGTACACTCCTGGACCTGTGGAAGACTTCAGAAAGTCTGCCTTGATCCCAGAGGACCGCCCTGCTGCTGCCAGAGGACTGCCCAGCTGCTTGAAGGACTGCTTTCCTTTTGAAGGAGAACTGGACCGTCTCCTTGAACCCAGGACCACCAAAAGTGACTCGAAGGGCAAGTTGGCTGGCCTCTTGTATGAACTCTAGGGACATAACAAGCTCCTGGGGCCTTGAAACGAGTTTCTGGCTTCCAAGTCCTGAACTCTCAGTTGTGGTGTTGGTGGTACTTCTCCAAAAACCTGGGACCTAGAAATATTTTCACCAAGTAGTGCCCTGAGAACCGACAGAAGACCAAGACCTACCTACCTGCCAGCCGATACACCCATGGTGCATCACCGGTCAATCTGACTTTTTAGGTAGCTCCCATTCAGTTCTTCTCGGTAGCAGCAAACCCTTTTCAGAGGGGCCTCTCAGCAAGGGTTTTCAGGCCACGTTGAGCCCTTTTCAGCTGCAGCCTTGTCTTCCTGGAGATTTTCAACTTCCAAAAAAGTGGCTAAGCTTAATTTTTCCTGAGGGTTGTACCTAGAGACAACGATTGTTCCAGGAACATTGCCAAAGTAGTATCAGACCTATGTGCAAAACCTCACCTGCTAGATTGTCCAGTGAAGTCAGGGAAGATCTACAAGCATAGGCATATTTCCCTGAAGGAGTTCAATGTCTTCTCATTGCAACCTTTTGGTTTCAATACCGATCTCTCCCTGTTTACGGATTCATCAGGAAGTGTAGGGGTATTTTCGGCAATAAATGGTGTATACACCACTGGAGAGAGGAATGGATGGCAAGGGGCATCACAAAGAATGTGAATTTTCTTGGGCTCTTCCGCATAGTGGTATTATCGCACACCTGGGGGCAGCAACTTGAAATATCTTTTGGTCAAATATCATATCAGCGGTAGACACGATCAATAATCGAAGAATCCAAATCCCCTATGTCCTACAACAGTTAAAAATGGTTTTCCACATGTGCGTTTTACTGACAAGCATGTCCCTGGGCTTGATAACACATGACTTCATACCGACGGCCATTGGAATTATGCGGCAGGAGAGGGCCAAATTATGCAGCAGGGTTGAGTAAATTATGCGGCAAGAAAAGTCAAATTATGCTGCTTAATGCAGCAAATCTTTTAATAGTAACACTTGATTATTTTATACTTTTTACACTTGTTAACACTGTCTGGGCATTGGGCACACCTCATTAGTACCAGTTTAATACCCAAATATAGCAATAAGCAACAGAAAGGTGACCAGTCAACTTTTTTTTTTTTTTTTTTTACAGAGTTTTATATAGCGCGAACTTGACCCGAATCGGGTATCAGAGCGCTTTACATAGCACCAGTTGCATTACATGAAGACACATTCATTTTTGTTAGGCACGGGGAGATTATATGATTTGTCCAGAATCACCGGATGTTCAGCGTCATTGCCGAGACTCGAACCCAGTTCCCCAGATTCGAGGTCGAACGCCCTAGCCGTTAGGCCACCTCCTCTCCCCAACCTTTGCAAAAGATGTTACACGGCGTGGCAACATGTGCTGTTGCATTTCTAATAATGTTTGAATCGTTTGAGCTAGAAAATATTTTGTTGTTGAAATCTGCAGATTATGCAGCAGATGGATTATGCGGCAAATGTGGCAAATCTACAATTATGGGAAAATCGCCACACAATCGCATAACCGCATAATTCAAGTAGCCGTGCTCATACTACCATATCTCATTACAAGCTGGAAGAAATCAAGGTGAGGTTACTTGAAGCAGACCAGAAGATGACTCTGTGCCTTGGAAAGCAAGTGAATCTTAGTGGACCATTATCCCAGAGTGATTTACAGCATCTTTGGCTCCAAAAATCAAACGTGCATATGAAGGGGCTTAGCTACTCTCCCTGGCAGGTTTGCTGGCAGCCATAGGGACTGCCCATTCTCACCTGACAAAATGCTTTGAGATTTCTTGAGAAACAAAGCTCAGTGGGAAAGACAGTAGCAGTGATAAAGTTATAGCTTCCTGTTATAGCCTTTTTCTCAGAGCTCAAAGAGGTTTGTGACCTAACGTAAAAATAATTCAGATCAAAAAGGGGATAAAAGGTTGAGGGCCACTTTACCTGTGCACTGGAGAACAGGCAGCCCTTAAACTTAACCGTACAAGCATCAGTCATAGGGGCTTTGCTGATGATCTCTTTCTCTACCTATGAAACCTTATCATTCAGTCTAGCTGACGCCTGCATTGTAAGGGCTTTCAGGATATGTGAACTGGCATCTTAGTCTCAAGAGGTCTGGGAGGAGGGAGTCAAGCATGAGCATGTCATTCTGAAGGCAAACAGCTCTATATACTACTTGTCTTTGGAAGGGTTCCAAAGACATCCAGAGAGAAAAGGGATGCATTTGTCAGAAGCATCATAGGCCTTTTATTGTCCGAGCAAGAGCATATCTTCACAGCAGCCCTCCGGAGAGATCAGGGGCTAGGGGTCATCCTAACTTGCTGATTCACGCAGACAGTACCCCAGTGGCACTTTATCAATTTACATGAGTATGCAAGAATGCCTTAGAGCAACTTGGGATGTCTTCCATGGAGTTTTCATCAAACCTTTTCAGTCATCACAGCTGCTGGTATCTGGATGTTGTCCAATGCATATTAGACCATTGGGTGGTGGAGAAAAATTCTTTTAAGCACTATATCAGTGTGGCTCATGTGCTTTCTGTAAAATAATCATGAACAAGTAATTTGAAAAATGAAACAGCTCTTTGCAAAAGCTCCTGAATTGTGCTGCAATACATACTGTTTGACGTGGCCTGCTTCAATTGAACAATAAAGACATATTTTCAGGAGATAATGGTCCACCTATCTGAGGGGGGCATGGAGCTATTAATCCAGACGATTCTGAGGGCTATTGTGGAAAGACAAAGAGCTGTTGGCAGGAGGAGGGTGTGTTGAGAAATGTTAACAAGATTTGAACTGTTTTAACCCAAGATTTTTATCATTTCTCTAATCAGAAGTGTGACATGGGTATGGGGAGGGAGGCCGAGCTGACCTGCTGGCGGATCAGACTGTCGAGAGATGTACACAGATACATGGTACGTAGGGATGTGGCTGGTCTAGGTCCATGGGGGCCCGGCAGTAGGGTCCCTCCAGATGTTTTTGGAGGGGTATTACCAGCTTGAGGTCACAGCGCCCCGAGCAGAGATGGAGCTAGGAAACAATCCCCGATTTCAGTAAAAAATTGAATCAGTCATAATGTTGAATAATGTGAATGTAAGGATGATATGCAATTTTTAATAATATTCCTTGAAGCACTGCATACAATCAACACAGCATTGACTATGTTGGCTCACTGCGCCTGCATGGAGGGGATCTCAATAGGATGATGTGCTGTCTTTATGCTGCAAACGGATCATGTGCAATGTGACACGCTCCTTTGTTGCTTGAGGTGAAAGCAAAGTCTACAGCCTCTCAAGGATACCAACCATGTGTTCTGTGCCATCATTGGGGTGCTGGCTATGCGGAGGGAAGACAGGGTTGAGCTCAACTATAGTACATGAGAGGGTGCACTACATGTGGAAAATCACAATTTAATGGGGCGAGCAGCAAGAGTTGGGGAACTTCAGCTTTCAAGAGAGAATTTAGTAAAACAAAGCTGGGCTTAACTCGGTCATCGTACGATGAAAGGAAGGACATGATCAAGACATTCCGCTGTCTAATAAAATCTGTTATTACAGCATTATAATAGAATCCATGGAGTATACTAAATGCAACTGATGTATTACTAGTAATGTTTACTGATGCTACTACCACTACTACTACTAACAATAATAATAAATATTATTATAAAAGAAGAAGCCTGCAATCCCTGTCCAAATATTGTCTCTAATTTAGTTATTACAGGTGAGTTATCTAGTCACCTGATATAGCTGTTTAACAGTAATAACTTAATACAGTGAGCTATGATGACAAATTGCCTGCTGCCATAACAAGGTAAAAGGAATTTCATGGGGCATCATAATAGTTGCATTTTAACCAATGAAAACCAGCATTTTTTTATTTTTCAGTTTTTTTTTTAATGAATTGTGACAATGAAAACGAAGGCTAGCTATTCTTTGTTTTGATCAATTTTTCTAAAGTGAACAGTGATCAACAGAAAAGAGATACATAAGGCAACATGTTTATTTTGTTGCACACTATAGTTCATTACAAGTAAAAAAGGAATATCTCTGTAATTTACTCCTCATTCTGGTCCACAGTCTTTTCTGCCTATCTGAATCTTGTATGATTTTGCAACAATTTACTACTGCCTGCTGGTGAGTGACAAGGTTGGTAACAACCCCTATAACACTAAATGGGCTTGACAAAGATTTAAACATTTTGTCACCTTCACGAAATAATTAAAAAAGAATATTAGATAGTACAATCTCCCTTATTTCAAATTCATTTTCCATTCATTTGTTTACTCAGGTCTTCAAGCAGCCCCTTTTCGCACCATGACCACTGCTTATCCCACCACCGGTTGTGATTCACTAACATACCAGCTCTGACGTTTCCTCTCCCTTTACCATGACTTGTTCCCATGTCTGAAACTTCAAACCCCACTCTTGAAATGCTCTCTCCACTCCAGCCCCCAGACTCCCATAGGGATATCCTTGCCCTCCACCCAGGGCCGGACTGGTCGCAGCGGGCACCGGGACTTTCCCTGTGTGGGCCGCCAGGGTGGGGGACGGAATTGGGCCCCTGGGGAGCCGTTTTTGTTACCAGGGGCCGGCAATATCGGCCTCCTGTAACAAATTCGGCCCAAACCGGCCAAAGTAAACAGCTTGGCCACACCCCCCCCCCACCCGGGGGCCGGCCGAGCAGTTTGCCAGGGCCGGTTTCGGTTCCCAGTCTGGTCCTGCCTCCACCTCATGATTTAAAACTCAACTCCTCTCCCCTCCCCTGCATCTGTACTCAGCCTGTGATGCCTGCTCTCATCCCCTACTGACAAATGCTTGTAAACCCTGCTCTGCTGTAGAGAATGCTGTTGTTTTTTGCCTAGGTTGCATACTTGCGTATACACATTTTTGCAGCTGCTTGATTTGCCAGCTTCAAAATACTGTCCTGTAAAGCCGCACAGACCTCCTTTTTGTTTTTAGCTCTGACTAACTTAATTCCCTGTAGCTTTAACTGTCATGGGATTGCCTTGCATGCTAAATGGAAGTCGTTCACAGAGTACTTCTGCTTGGTTTGCAAAGTGGAACACAGTAAGCCATAATGGTGTTTCTATTTAATGCTTTTAACAGAGAAAATGCATGTATTTAGGTCAAATAAGTAAGTGAAAATAGCAAACAGCTACGACGTTAACATTCAGGTACAATGGTTAACAACCCATCACAATAAATACCAAACACCTGACTTTGCTCATTCTGTATTCTATCAGCTAATCTATCTTTGGGAAATGGAATTTCTTTGAAGTTCACTTGAAGGAATGTCTAGATGTTATTAACATCTGCTTTATTACACACTGATGTCAAAAGACAGCTGTTAAGTACGTCTGGAGCTCATGGCTTATTTAAAAGTATTCTTAAGTGTCCTTTGCTTCTCATCTGTTGGTGGTGTTCCTTAGTAGCATGTTTTCCTTCTTCTGTGCAATAGGCAGTATTGGTGTTGTAAATTGGGTTAGTGGTTGAATGGGGTGAAACCCTACTCTAGTAGCAACTACAATTTCTGCCAGGGTGAAACACAAGCAAGCCCAAAATTAACCTGTACTTAACCTTCTGGTAGCTTGGCACAAAACCGTCAGGCTTAGCTTAGAGGCAATGTGTAAAGTATTTATGCAGCACTTCAAACAGTAATAAAGTGAAAAAACAACACCAGAAAAAATCCCACACCAGCTTAGAAAAATAGAGTAAAATGTAATTGTTAGACCTTGCCCTTTTGACAGGTTTATCCCCAAACCTTTTGCTTTTTGCCTCCTATTTTTTTGACCCTGTTTTCGTTGGCTATAGGATTCTGGGCACTTTACTACTGCTGATCAGTGCTAAAGTACATATGCTCTCTGTATAAATTGCGACAGTGATTGGTTATCCATGATTGACATATTTGATTTACTGGTAAGTCCCTAGTAAAGTGCACGGTGTGCGCCATGGCCTTTAAATCAAATGCTACTGGTGGGCTTGCAGCACTGGTTGTGCCACCCACACGAGTAGCCCTGTAAATGTATCACGGACCTACCACTGTAGTGTCTTGCGCACGCAGTTGTAAACTGCCATGTTGTCCTGACAAGTGCACCCAATTGCCAGGCCCAAACCTTCCCTTTCCTTACATGTAAGGCACCCCTAAGGTAGACCCAAGGTACCTCCCATGGGCAGGGTGCAGTGTATGTGAAAGGTAGGACATGTACTAGTGTGTGTGACATGTCCTGATTGTAAAATACTGTGTATTTCGTTTTTCACTGTTGAAAGGCTATCTGTCCCATAGGCTTATCATTCGGGTTGCACTGTAAAATTTTTACACGTGCAACTTTCCATAGGGACAAGATAGGAAAATGAAGTTTGGACTCTCTGAACTCTTAGAAAGTGGGCATTTTCTTACTTTACCATTCTGTGTGCCTCTGGCTGTTTGTGTATTCAGCGTCTGTTGTGTGAGTGACAGGAGCTGAGAAGTGCATTCACTTTAGACAATCACTGGGGGCGTCTCCTTTTGCACAATCCTGTCCCCGCTCCCTATGGTCATGCTGCACCAGGGAGGACAGGACTGATTTGGACTGGGTTCAGAGACCCTGCCACAAAGAGAACAATGACATTTTGGAGTATAAGTATTACACCTAAAACCCCAGGACTTTAGATTACTTCTGGACTCAAGAGGAACCTTTGCCAAGGAGAAGAGCTGAAGAGCTGTGAGGAAGAGTACTGCCCCTTTGCTGTGTGCTGTGTGGGATTGGCCTGCAGTTGCGGTTTCTGCCACGGAAAGGACAAAGACTGGAACTTTGCTGTGAATCTGCTTGAAGAAGATCTCCAAGGGCTTGTGTGTGCTGGCCTCCTGTTAGAAGCCTCAGGGATACAAAAGACTTTGTGAAAAGGAAACCTGCAGTGGAAGGACGGACTGTTCTATACCCCTTTATTTGAGATAGAAAGTGTCAGGAGCGCTGTATTCTTTGTCAGTTCAGGGCAGGGGGAGTGAGTGTCATTGCCCCCAACCTTTGTGGAGACCCTGGCACTGTGCTTCACTGTCTAGAGCAAGTAGAGTTCTCTTTTCTGGAGGGAAGAGCGTGGGATAGCGCTACAGGGTAACCAATCCCTGGTCCTTTTTCTGTTTTGTTGTGTGTCTGGAACCATGCGTGTTGTGAGCGCTTATATTTTTGTTGTTGGAATACAGGACAGCAGACAGTGTATAACTGAGGGGGGCCGGGTGGGCCCGTGCCCAAAACCTTAGTATCGACAGGAGCCTGGTCTGCACAGAAATACCAGCCTTTCGAGCTTCCCCAGGGCAGAGAGAGTCGCCTCAGCAGCCTGGGGAAGCTGCCTCCAACATCACGCTGCCTTGCCCCGCCCACCGGGAAGCCCGGAACCACCAGCATTGCCTAGCAATGTCCCGAGGCAGAGGAGGAAAGCCGCAACCCCGCCCAGCAGGATGCCGCGCCGGCAACCAGGAGCCTCGCAGCCGCGCTGCAGTGAAGAAATGCCCCTTGCGCCTCCCTCTCCGTGCTGCCGGAGGCGCCGACATCAGGAGTCAGCTGGTCTTGGGGGACCGGGGGACCGGGTGAGTGCCATTTTCCCCTCGCTGTGGGAGCCTTCATGCCTCCGCGCCATACAGCCACAGAGGCTGCACTGCCTCACACCAGCTAGAACCGACTGGGGACCGGGCGAGTGTCCTCCTCGTAGTTTTTAAAATTCCTCTCCGCGGTACAGGCTAAGAGCGGGCAGCTGCCATTGCCAACTGAGGTGGGGGACATTTCCAGATCCGCGACCACATGGCTGGTGGTAGCACACCGGCAGCCTTGCAGCCTGGGATACCAACACGGGTTGCTCCTGGTATTAATCCAGGTCCACGTGTTTAAGGTCGGCCTGGTTTGTGAATGGCCTTTGATGTGTCTACATAGTAAGTATTAATGCAAGGCCCATTTTCCAATGGTTTGTGATGTATGTAATATCTAAGTATTCATGATTTTGCCCTATTCATGCAATATAAAATCATGTTAACTGTCTTGATTTGGTTTCATAACCTGGGCAGCCTTACTAGTAGTTACTTGTTGCACTACCTGGGATGTTATGACAAATGTCTTCATGGTGTTCTCGGAAACTGCCTACAATGTGCAATGAGGGTGTAAGGTGGTGTGATGCCTAATGGTTTCATGAGGTTTTTAACAGGTGCAAGTTATAAGGATTTACCTAGCACCCTAACTGTTATGTGTATGCCAATTGCCTTATGGCAAATTGATTTACATGATCTACATGTATTATGGCAAGTGCCTAGTGGCACAGTGATTTATGTGATTGTGGTCTAATGTGTTTCATGTATACTACAAAGTGATATTTTCATATACCACTGTGTGGAGTGTCTTTTTGTGGTGTGCCTAGTGTGTCACTGATATGTGTGTGTGTTGCGCAAATGCTTTACACATTGTCTCTGGGATAAGCCTGACTGCTCTGCCAAGCTACCAAGGGGGTGAGCAGGGGTTATCTTGGGTGTGTAACTCCCTTACCCTGACTAGAGTGGTGGGTTCTGCCTGGCTAAGGTGTATACCGAAGGCAACCTGAAACCCCATTTCTAACAGTAATAAATTACTTGAGACCAAAACAACAAAAATCCAATCAATAGGACAGGAGATATGCAGTTTTAAGACTGAAGTGAGAACACTTAGAAGCATAAAGCGCCAACTATGGTTATCTGGTTGTTCTAGACCGGGGCAAAGCCTCAAGTTCAGGCTGACTGCGACGGAGCGCAGGGAGGCTGCAGGGACCCAGTTAGGCCCACTGAACAAAGCACCTTAAATCCTGGTTACAGAGCGATGCTGTGTACCATGTCGAGGATGCATCGTGCAGCAGAGGTGATGCGAGGTCTTGTGTCATCGTTGAGGAAGCTGTTGACGAGTAGCTTGCAATGAGAAGTCTTACGTTGAAGATGTATTGCGCACTGACCTGTTCCGAAGAAGTTGCAGGGTTTGCGATGCGGAGTCCTGAGTCATCGTTGAGGATGCCATCGAAGAGGGGCTTGTAATGCACAGGACTGCACCGAGGATGTGTTGCATAGTGGTGGTTCAGATGGGCTGTGATAAGTCCTGCATCAGGGATGCATCACACAGTGGTTCCAGTGCAGAGTTTTGTGAGGTGATGTGTCGGGCATGTCAGCTCAGTTGGGACCACTGCTGGGCTGACTGAGCACCTTCAGGCCCGCTTCCAAGAACCCAGGACTGGGGGCACCACTTGGGAGGGTAGGACTCAAAGCAGACAGAGTCCAAGCAGCGGTGGCTCCTCCGCAAAGGTGGAGGAGCGTCGCCCCACTGCCTGGCTCAGAGCTAGCAAATGAAAAATAAAATGATGTTCTAGCATCATTTTATTTTTTAATTTGCCGGCTCTGAGGCAGCTTGTGCAGGGAGGGGCGGGACCAGACATGGGAGGAGGAGTGCTATGTGCACTTCCTAAGTGCGCATATGTGTTTGACCGGCTGTCTCAGGCCGGCCAAACACACATGCGCACTTAGGTTTTTCCAGCCAGGCTACATTAAACAGCCAGGCTGGAGAAACCCCACAGACTCCCTGTCCCGAGCGAAGCGTCATTTCAGCCATTAAGGCCAATCCCCATGCTGCTCTCATAGCATGAGATCAGCATGGGAATTGAATGGGAGTCTGTCCCAGGCGCTGCTGGAAAAAGGAAGAGGCCAGGAGGCGCAATGCGACGAAAGAGGCACTGCAGCCGGCGTCTTCAGGTAAGTTCTTTTTTATATAAATATTATTACTAACACCCACTGCGCGCTCCCTCTACCGCATTTCCTCCAGCTGCCCCACCACCCTTTGTTTGTGGTGGCCACCACTGAGTCCCAGTGCTGGGTTCAAGGTGGTTGTAGCCTTCTGTCCCTGATGCTCTGGTCAGGAGGCCAGCCAACTAGCCCATGGATTCACTCTGGTGGCCCTGAGTTCAAGATGCAGGTCCAGTCCTTTCACTCAGGCAGCAGGACAGCAGGCACCAGGCAGCAGGCAGCAGAGCAACAGAGTAGCAGTCCTTCTTGCAGAGCAGCAAAGACGTCCTTCTGAGTCTTCTACAGGTACAAAGGTATAATAAAGAGTTGGGTCTATGGGTCCAATATTTGTATGTGGTTCTACTGTGAAGCAGGAGAAGGCTCTGGATGATTCCACCAACCAGAGCTGCTTGGAATTTCCTGCCTCCCTGCCCTGGCCCCAGATAGGGGTCACGATAGACTAGTGTCAACCCCTTTGTGAGTCTGCCTAGGTAGAGCCTTTGTGTTGTGCAAGTGTGATAGGTGACGGGTCTTCCACCTCATCAAGCCAGAGATGGCTCATCCTGCCAACACCTATGGCCCTTTGTTTCACTGTCTGGGAGCAATACACACAGACCAATGGTCAGCTACTCCTAGTCATGTGATCCAGTAAACAGGCTGCAGGCACCAAATGATTAGGACAATAAAATGCCAACTTTCTAAAAGTGGCATTTTCAGAATTGTGACTTAAAAATCAACTTTACCATTAAAGATGGCTTTAGATTACAATTCTTTAGACACTTAACATTCAATTGGTAGCAGGTAGAAATGTCAAGTTATCACTTATTAAATGTAATAAGTTAACCCTATGTTATGCTATGGAAGAGGTAGGCCTCACAGCAGTGAAAAACTAATTTAAGAGTTTTTCACTACCAGGACAGGTAAAACTTAAAAGTACATGTCCAACTTTTTAAATATACTGCACCCTGCCCTATGGGTGACATATACATTAATAAGTAGGGTTTGGACTTGGCAAGAGGTTTATCTTATCAGGTCGAAATGGCAGTTTAAAACTGCAGACAGGATACAACGGCAGGCGTCAGACATATTAATGGGGATACTGGCGTGGTTGGCACAATGATTGCTGCTGGCCCACTAGTAGCATTTAATTTACAGGCGCTGGGCACATGTATTACCACTTTACTAGGGGCTTAGAAGTAAATTAAATATACCAATTGGGTGTAAGCCAATCTTACCATGTTTAAAGGAGAGAGCACAAGCACTTTAGCACTGGTTAGCAGTAGTAAAGTGTGCAGAGTCCTAAGGCCAGCAAAAACAAAGTCAGCAAAAACAAGAGTCTAGAAAGCAAAAATTTAGGGGAAAACCACATCATGGATGTAAGGTCCAACAATAGGCATATTTCTTTTTAAGGGTCTCCCCCTTACCATAGGTCGATGCTCCCCTGGACCTGGAGTTAACTTGACAGAACATGTAGCCACTTCTCATTTGTCCCTTACAACATGTGCTTGACAGCAATCTATATTTCTGTGCATAGCTGAACTGTGTGCCCATCTCCAGCTCCCATCAGTGATGGCCTGGGGAAATCCAGTCTGATTCTGTCAGGCTGGAAGGTGAAGCTTACTATGAACATCTAGGGCCTAGTGCAGGGAGACGCAGATGCCCTGACGACTGAGGCATCCAGCCTCTGCCCAATGGCATTCTGGGGTCCCAACAAAACCGCACCTTCCAAGGCCATTATTTAGCTCCTTCCTTCAGGATATTCACAGGCTCCCAGAAATAACCTGGGGGGACTCACCAGACTTCTTACATGAGACATGGCCACATTAGTGGTCCAAGCGCTATCCTGACAGGGTGGTGCATCAGCACGAGGCACTAGGAAATGCCCAGGTGGTGGTGGGGTCACCAAGGAATTCTGTGGGGGCTTGAGTTATAAGGGCAGGCTTAGGACTGCCAAGACACCCTCCCCAGATCTCTGCATCGCTCCTCTATGCCAAGTGGACATCCGTATAGTCATATTTATAGGCGGGCACCGGAGGGAGTATGGGCTCCATCGGTACAAAACATGGAATCACACACAGTTTCTACGTCTGCTAAAATGCCATAAATTGTACTATCTGTACAGGTAAAGTTCAAATACCAGACTTTCAAGAAAAAGAAAAAGGAAACTTTGCCGCTCGGATTTTTGTATTTATTAGCTCGTATTTACTAGCATTTATAGAGTTCTTGTAAGGAAACCAAGTGACTTTTTCACCCTAGTGTTTTAGTGTGAATATTGCATATGACACCCATTTTTGTAAACAACGACAGAAATAGTTTTAGTGTTAGTCTGGTATAGTTTCTCTTCATTATATGCAGAACACCTACAATTTTAACTGATTAAGGTGTTAGGTAATTTGTTTTGTTGCCGTTACCTGATTTTTTGAAGAATGTATGAGTTTAATTAAAAAAAGAACCGTGAAAATAATGTATTGTCTTATTTTGTTTATCTCGGTTTCCTTTTTTGTTAGGGCCTTTGAAGGTTTATGCATTTAGGCCTGCTAAAACTTGTGACTTCATCCTCCCAGGTTATGGACCACGCTGAACTTTGGAGTGATACAACAGAGTGGATGTATTTACAGTGTTAAAGGTAAAATGACGAACCGCTGATTTTTTAAAATTATTTTGATGTAAGTCTAACTTTGCTGCCACAGGGATGACTTGTTCTCAGCAAAAGTCCTTGATGGCGGTCTTGTAGAGTAGCCGCAAGTGATGCTATTGATAGAACTTAGATGCAGCCTGTCCCAATTTTGGAGGGGCGCAGTGGCCCTATACCTTGTGTTGTAGGGTTGCAGATGGTCAAGGACGAAAACAAAACATGGCTGACCCCTAACCCCAAAAGCGGAGAGGAACAGAGTTATATATAAAATGAAAAAGAATGTCTCCCAAATTAGCATTCAAATCACAACTCTGTTGATTCAAATTGGCCCACTGAGAAGGAGTTCAGCGCCTATATGTACAATATGTATCCAAAATACAACACAGAGACAGTTTTCAGAAATACACATAAGATCCACAATATATTCTTAATACAGTGCGCACACTCAGTGCAGAGCGAACAGTGAATGTGAACAAAACATATATACAAAGTGGCGTCTACTTCAACTGGACTGATCATTTGATGTAGAAAGTGACTCAACAAATCAGGGCTGCTTAGTCCATAGTGTCTCTTATGGTCAGTGTTAGTATGGGAACTGTATCAATGTTTCGGCCCTTAGCGATGGAAATCAATGGGTCTCTTCAGGACTCTGCCATCTGGCCATAGCTATAGGGAGACATCCCTTAATCCTAAACAAATCAAGTTCACCCAAGACCTTCTTAGGGTTGGTCCAGCATCCCTTTGATTTAATACCATTGGATCCACACAAGGTCTAAAACTGTGACTCTCCCCCAACTCTACCGCGCATTCATCATCAAGCTGTGCTTTGCCAAGCAAGAACTTGCACCTAGTGGTAAAGCATATGGCCATGGGAAGCAGTCTCTTCAGAGAGACATCCGCATATGCGCTCTCTGTTCGAGTATTTCAGAGATTAATCTGATGCGTTTGACGATGCCTCAGCCCTAGCAGTCTTTCAATGGTTTCTCTTAACCAATCCCGAAGGTTTCCGTATTTAAGAGCTAAGCCTGACAAGTGACTAGCACTTCTTCAGCCCTACTGGCCCCTCAGAGGCAAGATTGTCATGTAACAGTACTCAAGCTTTAGTGGCTTGACAATGCTAGCCCGACAAATGACTGACTATCTTCCTTCTTCCTACCCCCATTTCAGAGCTGAGCCCGACTGACTGTGCCCCAGCTCAATTGACATTTTAAGGCCTCACAGGTCTTTTATAATCCCCTTAATCTATTCGTAGGCATTTTTATATACTTGTTTTCAAGAAGGATACAAGAATATTCCACACTTCCTGTAAAATGGAATTGTGTCTACTGACAAGTTCATCAAGTGCCGATATCAGAAGCTTTTTGAGCATGTTGCAGTAATTCAGTACCACCATTAGGTACCACCCTTAGTCGAGAGCTAGCCCTGCTGGCTTGCACGTCCACTCGGGAATTGTGCTGTCCTTCCACCCTGTGCTCCAAGCAGGGTCGGATTGGGAAGGCGAGCAGTCGGGCATTGGGCGATGGGCCCGTGCGTAAGGGTGACATGTGGGTCGCTTTTTAAGGGCTTCTGCTTCGTTCCTGCCCTGCCAGGCCATTGCACTTCAGGCTATGGTGGGCAGGCTAGGGCGGTAAGTGTAACAATCGGTCTTACTGGGCGCCAGGTGTTGCTCCATTTGTTGGGCCATACTACGCTTGCCCCCCCGTGGGGCTGGCTTGGCCCAGAAGAAGTGTCTTGCCCCTGACCCCTCCCCTGCCAGGGCATCACATTCAGGCAATGGTGGTTCGGAGAGGGTGGGAGTGTGCAGGGGCCTCGCTGGTGGGGTTGGGACTTTCTGGCTATGGGCCATCTACACCTGGAGCAGCAGTAGCTGTGTCCTTTTTCTTGACCCCTTCACTGGTCAGCCCTGAACTTATGAAGGACTGGGGAGGGAGTGAGGTAAGAGAAGCCGTCCTGAAGGGTGTATGTGTATTTGAATAGGCCTCGCTGTGAGGCAACCTTTATTAAGCTTTTATTTAACTAGAGAGGAGGTGGTGTCAAAGCCAAACCTGCTGACTTTGGAAGTGGGAAACCAGGTTTCAGTCTTCGGCTCAACATTCTATGATTCTGGGCAAATAATTTAATCTCCCAATGCCTAAAGTACAAATGAATTTGATCCTGTTTAGTGTAACTGGTGCTCATGTAAATCGCTCCAATGCCCTAGCGCCCAGTTCACCCTATGTAAAACTATAAAAAAGCAATTTAAAAAAAAACGGCAATTTATTCATGTTATAAGATTCTGTAAGGGCCAGAGCATGATAGAAAGCACTCTTTATATAAAAATATCCATATTCTTTTTAAACCTGGCTTTTCTGTCTTTGTTTAGTTTACCTATTCGTCACAGATGAGTAAAACAGCTTTAGAACACATTTTAAAGTGCTTTCATCTTACGTTGACTATTTAAAATACATACTGATCAGAGGAAAAAATACAGTGATTTTCTTTATTTTCGCACCGGCTAGGATATTAAAATACAGAACATGTCAGTAAAAAAATGGCCAAGTGGGCAACCCTAGCCAGATCAGGTATTGTGGCCCGTGGACATTTTCTTTCACCCCACCCAACTGGCCAAAATGCAGTGCTTCTCATTTTCACCAATCCTACTGATTCTATAGGCTTTAAAATGCTTAGGTTACCAAACATTTCTCTAAAAATGAGACAAATGAGACTAACCAAATGATGTTAAATGAAAGGGCATGATCAGCGAATCTGGGCCACTTTTTTTGGGACTGCCCGGGCCTAATTACAATCCCAATCCGACCCTCACTCCAAGTGATGACATGCTGCTTCTCCCCGCTTTCTAACCGTGCAATACAGAAAGCTTAATATTTCACTAAACATGCACCATTATTATAGGGTTTGTCTGCACCGTTTTGTTCAGGTGAAAGCTATGATCAACGGGAATCATCTTTTATTTGAACATGTCAGACTGGAATGCAGTATATTTTATTTTATTTAGTATTTTTGTAGAGTGCTGATAGCCAACACACTGTGGCCGCAGGGGTGTAATACAGGCAACTGCAGCCCCTGCGGTTCCGTGCAGCCCCCAACCTTCCAATGGGCCCCCACTCAGCCCAATGTCTATCAATATCTGTGAGATATGGGGGACTCCAGGCCCCTCATCACATCCTGCAGGGGGCACTATCATTATCCGTTTGTGTTACGCTACCGAGTCTGTGTTCTCTAAACTCTTTGGTGAATGATCTCTAAAAAATTACACATCTGGAGCCCAGATAAGGGATAATAACTAGGGCTTCCGGTTTTATGGGATTTATTTTTTTTACATTTCCATCTGTATTTAGCCATATTTTTTTTTTGGGCAATCTTATTAGAATTTAACCATATTTATTTTGTGGTTTACAAATAAGTGGAGTCAAAATTGGTACATTTCCACATTTATTTAACTGATAAATATGCACCCATACTTTGATGCCTGTCGCGTTTTAGCAAATTCAGCAGCCAAATACAGCTAAACACTACATCCACAGGTAAATATTTGCAATTTACTACAACTATATCTTAACATATGCCATGTGTAAAGATATCTTAACCTGTATTCTAACTCCCCATGCTATCTATCTGCTCATCTGTTGGCTTGGCTTGGAATTCACAACGGACAGCATGGAAAGTCACTCATTAAAAGCACCATTTTCAGTATTTTTCCACTTTTAAAAATAAATACAGACAGGAAACACATTGTATTTACCTGTAAAAATCAATAAAAAAGGAAAACTGGGAGCCTTAATAATAACTAGGAATATGGTGATCTGATACAAACTCCGTACTGTAATTCTGACATGAAACAGGTCAATTTAAAGAAATACAGTTATTGTTGCATGCATGAACACGTCACTTCCAGTAAGGACGCTCCTATGGCACAGGAGGGCATTAAGAACTTTCTTGTAAGTACTTTCAGTTAAAAAAATAACACTTATTGGGCAAAGAGCTAAAAATGTTACCGGTGAGCTTCAGTTTACCCCAAACATTCAAATGACATGAGAATGTGGTCTTGTAGTCGTGGCTAATGCACATTTTCATGGATGTGATTGGGTACTGTTCCTTAATGTTTCGAGCTATCTAATTCTATGTAGCAACGGTTAAGCAACTCATTAAAAGTGCTGTCAACATTGGTATTCAATTCGAGATTAATACTGACATCACCTTGGTGTGTGGAAGGACACTCCTGTGTAATTTGGTATTTTTAATGTACTAAGATGTGAAAAATCATCTAAACACAGTACAGCCCTTTGTTTAATATGCAATTTATGATTAGCAGAAGGAATGTTCTTTTAAGAAAAATGCGTATGTGGAATTTCCAAATTCAGAAAGGAACAGACTTGTTGTCAAAGCCCATGATTAACAGATATAACACTGGCACCTGTCAGCCAATCCACTGAAGAGCGACAGACATGCCGAGGCCTCGCTTGCATTTCATTCCTGTGCACGAGGCAACAATGCTGCATATTAAGTAGGCTGTAAAATAATTGGATTTCTCTTGATACAATCCCAGTGACATAGAGGCTTGATTAAGGTATTGTTTACATTTGGCCTAGGAAGCAAAGCTGACAGCATATGTAATTGGGTTGCTAAATGCATATATTAACTGAATGACAGTTGTTTCACCTTACTGCTTTCCGTGATCTTATGATTCGTTTAGCACTTACGCCCCCATAAATAAATATGAAAAGCCTAGCCAATTAATAAATGCAGTAGGGAATAACATTTGCTGAGAACATGTAGCAAAGCCCTTCAACTGAGGTCCTAGGTCCCGATTCACAAAGATAAATTTGGTTGTAAATAAATTGACCTTATTTATGCATCCTAGTCCACACTTGTAAATGGACATCTGTTCCACAAGTGCAGACAAACTCACAGCTGCAAATTCCTCCCAAGGGGTGGGAAGTTTAAGGTGTGGTTTGCCTTGGAAGTTTGGGAACGTCCAAAAACTTGGATCGTTGTGGGAATTCCCAACCACGATCAGACCAATTCCAACCATAGAAATGATCAGTGGTTTACAACATCAAGAGCTTGAGTTATTTCCTTTCCAGCATGGGAAGAGGAATGGATTTCCTGCACATTTGGCAGGATGCAGGTGAAGGTCGTTTTCCACGGGGTAAATGTTTTCGCACGGTTGACAAAAAGTTAAAAGTGTGTTTTTACAGGGGGCTCTATTCCCTTGTGTAAGCATCTCTGCTGTGGAGAACTCCGCACATGGACAATAGGACCGAAAGGCAAGAGTTATGCGACATCCCCAATAGTGCACCTGGAACCCGCGCCTGGCACAGTTTTACAGGTATTTTATTAGGAAAATTGGCTAATACCAAAAAACTGTAAATGTGCACCTGCATGTAGAGGCAAATCCACAGATGCGGGTGGTTGTGTGAACCAGGCCCTTGCTATTTAAGAAGTTGAGGATTAGCACAGGCATATGCAACGTTTTTCTCTTGAGTATTCCTTGCAAACACTGGGCCTGATTATGATGTCCGACACTGTTTCGTGGAAGGAACTGCCCGACCATAGGTCGGCAGTTCTACCTGCGCAATTAGGATGCGACCGCACATGGTGCGGTCTCAAACTTCCATTTTTCAATGAAACTGCCTGCATCACAAACTCCCATTGAAAAATGGAAGTTTTCAAACATCCCTGCACCAAGGTGCCTGCCACACGGGGCAGGGATGTTTAGGGGGCACCATAGGTGCCCCCCAGGGCCAAATGCGGAGGGCCAGGGGGGAAGGGGGCCCTGCTAGGGGCCCCCAAAGTCAGTTTACGACAGCCATTCCATGTCAGAAAGGCCGACATGGATTGGCTGTCGGAAAACGATATAATACGGATTGGTGGAAACGCCGTCCTTACGGGATGATGAGGGCATTCCGGCTGCCCGTCGGAACTGCGTCGTATTCCACTGCTGGTTTATATTCCGACTGCCATCATCATAATAAGGCGTCGGACATTAAACCTACAATGTCGGTTGGAAAGCCACCGACCAGCGGCCGGAGGCTTTCCGACCAACATTGTAATTAGGCCCACTATGTTGAAGGTCACACATTTCTCAGAATGTGGGTTTCACATGAAAATCATGGCTCTCACACTCTTTTCAATTATGCAGTGTATTGGAAACATCCAGTTTTAAGTCATGAAAAAAAGAGTGTAAAAGTAATATCCATTTTCAGCTTCAACTTGCACTCACCAGGAAATATTGTTACGTTCAGCATCAATTCTTTGTAGGTGTGTAAGCATAGAAAAAGAGAGGCACTGCACAAAGTACAGGTAGGTTAAGAATGGTGATCTACATGAAACGTAGCTCACGTAATAAAACATTTGCATATACCTATTTTAGTGGTTATTTGTTCCCTCCAGACTCCAGACTTTCAAAGGATTATATGCGTCCTAGGACAAGAGATACAGCCAGACATGCTACATTTCTTTGGCTGATTCATGTAAGGACGAGTGAAGGAAAAGATTTGCAAATAATTGAATGCATTAACAGTTAATTGGAATTATAACTTTAACTCTACTTTTAATAATAGCCAAGCCACCTGTTAGTTTCCGATTCTTTAATTGGGATCATCTCCGAATTTTGACCTTGGACTATCAGCAATTATTAAGTAAAGGGCGTTTGTGCCCTGCAGCGGGGGTTATCTGTACACCTGGAACATAAGGTCAATATGCATGTATCCACTCAGACAAACGGTTTGAATTGCCAGAGAGGTCTATCCACTGGAGGAGTACACTGCTTGGCTCCATGAGGAATGGAAGAACTTAAATTGGGAAATGCCACTTGCAAATTAATAAACATGGCATCCTTGGCATGATTTCCCTCCTAACATTTTGCCTTCAACTCTATGGCTTGCTAAATTCATTTTTGCTGGCTTTAGGACTCTTCACACTTTTCCACTGCTAACCAGTGGTAAAGTGCTTGTGCTCTCTCCTTAAGAGATTGTAGAATTGGCATATACCCAATTGGCATATTTAATTTACTTGCAAGTCCTTAGTAAAGTGGCACTATCTGTGCCCAGAGCCTGCAAATTAAATCTTACTAGCGGGCCTGCAGCACTGATTGTGCCACCCTCTTAAGTATCACTTTAAACATGTCTCAGACCTGCTATTTCAGCCTGAGTGTGCACTTTTGAACTGCCTCTTCGACCTGGAAAAATACATCAATTGCAGGGCCCAAGCCTTCCTTTTTATTACATATATGTCGCCCATAGGATAGGCCCTGGACAGCCCAGAGGGCAGGGTGCAGTGTATTTACTTTAAAGTTTTAAATGTCCTGATTTTGAAAAACGGTTACATTCGATTTTCACTACTGCAAGGTCTACCTCTTCCATAGGATAACGATGGAGTTGCCTTATTACATTTAATAAGCTTGAATTTCCAAATGGGAACAGGCACCCGGATCGTGTTTGGTGTCTTTGGAATTGTAATAAAAAATCCTAACTTGTGGTGTAGTCAGATTTTAAATTTCAGTTAAGAAACTTCCACTTTTAGAAAGTTGGCATTTTCCTGCCTTAGCCATTCGGTGCCTGCAGCCTGTATCTGGGTCACATGACTGGGTGTGAATAACAGTTGGACTTTGTGTATTGCTTCTAGACAGCCACACACAATAGGGGACTTAGCCCTGCCTGGATGGGCCATCACTGGCAGGACAGGAGAGAGGAGCTGGGCACAGACCCACTGACTCTTGTATAGGCTGTGTCCTATCTCCACACAAAGGTCTGCATACCCCCGGTAGTTAGCCTGGAGCCAGGGCCAGAAGGCAGGGCACCTGTGCACTTCAAAGCCTTGCCTCTAGAACCTTCGCCCTACTTCAAAGACACAACTAGGTATAAATATTGGACCTCAGGCACCAACTCTTCAGTACACTTCTGGATTTGTGGATACTCTCACAGGAAGAAGGAATGATGTGCTTCTGAAAGGACTACCACTCTGCTGGACGTCTGCGCTGAAGGACTGCTTGCCTACTGTGCTGACCTGCATCTGTGGAACCCTGGACCCAAAAGTGACTCCAAGGGCTATGTGGCTGGCCTCATGACAGGGACAGAAGGCTCCACACAACCATGAACCCAGCACCTGTACTCCGTCATCTGTGAGCCAACCCTGCCAAGTGGTGCCAACCCAGTCTCAGCCCCTTGGAAGTGGGCCTAAGGTGCTCTACCACCCTTTGTGGTTCCAGCAAAAACAACACATCTCTTCTGCTGCATGTTACAACCCTAAGCAGAACCAATGCATCACTGCTGCTGCGTGGATCAAACCCGACACAAAGACCCGCATAACCTTCGCAGCCCGCAGCCTCTTCGGACTCGCCGCTTGCCAATGCTTCCTCGGCACAGGCTCTTGCATCCCTCATTGATGGCAGCCTCGACGACAACGCCGGACTTCCAATTGCGGCCTCGCAGCTCATCGGAATCAACGCATCACCCCAACTGTGCAATGCAATGCAAGACTTTGCATCACAAGCCCTTGCCGATGAGATCCTCAACAACAATGCAGGACCTCACATCCCAGCATCGCCGCACCTCGGAACAGAAGCATCTCTCAGCTGTGCGACATATCTTCGATGCGGATTCTTGCAATGCTCCGCAAAACAGGGTTTAAGAAACTTTGTTCAGCAGGCCTAACTGGGTCCCTGTAGTTGACCCGTACTCCATCGCAGTTGCCCTGAATTTGTGACTTTGTCTCGGTCCAGCACGACCAGATATCTACAGTTGGTGTTTTTGCGCTATTTGGCGCTATTTTTACTGAAATCTTTAAACTTGCATATCTGTAGTTCTACTGATTGGATGTTTGTTGTTTTGGTCTTGATTTATTTATTAAAAATAACTATGTTTCCAATTTGGTGTGGGATCCTTTTTGTGTGGTGTTTTCACTTTATTTCTGTTTGAAGTGTTGTACAAATACTTTAGACATTGCCTCTAAGTTACGCCCGATTGCTCTGTGCCAAGCTACCAGAGGGCTGAGCACAAGTTAATTTAGGGTTGGCTTGTGCCTCACCCTGACAATGATTGTGGTTGCTGCTTGACCAGGGTCACACCAAGGTCAACCAACAACCCAATTTCTGACACAAATGCATTCCCATCACAAACTCAGTCACAGCCTGCCAGAAAATCTCCACATTGAGCACCACCTTATTAGTGCTCTTCATTCAAAGCTATGAATGAACAATTGTGTTGAGTTCTGACATCATCCCTCCTGCAACACGAGCCCATAACTCACACACACACGCATGTATCTATGAAACACATGTATAGAACTGCCAGTTCGTAGCAGAGCATGAACAGACAAGTGAAGTAAAAGAAATGAAGTTCAATGACAGGCAAGGATGATAATCTCAAAAGCCACAAGCGTATCAGAAAATGACAACAAGAGAGATGATTCTAAATACAATAGCTGACCTGCATGAGTTGAGGGCATGAATCACAATGAAAGAAACCTTGACCTCACCAAATGTATCTTCTTTTGCCAACATAACATACCTCTGTCCTGACATTGCTATTTGGAAGGATTACATTTTAACATCAATCAAGAAAATTAATTGGTTTCCCATAAATACCATCACTATCATAAATGCGTACATAAAATGAAACACTTACGTTGACAACATAGAGTTATTGCACCTGTCCTCTGCTACAAATATAGCATAATAAAGACCTTATTTAGAGCTTGGGAATACTGAACATCTGCCAAAAAGTGACGGATGTCCTTCCTGCCCTATTTAAAGTGCATACAGTCCTTGTACACACAAAAGACAGTGGCCAGGACATTCATCACTTTTTGTCGGATAACCTGCATCTGCCAAACTCCACATAAAACCTTCGGAGGACAAATTCCTATTATTTAGATATTCATAGTCTGGGCCAAAGCCCAAGTGTGTAATACATAATTGATATTATGAAGAAATATATACTGCGACACCACTGTTAAGCAAAAAATGTGTGAATTACATCCAGCATAATTTCCATAACCATACCTCTATCAAACAAAACTATACAGGGGGCATGGCCTGAGCGCCTGCAAGATGTCTGAAGATACGTAATTGAAGTTCTCTTTGTCCCGGCAGCTTAAAGGAGGATTTCTGCAGTTCTGTCAAGGTTTGAGATGTGGAGAAGGTGAGAGGAGGCGGTGGATGTGTTGCGGCGCAGTATGAGGCATTTTTTATGAGCACACCGTGACTCTTTACATATTTAACTTGATTTCCCAGCAGTGCCTCAAATCTTGTTGCTGTGGCCGCCATTTTGACTGCTTTTATCCTCAGAAATGCATTCGTTTTGTGATATGTTGGCTTTTTCATATGTTTCAGCCTGTTCTGCTTGTGGATAGTGGAATTGTTTGTATGCATTCTTTGATTATCAGTGCCTTCTAGTGGAAGATTGTTAATTACACCCCATGTGTAATCAAGGCATTTATAAATGTTTGGATATTTTGTCTATATCTATCTAAGCTGCTGCATGATCAAGTCAACCACATTTACTGGGCTATTCATTCACGGAATGTTAACTCTTTCATTCCATTCCCTACATGAGGTGGAACAATTTTCCTACATATACAACTATACCTGTTAGACTGTCTTTTCTTATTTTTGAATAGTTTGTCCTCAATTTTGGATGGGAAGATCCATGTGATATAAATCAATCGATAATGCTTCAACCCAAAGGAATAATTTATTTTGCACTCATCCTTGTGGTGCTAATCCTCCTGATATGTCGGATTCTACAGTAAATAGGATGTACTCAGCAACATCCATTCCTAAAGCCTTCACTGCTCCTAATTCAGCATTTCACCATTGTAAAGAATGTTCTGATGGAGGCATTAAATGCCAGAAAAAAGACCCAACTTCCCCTTGTAAATCACTACCTAATCTCACCTTGGAGGACCTTTCATAGTTGGAACTAATCTCGCGTTACAACAACTTGATGAGAAATGGTGTAGGTTAGAGTCCAGGATAGCGGAGGTTGAACAACGCATCAGGTGGACTCCATGTCTAAAGAAATTAATCTCCTCAAAAAGCAAACCGAAGAGTTTGGGAATTGAAACAGATGTAACAATTTGCACATCTATGGTATGCTTGAAGGAGGAGGGCTCCGATATGATTGCCTTTCTTCAATGTGCTATTCCTAAATTGGTTGGTTTCTCTGGAGTTCCTCCTTTTAATATATAATTAGTGCATCAAATTGGTCCTGGAACTCCCACATCAGCCCATTCCTCTAGCCCCAGAGGCATTATTGCTTTCTTCTTACAGTATACTGATCTTATGAAGATTCTTTCAGCGGTAAAACAACGGAAGCAGATGCTATGGCTTGGTCATAAGGTCTATTTAGCTCCGAGTATTCATACATTGTCACTGAGGAGACGCATTGGATGTTGAAAAATCTTTAAAGTCTTTTCTAGATATCCTTTCCTTCATATTGTCTCAAATATTTCCTCTTTTGCACCTGGTTAATCATCCTTTCATTGAAGTTTTGGCTTTCCTTCTCTCCTCTACAGGTTCCTTTCTATTGTGTCGGCTGAGTGGAGAGATAAACCCTCTATGTTGTTGCGTCTTTCACGTCTTCCCTGTCTGCTCATCTGTTTGTTTTTCAGCCCTCTTAAGGTCAGTAAATGTCTCCTTATTGCTACTTGTGCAGTTCCTTTGTTGTTATCTTATTTGAATGTTACTCCTCAAGTATTTGTATCATTTTGTGGGAGGGTTATGGACCTTAAGGCTTCTTGCTATAGTGTTTAACCGCTCCTCGACTCCAATGCTCCTTTTTTTTAAAACATTTTTGTCCTTATTATGGTTAAGGTCCGGCCTCCTACCATTCATTTCTCTCTATCTTCAGGAGATATATAAGTCTCCTCCGACTCTACTTCTCTTCCTTTTTCTTCTTTTCCTTATTCTGTCCTTTTTCTTTTTCCGTTCTTATTTTTCACCAGATTTTTACAGTTGATATATTGTCATTTAGTTTTTTGCTTGGAATATTGCATATTATTAACCTGTACTTGTAGCTATGCATTCATTTTAAATAATTTCTTGGAATCTTAAGGGTCTTCGCAATCCAATTAAGAAACTGAGAATTATTACTCACCTATCCCGATTGAAATGTCAAATTTCCCTCCTACAAGAGACACATCTTACAGACAAATACTTATTTTCATTGCTGAAAAATTAGGTTGGTCACTCTTTTTGCTTCCCCACCATCAACTATAACAGTGGAGTTATTATTTTATTTCACAAATCTCTTTTGGTTACAGCAGAGCATCAAGAAATGGATATTGGGGGCTGATGGATTTTATTACATCTTGAGATTATTAATGTACCTTCATCAGTATTTAATGTATATGGTCCAACTGGGGTTGATTTGAACTGTTAACAAAATATTTCATTGAAGTTGATGTCCTGCTCTAATACCAATTTGATGATGGGAGGGGATTGTAATCAAATTATAGATCCATTCCTTGATAGACATTCTACCACTTGATTTACTCCAACTAAGATGCAAAAAGCTTTTCAACAGTCCATTTCATATAGGGATTTGATTTATGCTTGCCATATTTGCCATCCTGATACCTTAGAATATACTTTCTACTCACCTGTACACCAGTCTAGATCCAGGATTGACTATGTCTTTCTGAGTCCCACATTATTTGGTTCAGTGATAAATGAGGACATAAATGCTATTCTTATTTCAGATCATGCATCTGTTATTATAGACTTGGGTCTTGTTGTTGATAATCCTAAAGTCAATAGATGATGTTTTAATAGTGCACTTTTGAGTGATAAATCTTTTGTTGCTAAATTTGATGACTTTGCTACTGACTTTTTCTTATGCAGCGACACTCAAAATATGTCCTGCGATATGATCTGGGATGTCTTCAATTCAACAGCTAGAGGTTTCATTATTAATTATGTTGCAGCTAAGAAAAAAAATGCACTGGCTGAAACTGTCTCCATTTTAAAATGAATTAAACACATGGAACATTAATATTTCTCTTCAGCCAAACCAGCTACCCCAACCCGTCTCACACAAGCTAAATTCACTATCAGTAGGAACTACACCCTCAATGCGTGTGACACATTGCTTAAAATGAATGCTAAATATTATGGTGGACATAATAGAGCAAGCAAGATATTAGGTAATTACTTAAAAATAAGGAAGGAACAGTAGAAAATAACTATCATCTCAGATAAACAAGGTCACAAAAACTTAAAGACTCCGAGATATTGAGTTGTTTTATGAACTATATAAAAAGCTTATATGCTCCTGAAAGGTCATAATTAGATGAGAAACTTGAGGCTTTTTTTACTTCTATACCCAAGTTTCCTCATCAATGTGTTGATCTCTCCCAATTGGAGCGGGATATTAATATTCAGGAACTATTAGCTTCCCTCAACAGTTTACCTCATGAAAAAGCACCGGGTCCTGATGGATTCACAGTTAAGTTCTCTTCATGTTTTTCCAAAAGGCTATTACCAAAACTCCTTTCTCTGTTATCCTTTTTTTCCTCCATGTCTGGTGCTTGTGGGACTTTATTAGAAGCTATGTTATGTCTGATCCCTAAGAAGGGCCAGGACATGTCTGGTTGAAAAAACTACAGACCCATATCCCTTATTAATGTAGATTGTAAAATCTTTGTTAAACTCTTAGCCCTTAGAATGAATCATTTTATTTGTGACTTAATTGGCTTTGAACAGTCAGGTTATGTTAAAGGCAGATTTATTACTCATAATTCCAGATCCTTTCTTAATATTAAACATGCTGCATCATTTAAAAGCTTACCTATGGCTGCAATTACATTAGATGCTGAAAAAGTCTTTGACCTAGTGAACTGGAATTTTCTGCTGAAAGCATTACAATGGCACTAATTTGGTCCTAACATTTTAAGCTATATCAATTTGTTTTATTCCACTCCTAGAACATCTGTGTTTGTGAATTTTCTCCAATCTCCTTATTTTTATTTAAAGGGGTACAAGGCAGGGTTGTCCCTACTTTTAGTTATATTAGCGCTAGAACCCTTTCTATAACAAATTCATAGATCACCTGGTTTTGGGGGTTCGAAGCATGGTGATTTTGAGGTTGAATTTACCACCTATGCAGATGACATTCTATTATTTACGTTTAATCCGTAATCCACTCTTATAACATTTTTTCAGTTATTGCGGGAATGTTCTATATTTTCGGGATATAAGCTAAATATTGCCAAAACAGAAGTTATGCCACTGAAAAAGCTTTGTTTCAAAGAAATGATTTCAAATTCTGGGTTCTCATGGAACTCCACATCTATTAGATATCTGGGTGTTAAATATTCTTCTTCAATCAGGGGAAGCATTGCTATTAACTTGGAAGAACTTAAACAAAGTCTCTGCTACTTGTGAACTCGATTGTTGCCTTTATTTCTTACTTGGTGGGGCAGACTGGATACTATTAAAATAATGATGCTCCTAATTGTTAATTATTGATTATTGATGCTGCCTGTGAAGATGCCTCAAATTCTTTTTAAATGCATTGGCACCATTCTCAGAAACACCACAGATCTTCATATGCAAACTTAAAATGACTAAAGATAATGGTGGAGTGCACTTCCCTGATTTTAATCGTTACCACTTCACTTTCATCCTTAAACAAATTTGGACCTCCCTCTCCAAACTCTGTTGCTCCTCCTACAGTCTGGAAGCGAATATAACTTAATACCGCATTTCCTTTTTCTTTACAAGATCTAGTATATTTTTCACAGAAACCAAGTCTTTCCTCTCCTCTGATAAATCACTCTATATTCCTTGCTAAAACTTTTATTCTTCCACATCAACTTCCATTGTATAACTCTACGTTATTCCCTATTTGGCATAGCACAAACATAAAAATAAATAAAGTAATTTATTGGTAGGATTGGGTTCAGAAAGGCATCAGGTATGTGGATCAACTCATTATAAATTATCAATTCATATTGTTCCTTTCATTCCAACACATTTTTAATATGCCATCACCTTCACAGCATACATTCAACAAATGAATTCACTTGATTACACAAGTTTTACCCTTCCCATTCTTCCCATCTACAAGCAGTCAAAGCATAATCTACATAGAGAGCGCAGCAAATCGAGATTTCAGTGTGGCGTAAAGTCACGGATGCATGCTTCAGCTCTGGGCGGCATGAGAACACTTAATTTCACGTCATGGGACATGTAATCCCTGTTCAGTGATAGTGAAATGCAAGAAGCTGAAGGGCCAGGAAAAGAAATGTGAAAAATGTCTGATTTCTTAAACAGCCCAGCAAATTCTCATCAGTACAACAAACTAATCACTGAGCACAAGCCCCCAGTAGCTAGAACCTACCAGTTAAACTTAAAAAGTTGGTCTTTGTTGAAAGATGTATTGTGAAAATAAAAAATTACTCACTTGCATTCATAGACCTTAAGCATGCCAGGCATTACATGTAAAACTTACCAGCGTGACACCACCTTTCAATGGAACAATTTCTTCTTATTTTTGGAAAAATTATGTTGTCTTGTTACCGAGTTTTAAAACAGTGAGAGAGGCAAAATACAGTTTGAGAAACCATTCTGTGTGGCCAGATTACCCGTGTCCTTGTACCATTTATCCACTTTGTGTCACCGTGACTCGTCGCACACACGAAATCCTAATTGTAAACTTCTTATCCTTGTGACGTTAAACACAGTAGTTCTTTATCGGGCACTTGTTAGCTTGCCCAATCTATATCAATCATTGACACAAGACGCAGGGAAAATATAGTCATATAGTAAAATGGCCCTAGGTTTCCGTTTCCTACACCCAACATGGCTTCCACAGGTACGACATAGCTACAGGTTTTCCTTTACAGCTTGCCGAGTTGTTTTCACTGATCACTGCTTGTGTGAGTGCATCTGTGTGACCTGGCAAAAGGTAGTGGTTCCTGTCCACCTCAGCCCAGAGTGCCCTTGGCAGCGGCGGCAGCAGCCCCCGTTTGTACCTTGCAGAAGAGCAGCATACTGCGTAGCCACACACATCTGACAATGTAGAGTAGACATCGTGCAGTCTCCCAAGGAATACAGGTACAACTCATGAGCACCTGTGTGCATAATATATATATCTATGTTCACAGACTGCAAGCAGGACCAGGCATCACACACCTGACAGTACTATAAGCCAGAATCACTCTTACACCGGGACATGCAGCAATCTGCCAAAACTGTGCATTGAGGGTCCCCAAGAGGTACAGGCAAGGCCACGTGTATCTCCAACCTGCACTATAACAACTGGTTTACCTGAGCGTGCACAGCAGACCAGAATTCCACCGCTCATGGAACTCCGCGGAATGTCACAGAGTTTTGATGTAACTCCGCGTAATTCCACAGAGTACAACTCTGCGAGCTCTGCCCACAAAGTACCTCAAATGCATCAAAATCCACAAGACAAAAACCGCCGCAGAGGAGGGAAGCATCGGAAAACACAGCGACGTGTCATTTCCAAAGTCATTGGGGAGGCGATGCAACAGTTCTGCTGCACGTAGAAGTGATGTGTTGAATCCCGACAGTAGGGGGAAGTGATACGGCGATTCCAAGACGGTTATGGTCTGCGGGTGCTGCATCGGAGATGTATGGTGCACAAGTGCGATGCGTGGAAATCTGGACGAACTGTATTTGGCACCACAAGGCACATCACAACTTCCAGCAGTGGAGTTCAAGGATACTGCAGGTGAAGTCTTTATGTCCCTGAGACTTCTTAACTGGAGGCAAGCTCTGCATCAAGCCCTTGGATCTCTTCTTAAGCAGGATACCAAAGTAGGGCAAAAGTTCAGTCCTTTCCACTGACCACAGACAGAATTAGCAATTGCAGGTCCACCCATCAAAGCAACACATAGCAAAAGGGGGCAGCACACTTCCTGGCAGCTCTTAAGCTCTTCTTCTGGGCAGGGTCCTCTTAGTCCAGAAGCAATCTAAAAATCTGGGGTTTTACTTCTACTACTTATACCCCTTTTTTCTTTGAAGTCTTTGTTCAGAAAGACTCTCTTGCTCAATAAACCAGTTATGTCATTCCTGGTCCATTTTACTACAGGAGGTGAAGACAGCATTGTGCAGACCAGCCACAGCCTATTCAGGTGTCAGTTACAACTCTTCCCACCAGTCTAGCCCAGGATGGCCCACCAGCATATGCAGGGCACACCTCAGCTCCCTTTGTGTGAGTGTCTGGAATGAATCCACAAACAGCCCATGTCTGTCTAAAACCAGACAGTGAATCCACAAGCAGGCAGAGGCACACAGGATGGTTAAACGAGAAAATGCCCACTTTCTAAAAGTGGCATTTTTTTTTTATTACATTTTTTTATTGGATTTTCCTTTGAACGACATGGTACAAAACATTACATTTATCAACAATGCTATGTGGGATTTCTCGTACAGTCATATAGCAGTGTAATGTTGCATTACAGAAACAGCATGCCCCTCATATATGGGCCGGTGTAGGTTGGAGGTGTCTCTTCCACAACATAAAAACCACCTTTACTAAAAGGTATGTTATTAAATTCTGAGTTCAGAGAGCCCAAACTCCAAATCTCTAGCTTTTGCAATTGAAAGTAGCACTTGTAAAATGTTACAAGGCAGCTCCAATGACAGCCTATGGGAGAGCTAGTCATTGCAATAGTGAAAAACGAAATACACAGTATTTCACTATCAGGACATGTAAAACACACCAGAACATGTCTACCTTTGACATACACTGCACCATGCCCATGGGGGTACCTTGGGCCTACCTTAGGGGTGAACTACATGTAAGAAAAGGGAAGGCTAGGGCTTAGCAAGTGGGAGCACTTGCCATGTATACATGTCAGTTAAAAACTGTGCATGTAGACACTACAGTGGCAGGTCTGAGACACATTTGAAAGGCAACTTGTGTGGGTGGCACAATTAGTGCTGCAGGCCCACTAGTAGCATTTGATTTACAGACACTGGGCACATACAGTGCCCTTTACTAGGGACTTACCAGTAAATCAAATATCCCAATAATGGATAACCAATCAGAATTACAATTTACACAGAGTGCACTTTAGCACTGATCAGCAGTGATAAAGTGCACAGAGTCCTAATGCCAACAAAAACAGGGTAAAAAACCATAGAAGGAAAAAGTCAAAACGTTTGGGGATAAACCTGTCAAAAGGGCCAGGTCCTACAACTACTCACTTTTTTTCTTTTATAATAGCTTATAAATAACCCCTTTTTCTCTTTATAAAATGAAACTTTCTACAAATAGTAAGTGGTGGTCCTGTAATGCAGATAACAGTGATGTTTTACGCATGTTTTTTGAATGCCCTAAAGTGTATTCCTTTTGGGTTACAGGTTTGGGACAAAATTGTTGCTATATGCTCTGTTCAATTGCCATTTTCTAGAAGGATACTCCCACATCTGAAATGTGGATGCCATGACTGGAAAGTTTGTGGATCTTCTTATTGCTATTGCCTTAGAAATAATAACTTGGAACAATACTACATAGATTACTTTCATTAGATGGTGGAACTTATTGTGCCATAATCACAGACTCGATAGAGCTCATTCATCTTCTGCCCAAAATATGAAAGAAGGACCTTTTGCTGAGGACTTTGACTTCCTTTTTGTCCACGCATGTTCAAGGTCCCCTTCTTGAAAACAGGGTATTTGAACCCCCCTTAAGGTTCCATCATATATATATATATATATTAGTTGTTTATGTTTTGTATGATTACTGGTGTATTTCTACCTTTCCATAAATTGTTATTTTGTAAGGCTCTTCCCCCTTCTTTTCTTTCTCATCCCCTTCTCTTCTTCTCTTTTCTTCATATACATAAAACCCATAAAAATGCTTTGTAACTTAATATTGATAATTCCAGAACAATATTCTATTTTGCTAGCATTACTTGTGTTACTTTTTATCAAAACCTAACTTGCAACTGAGTACCTTGTAATAATTTTACCTTCTATGGTCATTAATAAATTAGTTTTTAAACTATAAAAAAAACTAAACTATACTACTCGAAGCCCCCATTGTTTCTCAAAACATCAGATAACTGAAATAGTCTCTTGACCTTCTATTTTGAGGACTAGTTCTTTTACTACTAATGTATATAGACAAACTGAATCTGACAAAAAATTTAAGATTAAAGAAGCTATATGCAAGGACCATAATACATGGTGAATAATACCCCTGCAGGACCTGCACTTTTGGATAACATACACTATGGGCCTGGTGGCAACCTCAGAACACGACAACCCTGATCCCTCAGACTCGTGGAAACAATGTACTACTTTTCGCTCAGTCACTCGTGCTTGCTCATTTGGTCGCAGACAGTTACACAGAAGAAACAGTCGAGCGTGTTTACAATAAGAATTTATTGCACAGCTGTTCTTCTAGTATAAAATATATGTGCAGCGACAACTGTTAAACAGTAGCAGAGATATATGATCAGCAGTACAGTGAATAAAAAAGAATAGTACAGTTCTACCATTTTGCAATAGTCAAGAACATATACATGAATGTAAAATGCATTTATAAAATAAAGCGCATACTCCTACGATGCCTGTCTAGATGTACCTAAGTGTACCTAGCATGTGAGTAGGTGCGAAAGAAGCCAAGAATCCCGCTAGGATTTAGTCAAATCCCATTACCTGAATAATGAGTGTGGGACCTCGTCCTGGTCTCGAGTTGGACACCCCGCAAGGGATGATTAGACCACTGTCAGCTGGAAGGACTGCATGCAGGAGCCTCAGTGTCTCTGGTCAGTGTGTCGGCCTGGAAGTCTCGGTTGCCTCTAACTACTGATAGCAAGAGGTGCTGTATTTATACAGAAAAGTACAGAGTCCCTTTGTCCCTTGTGTCTTGTGTTAGCCATTGTTGGGTATGAAGATGACGTATGGGATGAACCTGTTACGTAGATGTTTATGCAGGTGGATCCTAGCCCCTGCCTGGTTTCCTAGAACTCTTATGAATATTTAATCATACTGGATGAGCATATCGAAGATGGTATAGGAGGCCATTGTTCGGGAAAAACCCTCCTTAGGTACCCAAACCACAGTCTAGATAAGGTTCAGCCCTCAGCGCCCGTTATTGTGGAGAATAGGGAACTAATGTAGGTGAAAGATTATGCCTATATTAGGGCATCTCAATCCATGCCTATATTAGGTCATCTATATGAAACATAACACCCACTCCTCTTAATAGTCAACAATAATAAACAATGACAGCAAACTACTAAGTCATACTAGGTGGTAGCGCATATAATTGTCAGTGAGCCACATAAAAACATTTTTAAAATTTGTAAAAGCATATTTAAAAACATTTCTAAAAGGGAAAAACGTGTAGAGTCAGTTTTTGAGTTTGTACTGAAGCTAAAGTTCTGGCTGAGTTCATTTATAGAATTTAAAACTTCCACAAGCGTTTTAGAAGGCCATGCTTTCTCTAGTGATAGTGTCAATTTAGTAGGAAATGATCCAAATTTAATCAGAGTCAAAATGAAAAAGGAAACTCCGAATTCTCTCCCAGCACATGATGAGCCAATTGAAGATTAAGTGTCCTGGCTGGGAGATGCAACATCACAGTCACTTGATGTAGGGGACGGGAATTGTAATATTTCACACAGTACGTCGATGGAGCACAGATGAAATTCAGTACTGCCCATAGTTGGCATATCGGCAGCCGGTGCTGTAGTCGATACCTCAGTGCCCGTAGTGCTAGTTGTAGCGCTTGTGCTGGTGTCAGCGCTAGTGGTGGCTGAGCTGATGCTCACCCCAGTTGTTAAAGGCACCTGCGGGTTTTCAAGGAATGCATTAGTCAGGATAGGAATACACTGGGGACACAGCCGAGCATGGGACCTCAGCGGTTCCAGCCTCGCGTTCAAGTCCGCAGGCGTTTCTGACTCGAGTGTCAGACAAATGTCCAACACGCATTCTTCACCGCAAAACAGGCATCGAACAACAGGTAAGATGCAGTCCATCCATACTGGTCTAAACGATAAGAACCAAGAAGCACTCAGTTCTCGTAGGTGAGGCGCGCCGAGATGTTGCACCATGCGGTCACGGTATCTACGTTCCAGAAGAGCTTTCGCCATTTCGTTCGTGATTGGGTGGTCCATTGCGTATCAGGAAAATGACAATCAGGATTCCAGCTATTAAAAGCAGTATCAGAGGTAAACCTCCAAAGATGCTTCCAAATACGGAGTGTATACAATTTGGGATAACTCCGAGGACTGTTTGGAAGGTGCTTAGAAAACCTGACCCTATGGTCTTAAATAAGTGTACAATACCACTCGTATCAGACATGTTAAAGATACGACCCACCAATTCTATGAAATGAAAGGGGCAGTTTGTACGAATAAGTGCGAGGTCCTTGCAACTTGAAGATCAAAGGTCTCTCGAGCGGAGGTTAAGGGTACAGTTCGCTGTAAAAGCATGGCTTTCATTCTGCTGAAAGCTTCAAATTTTATAAAATATATCTCTAACGAAGGCCACAAAGGTGCCTCCCTGACTGTACTTGTTGGGGGAAACAATACTTACATACACCAAGTAACCCGGCGTTCACGGTGACCAGATAGGTGATGCCCGGAAGCATGCCACAGCAACCTTGATCATTCAGCATCAAGTAGCTCCCATTAGAGAGTAACTCGAAAACTGGTGTGATCACGGCAGCTGGAGTTCCTTTCATGTGGCAAGACAGATTCGCCACCAAACCATTACAAGCTCCGTGTAAAATAATATCCTGATACATGAGAGAGCCGCTTAAAGCGTTCCTGCAGTTTGTACCACTGAGGAATACTTCAAGATCCCCACTCCGGCACCGAAATCTATATGGTAATTCCCAGGATTCCTTAATGTATTCTTTACCCAATTTTTCATATCTGCCTGCCTGCCTTTGCTCAAGGCAATACTGAAACTGAAAGGTCGTGACCGGGAGAGGGTTGTATGATGTAACAACGCGATCATTTAGATCGCGGTACATTACATCGCTGTTTTTACAACGCAAGTCGTTACCACGACTTGCGCTGTAGGGCGCTGGACTTAAGAATAGTATGATTTACTATTCCAACTCCAGCCTACGTACAGTAGGGAAGGTGTTGGAATAGTAAATCACACTATTCCTTAGTCTAGAGCGCCCTCCAGTGCAAGTCGTGGTAACGACTTTCGTTGTAAAAGCAGCGATCTAAATGTACTGCGGTGTTTTGACCGCGTTGTTAAGGTCGTTTCCCCCGGGAGAGTGATATGGCCGTGGATTAGCCATTTTGTCGATTGTGATTCCGCCACTGTGAATGGTAGCCTGTCCAGATTTTCAATACGCAGCATTGTATATTTAGCTCCCCTTTGTGCCATTTCTATCTGTGTATCTGTTAGATTGTATTCAGAAAACAGAGACGTACGGTTTATAAAACGCCAAGGCACAAAGCCTGCATGCAAAGATTGCAGCGTCCAGCTTAATAACATAATAGAACGTAACTGAGATTGGCCGTGTTGTGATATGGCTAAATCCTGTTCCAGTATGTCGATAGCAGAAGATACAATGTTGCCCAATGAATATATCCGGGAGGTCAAAGTTGTTAACCCATTATCTACCACAGCTAAAGCTTTTTCTAAGTTTATACAGTCTATTTCCCGTATTCTCTCTGCGGCCTCTTGTTGGGAAATCTTCCAGTTTTCATTATAGGCAGCATATATGCCTGCATATATGAAACGTTTTTGACGTGTTTTCCTGGGTCCTAGTAAAAAGTCCCTAAGATCCATGTCAAGTGAGAGTAAAGATAAGTGTTGTTTCACTTCTGCAAGTGTTGAGGTTTCTGGCCAACCGAAGCACAACTTCCCAACACTGTAGGATGTCACTACCCCTGGATGTTCTCTCTGTACATAACGGGGGTCTGGCCTATGGATACTGAGTCCCTCGGTGATGTTCAGGAACCGCTTATGACAGCTATTTGTGTCTAAGGGCCAAACCATCCACTGTTTCCAATTTGGGTCTGTTCTTTTGTACTCGAAGATGTCATCCACTTTTGCCTCTTCTTTTGTAGTTGAATTCTGCCACCCCCCATATGTAGGTGTTGGAAACCTAGGGGTGTTCAGGTCCTTGCTCTTGGCTAGTCCAAGACAGAATGTCTGTTGCACAGTATCATTTAAAAAGATCATCTGCTGTGGAATGAGGGATGCTCTAAATAGTGCCTCTGTACCCTGGACTTGCCAGTCCCTTGAACCACAAACTGATTTTAAGTCAATTTCGTCTTTCCATAGGTCGAAACCCTGTTCAGACAACTGGGCCAAAAAGGAAGCAGAGTAAATCTGTTTAGTGTTTGTCAACATAATTTTCAGTGCTGATGTTGGTGCAAACTTGTAGTAATATGAGGCTGGATCTGTGGTGTTAAACCCTGAAAAGTATGAAAATTTCTGTGCAAACGTTTGTGAACTACGTTTTGGTGGTGTTGGGCAATGTTCCCACTGATGGTACTCAAAAACATTCCTAGGTGAAATGGATTTGTTCAGGAAATGATGACCATAATGTTGGTAACAGTACAATGTGTCATAATCTGAAGAACCCTCTAACATTTCATTATTAGAAAATGCAGCAGTTTTCTCTAAATCAGACAACATATTATTAACTGTTTCAGAGTCCCAATCATCAGAAAATGTACTTGAGGTAATGATATCACTTAATGAAATCTTAAATATATGATTAATTTTTAAAAGTTCTGTCGAACCGAATATGTTAAAATCAACCTTGTCCCATACTATACCATCCGGTATAGGAACTGCTGTAATGTTCACTGATGACAAGTCTCTTTGCTCACGATGTGATGTTGGATGTGGCTTCAGTAGTATGTTGACCTTTTGGGCTGTGGAGCTTTGTTGAAGATAGCGTCCATTAATAAGCATACTAAAAGTTAGTACTAAGCCAAGCCAGAAAAGAAAAAACAATATCCCAGAAATTACCCAGAGTTCAATCCAAGGCGATACCAGTTATGTCTTTTTTAGAAAGTGAAGAAAGTTCTTTATTTGTTGCTAGAATGTTTTTTTGGCTGGCGTCGTTTCCGGCTCGCTTGGAGCCAGAGAAAACGTATCAAAGTTCATGAAATAGCCAGAAGCAGTTCAATCAATTGTAGGAATTGCATCGGGATTAGTTGAAATGTTATTTTGCTCTTGACGAGGCATGTTGACGTAGACTTCTGTATTAGGTCTAGTTGCAACTTGTGAACTATTCTGATGTTCATTTTGAATTTGAATGTTTGGTTCAAGTGGAACAAGTTCCATAGCATTGTTGCTTAGTCCTTCATTCCTTACAGGTGGCTCTTCAAACGTGATGAGTCTTTCTGTTTGAACTTCTTGGATTGTAGCTAGAGGAGGGCGTCTGCTACTGTGGGGACCACGAGGCCTACTGCTTATTATTGGCCACATAGTGTGGTTTGATTAAGTCGATTGAGACAAATCTTTTCTCCTTTTTCCCGGCAAGAGGCGGCAAAAGTACAGTTCTTGTTCCTTGTACTGCAAGGACTGGTACAGGTGTTCTGTATGAAGGTCCAAATTCCTTTTTGTCCGCAATTTTCTCTCTGACCAGATCCCCGACTTTTGGGATCCAGACAGGTCTTGCTGTGTCTGCCCCGACTTCCCCAGTGGCGGTCTGCTTTAGTTGGACATTGCTTTGTTTTGCCTTGGATTCATTTAGATCCTGTAAAACAGCCAAACGATCATGGATATCAAATGGTTTTCCAACTGCGCCTTCACAATCAAGATCAGGTACCCACATTCGTGTCCCAAAGAGGACTTCCTATGGAGTGACACCCCCTAGAGAGTTTCTTGGCTGGTTGTTTAACGCCCGCTGTACCCCATAAAGGTGTTTGACCCAACTACCGCCCTTGCCTAATACCCTAGCTGTTAAAGATTGCTTTAAGTCCCGGTTTTTCCTCTCCACAACTGAATATCCCTCGGGATGGTACGGAGAGGAGTACCGCAATGCTACGCCCATTCCTTCCATGGCCTCTTTGTAAGCCTGAGAGCTAAACGCAGGGCCGCGGTCAGAATGTAACGTGCTAACTGCGTATGTGCCGATAAAGACTCGCAAATCTTTGATAACAGTTCGAGCGTCAGCCAAGCGCTGAGGCCAGACCTTGAGGAAACTTGAGCTGGACGCACACGAACGGACAACCTAATGCTGTCTAATAATGGTATCTGTACTGGACGTGTTGTGGTGGACCCTTTCATCTGCTTGCAGATGTCGCAGTTCCAGACATAGTCTCTAATCTGCCTCCTCATCGCAGGCCACCAGTAGCGTTGTTTCAACAAAGAAACAGTCTCCCTAAGTCCCGTATGTACAGTATCTATCCCTTCGTGTGCTGCCACAATTAAACCTTGCCTACGATCCATATTTGGTATTACCCTAACCCCCACTCCAGGAATCTGAGCATATGGAATTTTACTTGCATCTAACTTGTAGTATTATTTGAGTGGAAATTTTTTAGGTACTGCTGTGCTGCCTTTGCGTGAAGCAATGACAGCTACCATAATCTCACCGTCTATTCTCGTTTTGGAACGAGTGAGTGCAGCTACGGAAGCCGTGCGAACTGCCCCCTTTGCGGCTTCATCAGCCAATGAATTCCCTTCAACGTGAACGCCATCCCATTGATGACTCAGTGTATGGATCACGTGAGTCCTTGGTAGCTCGTTTTTCAACTCTGCTTCCTGTTCCCATAGCATTTTATGCTTAATTGTGCCACCTTTTGCATCTTTAAACCCGTTTTGCTCCCAATGATCTAGGTATTCATTATATGACTGAACACGGCATGTTTGGACATTTAAACATGAGTTTAAATGTCTGTAATCTAAAACTAGACGTTATGCATTGTCGGGTTTAGAGACGGGAAACAAAGGATTGTTCATTGGAGAGGTACATTTTTCAATGACCCCCTGGTATTCAAGTTGATCTAAGATCTCCCTGACCTGTTTTTTAGCTTCTTGCTTTATTGGGTATTGCCTCTGAGCATTAGGTGAAACTTTTAACGGGATCACCTGGTAGGTTGAATCCTCATCCCACCCAGCGTGATTTTTGTATAATGCTGGAGCTTGGGCTACTGCCGACTCCCGTGCATATGTATGTTTAAGGTGAACGGGAATATGGTCGGAAAATGCAGGAAAAATTATACTTTCTCCCCTGGGGCACTCCATTACGAATGCTGGTGGCCAATCTTGTTCGGCTAACAGGATGTCATCCCCAGATGATAAGTTCTTCCAAAAGAGACCTTTTATTTTCCTGGGCTTGTCCCCAGCCATCCAGAGTGTTATTTCATGTAACTTATGTGGGACGCTCACCCTTTTGTCTGGTGTTTCCACCGTGATGTAATCATTCAAGTCCGCTGTCACCAGAAATTCCTTCAGGTTCTGCCGAGCTATTGTTACTTCTGCCGCACTGTCTAGCATCGTTAGAGCCCATTCCCCGTTCAGAAGTTGTGTCCTCAGAATTCTGGGCATGTCTGATTTTCAGACCAGCAACTTTCTTTTTCTTAAATTGAGGTTTTGATTTTTGCTTAGCTTCTTTTTTGGAAGTAAAGTCTGGAGCGCGCTGCTTGTCTCTGGACTGTGTGCGCTCCTCTCTGTGTTCTGACCGTCCTTCTCTCGGAGTTTTTCTTCGAGCCCTGAAAGGAACGAGAGGAACGTGTATCAGTATCCTGATACCTGTCAGGTTTCCTAATAGTATCCCTATTCCTAAGGTTGTACCTCTTTTCAGAGGGCGCCTGTGGAGGAGACCTACCTCGGGACTGAGATCTGTTGTCTTTAAACTCTTGTTGTTTTTTATTATCCCACTTCTTTTTAGAAGAAGTCGGTGTCTGCTTAGAAGTGACCTTTTCGGGACTGCCCATTAGTTGAGGTTTTACAGCTTTTCCCCCCTAACTATCCCTGCCTAACTCTGCATACGCAGTTTCTATTATTTTAGGTAGTTCATTCTCCTGTTCTAATGGAGAGAACTCCCGTAGGCATTGGCGGATTGCCACTGATGCTGCTTCCCCTTTAATGTTAGCTAGTATTATGGCTGATACCTGGTCGCAGTTATTTAATAACTTCATCCCGAAGTTCAGAGCAGGCTCTGCTCCGTACTTATTTTGTACTTGTCTCAATACATCTGGTATCACTGCTAATGAAGGAATACCATGAGTTCTGGTATATATGGCAGCAAAGACTGTACCCCAAGAGGTACAATCCTCTAACTGTGGTGTAATCCCCATGGGCAAGCAGATTGTTAACATTCTGTGTTTTTCAAATGGTGTGGTATTTGGGAATACTGCTTCTAATTGGGTTATTTTCTGAGCTACCCAGAAAGGAATTTGTTCACGTTTTGTGGGCAATTTACCCATTACCGCGTGTAATGTTTGTGGAGTAATTTTAGTAGCTGTGCTCTGTGTAGGAGCTGTATTTGGTGTAATTACTGTTGGTTGGACCGCAAGTGTCCTCATGACGAATTGTGTCATGTTTCTGTAAAGTTTTATCAACTCTTTGTGTTGAAAAAGCAATTCATCATTTGGCATTGTGTCAATGTCAGGATGTGGTGCATAGGTTGCTAATATCGGCCATGTTGCTCCTTTGTTTTTCCTACTGGACCAAGTCTTGCTCTTCTTCTTGAGTGGGGTAGGGCGCCATTAAACCAGAAATTATATTCCTGCTAGGTAAGCGGAATTTCAATCTCCTCAAACGGAGTGTAGACCGCTGGGACTTCTTCATGTGTAAAATAATGAAAAGTTTTTGTTATAGCATTTGCTGCTGGGAATATAACCCATGAATAGAACACCTTTGTTTGGAAATCTTCGTGTGCCTCTATCACGAATATTACTACACCTCCTCTGGATGGTACACCATTTTTGAGGAGTTTAACTGTGAGTGAGTGTCTTACATTGGGTGCAATTTGTATTGCATTGGCATCTTCCTCAGAATCTTACTGACCTATTTGTGCCAGCGGGTCTAATTCTCTATTTTCGGTAGTCATTGTGTTAAGAACACGGAATAACTGTTCAAGGAAATTAAGATAAGGTGTTTTGCACAAATTTGGGAACTAAATGTCCTTCAAGCTTGATTAACCAACAGCCAATAAATAGGATTTCTCGCCTACTCAGCTGTGGCGGAGTTTGTGCCCACCCACTCCAGACGTCTCTGGTTTTTGTGAGTAGGGGTCTCTGAGAATAAGCACGACTGAACTACTCAGATTCTACTGTTAAATAAGTACCAAACCAACGTTGGTGGCGCCATGTAGTGCAGTTCCTATAGTACCCCTGCAGGACCTGCGCTTTTGGATAACATACACTATGGGCCTGGTGGCAGACTGATTCTGAGCACCCCCACCGCGTATGTTAGCCTGTTTGCATTAGCTAGCTCACAGTGCCACTAGAATCTCCTTTTTATCAGAGAGATTAGTTTTTGGCAACCTCAGAACACGACAACCCTGATCCCTCAGACTCGTGGAAACAATGTACTACTTTTCGCTCAGTCACTCATGCTTGCTCATTTGGTCTCAAAGAGTTACACAAAAGAAACAGTCGAGCGTGTTTACAATAAGAATTTATTGCACACTTGTTCTTCTAGTATAAAATATATGTGCTTCGACAACTGTTAAACAGTAGCAGAGATATATGATCAGCAGTACAGTCAATAAAAAAGGATAGTACAGTTCTACCATTTTGCAATAGTCATGAACATATACATGAATGTAAAATGCATTTATAAAATAAAGCACATACTCTTACAATGCCTGTCTAGATGTACCTAAGTGTACCTAGCATGTGAGTAGGTGCGAAAGAAGCCAAGAATCCCGCTAGGATTTAGTCAAACCCCATTACCTGAATAATGAGAGTGTGGGACCTCGTCCTGGTCTCGAGTTGGACACCCCGCAAGGGATGATTAGACCACTGTCAGCTGGAGTGACTGCATGCAGGAGCCTCAGCGTCTCTGGTCAGTGTGTCGGCCTGGAAGTCTTGGTTCCCTCTAACTACTGATAGCAAGAGGTGCTGTATTTATACAGAAAAGTATAGAGTCCCTTTGTCCCTTGTGTCTTGTATTAGCCATTGTTGGGTATGAAGATGACGTATGGGATGAACCTGTTACGTAGATGTTTATGCAGGTGGATCCTAGCCCCTGCCTGGTTTCCTAGAACTCTTATGAATATTTAATCATACTGGATGAGCACATCGAAGATGGTATAGGAGGCCATTGTTCGGGAAAAACCCTCCTTGTGTACCCAAACCACAGTCTAGATAAGGTTCAGCCCTCAGCGCCCGTTATTGTGGAGAATAGGGAACTAATGTAGGTGAAAGATTATGCCTATATTAGGGCATCTCAATCCATGCCTATATTAGGGCATCTATGGGAGAGGTAGTCATTGCAATAGTGAAAAACGAAATACACAGTATTTCACTATCAGGACATGTAAAACACACCAGTACGTGTCTACCTTTGACATACACTGCACCCTGCCCATGGGGGTACCTTGGGCCTACCTTAGGGGTGATCTACATGTAAGAAAAGGGAAGGTTAGGGCATAGCAAGTGGGAGCACTTGCCATGTACACATGTCAGTTAAAAACTGTACATGTAGACACTGCAGTGGCAGGTCTGAGACACATTTGAAAGGCAACTTGTGTGGGTGGCACAATTAGTGCTGCAGGCCCACTAGTAGCATTTGATTTACAGACCCTGGGCACATACAGTGCCCTTTACTAGGGACTTACCAGTAAATCAAATATCCCAATAATGGATAACCAATCAGAATTACAATTTACACAGAGAGCTTATGCACTTTAGCACTGATCAGCAGTGATAAAGTGCACAGAGTCCTAATGCCAACAAAAACAGGGTAGAAAACCATAGAAGGAAAAAGTCAAAACGTTTGGGGATAAACCTGTCAAAAGGGCCAGGTCCTACAACTACTCACTGTTTTTCTTTTATAATAGCTTATAAATAACCCCTTTTTCTCTTTATAAAATGAAACTTTCTACAAATAGTAAGTGCTGGTCCTGTAATGCAGATAACAGTGATGTTTTACGCATGTTTTTTGAATGCCCTAAAGTTTATTCCTTTTGGGTTATAGGTTTGGGACAAAATTGTTGCTATATGCTCTGTTCAATTGCCATTTTCTAGAAGGATACTCCCACATCTGGAATGTGGATGCCATGACTGGAAAGTTTGTGAATCTTCTTATTGCTATTGCCTTAGAAATAATAACTTGGAACAATACTACATAGATTACTTTCATTAGATGGTGGAACTTATTGTGCCATAATCACAGACTCGATAGAGCTCATTCATCTTCTGCCCAAAATATGAAAGAAGGACCTTTGCCGAGGACTTTGACTTCCTTTTTGTCCACGCATGTTCAAGGTCCCCTTCTTGAAAACAGGGTATTTGAACCCCCCTTAAGGTTCCATGATATATATATGTATATATTAGTTGTTTATGTTTTGTATGATTACTGGTGTATTTCTACCTATCCATAAATTGTTATTTTGTAAGGCTCTTCCCCCTTCTTTTCTTTCTCATCCCCTTCTCTTCCTCTCTTTTCTTCATATACATAAAACTCATAAAAATGCTTTGTAACTTAATATTGATAATTCCAGAACAATATTCAATTTTGCTATCATTACTTGTGTTACTTTTTATCAAAACCTAACTTGCAACTGAGTACCTTGTAATAATTTTACCTTCTATGGTAATTAATAAATTAGTTTTTAAACTATAAAAAAAACTAAACAATACTACTCGAAGCCCACATTGTAGTATGGTGGAACCTGCTACATTAAGTTTCTCAAAACATCAGATAACTGAAGTAGTCTAATGACCTTCTATTTTGAGGACTAGTTCTTTTACTACTAATGTATATAGACAAACTGAATCTGACAAAAAATTTAAGATTAAAGAAGCTATATGCAAGGACCATAATACATGGTGAATTTGGCGAAATCCTTAAGGAACATATACAAATACCATACCAAAGGGATTGGTGGTGACAAATGTACCGGCTATCCTCACTTATGATCCCAAATATAAAGTTAATTCTAGCAGTATTGGAACAAAATATTAATGTGATTGGATAATGCTCTCTATTGAGACTGCAGAAAAATTGGCAAAAAAGAGGCAAACCCAATAAAAGAGCTGGAGGAAATACATTGATTGATGATGCTAAATTTTTAATTGACAGGAATGAAAAACAGTTCCAGGATTTTAAAATCAAACAGACTGAAAAAACAAAGAAACTTTTGCGGACCGTAAATGTGATTTGTACATAAAAGGACAACTTTACTTTGCAGTATCATCAACTAATACATCATAGACCTCCTGTCCAGGAAATTGTCAAACAGAAAATATGTAATGTGTCACATCCTGGAATAAGTGAGCTTCCCAGTCTAAAAGGGTGAACACAGTGTTGATTTGATTTTTAAGACATACATGTCCTTACACCTGACTTTAAGGAAAATGGTAGTCAATGACTGTATCCTTCCCCAAAAAACGCTACAGGTTACTCATTCGGAAAACTAAACCAGATATGATTTTACTCCTATTAGGTTTAGACTCAGACTGTCTCACGAGGCTCACAATAGTCTTCATGATTCATAGAATAATAGCTATATTGACTATTAACTGGCTAGTGTACTTTGGAAGAACTGAATCATCCAAGTGAGCCCTCCAGGCTTATCAATGGACATTTAAGATACTACGGCGGGGTCCTTGCACCTTCAGTTATAACAAACCTTTGTTTATCCATAGGTCCCAAAAGAAAGGGGCCTTTGTGTTTACTTCTGTTACCCTTACCATAATTAATTGTATATTTGAGTTCAAAACAAATCTTTGAATTTGTTCCCTTTTTTACTAACCTAATGTATGCAGGGTACAGAATATGGTGAAGGTTTGAACCCCTCGAGCGAATGTGCATTTTCAGATATTGAATATCAAAAATTATTTTGCAATTGTGCTTTCACTTCTTTGTGATCATGTCTATTCAGTTATGTCATTGTGTGTTATGTATATGCCACTACATAAACAAAGTGAAACAATTGGTACATAAATGCCCACTGAGGCCGGAAATAAGTCCACATGTCAGTACTATACAGAGTTAGGAATTGATTTATGGCATCTTTCCTTAGACTATTGACATAGCCCTAATGGTACTTTAATGTCAAAATCACATTGTTTAGGTATTAAAAAAAAGGGCACAGCAGCCAGCCAGCCATCTTATGCTGTAACCAGCAAGAGGTAGCAACGTTTGTAAAACCAGTGGCTGCCTCCAGTGGCGTCTCCTCCGCTATGGCGTAGGAGCTTCGCCCCACTGCTTTCAAGCAGTGCGAGAAGAGGATGGGGCGGGGCTGCTCTGCTCACGGAGCAGAGCAGGGGCGGGATGGTTTGCCCACTCAAGTGCGCAATGACTGTTTGGTTGGCCCTCTCGGGCCGCCCAAACAAGTCATGCGCATTTTTCCCTTCTCCATGCAGGCTGCATTACAGCCTGCATGGAGAACATGCCCCCCCTACAGCCCCTGGCTGAGCGCTGTGTCACGGCGCTCAGACCAATCACAACGCTGCATTGCAGCGTTGTGATTGGCTTAGGGGAGGGAGCCTGGTTTGCCTGCTTCTTGTACCTGGAAGCGGACTCAGGAGAGCAGGAGCAGAGACGCGGGACACGGCCTGAAGGTAGGTTTTAAATATTTTTTATTTCCAACACCCACCCCCGCGCAACACCCCCCGTGAACCCCCCGCGGCTCCCCTTGCGACCCACGCACCCACCCCCACCCGCAAGCCCCTGGCTGCCTCATTCTTTCACTGAGACACTCAGATCAGGCCGCAGTGATGGTCGAAATCATTTAATGGTGCTTTATATCACTCAGACAACCTTCAGTGGCCAAGATACCACTTTAATAGCCCAATAATTGCTGCACTCACTTATTTCGAATTTTAAAAATCTAACGCTGATTGAATTTAAATATAGGAACAGACAACATGAGGAGTATGCACTGTCTTGAAGAACAGCACGCTCCAGAGCCACCAGTCAAGTGAATTTTCACAAACCCGAGAGCCCTAAGGCCTCGAAACAATCCAACCCACTGTGTCACCTCAATGCACAGCAAGCTCTGCTACTTGTATTTTTACCCTGTAAAGAGGAGGATTAACGGTACGCATTGAACGTGCCTTCGAACATTAAAGATGTATTGCCTGCTAGTCGTTTTAACTCCAGAAAAAGAACCCCAAGTTTGCATGAGAAGTACAGACATTCATGGCTATTGCCTTCCCCAGAGCAGATAACGTATTTTTGCAGTTTTATGTAGTGCAAACGTAGCCCAAGGAGGTCGGAGCACCATACAAAAGAATAGAAGGCAGTTACAGATAATGATTAATAAATGAATTTATACATCACAGACTAAGGTGCAGCCGACACAATCAACAGACGGTGGCACAACAGCTTTTCCAACACAGTAGGTGTTAGAAATGGGATCTCTAGTTGGCAAGGGCTTGCACCTTTGTCCAAGTAGGGACCCTTCTTCCTAGTCAGGGTAAGGGTGTTACACTCGTGAAGTAACCCCTGCTCACCCTCGTGGTAGCTTGGCACGAGCAGTCAGGCTTAATTCAGAGGCAGTGTGTAAAGCATTTGCACATAACCAACAGTAATACAGTGTAAGCACTACAAACGGACACCACACCAGTTTAGAAAAATAACCAATATTTTATATACTCAAGACAAGACCAATTACGACAAAAATCCACAATACTATACTTTACGAATGAATACTTGATACGGTAACTTCTTCTTTGCAGGAATAGCACAAAAGCAAAGTTCGTACGAGTCGGTAGCTCCGTCCGAGCCTACCGTGATGCTGAAAACCACAAAGTCTAAAAGTTCCAGCCGACCGCGTCGATACGGGCCAGCAGAGTCATGAACAGACTCGGTTACAGTACCTTTCTCGTTGTGGCTGGTACGGAGTGTACGAGCCGGTCGACGTTCGTCGCGGTTGCGGTGCAAGACGCAGCGATGCAAGGTGCGGTGTCCCTCGATGCGGTGCAGGCAGCGGCTCGATGAGCGTCGTGCAGACGGAGTCGGTGAGTCCAAGGCGTGCGATGCAGGGTGAGACGATGCTCGATGCGGTGCTGACAGGTTGCGATGCAGGCGACCTAGCCGGAGTGCGGGAGCTGGCGTCGGACAGCGGTGCGAGTCGGAGCGGTGCGTCGCAGACGTGCGAGCGGTGCCCCAAATGCGGTGCGGTCTCGACTCTTGAGCCAGTTGCAGCGACCGCGTCGGTCGGGTCCGGCTGGTTCAGTGAAGCGATGCGAACTGCGGTGCCCACAGGTCACGGTGCAAGCAGCGGCTCGGTGTTGGCGGCGTCGGACGCCGCCACGGTGAGACCAGGGTTGCGATGCGAAGCGGGGCGATGCGGTCTGCGGTGCAAACAGGTCACCGGCCAGGGATGGATTCGGTTGACGGAGTCGGTTGCGGTTCCCTTCCTCTGTGGCAACTGAAACAGCGTTCCAGAAGCGGTACCCAGAGGCTTGTGAAGTCTTTGTAGTCCCTGAGACTTCTTAACAGGAGGCCAGCTCGGTTTCAGGCCCTTGGAGATACTCAGCACAAGTTTGTAGAAAGTTCAGTCCAGTCCTTTCACTGCCCAAGGCAGAAGCAGCAGCTGCAGGCCAACCCAACAAAGCAACAACACAGCAAAGGGGCAGTACTCCTCCTGGCAGCTCTTCCAGCTCTTCGTCTTGGCAGGTTCCTTGATTCCAGCGAGATCTAAATTCATGGGGTCAGGGCCCCAATATTTATATCCCAAATTCCTTTGTTCTCTGAAGGCAGAGAGGCCTTTGCCTAGTCCAAACCAGTTCTGGAGCACTTTGTTGACAAGTCTCCGTCCCTTCTTTCAGTGAGTAGGCCAGGGACATCAGACGCACCACAGGAGGTGGAGCCAGCATTGTGGAGGGAAGGCACTGTCCTATTCAGGGCCCAGGTGCGACCCCTCCCACCCATCTACATGTAGATCTTGCTATTCAGCCCTGTGCTGACTCACCCTGTCTCCTGGCATCCCCCAGCCCCTGTCACTCACACTCCAGACAAGGAATACACAACCTCGCAGAGGCAGGCTTGGATGGTTAGACAAGAAAATACCCACTTTCTAAAAGTGGTATTTTCAAACACAGAATGTTAAAACCAACTTTACTAAAAGCTGCATTTTATCATTCTGAGTCCAGGCATACTAAACTCGAATTTCTACCATGTTCCCGGGTCAGTTAGGATTATAAACTGTAATAATCAAAACTGCCCGTTCTGGCCTAGGGGGAACAGGTAGCCTTGAAATAGTGAAAAACGAACTAGGCTGTAATTCACTATCAGGACATGCCGCACACACCCGGGCATGTCCTACCTTTCGCATACAACGCACCCTGCCCACAGGGGTACCTTGGGCCTACCTTAGGGGTGACTAACATGTAGCAAAGGGAAGGTTTAGGGACTTGCAAGTGTGTGCACTTGCCAAGTCGTCATGGCAGCCCCAGGCTGCGCACAGGCTCTGCGGTGGCAGGCCCGAGTTACACTTTACGGGCTGTTTGCGTGGGTGGCACAATTCAGTGCTGCAGCCCACCAACAGCATTTGGTCTATAGGCCCTGGCACTCGCAGTGCACTTTACAAGGGACTGACACATAAACCAAATAGGCCAATCATGGAAACACCAATCCATAACATATTTTATACAGGAGCACTTGCACTTTCCCACTGGACAGCAGTGAGGAAAGTGCGCAGAATCATTACACCAGCAAAAACAGAGTCAAAACCGGGAGGTCAGAAAGCAAAAAGTCAGGGGAAACACGCCAAAAGATGCCAAGTCTAACAGTAGGGATGAGAGCAGGACAAATAGTCATTAGCAGAGGAAAGGCCCCTGGAACAGTCAGTAGAGAGGAACTCAAGTAAGGAACTTGAAATAGCTGTAACACTTATATTGCAGTGAGAAGGTTGAGGCAGCAAGGTGGAAAGGAGTCCACGAGGACCAAACCGGGATAGTGCAACAGGAAGTGCCTGGATATTGGAGGAGCAGATAGTATTCTCAGTCACAAACATGGTGTTTTTGGAACAGGAGGCTTTTTAGAGTTGCAAGGCAGAGTGTGGTGAGTAGCATTGGCGGAAGTGAATTCCAAATTGTTGCGGTGCTGACAGCGAAGAACTGCATTTTTCACTCTTTTTAATGTAGGAGGCGGATCTCCTTAATGTAGGAGGTTGAGCTGTTTGAAGAATTTGTGAAGTTTACAAGTAGGCACTGAGAAGTGTGAAGCACAGCAGCAACAGAGCGTTTCCCGTTAATTTCGCACACAACACACATTGTCTTATCCCTAAACGACACTCATGAAGAAGTGAGCACATTAATCAGGTATTTGCCTGGCTCTCAGTTGTCTATTTCTTCATGTCTGATGAAGCAGCTCAGATGTGAGCATAGCTTTTGCATCACCACAAGAGTAGGAGTCACAAGTCACAGTCGGTGTGGCTGTCATTAGTAGCAGAGGTCCAGCTTCACCAGGGGCTCAGGAGTATTCACCGCCCACCACACGCAAATTGTGGCTGAAATTGTTTTGCCCACCACCTACTCATCTGCGCTATTCTTTCAGGGTGCAAACCACAAGCATCTCTTTCATTGCCTGTGGTGGAGTTTGTGGTGCACAAGCGGATCTCGCATCATTGTTGAGTTGACAGGTGAGTAACTGGTAGCTGTGAGCACAAGGTCAATGCTGATAGGTTAACCAAAGACAATCCAGCGTGGCTTCCATGTGAGGGATCATCTAGGATGCCAAGACAGCCTCCGGTACACATGTGCAGGAGCTCAACGCCTATAGGGCTGAAAGGGCTTCAGCCATCCCCCACCCCCCTCGTCGTGTGTCTCATCCCGGGCTGCTGCAGCTCGAGCTCCTGTGGGCTCGGCTGGGCAGTGTCTGGACTCTTATCTCCGGCATGCCCAAGTTTTTCACTGGTCTTTAAAGACCATTTGCATATGTACATGCCTTTGTAAACTGGTTACCATGGCTTAGTTTTTTTCTGGTTCCAGTACCCCCTGGGATCCCACTCTGCCTATTCCTTACATTTGTATTTTACATTTGCTGCCATAGTGTGAGAATGCATTTTATGAAAAGGAATATAAAGTAGGGTTGCCAAAAGAAAAATGCCAGCCATGTGTTGTTTAAAGAGCCTGTAAAGACCTCCTCTCGACACAAAATAGGGTTATAAATAAGAAAATATGCATTCATTTGTAATGTGACTTTTCTGTCTTTGTTCCCTTTAACCCTTTGGGCGCGGCCAGAATTTCCCCGCGATGGGGGAAAATTCCACGCGTGCGCAGATCGGACGGCTCCCGGCCGTCCCACGCACACGCCCACCGTGACGTCGGACGGCCGGGGGCCGTCTGACGCATGCAGGGGGTTAATTATCAGTCATGGATCATTCAGGCAGCCCTAGAACACAATTAAAAGTGCTTTCAATTTATATTTTCTGTTCGATAAGTGCTGAAAATACATCTTTAGGTGACTGCTTATTAATGTTGTACCATCTGGGATATCAAAATAATGAGCTGGCAACCCTAATCATAAGACTGGAAGCTTTCTTGCAGGATCAGCACATTATTTATTTCCTCCACCCTTGATCCCTGATTAATGCCATAATAGCAATAGTTTAACTTATATCTGAAACCCTATGCCGCTGTCAATAACATGCTGAGTTACTTCAAGTGCCTGAGAATGCACCCTGCATTCAGATCAGACAACTCACTCCTCACTCTCGCTCTTCACTTTCACACTCACCCTGCACTCACAGCGATCACAATGCACTCACACTGATCACCCTGCACTCACACCATTCACTCGCTCACCCTTCACTCACAGTGATCACTCTGCACTCACAATGCACTTGCATTGTTCACCCTGTACCTTACCCTGCAGTCACACGAGCACAATACTCACCCTGCACTCATGTGACACTTCACTCACCTGTCCCCCTCACTGCTCAATCTGCAATTTCACTCAAACAAGCACATCACTAACCATGCATTCATGTGTCCCACTTTGCACTTACATCCGCACCCAAATTCATATGGTCACCTCACTCACCCTGCAGTCACTCCTCTTACCCCACTCTCACACTGTCCCATCGCTCAACATGCACTCACTTGGGCACTCCTGCCACCCACACAGTACAGAGGGTTAATGTTCCTGCTACAAAGAATGTGTACCATGCAGATCACAGAACTGAACGTGAGTAAACTATGAGTAGTGCTATAAAAAAATGAAATTTTTGTCAGAAAGGTTCTATAGAGAGATGAGGTGCACTGTTGGTGAGTGATAGTGAGGGAATTCATGGAGAAGGAGGAAATGGCGGAGGGGGCGCAAAAAAAGACTGTTGCACCGTGTGCAACCAGTGCTAGGGCCAGCCATGGCTGGGAGTGTCCATCCTAAGCCCCCTCCCGCTGAAGTTCGGGTCTAGTTGTGCCCCTGCACATGTGCATGTATGTCACAAGATTTTGCAGCGAATCTGGTCTGTAAAACCCAAGCAGGGCCATTTATAGGTCGAGGGCCTGTTTCAAAGTTTAAGAAAATATAACTGCAAGAAAAGGAAAGCCACTGTAGAGCCAGCATTTCTGGTGACAGCTCGTTGTATATTAGCCATGCTAGCTACCTCGCCATAAATAAATAAGGCAGCTTTGCATTAAAATCTATAAATAAATGACTTGCACCACGCGAGCAGGCCCTGAAAAAGCACGCGCCTGGGAAATAATGACCTGTCGGCATTTCCCTCCTCCAGGTGTGAAAGGATGGCCCACAAGCCTGGTGCCCAGCCATGTCGGGAGACCCGAACCCACATCTGGTAGTTGTAGGGCCTTGGTGCGGAACCTGTTTAAATTGTCAGCAAGTAAAATGTTGGTGCTGCACATATTTTATCCATATTTAACCATCTTTGTCCACAATCATTTTCTTCAAATTATCTTTCTTTTTTTCCTACTGTTCCAATTTTGTAAGTAGTCAAAATGTCTGGAAAGATTCGCCAGGTTAAATATTGGCGCGATAAACAAAGGTATATCACCCATGCCTGGCACAGAATATGGATCATATGAGGGACTTATGTACCTAGTTCCAAGTCCTCTGTTGTGTTGACCATAGATGTTCATAATACATTTTTCATCAGTTGGTGCACATTCTATCAAGTACAAAAGAGCTGTTTTTGTCATATTGAAACATGTAACGTGCACAGCTGCAGTTATTACTAGAGGGGGCACAAACACATTGATGATTAGGGGTATAAATGGGAAAACACGGCTGGAATTGTGCAAACAGAGGTGCGCACCAGGTTTTACACATGCACAAACTGTGGTCCCTGGTCTGTGTTTCTTACATTTTCATTGTAACGTTAAACCCAGTCCAGCATTCTGAAAGCATCAAGAATTTTTTTTTTTTAATTTTCTGTAGCACTAACTGGACCCGAAGGTATTGGAGCAGTTTACACGAACACCAGTTACTTTACACAAGTACACATTAATGTTTGGTAGGCATGGGGAGATTAAGTGATTTGCCCAGAATCACAGGCTGTTGAGCCAACGCTGAGATTCGAACCTGGTTCCCCAGCTCCAAACACATGGCAAGTATGCGCATACACTACCAGATGACGTTTTTCTAAAGACCACACGCAGCCTCTACATCAAAGAGGCGGAAAAATAGAGCAACCACCCCGCAGAGCTCTTGCTGCAAGACTTCCCAGACATATCCGTTATTTCTGATAGTTGCCTGATTTTGAGCTTTGGGAAGCGGATCAAAATATACTTTGAAAGACACTATGCATCACTTTAGAGGTCAGCAAAAAACTGTAGCAACGAGGCTAATCCTATACGTTGTCTCGGTTTTCCTATATCTTGCCTTCTGCTCTGGCCCCAATTCTCCTTGTCTTTGTTCGCCAAGAAGTTAGTACCAAAAGAGAAATAAAAACACATCACAATGAAAGGCTCACTGTATGTGATGGCTATTTAGGAGGGGATAAGAAGAGGGGGCCTGACCAAGATGGCGGCCGCATCGGACGCTAACTGAACAGTTCCGTGCCGGGCCCACTCATCGTCCTGTTGTATACGAGGTAGTGGCCTCCTGCAGTTGACACTAACTGGTTGCCGCAGCTCTGAGGCAACTTGTTGCACAACTTTTCTGTTTCCGGGCCAGTGGGGAGGCTGGGATTGAGGGAGCAGAGAACAGCCATTGACGGGCTGCACCACACTGCTGCTCCAGGCCTGCTGGTGGGTGCCAGAGCACACCGGGGAGCTGAGAAGCCCTGCATCATTTGGGAATGAGGCGTAACCCACTTGGCTGCTGAGCGAGGAGACCCCGGCTGCTGGAGCTGCTGCCCGGGGGGGTGGGGGCGTACCTGCTATCTGATGTGTGGAGCAGGACCTGGTGCTCTGGGATACACTGGTCCCCTAGTGGCCGAGCTGGCTGCAGCCTTGTGCGACCCCAACTGGATTGCGGGACCTGCCGGCACTGCTGGGCCTCTGAGGGTCTGCTACGAGGGAAGATGCAGCTGATAGACCTCGGGCGTGGGGAACTGCTGCCCTGACCGGAGTGTGTTGAGGACCGGTGAGCACTGGGGAGGCAGTGTGGCGGGGCAGCCTGCCCTTTACAGTACCTTGCGGCCTGGACACCACGCTGCAGGAGGATTTGGCCCTTTCCCCCTTTTCTGGGCACTTGTGGGTACTCAGCAGGGACCGTTGCCACTCCTGAATAGGGGCCCTGCCTTTGCTCTGATTTACCTTGAGAAGGTGCTGGCACGTGGATCCTGGCTGAGCTGCGTGGCTTGCCGCCTCTGTGGGCCTACTCTGGAGGCCCCTATAAGGTGCAACTCTGCTGTGGCACTCCTCCTGGCAGAGGCTGAGGACAAGTGAGGACCTGGGACTATTGTGAGCCGCATGCTGCCGGAGCTGGAGACTGGTGAGGGTGGCAGGGAGCGAGCAGTGGTACGGCCTATCCCTTGCTGGCCCGGATGTACTGAGATTTGTGCTCCCCCCCCCTTCTTTCCTGCCCAGAGGCCTGTGGGTGGCCACCCGCAGGGCTGTGGCTCGGACGTGTGGGCCCTGCTCCTGTGCAGCTCTACCCCTGGAAGTGCTTGAACATGTGGGAGACTGGCTGTGCCTGGCAGCTGCCCTGCTGGGCTGCGGACAGAGGCAACAACACCTCTGGAGTACTGCAGGATCACTGCAGGGATGTACCAGGTTCCCCGAGGACTGCGATTCTCATGGGCCTTACTGTTGAACCTTGAACCCTGTTGTTGATCTGCCTGTGATGCTCATTGGGCAACGTAGTGTGACAATATTGAGAGAACGAGGCAGCTTGCCTGTTGGAGCATTGATACTGGTTGACCTCCCCACCCTCCTTGTGCCCAGCTCAACCGCGGTGGGCGCCCTCCGCCTCCATTGCCGATCACCTGTCTCCTGCTGTGGAGAGAGGCCTGCAACCCTCTTCCCCAAGACTGCCTTGGGGTCACTGATGCCATCACGTTAGGGGATACGGGTGGAGTCTTTCCTATGTCTCACATCCTGATGGGGAAGAACAGATCCAGCAGGGTGGTACCCGGTGAGGCCAACATGGAGGTCTCTTCTTCGTCTCTGCCATCCACGACTGTGAGTGTCCTACAACATCTTGAGAACATGCTAAATAAACATTTGGAGCAGTTTGAGAAGATTCTACCAAAAACTGTCCTGAAGCAAAAATCGAAGCAGTGTCTATCGACGTGGGCCTCCTACTTGCAGACCACAGCAAATTGTCCAAGAGAGTTGACGAATCAGACATACACCACCTGCCCCCCTTCGTGCGTGAATTACAGTCTAAGCTTGCTGCAGTGGAGGAGGAGGTGGTGGCCCTGCATCGCAGGGCGGAGGATGCGGAGGGGCGCTCTCGGTGCAATAATGTCAGGGTTGTTTGATTTCCGGATCAAGTGGAACTTCTCTGTTTCCTGAGGAGTGGTTGATGGACACTGTGTTGAAAGACAGGGTTCCTGCCCTGTTTTCTGTGGAGAGAGCACACCGTGTTGTAGGGCACCCACTCCAGGCTGGAGCGCCACCCCGCCCTCCCATTGCCAGATTTCTCGATTTCTGTCACCGAGACTTTTAGCCTCCAGCTCTTCTGTACAAAAGGTCCTTGGCGATTTGAGAATACATCCATTGCAGCCTATCCTGACTTCACTCTGGAGGTTTAATGTAAGTGCGGCTCCTACATGAAAGTCAAACAACGCTTGTGAGAACTGCAACTCCAATATGCACTCCTGTTTCCGGCGAAACTCAAGATCATTGACGGCGACTCCTCTCATGACTTCACTACCCCGGAACATGTCTGGACTTGGCTCCATGCAAAATGCCTTGTAGACAGTGCGAACACTGAACATGAGGAGAAGACCTAGGTGACACCTAAGCCAAGGTGCCGGCAGCCGAAGACACCACACACACATCTAGACTGAAAACAAGTTGCTGCGGAACAGGCACGTATGGTGGAAGGAGCCACGCTTCACCATGTCAACCCTTTCGCTGTCCTACGTGATAGGCCACCCAAAGACTCCGTCTCCGAAGCCTGCACTTCTGAGGCTTCTTAGCCTCTAATGCCGCTGCCCCTCGGGTCACTCCAAGATTCTCTGATGACCTCATCTGACCTGCCTCACAGGGATGCTGAATCGTCTCCCCTCTTCCTCCTCCCTGGTGGTTGCGGGTGCCACATATCTCAATGTGTCTGAGTGGACCACACCTGCTCCCTTCTTACAAGGCCCTGGGCACCAAGCTACGATCCCTCACTATTATGCCACGTCATACCAATGCTCCCATGTGGCTTTTACTTTTGTTTTCTCATTCTTCTTTTGTTATTGTTCTAGAGTTGAGGATTCATGGGCAGACACTTTTAAGGTTAGTACCCTGGAGGGATCGATGCTGTACTGGCTAGTTTATGTTCATATTAGTAAGTTCTGCTCTGAGCCTTATACTATCGGAATGTGGTGTTTTTCTATATACCCCACAGGGTTCTATCTGTATCAGTCTGGGTGGGTCCCGTACGGATGAGGTATAATCGTGATGGGGAAGGTGAATTATTTTTTCACACACCCTGTGCTTTTCTGTATTTGTCACAGCTATTCCTGGGCCGACACTTGATTGTGCTACTCCGCAATATCACCTTGTTACATGGAATGTGCATGATATGGCCACCTCAAACGAAGGCATGCCCATATTGCCATGCTTCAGGTGACTCATCTTATGGCGCCCAAACTCCACAAGGTATGCGCTAAATGGAGAGGACAGACTTATTGGACTACTGTGTCAGCCTATGCGAAGGGTGTTCTCATTTGTATTGCTCTAGAGGTCCCATTTGTCCTCAACACGCATCGGGTGGACACGGATGGGCAGTATGTGATACTGGAGGGACACCTAGATGGGGCTCCCCTTACCCTGGTGGCTCTGTATGCCCCCAACTTTAACCAAGCGGGGTTCCTAGATAGCCTTACCCTAGTGCTCCTTCCTGACCCGACCATCCCCGGGATATGGGGGGTGACTTTAACTGTGTGCCTGATTTACAACTTGATTGCTCCACTCCCCCTACACTAAACCTGGGCAGTGAACTCTGCTTCATTCGTGGTTTTTCCAGAGTTTTCCGCACTCCGTGCTCTGCGGAGCACACGGAGGTCGCATAGCGGAGTTTTTCCTCACTCTTGCTCACCAACGTTAAGTTGGTGAGTGCGAGCAAGTAAAATCCAACTAAAGACCACCTCCCAGTGGGATTTCTCAAGGTGGGCGGTAGCGGATGGTCACGACCGCTCACGTTGCCAAACCATCAGTTCGAGTTGAGGAAGCTGCTGCTCGATTAGAAAATCTACTCAAGTGGCAGAAAGAGGCAGCTCCCTCTTGCGCTGTGCATGGTGCTGTTCGTGCTGATTTTCCAGCGTGGGACAAACACATGGCGCTAAAAATCAGCTTGAACGGTGCGACCTAACGCACGCCATCGCTTGCGGAACTCCGCATAGCACAGCAGAGTTTTTTGGTCACTTCGTGGAGTTCCACTACACGGAACTCTGCCCACGCCTACCCTACACGCAGCAGCCAGCACACGCACCACACAGCCCTTTGAACAGTGGTGCACACATATGGGTCTACACGATGCGTGGCATATGGTGCATCCACATGATCGTGAATACTCTTTTTACTCTTTAGTACATGATATACACACTAGGATCAATCTCTTTATATGCACGACTCCTCTGGGTCCCCTGATCATCCAATTGGAATATCAGATGCGTTCTTTGTCAGACCACTGCCCCCTGATGCTCACTCTGTGCTGGGGTAGACAGCGCCTCACCATACCCACCTGGCGGCTACAGATCTAGGCTCTTTCTTATCTCCCGTTTTGCGAGGTTCTTACACAATATCTCGATATTTCAAAGAGAACGGTGGTTCTGCCTCATCTCACGCCCTGGAATGGTATGCTCATATGGTAGTGGTTCACCACCTCTACTTGGCAGCCTCTTGGAGTATCCGCCGTCACTTCACTGAGGACCTCGTGGCCATTGAGCGCAATGTTCGTAATATGGAAATACGGACAGCTAACCAGACAGCATCACCTTCCCAGCTGTGACGGCTGTGTGAACAGTGTAATGAGGCTGAGGCGTCACTGACTATCGGAATAGGATGGCCTTACAACATGCACAGGGTGATCGCTCCGGCAAATTTCTGGCATTGCTTATCCGGGAGGAGCAGCACTGCACCCCCATTGTGGCGCTTTGTCGACAAGACAGCGAGCTCATATCTTCCCAGCTGGCCATTAATGCAGCCTTTTATGATTACTACCGGGGACTGTACGCAGAGTCTGCCCCCCCCCCATCTCCAGATTGCATAATCGGGTTCTTACGCGGGCTCTCCCTTTCTAGACTGAACTCTCTGCAGCGGGCTGAACTTGAAGAGCCCCTACAGATGGAAGAGATCCGTGCGGCAATCTTTCAGAACCCCCGGAATAAGAACCCAGGCACTGCTGGTCTGCCCATTGAGTATTATGCCACCTTCTCCACACAGACTGCCCAGCACTTATTGGCTATGTTTAATGAGGCCAAAGACCTCGATCCTTGGCCAAGGCCTTGATCGTGGTACTGCCTAAGCCCGGCCGCGACCCGATGGATGTCAGGTCGTATCGACCTCTCTCACTGCGAAACCTAGACTGCAAGATTTAGGGCAAAGCTCTGGCAAACCGTTTGCTCCCCATCATTCACTTGCTCGTTTATGCTGACTAGTTGGCTTTATAGCGGGTCACCGCATGTTTGTCAACATACATCAGTTACTGCGCCTCAAACATAACAACCCCTCGGAGTCTTTAAACCAAATGGCCATATCATTGGTCATTGAAAAGGCCTTTGATACTCTGGGGGGGATTTTCTTTTCTTGACCCTCACTGCCATGGGGTTCAAGCCGGGGTTCCTGTGCTGGGAACGCACCCTATATGAAGATCCATCCGCACAGGTGAAGACTGGCCAGATGATATCAGATAGATTTAGCATTCAACGGGGTACTTGCTAGGGTTGCCCGCTGTCCCCACTCATCTTTGCACTAGCTATGGAGCCTCTTGCGTGCCGCCCGCGGGGTGATGCACGTCAATGGGGAATCCCTGAGCTGGGCATCCACCACATCGTATCACTCTACGCGGATGATGCCTTGGTTTACCTTCGAGAAGTCGTGGCTGCTCTCTTAATCTCATGTGTCTGCTGGATGAGCTTTGGGAAGCGTCGGGCCTGCAGGTGAACTGGCCCAAATGTTACTTGTTCCCCCTGGTGCTGCAAACGGCATTGCATAGGACCAAAATACGAACACGTGCCTCCAATGGTGATACAACTCCTTTAAATATCTGGGAGTGCAGATTTATCACACACAGAGGGGTCTTCGTGAGGGTAACCTCGACAGGACTGTTGGTTCTATCTGCTGATCCATGTCCTTTTGGCAGTCGTTACCTCTGTCTCCACTGGGTCGGGTGGCCCTTTCCAAAATGCCGGTGCTGTTGCTATACTTCTTTGCAGTCCTGCAGATCGTGCTTCTGAGAAGTTTTATTTGGATGCTTAACAGCCTACTACTTGAACTGATATGAAGCAGCGACCGTCGCCACATTGCCCTGACCATGATCCAATGTCCGCTGCTGGAGGGTGGGCACGGGCCCCCAATTTTGAACTTTACTACGCAGTAGCACAGCTGCAGTAGCTAATGGCTGGTTTGTGTTCCGCTGCATGCCCGGAGCTACCCCTTGTCTGAGCGGTGCTGAACGGCGTGGCCGTCTACACCTGGCTATCTGACCCTTCCATCCGTCCTCGACACGAGATGGCCCAGATAGCGCTGGCCAATGCTTGCTGGCGCAGATTCACACACCCGAAGATCTCTCACCTCTCGTATTCACCGCCAATTGCCATTTGTGACCTACGGAAACTTCACAGGACGATTCGGAGCACTGCCAGGAGTCTTTGGAAGGAAGCGGGCATTGAGCGGCTAGGAGATCTCTAGCTTGAGGAGGTCATTATGCCCGGTCAGGCCATCATGGATGCCTATGGTCTGACTGGTTTCCAATTTCTAGCCCATTACACTATCCAACGAGTGCTGCACGTCACCTGGGGTGGCGGGAAAGAGGAGCCCTCCACCTTGGTGGTTCTGCATGCTCTGTTGTCCTCCGGCGGCACACAGTATGCCATCACTACTCTCTACACAGCACTGCACGATACCCCACTGGACCACGCAGTGGATGCGCACACCAGTTTCGATTTGGTACATTACTGCTAAGAGCATTCAATCCAAGTGGGACAAATCAGGCTGCTGCCCAGAACACAGCACTTATTGTCCGCTGACAAAAGAATCAGTAGACCATTTTTTCCTATTTAGCCCCAGCTTCTCACAGCCATGTAAGAAATGGATAATTGCTGTCTGCAATCTGGGGCACTACTGGGAGGAATGTATGACTTTACTACGCATACATTCACCACGCATGGCTTTACAACGCGGTCGTTACAACTACCGCGTTGTTACCACGCGTGCCTCTAATTCTAAAAAGTGACCTCAAGGAATCGATAGTCTTTGCAGTGGCACCTTTTCTACAGCGGGCATCGAATATTAGATCGGAAGGGCTGACTTCAGGGATTTAAACTCATATGAATATCTAAGGTCTAAATTGTAAACATGGATGTATTTAAAACTCCTGTGTACAAGAGGGTCAAGATGGTTGATTGAGTAGTTTCTAATGCTTTAAAATCATGCACCAATCTATCTCCATCAGGAGACTAAAATCCATCATGTGTATTTGTGCTCTTGTATTTATGCATTTAAAATGATGAAGCCTGAAGCCCTGTATGCACAATGCTGCTATTAGGTCCCTAAATTCTGACATCTACTGTGTTTCTACGAGGCAGTAGTGGTATTTTATTATGTTTTAGTTCATAGAGCAAGCTTATAGTGACATATACAAGATACTAGGGCTCACTTAATCTCCTGCTGGTCTGAAAAACCTAGACAGCATAACTTACCCTTTTTAGCCCACTTTTAGGTTTGGTTTTACTTGTATAATCAGGAGGATGGATTGATAATGTGGGCTGTCACTTGGTATTAGCTTCATTCAGGACAATTGCTCTTGTATTTTGTAATATATGTATTTTTTTATGTTTTGTAACTTATTTTTATCATGTATTGTATTGCATGTTGCACTTTTATGGTCATTCAACTAAAATAAAGTCTATTAATTGATTGATTGACTCCACATGATTATTTGTTTTTCACACCTGCCGGGCGCCTTTCAGGGCTGTCTCCCTACCTTCTGCTTAGGCATGACTCTCACTTCTTCCGTGCAGTCTCATTAACTTGTTTCCTTTGTTATGACACTTTGTTTGCTATAACAGTGTTTATTAATGACATTTTCAAACCAAGCACGACTGTGCTGCTGTTGATTAATATATGGCTTTTGCATGTGCCGCATGTTGCAGCAACTCTCTGCATGCAGCGATGACTGTAGCAGCTGTTTACTCTTATGCATAAAATTCAATAAACATATTTTTTTTTTTAAAAGGAGGGGATAAGAGCAGGGGTAGTTTTTTTAAGTTTGTCACCATCGTCTCTACTACATCAAAGGTTGATGAACATGCCAAGTCCAGTGCAATTTAAATAGAATGCTTCACAAAGATTAACTCACACCACTTGATTTTACATTACAATGATTAAACCAAACCTATAATGCCTATATAGCTTCCAAATCCATTAAGGGCTCAGTGGTATATTTGGTTGGTCAGGATGTTCCTCATCAGTAATTGGGTACTAAAAGACAGTGATATCTGTTGCTTCAAAGGCCCCTCAAATCACTTCATCTGCAGAATTATATACAACCATGCCATGACTGCCGCCATGTTGTTAGATTCCTAGATGACTGACATCCTCTGCTGTGTGAGTACAATGGAAATGAGCATGTCATATTTGATGCTGAAGCTCAACCTGTGAAAAACAGTTTCTGCTTTGCTTATTCTTGTTTTGTGTCAAATAGTGGATGGATTCCCTTTGGAAATAATTTCCAAGTTAGTATTCTGTGTTAAGTCACTGGCTCTGAAGTTCACAAAGTAACAGATTTGTCAAATCTCATAAGTGAACCTAATCACAAAGAATACTTTTTATATCATGCAAACATTTGATACATCTTAGCTGATTCTGGCTACTCTCTGAACCGGGAGGTCACTATCAACCTGGTCATGTCTCAACTAAAAAATGCTAATGGTCTTTACTTAGGATCCCACCTTTTCCTACTTCAAAGGTTTCAAAATGTGACAGCAAGACAGCTTTTACACTTTTGTCCAACAGAAAAGCACCACAACAGTCTTCCAAGCACTTTTATGGCTTACTATGACCAAATACTATGCCTTCAAGGCTTTCTGCATGATCAACAGGACAATCCGGGCAAGGCCCCATTCTACATTCTGGCAAATCTCCAAAGATGCATTATTCCTACTACAAAAAGGTAAACATCAATGAAATGTTCTTCTTCTTACAATGATGGAGTTTTTTCCAAGCAAAGACAGGAAGTGTCCAAAATCTTTTGAAATGCTTGTAGAAGTAGAGACTTGCCTTGTCGCAAACCAATAATGCAGAAGGTTCACCCACTAATCTACAGGCTTTATTTCCATCAAAGAAAATATGGACATCAGAAGATCAGAAAATATTCCTTCACATACAATGCATAAATGTGCTTCAGCACCTCATCTGGTTTGCTTCTGTAAAAGCAAACACAACATCATATGATACATCAGTGATGCTAAGTTTGTGCATCACAGATGTACATTGGCCCCTCACAGTCTCTGTATTCACAAACAGGACCTGCATGTTGTAAGAAGGCGGAGCAAGCAGCCAACTCTTGCAAGCCTGTCATTTAAAGCACACCAAGGTTTTGGAGAAGCACTGAATACTTTATTACTTGAATAATCTCATTCATGTGTGTGGTGTGACAGGGCTAGCTGGCTTCAACATCCAAGTTCCAAAACCCATATGTTATAGGGGCTCATTTCAGAAGATAAACCTTAATTGGGCCATCCTGTGAAATGTTTCTGTTTCCTTTATAGTGCTAACTAAAGATGTGGACTTGGGCAATGTTAGAAATGAAGTCTCTAGTTGGCAGAGGTATGCACCCTGTCCAAGTAGGGACCGTCGCTCTAGTCTAGTTAGAGACACTCCCTAAATTAACTTGTGCTCACCATCTGGCAGCTTTGGCACAGAGCAGGCAGGCTTAGCTTAGGAGGCAATGTGTAAAGTACTTGTGCAACACTTTTTACAGAAAAACAGTGAAAAATACCGAACAAAAATAATCCACACCAGGTCAGAAAAATAGAGCTTGATTTATGGAACAAAAGAAGACCAAAATGACTAAACTCCAATAAATAGAAAAAGAGTTATGAATTTTTGAAGATTAAATCCAAAAACAGTGCTTAGAAGTCAATAGCGTTGATAGAGCGTGAATTTGCTCTTTCAATTGTATGGGTGCATTATAACCACAGATATTTCGCATCCACATATAATCCATTGTCGTATTAACCCTTTTGGTGCTTGGGTTGGACAATGGCCGACGCAAGCACTACCTCCCTGGTGCGGCGCACGTCCATTGGCCATCACCAGAGATTGTTTTTTTTTTTGCTTTCCCCTGGGGGAGATGCGGAAGACTTTCCGCGTCTCCCCGCCCCCCCTCCCGCCCATCTGTGACGTCAGCGCGCCGCGAGGCGCTCTGACGTCACTGATTTCCCCACCGGAGCCAAGGACAGCCGCAGGTAAGGCCGTGCTCGACTCCGTTGGGGAAATCAGGCCAAAACCGCTGCGATCCACGGCCAGGAAACCCCACTAGACACCATGGATGTCTTTGGGGAGTCGGCCCTCGTGGGAATGGGCGACACCCCCCCCCACCGGGGCATATTTTTTTATAACATAACTTTGGCTTTCCCTGGGGGGGGGCGCGATCACCCCCCCCCAAAATGTAAAAAACAATTAAAAAATGCTTTAAAAATGGCGGCGAAATTGGCAGGGGGTTGGTCCTCCTGCTCAGTGGCCGAACCCCTGTGGGGGCAATTTTTTTTTATAGCCACATGCTTTCCGTGGGGGCCACAATCGGCCCCCAGGGAAGCCATAACTATAAAAAAAAAAATAGAGAAAGAGAGATCTCTCTTTCTTCATAAATATATATCTATATATAGAGAGAGAGAGAGAGTCTCTTTCTCTCTGTAGATGATATAAGTATATATATGTATCTATATACATATATAGATACATATATATACATAAGTCATCTGCAGAGAAAGATATATATATATGTATGTAGATACATATATATACATATATGTAGAGATAAAATCATATATCGAGAAACAGCAAAGTCACCGCCGCCGCTCCTCTCGCCCCGGGTGCTCACTCCCGCGGTGGTGAGCCGCAGTCAATTGCAACGAAGAGGCATGTCCTTCTCATGCCCGAATGGAAAGCACACACAGGTGCCGTATTTGACTAAAGTGCTTTATTGTGCAGACCCCCTGCACCGACAGACGCGTTTCGCCTTGCGGCTTTGTCAATGACATTGACAGAGCCGCAAGGCGAAACGTGTGTCGGTGCAGGGGGTCTGCACAATAAAGCACTTGACTCAAATATGGCTCCTGTGTGTGCTTTCCATTCGAGCATGAGAAGGACATGCCTCTTCGTTGCAATATATATATATATATATATATATATATATATATATATATATATATATATATATATATAAATATGTATATATACCTTTGTGTTTCTGAATTTAAATACCGGGTAAGGATTGTTATGTTATGTTAAAATTTCTTATAAAGCGCACGTACACCAGTTGGTTTCTTGGCGCTAAACTTAAGGAATTGTTGGGGCCCCCTGTATTCAATTGTCTGAAGAACTAGTTGTACGCTTGGGTGAATAGCCAAGTCTTAAGAAGCCTACGGAACCTTGTGAATTCAGTACAAGTTCTTATGTCCAAAGGAAGAGTGTTCCAGAAACTGGGTGCCAATACTGCAAACCTGCAGCCTCCCATTCGTTTCCGTCTGTAGGGAGGAATGGCTAAGAGGTTCTTATGGGCCGAGCGTAGACTACGTGCAGGTACGTATTTCTGAACGAGTCTGGATATACATTTTGGGCTAGCACCATACAGAGTTTTAAAGATAAGGCAACCAACCTTAAATGCACATCTTTGTGGGATGGGAAGCCAGTGTAGTTCTTTCATGGTGGGAGTGATGTGTTCCCATCTAGGTTGTTGGGATATCAGTCTGGCTGCCTGGTTCTGTACCATTTGCAGTCTCTTGGTGAGGTAGAGTGGTATGCCAAAATATAAAGAATTGGCATAATCCAGATGTGATATCACCATAGCTAGGACCACATGGATTAAGGCTTCCCGTGTGAGCAATCTCCTGATCTTTCTTATTTTCCTCAGTTGAAAAAAACAAGTGGAAGTTACTGCTCCTATCTGAGCTTTCATGGGGAGATCACTATTGATGATCACTCCCAGACTTTTGGCTGAGGGAGAAGTGTTGGGTGGGGAACCCAGTTCACTCGGCCAAAACTGTGCATTCCATGGGTTCAGGGGACCACCCAACAGAATCTCTTCTGTTTTGTCCGGATTTAATTTTAGCTGGTTGTTATTCATCCAGTCGCCAATGTGCAACATTGTTGCCTGGAATTCAGATATCGACTCAGGTGAGTTGTTGATAGAGAACACCAGTTGCATATCATCAAGGATTCTACCCGTTGCTGCCTGCACCAGGTATTGACCGCACTGACATTGGGAATCAATTGGTTGTAATATATATATATATATATATATATATATATATATATATATATATATATTCACAGATTTCTCAGTGCTGAAAATATGAGACTGTGAAAGAACTATAATGAATCTCTTTGAAGTTACATGAAAGGCAGTAAAGTGTGGTACTGCTGCAGAGTACAAAGCTATTTTCCTGCTAGATAGAGATATCTGACTTTTGACTAGTGGACGTTTTGACACCATAAAGGTAATGCAGAGGGCATGCTGGAAGGAACAGATCTGTATTATGTGGATAGGTAAGTATCAGCCCAGTGATTCCACAACTTTCCCACACAAAAATGTGTGGAAAAAGTGATTTTTTTCAGATACATTTGAGGTTTTCAGGGGATTCTGGTTAAAAAAACGTTGGGGGATCCACGCAAGTCATTCCTCCCTGGAATCCCCTGGGTGTCTAGTTTTCAGAAATGTGTGGGTTTGGTAGGTTTCCCTAGCTGGCCGCCGAGCATGGGGCCAAAAACCCCGTGACCCCCCTTGCAAAGCCAGGTCGTTTTGTGCTAGGCAATTTTGATGTCTCCTCAATACATTTTTGGCCCTTGCTTGTTGCGGGTACTTCGGCCACCCACACGAGTGAGGTACCATTTTTATCGGGAGACCTGGGGGAACGCTGGGTGGTAGGAAATTTGTGTCAGCCCGGTGATCCCACAACTTTCCCACACAAAAATGTGTGGAAAAAGGGGTTTTTTCAGCTAAATTTGAGGTTTGCAGGGGATTCTGGGTAAGAAAATGTTGGGGGATCCACGCAAGCCATACCTCCCTGGAATTCACCGGGTGTCTAGTTTTCAGAAATGTATGGGTTTGGTAGGTTTCCCTAGATGGATGCCGACCCCGGGATCAAAAAGTCATGTGACCCCCTTTGCAAAAGCAGATAGTTTTGTGATAGGTAATTTTGATGTCACAACAATACGTTTTGGGCCCTTGCCTGTCGCGGATACTTGACCCACCCACGCGAGTGAGGTACCATTTTTATCGGGAGACCTGGGGGAACGCTGGGTGGTAGGAAATTTGTGGATCCATGCAGATTCCTGAACTTTCCCACACAGAAATTTAAGAAAAATTTGATTTTTTCAGCTAAATTTGAGGTTTGCAGGGGATAGGTAGGAAAACTTTGGGGGGTCCACACAAGCCATACCTTGTTGGACTCCCCCATGTGTCTAGTTTTCAGAAATGTGTGAGTTTGGTAGGTTTCCCAAGATGGCCTCCGAGCCTGGGGCCAAAAACTCATGGGACCCCCCACTTGCGGGGTGGATGTAATTTTGTGGATCCACGCAGATTCCAGAACTTTCCACCACAGAAATGTGAGGGAAAAGTGGGTTTTTTTGGACAAAGTTTGAGGTTTGCAAGGGATTCTGGGTAACAGAACCTGGTGAGAGCCAGACAAGTCACCCCATCCTGGATTCCCCTGGGTGTCTAGTTTTAAAAAATGTATAGGTTTCCCTAGGTGCCGGCAGAGCTAGGGTTCAAAATCTACAGCTAGGCAATTTGCAAAAAAAGGGTCCGTTTTCACTGTGAAAATTTGATGTGTACACGTTGCGTTTTGGGCCATTTCCTCTCGTGGGCGCTAGGCCTACCCACACAAGTGAGGTACCATTTTTCTTGAAAGACTTTGGGAAATGCGGGGTGGGTGGAATTTTGTGGATCCACGCAGATTCCAGAACTTTCCACCACAGAAATGTGAAGAAAATTAGGTTTTTTTGACAAAGTTTGAGGTTCGCAAGGGATTCTGGGTAACAGAACCTCGTGAGAGCCAGACAAGTCACCCCATCCTAAATTCCCCTGGGAGTCTAGTTTTCAAAAATGTATAGGTTTGCTAGGTTTCCCTAGGTGCCGGCAGAGCTAGGGTTCAAAATCTACAGCTAGGCACTTTGCAAAAAAAGGGTCCGTTTTCACTGTGAAAATGTGGTGTGTCCACATTGCGTTTTGGGCCGTTTCCTGTCGCGGGCACGAGGCCTACCCACACAAGTGAGGTACCATTTTTCTCAGAAGACTTTGGGAAATGCGGGGCGGGTGGAATTTTGTGGATCCACGCAGATTCCAGAACTTTCCACCACAGAAATGTGAGGAAAATGTGTTTTTTTGACAAATTTTGAGGTTTGTAAGGGATTCTGGGTAACAGAACCTGGTGAAAGCCAGACAAGTCACCCCATCCTGGATTTCCCTGGGTGTCTAGTTTTCAAAAATGTATAGGTTTGCTAGGTTTCCCTAGGTGCCGGCAGAGATAGAGTTCAAAATCTACCGCTAGGCACTTTGCAAAAAAAGGGTCCGTTTTCACTGTGAAAATGTGGTGTGTCCACGTTGCGTTTTGGGCCGTTTCCTGTTGCGGGCGCTAGGCCTACCCACACAAGTGAGGTACCATTTTTCTTGGAAGACTTTGGGGAATGCGGGGTGGGTGGAATTTTGTGGATCCATGCAGATTCCAGAACTTTCCACCACAGAAATGTGAGGAAAATGTGTTTTTTTGGACAAAGTTTGAGGCTCGCAAGGGATTCTGGGTAACAGAACCTGGTGAGAGCCAGATAAGTCACCCCATCCTGGATTTCCCTGGGAGTCTAGTTTTCAAAAATATATAGGTTTGCTAGGTTTCCCTAGGTGCCGGCAGAGCTAGGGTTCAAACTCTACAGCTAGGCACTTTGCAACAAAAGGGTCCGTTTTCACTGTGAAAATGTGGTGTGTCCACGTTGCGTTTTGGGACGTTTCCTGAACCGGGCACTACACCTACCCACACAAGTGAGGTACCATTTTTATCGGGAGACTTAGGGGAACACAAAATTGTAGACCAACTGTTATTACCTATTGACTTTCAATGCATTTCTGCTTTCCAAATGTAGGGCAATGTGTAAAAACGAAGTCACTTTGAAAAATGACCTATAATTCACATGCTGGTATGGGTACCCAAAATTTGGAGATGTGCAAATAGCTACTGTTTCTAAACTCTATATTTTGTTCCCATTTCAGAAATACATAGGTGACTTTCATACCGATTTTTCCCTGATTATATTTTCCCAAATAAATTGCTATATACCCGGTACACAATAAAAAACCATTGCAAGACGCTGCTCAGTTATTGGCTCTGGGTTCCTCGGGTTCTTGGTGAACCTACAAGTCCTATATATCCCCACAACCACAAGGGTCCAAGGGATGTAACGGTATATTGCTTTTAAACATCTGTCATACTTAATAGAAGTTACAGGTGAAAATGTTGGCTCAAATGGCTGTTTTTTAAACTCATTTTCAATTTTTTCTATTTTCAACTGTTAGTTTCTATATGAAAACCCTGAAGGATCTACACAAATGACCCCTTGCTGAATTCAAAATTTTATCTACTTTTCAGAAATGTATAGCTTTCTAGGATCCATCATTGCTTTCATACCCATGTTTACCATTAACTGGAAGGAGGTTGAAAGCACAAAAAATAGCAAAAATAGGCTATGTCCCAGAAAAATGCCAAAACTGTGTAAAAGATTTTGGTTTTCTGACAAAAGTCTGCTTGTCCCTGAAAGCTGGGAAGATGTTAATTTCAGCACCACAACCCCTTTGTTGATACCATTTGCATGGAAAAAACCAGACGCTTTCATCTGTAGCCCTTTTTTTCCATTTAAAAAAAAAAAATAAAAAAATGTAGCTGTATTTTGGCTAATTTCTGGGTCCCCTCCAGGGGAATCAACAAACCCTGGGTACCTTTAAAATCCCCATGATGTTGGAAGAAAAGAACGCAAATTTGGCGTGGATACCTTATGTGGTCAAAAAGTTACGGGGGCCTAAGCGCAAACTACGCCAAATAGCCAAAAAAGGGCTCAGCACTGGGGGGGAAAAGGCCCAGCAGTTGAGGGGTTAACATTGGGTTATTAGATTGTGTATTGTAATAACATGTAAGTGAAGTGTTAGGTATTTCCTTCATGTAAGACAAGGAATTAAAGTTGTAATTGTACGTGTTTAGATGAAATCTTAAACGTGTAAAAGTATATTCATAACTAATGAACATTTTCAATATTAATGCTCATATAACGCGTTGATATTAATGACCCATATATCCGTGTATTTTAAATCATGTGTGCTGTTCTTATGTTGGCCGAATCTGGTGGGCCTAACTTTTATTTCTCCCTGTTCGCTCTCATGTTAAAGGTTATTAGAATTTATGTGCTTGTGGAATTTTCCTCTTTTCACGTTTCTGTTGCAGTTGGAAGAATTCATCCTTGTTAGTTAGAATATGGCTTTTGTTTTAGGAGTTAGACACAGGGAGGAGAGGATGCCTTTGAACAGCAGCGCTGATAATGAAGGAGGTGCTCTTTCTCATCTGAGAAGGCCTGGGAACCAAGGTCATCGAGCAAGAGCTTGGAAGCACCGTTGCTTCATGGAAAATTACCTACAAGGAGGCGTGGTGAAGAGATGAGGCGGTCTCGTGATGTGTTTGGGGGTGTGATTTTTAGGTCTCGCCTAGCGTTGCAGCGCATGCGCTGTCGCTCGGCGAGACATATAGTGAGAGAGGAGATTACAGAAGGGGACTTGAAGCCCCACCCATCATTTTCATTGGGTGGCGTCTGCGTTTATGCTAAACGCTGGCTTCCCATTGAAAAGGATGCTTTTTCGCCATTGCCCTTTCTCCCTTTCGTCCGGCCCATCCGGACTGGCTCGTCTGCTTCACGGCAGTTGTGACGCACTTTCTTATCTTTAGGGAGGGCCATCTGTTTCTAATTAGCATGGCCTTAGCGCGGCCATGCTAATTAGAAACAGATGGCCCCACCTAAAGATAAGGTTATTTCAGCGGCGCCAGCAGTAAGGGCGCGTTCTTTCTCCCTCTTCTCACCCCTCCCTCTCCTAGGGCAGCCACCCATCACTGAGCCGTTTCTGCGCTGCTAGTGGGAGACGTTCTCAGTGTTTAGCTATTTTACATAACGCACCAACTACATCCATCCAGCCCCCCCAAGTCCACTCCCCCCCCACTGTTGCCGAACTACAGCTTCTCTTAGCATTGATACTCTCAGATGCCTTCATTTCTTCCCGTGTTCCGTGTGAGTAACACAAAACACATGGCGACTGCATTAACCAAAACACGTTGACATGCCTTCACCCCCGTGCATTATGAGTGATGTTCGTTCTGGATTGCACAGACATGAGTGGGCGTCTGCAGTGCAATCCTTTATGCGGTCCGCTGCTGCGCGTGTACAGTTTTCTGCTACAGAACAGATGTTCACTGTAAAGGATTGATTTTCCTATCCTGAAAAAAAAAACAAGAACAGCAAACAGGACAGGGAAAGCGGACTTCAAAAATATTCACGATGCCGAGGGGTTCCTTCCTCACAGCGAGGGTCGACGTGAACTACAATCTGTCGCCTGGGGGTGGGGGGAGGGGGGCCGAGGCGCCCCGGGTCTCCCCCGGTGGTCACAGACTGAATATGGATTCCGAGGCAGGCTGAAGGGAGCCTCCCTGGTGAGAGAGCAGCCCCGCGGTGCCCCCCCTGGCCTATGAAGAGACAGTTCAAAGGTCACTCGCAACCTGTGTTTTTGTTCTGCTAATTTGGGCGCTGGAACGTATTTGATAGCAGCTTAAACATGATTGACACCAGCTTTTTTTGAACAGGCTGCATTGACCTAAGGATCAGCGTTTTTAAAAGTTTGATTAATGGAGGCAGTTAACAGGAGATGTTGTTTACTTCAACAGTGCAGAGATGCAGGGCGCTTGCAGAAACCGATGTAAAACAAAGACATGCTGACACACAAACTCTTCGGCCCCTCGTGCGCACTCTCATACTGAAACTCGCATCTCTTTATGACCCCACACTCAAATACATGCACAACATAAACCATGGCACACACATGGGAGGGCTCAAACACTTCCACTCACACACAGACTCGGTCTCATTCAACTGGAGCAAGCACACACACAATTTTCTCATATGCATATCAACTCACAGGGCACACACAGCTCTTGAGCAGGGTACAGATTCTACTTTTGAACTTTCCTCCAGAATTTAAACAGAATTGCAATAAGAAGTTGAACAAGAAGTTTTGAGATACGTTGTCTTAATTATGAGAAATGTGTTTGAGGTAAACAAAGGAAACTGCTCATTCACGACTTTGACACCTTTACACTCAGTGGCGCACCATCCAGGACTGGCGCAAGAGCGCACGGAACTCAACTCAAGGCTGCAAGCCCCTCTTTAATTAGGCCCTAAACGTATAAATACATCAATCCAGAAGTAATTTCTATGGCCCGTGCGACTGACACATGACGGCGCATGACTATGAAGAATGACGCAATGCTAACAGGGCCGTACTGGGAAAGCAGCCCTGGCCTTTTTGTAGGACCAGCCACCGCCCACCACCCCATCCCCCGGGGAATCGGCTGCGGGTGGGTTTGCAAGTGTGAAGCACTGCTGCTTTTGTTACTAGGGGCCGATATTGCAGCAACGCTGCAAAACCGCCCCCTAGCAACAAAAAACCGCTCCCCCCACTTCTGCAAAAACGGCCTCCACCTGGGAAAACGCATGATAACTGCTACAACCAGTCCAGGTGTGAGTACTAAATTTAAATACTCGGCATAAAAGTACTTTGTCAGTACGGACAATAAACACGCCTCTGTGTATGACTACTAGCATCATCAGCGCACATTTGGATTTTAGCCTGAGTCAGCCAACGTGGCTAATTATTGGCCCAGCTTTTTGCTTGGGGGCTGCGGTTTGCTGGGACACCCCGTGATTGATGCTGCTGTGCTGGCGCTAAGGATGCTCTGTCTTTCTTTCTCCCTATCACTCAAGCCGCACCTGACTGTGGATTTCTGTAAGAGTGCTTTTTCCTCTCAACGCCATATGCGGGTAAAATAGTTTAGCACCAGGCCTTTTTTGTTCAGCCATAGGCCAAGTGGGGGTTACATGCGTGTTCCCCAAGCAAAGACACAAGACCAGCACTATGTATCATGTTACCAAGCCTCGAGGAGTGCGGGTGGGTGGAAAGAGGGCTGGGGGTTTGTGTGTCTGCTGCTTTTCCAGAAAGGCCAAACAAAAAAATAGCTCTTTGCTCTACTAGTTTTAATAGATGCGGTTTGAAACGGGAATCTGCTTAATTGTATAAAACATGTCTTAATTTTCGACCCTTTTCACAATGCACTCTTAGTACTATTTAGGAACAGACTTTATAGCGCACAAGTACAACTGACACATACCACCTGTTGGACTTTGTTCGGGGCACAAAGCCTAGAATAGCTCAGGAAGGCATTTTGAAACTTTACGGGACAGATTCAGCTACGCGTTGAGAAATAATTCATGCTTCTGAAGATCATGGGAGAAAAACTACAAATACAATGCCACGCACGCTGCCTCGAATGCATTTTTTTCTCAATATTCGTTCATTAGCATTGCACTTATAAATATCAGTGCTGTTCTTGCTTGCAGTCAAAATATTCGATTATTTAAAAAATATATATTTTTTAGGATAATTATCTGACAAAATGTTTGAGCAGAGCAGATATACTGGTATTTGACACAGTGTCTGGAGGGAGATCCCTGCCAACCACACAGGAGCAGCATGGCTGAAAATGTTCTAGCTGCTGCTCTGACCTTTGTTTCCTTTTCTCAAGTACGCGCCGGGACACTCTGCCGAGTATCGGTGCGCGTTATAAATATATTAAAAAAAATATATAAAAAAAAAAAAGTAGCAGAACTTTATGTTGGCGGGTATTTTAACAATGAAATTACAGGCCACACTCCATTATGGTTCCAGTTGGCAAGTCGTGTCAAACAGACTCACTGACTTTATGAGCTGTGTGACTCAGTAGCTTTAATTTAGGATTAGCTATGGTTGCGGCCCACTTGGATTTCACGAAGACCTTTGACATTGTTAAAAACAGAAGACTCAAAGGCAAGCAAATAAGTCTTGGTGTTTGTCCTGGGGTGGTGAGTTGGGATATAACTAAGTGACATGTCTTCAGGACGTGGCTGGTGGGGGACAGGAGTATTAGTATCAATGCACATACCTTTCAATGGCTTCGTTTGCAACTTTGCAGAAGGACTGGAAGGGAAAGTCTGCCTCTTGGGAGAGGGCATAAGATCTGCATCAGAACTGATGCCCCAAAAGAAGATGAACATATGAGAGAATACTTGAAGAGAAGAATGTTGTTAGAGGCTACCCAGGATATATTGGATTGAACAAGTCTAATTCTGCCCACAATGTATTACACCCTCTCACAAAAATGACCTCATTTTATCTTGGCATGTAATCTGGTCACCATTCTCATCTCTTCCTATGGGGTCAGAATTCTTGGGTTCACTCTCGATCCATTCGTCAATTTCACCCATTTTTTTTTTGTTTAAATTTGTTTTATTGTTATTTCTTGGAACTTTAAAACAAAACAGAGTAGAATAGCCCGTATACATATTATATATCTCCCGTCTCAGAAGATCATTACATATTGCAATACATTTTATAGCAATGTACAATTATATGATTATCGTTAGGTTGTAAATCCAATACAGGATAAGGTGATGGTCTATCCATAGAATATACAAAGAATGTACGAATAAGAAGGGGGTGGAGGACAAAGGATAAGACAGAAAGAAAATCCCAACCGGTATTCTTATATACATTTGTGCTGGGTAACAATGCGCTTCATTTGTCCTAACCACACAAGTTGGAAATACGTATCTGGTCAGCCAAAGGAACTGCCAGCCTAGCGACATTGATGCCGTGCTGTTCATTGTGATGTCATGCTAACCAAAGTTATGCCATGTTGTTTAATATGGTGCCATCACGCTTTCCACTGTGGCTTCATACTTTCTAGTGTAATGTCCATGTTGTGTTGTACGTTGTGGCACCATGTTTTATGTTGTCCAAAGCAATCCTATAATGTGGATCTCTGGTGTTGAGCTTGGTGGTATGCTGCATGTTGTCTAGTTTTGTATTCTGTTGTCTTGTGTGGTATCATGTTGTCTAGTAGTATGTTGTCCTGTGTTGTGCTGTTGTGCAGTTGTCTGTGGAGCTGCCCTGGTGTGCGCACTGTGGTACCATACTGCACAGTGTTACATCATGTTTTCTAATATTGCATTCTGTTGTTTAATGTGATGTCTTGTTGTCTGCTGATTGCCATTTTGCATTACACCATTTGATTAATGCTTCACGAAGGGAAAAAAAACAAGCATTTGCAATGCAATAGGTCTCGCAGTTACACAAGTTTAGGCTATTGGCATTGTAAATGACAATGCCTTTTATTTATGTTTTTAAAACAAAAACAAAAATAAAAGGCATTGTTATTTTCAACGCCAATAGCTCAAACTCGCGTAAATGCGAGACCTATTGCATTGCAAATGCTGCCGTACAGCCCAGGTGCCACCCTGCACCACAAAGCAGCTCATACTTGTTGCACTGACACTGATGGCCATTCATGCTCGTGCAGTCATCTGCATGTGGAGGTTGCGCCAGCTAGTCCCCTCTACAGCATTCTACAGATCATAGCTCCGTTGAGGGACGGTGTTGCTGCACAGCGGTGGTGGCAGTAAAGAGACACTCTTCCTATCACTTTACCACCAATGAAAAAGCACAAACGTAAAGCAGCACAACGCTGTCGGACATGCTGGCAGAAATACTAACATGAAAAAACACAAACAGCAGTTATGAGGGCCGATCTAAATGGCGAAGAACTGGAAATAAAAATCGGGGACTAAAGAGTAAGACAGCAAAATTAGTCTTCGGCATCAGACCCATTACGCCCCCCTTCCAATCAAAATTTCCGAAACCGGACCCTTTCCGTCCCTTGATAGAGGCGCCATTCTCAAAATGTATCTCTATATGAAGTATATAGAGGAGAGGTGGAAACCCAATATAAACAATTTTCAAACTCCTTCAGTACAGACATTTTTTGGAGTTTATGAATAAGATGTGGGTACAGCAAACCAAGTGTCTTCAAAGAAAATTAAACAAATTAATTTCAACGTGTAGGTGAGACAACTGAAGGGATTGTACTGTGGTAGTCTCTTAAAATAGTAATGTAATTTGCTCAAAGACAGAAAGAAAATATAATTCACCTATAGTAGCCTAGCATGGAGAAAAGTAGTATGGAAACCAATTATTCGGAAATTTGTACTTAAGTGATGAAAGTGGGTCCACCTTCAACAATGTATGTAGTGAGATGAATAATTCGAACCAGTGATAATCTACACATGCATAACTCATGTGTGCACTAGCATCTCTCTGCCTCAAACACACTTAAAATACTTCCTCTGAAACAGGCCAATGAAAAAGTATTATCTGCCTGCCAACAGCAATGTCAAAGGAAGACTGCCATACGCAGCCTTTCTATATTTCATGTTCTGCCTAAAAGAAGATGTAACATCTTACTCTAAAAGCTACAAAAGTGGAAAACCTGTGATTGATGTCCGGGCATTTCAAAGGTAACAAGTGGTCTTCAAAAAGGAGACGGAGAGGGCAGAGCGAGTGGGCGCGCGGCGGCAAAAGTGAAAGCAGCTGCAGCGTCCACACGCTTTCTGTGTGCCCGCGAGCGATGCGCTGAGCGCATGACGAGAGAGGTAAGCCAGATGGCGCCTCTGCTCGTAACTGTGCGCGTAACCGCACGCTCGAGGTCACACAGAAAGCGTGTGGTCGGATTTTTGAATGCCCACTCACTAAAAGTCTCGCCAGGGCACCGCATGCGCTGGCTCAGGCGAGACCTAAAAAACAATGACATTTACAATGCCAATAGCTCAAAATAATGTCAGTGCGAGACCTATTGCATTGTAAATGCTTGTTTACTTTTGTATTGGGGTTAGGGACAGAGTCCGGGATCTTCTGATATACCAAGAAAGAGGGGAGCATCTTAGAATGTGCTCCGTAGCTTTATGCTAATCGACCCATTCAACGTGAGTGTGCTTCTTAGGAAGACTTCACGTGCTGACACCTTTCTGGGGACTTGCCTGGGGGAAATGTTAAGTAGGGATGTCATGCTAGCAGTAGTGTAGGGATAGACTAATGCTTTTGGTTTATGAACCGTCAATGAAGGGGTTCTTGATATAGGCGCAATATTTATCTGTGTGTTAATTCTTGAATTGGTCATTCTGTGCATGTTGCACCGCCTAAATTTCACTCATAGATTTGGTTTTGTATTAGTAACCATGTACTTTTACACTCTCGTCTTGAGGTGTTTGTATGTCCAACTTTTCTTGGCTTTATAATACATTTTCTAAATTTGGCTCAGAAGTCTGTGTTCCTTTGGCATCATGGGAAAGAGTAGTGTATAATTGGCTAATGATTTTCTCTCCCCTCCACACTTACAAACAGGCAACAAAGAGCCATCGAACAGGGGTTCCAGAGTAAGTCTAAAATGTGGAACCCAGCTCCTTCAGCACCAAAAGGTTACTTGAGGTTGCGGTGCGCCAGGTTAAATCTGAAAAGTCAAGCCAACCGCAATGGAGCGCTGGTCGAATACAAAAGCCATGCAGGCCCAGCTGAAACAGTACCTTTGTATGGAGCAATTGTTGATATCAAGGACTCCCTGCGTTGGGTCCGATTCACGCAGTCGGGTCGATGCATCAGAGTCAAGCCCCGTAGTCAATGTTGAAGGGTCAACCCTGCATCAAAGTAGAGTCTCACAGTGTCATCTTCAGATCTGCACTGCGTCGTCCTCGAGCCACACCGTCGGGACCGAGTCATCGTCGAATCGGCACTGCATCGGCGTTGATGGCAAATGTGTCTGTTCCGAGCAGCAGAAAGTCTGGACTGCATGAGTTTTTCAGCAGAACATCACAGAAACCATCTTTTGAGGCACTGGACTGGAGGGGTACCTCTGGAAACTATAGGACTCACAGCTGGCAGAGTCCAGGTGCTGGATGGAGAGTTGCAGGCAGTCTTTGATGTCCCTAAGACTGCAAGAACAGGAGGCAAGCAGTCAAGCCCTTTGAGTCACTCTGGGTTCAAGTGGTGAAAGTCCTGCCCTTCTCACCCAGGTAGAGAGCAGCAGGCATAGGACATGGCAGAACAGCAGAAAAGCAGTTCTCTCAGAGCAGCAACCCCACAGAGTAGCAGTCTTTCAGCAGCACAACAGTATTCTTCCTGAGTATCCACAGGTACAGCAGTGTGCTAAAATGGTGGGGTGAGAGGTCCAGTATTTATACTTTGGTGCCCTGGTTATGGAAGATGGGAGAAGCTTCTGGAGGGGTCCTTTGAAGTGCACCCAAGGCCTCCCTTTCCTGCCCAGGCTCCACACACTACAGGGGGGTATGCAGCTCTTTGTGTGGGGACACACACAGCCCTATTCGGGTGCAAGTGTCAGCTCCTCCCACCCATCTAGCTCAGGAAGGCCCATCAGCCAGGTGATGGGCCATCAGGATGTGAATGACGCACTTCAGCTCCCTTTGTGTGTGACTGTCTAGAGGGAATGCACAAAGCCCAGCTGTCACTGAACCCAGAGGTGTATTGGAGGCAGGCAGAGGTACACAGGGCTTAAGAGCAGAAAAATGCCAACTTTCTAAAAGTGTAATTTTTAAAGTTGCAATCATAAATCCAACTTTACTATTAAAGAGGATTTCACATTACAAGTCCATAGGTACCAATCACTACTATCCTACTCCTTCTTCATCAGGAATTATACTTAATAGAGATATTTAAAAAATCCCAATGTTAGCCAAAGAGAAGGGTAGGCCTCACAGCAGTGAAAAATGAATTTGAGAGTTTTGCGCTACCAGAACATGTAAAACTAAAAAGTATATGTTCTGCCTCTAACTTACATAGCACCCTGCCCTATGGGCTACCTAGGGTCTACCTTAGGGGTGACATATGTAATATAAGGGGAGTTGAAGGCTTGGCAAGGGGTTTTAAGTGCCAAGTCGATATGGCAGTGAAATTGGACATGCAGGCTCTACAGTGGCAGGCCTGAGACATGTTTGAAGGGCTACATATGTGGGTGGCACAATCAGTGCAGCAGGCCCACTAGTAGCATTTAATTTACAGGCCATTGGCACATATAGTACACGTTACTAGGGACTTATAACTAAATTAAATATGCCAGTTGTGGATACACCAATGTTACCATGTTTTAGGGGAGTGAGCACATGCACTTTAGCACTGGTTAGCAGTGGTAAAGTGCCCAGAGTCCTAAGGCCCACAAAACAGAACAGCAAAACGTGAGGCAAAGCAGGCAAAAAGTTTGGGGGAAGACCACACTAAGGCCGATAGGTCTAACAGGCAACTACAAAGCTGGTGCATGGGCATAGATTTGCTGGGCACTTCAAGATCTTCAGGAGCCACATGTGACCACAATCTGTCTTAAACTTTCTCTTGTGCCTGCCTGCACCTGCCAATAGCAGAAGTAGAAAGAAAGCAGACCTGTGGCATGTGCATCAGTACGGGCATCCCTTTGCCGATAAGGAATGTGCTCATAAATGTGCTGGTAATACCCATATGCCAGATGCAAACCTCTAATTTAATGAATGTGTATGCCCTGCACTCTGCACACTTGCTTGTGTGTATGCAAATATCAAAGATAGGTGTTTTTTGTGAGGCAGGCCTATACATTCGAGAATGTATCCTAAACTGGTTCTCTTCCTTCTTCCAAGGAGGGCAGAACAGTGTCTCACCATCTCCATTCACTTTAACCCCTTTGCCACACACTGTGGCCTTCACTAAGAATTGATTTTCTCTCCACTCCTCTTCACTGTCTTCCTGACAGCTCCTTCAATGTAAGCTGCTACAACAATGCCAATGGAACAGAGATCATCCTAAAAAGTATAAACTGCAGAGGAATTAGAACCATAAAGACTGCTGCTGTCTCTGTGCCATTCATGGCTGGATGTGTACAAACCATTTTAAAATTAACTGCTCGGCGAAAAAGATCCTTACCTACAGACAATGGAGAAGCTACCATCCTACAACCACCTGGCCGGTAGAACTAAGGACTCCAAATTAGGGGCTGATTCCGATCTCGGCCGGTAGGGCTCCGAATCGGATTCGGCTTTACCGGATCCGATTCGGAGCCCTATTTCCCGACCGAATCGTACGTGCATCCGGGCGAGCGAGTACGATGTGTGCGCTTGCGAAATCTCCGACCGACTCGTTCGCAGGACCCGACCGCTCCGACCGACTCGCACGGGGACGACTCGCACCGCGCAATGGAGACGTTCCCCGGCCGGGTAAGTACGATGCGCATCGCGACCGCTCCGACCGACTCGCACAGTCCGGCTCCAAGGAGCTGTCGGAGCCGCACTTTGGGGGTCCGTGTCGGACCCCCCTGGAAGCGTAGGCACGCGAGTCGCACACAGGGGGGGAGCCATGGGTCCCCCCTACACGTGCATGTACGGTGCAACCCGCATCGACACGAACACGCTGTAGGGGGCGCCCTTGTTCGCGTCGTGCCCATTGAGTCAATGGGAGCCCGTGTACGCGTCGTACGACTGGCTCCCATTGACTTCAATGGAAGTCCGACCGAATCGAGTCCGATAGCATACGTGCGCATCGTACTCGTTCGGTCGGACTGCTAGGTCTGATTCGGTCGGAAATCTCTCCGAGTCCGGCTCGGTCGGAGAGATTTCCGGCCCGAATCGGAATCGGCCCCTTAGTCTTGAGTCACAAGAAAAACCTTTTACACAATGATAACACTGAAAACACATCTTGTCATAACTAGGATATACCCAGCAGGTACCCTGTCATGGGGAGACTGTGTACATCACCTGTACCTAGAAGCAAGGTTCCTCATACTTTGTAAGTTGTAAAGGATCCAAGTGAGACTACAAGATAGTTCCTTCACCTTCATCCATGGTAACACATCATGCCAGTGATTAAGCAGCTTAATTGGCTCCCTACAGTCAAATGCTCTGCCTTTACTGTACTCTGCTTTAACCCACAGAGCCATTAATAGCAAATTCCTGTTGTTCACCCAAGCTGAATTCCAAAGATAATGCAAGAAAAGATCACTCTGATCTAGACTAAGACCGCGCCTCTCCATGCCTTTCTACAAGAAAAAAGAATTGTCAATTCTCTGCACATGCAGGGAACATATAGCAATCATCTCAGCAAAAAGCAAGTAACAAAAAGCTCATCAGAAATAAAGCAAGTAAGTAAAAACTGCGTGCATTCCTAGCTAATGAGGCTGTAGGGTGGACCATTCACAAGTCATCCAACTGCTTGTAGCCAACACATGCCACGGTTCATTCTCTCCTGGCTGCTTTTGCACCACATCTCACAGGTCGTACTGAGGGGGGAATAACAGTTTTAAGCCGGGCATTAGCCCAAGGCCGCCTGATTTGAGACCAGCCACTTTTGTCTGCCTAAACTATTTGATCATCGACTTTCACTTCCAGATGCGACTTTGGGACCCTGCTGCTTGCAGACATCTTGCCTGAGGATTATCATCCTTTTATCCTGGTTAGAATGTGTGCAGCAATAACTTTCCACTAATGCACTCTAGTGCCTCGCCAGGCCATGAAGTGCAATGCAACTACAATACAATACACATTTTTGAACATGTCCAATACAAAGGTAAGTATGTCAATCACGCCTTGGATTTGTATTTATTTCACTCTGACCTTTTAAACTGACACTGCACGTGTCGATAGATAATAGATTACCACTGATGGAATTGAACTCTTTTTTTAAACTAGTCTGGTTTATATTTCACAGTTCAGGTTCTGCTTGTTGGTGGGAATGTTCTCCTTCCAAGTCTACTTTCCAAGACTTCTGTACTTCTTGACACATGAGGTTCTAGGATAATATAATGATATCCCCCATGTTCTTTTATTATCATCACCTGCTTCCTCCCTGCTTTTGGTTTACATTTTAATTTTCAATTTATGTTTTATCATTGTTCATTAGGGTAAATGCAACTCTTGCCACCGCGTGAAATTCTAGTAAAACCGCCCCCTTCACACACCGTTGCCTTCTCTTAAAGCCCAATGTGAATAGAGGCGGAGAGGAGTGCACGTAAAATCTCTGGGTGGACTACATTTTACACCTGCCCTTGAGCATGGGCCGGGCAACCTGATTTCCATTCCATTGTAATCATTAACGTTCACCAAATGTACTCAGATGCCAAGTTTTAACCAGTGCTTCAAACCCTTCATTCCTAATGCACAACTGACCTCAATCAACAATGACTTTAAAAATCATCCAGGGTTTTTGGTGAGTCTCTTTTTTTGTGATACACTTACAGATTGTATCTATAGCATTTGCTGCCCACATAGGACCGGTTCATAAATCAAATATCAGAAATCTTCTCCTTTAGGTTTGCTCCTACGTTTGTTCGTTTCTCGCCTTCAGGAGACTCATTTTGGAAATATACAAAAGTAGTTGATTTTCTTCTCAAAATTAACTAAAGTTGAATTTTTATACAGAACACTGATCTCAATGGGTGTGCAAGATATAGGTGCAAGTTACAAACTCACTAATTTACATTGGTGCATATGGGACAAACTAGGGGGTGCATAAATTGAGGATGATTCCTAGTCTGACTCCATGGAATGGGGATTAACAGATTAATGGCATGTTACTCCCCTTTTCAAGGTTCTCAAAAAGCAATCGTGCGCTTTTCGCTCTCGTGATTTGTGCACACGTTGTAATCCAGTGTTGGGTGCAAGTAGGAGTTTAAGCCCAAAATGGGAGCACCGGTCCTATCATGCTCACGCCTAGGTATGGAATCCGCACAACTGAATCATCAAGAAACTAACACGTGCGCATTTATCTGTTTTGATTTCTCTTTTTCCTCCGCAGAGAAAGTGTGTTCCTTGTGTACTAGAAACTAATTTCCCTATTACCCTGTACAAGTTAATAGTTTTATATGAGTTTCACTTTTAATTATTTGTGAATATGTACAAATGCATGTGTTTTTACATGTTCACTGCAATTTTCCTTGCCCACTCAACCTGCAGTCCACTTTTCTATGTCTACCCCTAAACAAACCCTAACTTTAAATTTAAAAATCCGCTGCACTGGTGAATTTTCAAAAGTCGTGAGTGTACTTAACCCTTCGGAAATAAAATTAAACTATTCCTGATTTTGCGATTCAGGATAGAAATTCGAAGTGTAAAGTGCATCTTTTGTGCAAAACTTTATATATTGTGGATATAATATTGTCACCTGACCGAAGTGTGAAGAGGACATATAAACCAACAATGCCCTGTAGCAACTTCTTGTTATATAAAAAACTTTTCACTAGGGGAAGGGGAAAAGAAAACACAATTATAACAAACAGAAAAATTAATCTTTCAAATTCCTTTTGAACCAACGGCTATAAGCGCCGGTATATCCAGGGGTAACAAAGATAAGCCACCAAGGAAATAAAAAATAAATAAAACACAACAGAGATATTATATAATTAAGAAAAGCAAAGGAGAGGATCATTCTACAATGTAACAATATGTTTTAAGGGGATAAAGGGAGTCGTGACAGCACAGTGTGTTAGTATGCAAAAATAAGTGTAAAGTGATACAATATATACAAAAGAACACATTTATGGAAAGCAATAGGCTGTATGTACAAGACTTTGGTATATACCAATGGTTGCTAAAAGCTGTAAAACGTTATTACATACAGTACATATCATTAGTAGTTGGCACCAAAGGTTAGAGTTAGCTAAATTGATTCACAGTGTTTCCAAGAAGCAACGAGTAATGAAAAAAAGAGGAATTTCAGATAAATCGCTTGACCTTCTTGTAATCTCTACACTCAAATGGAATTATAAAATCCCTACAAACTTAAATTCAAATGGCTGGATCATTGTCACCCATTTCGCAGGAGTGTAGCTTTGGGGCGTGGGTGTTTTGGGTGTGACACCCCCGAAATAAATGCATTCTCTTCTTGGTAGTTGGGTTTTAGGTCCCTGAGTTGGGCCTGCCATTTCTATGTCGGTTTTTCTCACCCTGAGCCAAGAATGAAAGACAAAGAAGTGACTTTTGATGTAGATGTGAGAGAGAGATAGAGATACCCATTTGGTGCCTCAGTTTTAGAATGAGAAACCACATCATTTAGAATCAATCCCGTACACCCTGCTTGCCCAAATTGTGTGATCCTAGACAAATATTTAATTTCACCAAGCACCCTTTTTTTTATTATCACACATGGGCTACTTTTAAATACTTGAGTTCAGGATGTGTGCTGTACAAGCAACTTTTGTGTTTGATTTAACAGACTATAATGTTGCTCCATTTATAATAAGAATTTAGCCCACATTTAGGGTTCACATATCTACTGACTTACCTTTTAGTTCACTTATGACATTGTTATTTGGGAGCGAGCAATGAAGGTTTCTAAAAACCATCACTTTTAATAAATGTCTGTCTATGTAGTCATATAATCTGATGTACTAAGGTGAAAGTCTGCATGTTAAAGAAATGTGAATTTTTAAGAGATTCTATCATATTTTTGCATTATGTTTGCTGCACGAGATTGATGCCAACAGTTTTCAAGGCTCTGCTTGTGTATGGACTCTTAGAGCAAAGCCAGATCCATGGCTCGGCTCTGCTCTGGCCTGGCTCGTACTATTGATTTGCCTGTGCGCCCTCCTTTGATAGTGACTCGAGCTTAGTTCATGGGTCCATCAGTTGCTTGATAAAATGATTTGTAAAAGGCAAGGACTAGTAACATAGAGTCTTGCCCATGTGGACCAATTTGACAACTCAATGACTTAGGCTGTTTTTAGCAATTTTAAAATATGGTAAAGTATAGCATAACATTAGACCTGCTTATAGTGTTAGCTAGAATACTGATTTATGAGTCTGCAAGTGCTTTTCTGTCAATTGAAGAAGTAGAAAGCAGAGTGACTTCAATCTTGGCCACACAAAGTAAAATAAACACCTCACTTAAACCAAATATTTGTTTGTGTTACACCACAATAGTAAGGAATCTCTGTCATTTCTTCTTCAAATATCAGTCATATATTCGGAAGCATTTAAAAACTTTAGAATGGATGCCGGCAAATCTTTTTGCAAGCTTGAAGTTTAAAAGACCTTTGTCATCTATATTTTGCTTTTAACATCTCCTGAATCACAAAGTAAATAAACTTTAGGTGATGAACTGCCAACACTTTTTAGGCACATTTGAGCATGGACATGCTTCATAAAAGCACAGTGGTTTTACAAAAGACAGCTCTTCTATGATTTAATTGTGCTTACCTTTGAACCCACCATTAACACCCCAAAAGCTGCAGGAGAAAATCCTTTCGAGGGACTTATTACAACCCAAATTCTCAACTGTGGTGCTGCAGCACCTACCACACTCCTACTTTCAGTGCCACTGCATTAACCATATACTCCTTTGGGACAATATTTCATACATCTGGACACAGAGGAGGATCAACACATCTGTGTTGAACAGACTTATCACTGAGAGCTGAAACTCTGCTGGGTTTCTGCTGTACGTTTTTAGACTGAGGGCCTGATTTAGAGTTTGATTGATGGGTGCTCAGTCACAAACATGGCTGAGAGCCCGTTCACCATTTAGAAGTGTCATAAAATACAATGCAATCTAAATCAGGCCCTGAGTCTATGTTTGAGGGGCCCTGTGTGAAGTCAAGGTGTTGTGACCTGAGGAGAGACACCTGCCTGTGTGAGGAGTGGGACTGTACCTACAGAAAGATCAAACCTGATCCCAGTACCCGCACAAGGCCCAGATGACTAGAGAATCTCCACGGAGGACGCCCTAAAGACTGAGGTCATCCAGGAGGAACCAAAGGATCACCTTAGCCCACCTGGCTAATTGAACCAAGATATATATATTTAGTGAACAAGGCCAGGCTTACCCGAAATGCATCAGGGTGAACTACTTGCAATAAACAAAATTTGGCACTTACATGTTAGAGACTGTCTCCCGGGTTTTTGATGCGAACATCTATGCAATGGGATTGTTGTTTTTAAAGGAAAACAGGATGCATTCAAAAAAGAAAAATGAAACTTTTCAGTTTCATGTTTTTTAAGCGCAGGCAGTAGTCTCTGGGACCACTGCCTGCTCTTAAAAAATATTTTCCAACATACTCACAAAGGGGAAGGGGTCCCCTGGGGACCACTTCCCCTTTGTGAGGGGTTTACCACCTACTTGAAGTAGGTGGTAAACTGCGAGTGTTTTGCGGCCGCAAATGCAGTCGCAAAACACTAGTCCATAGCATGTTGACTCACTATTAGGAAGGGACGCCCCTTCCTAATAGCGAGAGTCGCAAATGCTATTTTGTGAGTCAGGGACTCGCAAAATAGCATTTGTACATGCTATTACTCTTTTTTGTGGCCGCAAACGGGAGGTTCTCCCGTTTGCGGCCGCAAAAAAGGGTTGTACATCCGGCCCAAGATTAATTAAGGCTACGTTTTATATTTTTTATGTGATACTATACTTGTTAGAATTAATTAAAAACATAACTTATAACGAGTCCTTTGCAAATTAAATAAAATACACGTTAGTGAGGGTGTTTGATTTGTAATTTTAAAATATTGTTCAGAAAATAATATTTAAATAAATAATAGATTTAAATTCATTTACAATTAAATACAGTGTTACTTTTTTGGTGGCAGTGACTTGTATCTTTTTCTTACAGTAGGTCTCTGTTAAAATGATTTGTTTTAAATGATGTTTTTACAGTTTTATATTACATTAAAAGTATTTTATTGTTTTGAATACAATAATAGTTTTTTTAAATGTCCCTATTTTGCCAATGGGGAGATCTCCACCTTAGTGGCGGAGATCTCCATAAACAGGTGAAAAGATACTAATAGTAATTTTACACTTGTAGGGTTAATAGTAAGCATCTCCACCCCCTGGTTTGAGCTGATGGAGACTCCTAAGTCGGCACCTAGGTGTGAATGTCCTCTTGGAGATGTAGAATGGCAAAAAAGTGGAGATTTACATCCAGGTGTGGAGTAGAGCTACATGTGAGTAGATCTTCAGATGTAAACTTACGTTTGTGAATTGGGCCCAATGTGTGACCTTTGCCATCCAAAGCAGTGATTGTTGGCTTTTGAAGTTCTCTGATGTCACTGAGGGCCAGTATGTGGAGAACCGTAGTATTCTGGATGTTTACTCATCCCAGCTTCCTTTTACTCAGCGCATTCTTTGTGTCTGTGCAATGGCGGACCATTCAGTAAGTTCATACTATTTTTTCGATCTGAATACGTGTCAGGTTGATGCATACATAATGTTCTGGAATGAGGTTTCCTTTGGGCGGAATTTAATACCAAGCACTGAAAAACAGGCATACCTTTTCCTATCTAATTACATAATTAAATTGAAGCCTTTCTATAAAAAATAAAGAGTAGCTGATTTTGGCATGGTAATTTAGTTACACAATTACTTTATTTTCAATGTTAAATTGCTTTTCCACATTAGGCAGTCATATGCCTTGAAGCAGTAGTTAATGTCATAAATGTACATAAGAAAGCAATGGAAATAATTATTCTGGGAAAGAAATAAAATATATTAGTTTCATCGAAAGGAAGAACCCTTTTATTCTGTTGATTGCATCCGAATATTATGGAATTTAGATAGCCTTTTAAGTAGATTAATTTCACAAATTGTGAGCATTGTAATTTATGCCTCTTTCAAGTTCCTCTGCAGAGGAGTTTTAGGGCCTCATTACGAGTTTGGGGGTGCGGGAGCGGGTCCGCCCCACTCCCGCACTGCCAAACCCATGGTTGAACCACCCACCAGATTAGGAGTTTTCTCCAGTCTGGTGGGCGGTTCTTTGTCGTTCCCACGGCGGTGCCTATGAAATAGGCACCACAATGGGAACGTCAAAATCAGTACCTGCAAGGCAAGGACTGCTGCTGTCCATGCCGCACAGGTACTGGGGTGCATGCACACAGGAAGGCACAACATGTGCCCCCCTGCATGCACCCCATGGTGCAGAGGCACAAGGGGGCCCTGTAGGGCCCCGTTTGTTTCCTCATTGCCACACTTTTCATGGCGGTCGCACTGCCATGAAAAGTGTGGCGGTGAGGAAACCCGTAATATGCTTGGTGGGGCCGCAGCAACCTTGCCAAGCATATTGCGTCATCAAGACTGCTGAACCAGGGATCTCTGATCTCTGGCAGTTGCAGTGGTCCCAGGGCAGTCCGACCGCCCTAGTCGTAACAGGGCGGGCGGAAGACTGCCACCGGCGTGCCCCCACGAGTCTGGTGGTCCGTGGACCGCCAGACTCATAATAAGGCCCTTACTCACTCATAATGTTATGTTATGCTATGGTATGTTACATATACAGCTCAGTATTCAATTGTGTAATGTATACTACAAGAGTGTGCACTTATGAGAAGGGCTTCTAATGGTTTATGGAGTATTAGTCGTGCTTCTTAGAAGGAGAGATATGTTTTAATTGGGCAGAGTGCAAGCGTGTCCGAGGAGCGATGCTATGCATTCAGTGGGGCAGTACCAGCCCTTCAGAACCACACAACTATACATTTAATGGATACCACAGTTCTCACTTTTAACAACAAGAAATACATATTTTAATGTGACAGTCTGAGAAAGTCAAAGCCATACTGCTGTATTTTTATGGAAGCATTAGCAACACCCCTCATCAATACTGCTGTACCTTGCATGGGGGAGATCTCACACTGTTTAAAAGGGTAGCTGTAGGAGAGTAGGATCTGCTTCTTATAGTTACCCCCACTTTTTGCTGATGTTTCACTGTTTTCGACTTAGTCGGACTGGGATCCTGCTATTCAGGACCCCAGTCTAACTGCTTTCTCCTCTAAATTGATTGCATGTACTTTAGGTACACTCCAGATTGGATTCTGGGGTACCCTTATAAGTCCCTAGTATATGGTATACTATGTACCCAGGGCATAGGTACCCCAGAGGCCTCCCAGGGGCTGCAGCATGTATTATGTCACCCCTGAGAGGCCATTCAAAATGACACAACAGGTCTGCTACTGCAGCCTGTGTAAGGTGGTGCATGCACCCCTTACTTAGATATAGGTTCACTATATCTATCCTGATCACTGCACATTTAAACCTATCAGTCACCCCTATGGCAGGCCATATCAATCCTGAAGGCAGGGTGCTGGGTTTTATGTGAGAGGATGCCCATGCATGAGCAGAGCCCTCTGCAGCCTTCGGAACCACTATTCCGGGGTTGTCTGTGATGCAGCCAACCATATACTCAAGTGCATTATAACCTCGCGGTAAATGCCAACTTTAAAATGGCTGCAAGGAATTATGTCGTGTTTGGTGTCAAACACCTTGGAATCATACCTCCACACCAGTAACTGGTGTGGGAGGTATGATTCCTCCCTCCTAGAGGGAGAAATATGACAGCACCGGTACACCCGGTACCAGCTTCACAGAGCCCTGGCATCACAAAATGGATGCTGCCAGCCACAGACATGAGTCTGCCCTCCTGCTGCTGGACGAAACTCCGGCAGGGGAAGGCTTGACAATAGGCTTCCTGTCACAGGGATGTGTGACCACCTCCCAGACAGGCTTTAGTGTATTGGGGCTGGGTGGGTGCACTCTCAGAGTGCTTTGATGTCTGCACTGGGGGCACATTTGGTGTCCCTGGGCATAGTCCAGCTCAAACCGGTTGCAGGGGCACTCAGCCCCAGCTCTGGTGCGAAACTGGACAAAGGACATGGGTGTAGCCACCACTCTGTCCTGACCCTCCCATAGGTGGGTCCCCAGAGTTTGTCCCACCACTTCCTTGGGTATAAAGTAGGAACCCCTGGCTACAGGACTTTAGATTACACCTGGACTAAACTCTGATACAGAAACCAAGTATTTCGACGATCTACACTACGCTGGATGACTGAAGAATCTCCCTTGGAGTAAAGGAGTTACTCCCCTGCAAGGCAGGCACCTTTAACGCATCTGACCGGTTTGCATCTCCAAAGCTCCTGAGGACTCCGAAGAATATTGCAACACAGGAGGTAGGTAACCAAGGTCTTAGAGGTTGATCTGTGCCCACAGCAAGTCTGAGGCCCGTGTCCCTCGTGGTGACCGTGCAACCTGAACCCCTAGACACTGCGTCTATTTGCAGAAGCATCAGCTTTCTGGTGATCCCCTGAGGCTGAGCTTTGGGTTACTTGTAGCCCTGACCCCGAGCAGTAATTACACTGAAGATTGCTGGTCTACAATCAACGAGTGTTCTGTGGGCCGCCATTTTGTGATTCCTCTTGAGGTCCCTTTGCAATCCCTGGTCCGTTGACCTGTGGGTCCCTAAGAAGGCAACTCTAACTTTCAACAGGCTTCCCTGGTTGCTCCAGACGTGCCCTGACTCTCCATTGCTTGGGGAGTCCCCAGGACCTTGCTGGTCCTCACAAAAGCAGCATTACTCTGACTGTGTGGGTTGCAGTTGCCAAGGCTCGTTAGTCTCCAATCCAGAAACTGACCCCTCAGCAATCGACATCCTTTGTGGGACAGGTTGCCTGAAGAATCTGGTCATCGTTGACATCTCCTGGTCCCCGTGGCTGCAGAGTCAAGCTTCACCTCTTCGCACCTGAAGCTCCCGACATCGGTGGGCATTTGATTGCTCCGCTCCTGGTCACGTGAAGTGACCCAGACTTTGTCCCCTCTGCTTTCAGGTTCTTCACATCTTCGATCCAGGCTTGGATCACACTGGGCACTTTTCTTCTCCACGGCAGCAGCTCTTCTTCGCAACACACCATAGAAAACTACGAGGGTTTCCGACACCACTTGACCCCTATGCACCCGGCTTCCCTGGGCTAGGTAACACGGGTACCTCAGTACTCACAAGGGTGCTGGCCTTTGAACCTTCTAAGTTTAGCTGGTTTTGCTTGAAGTCCTCTGAGAAGTGTCCTTAAACTCTAAAATTCCAACCGCGACTTTCCCATAGAGTTGTACGGAGCTCGCGTCTGTGTTCCCACACTGCACCCATCCTCCGTGGGTCCCCTGTGTCACTACCTTGGGTGGTTCCTTGGGGTCCCAGCGATTCTACGTGCTCTAGGCACTGTGTCTAGTCAAGTCGTGGTTGTTATACCACTTTCTTAGTATATGGTTTGGTCTCCCCTGGAGCCCACTGTGTATTGTGCTATTTACTGTCGTTCTAGTACTGTAATATTGTGTGCCTTGTTCTCTAATCTCATAAAGAGGTTAGTAGAGAGTGTTTAGTAATAAATACATATATTTTATATATACCTTGTGTGGTTCTCCTTTCATTTGGTCATTCAAGAGGTTATATACTGGTAAAACAAGCTGCTTACATTCCTTCAAGACTTAGCCTGAAGGCTGCTCTCCACAGCTACCACTAGGATAGCTTTCTATAAAGGTTGTCTTTAAACCTAATCATCAATAAGGGTCGTTTGGACTGGTGCAAGGTGCCCACTTTAAATAGTGGACACCATATACCAGGCCAACTTCTCACATTGGTGTGCAGCGGTTGGGATTCAAGCTTGCTATTGTTTTGCCAGATAATCTCAGTGAGTGACTGACTGAAAACCACTAAAGGTACTTAGGTACATATAAATCAAGTCTAGAATAAAGTAAGTTCTACTGAACTTAGAGTTGGGTGTCAAGGGCCTAGCACACCCTTTCTCCAACTCAAGAGAGTTTAGTAGTTCCCACTAGAGTAGGTAGGTGCATACACCACACCACACTAGAATGTCTTCAAGGCCTGAAGTCAGTGACTCCTTGCCAACTAAGTATGACCAGCTCACATTCCAAGAATTGAGAAACATGTGTGCCTCAAGGAAACTGAAGACAGGGAAAAATCCAAACACCCAAAAGCTCATAGTGACTTTGCTTTTAGATGACCTCAGAAAGACCCCAGGGTCTGATGAGGCAGGCACAGGGGGTGGGACAGCAGAAGAGGAAAGGCCAGGGTGTGAAAACCTCAATGACCAGGACTCTGATGATTCTAACCTGGAAAATCCAATTCTTCCTGAAGGTGAGGAAGGAGACCCCAGTGGGCCTCTCTTTACCCCACCTGGAAGGGTTAACAGTTTACCAAGAAGATCTAGATCTCCTCCTCTGGAATCTAATCGTTCTGGTACATCAGTAGGGAGCTCTGTTTCTCATAGGACTTCTTCTCATAAAAGGGAGTCCTCTTATGAGAAGAAGTGCCAACTGCTTGAGTTTGAGAGAGCTAAGCTCAGGATCAAGAGAGAGCAATTGGCCTTGGACAGGGAATCCCTGGAGCTTCAGAGAGCTTCTCAGAAGCTGGGACCAGAGTCCCATGGTGGCAGCCACAGTGTCCCTAGAGGTAGAGATCATACTCATGACCATAGGAACCTGAACAAGATTGTCCCTCCCTACCAGAGTGGGGATGACATCCACAAATGGATAACTGCACTTGAGAGGGCCTGTAAGGTACAGAGGGTCCCTCGGCAGCAGTGGGCAGCAATCTTGTGGCTCTCCTTTGCAGACAAAGGTAGAGACAAGCTCCTCACTGTAAGAGAAGAGGATGCTGATAATTACAAAGTCCCGAAGAGTGCTCTGATTGATGGGTTTGGCCTAACCAGTGAACAATACAGGTTAAAGTTGAGAGATACCAAAAAGGCACAGACTCAGGACTGGGTTGACTTTGTTGATTGTGCTACTAAGGCTGGTTACTTGGCAGTAAGGTGTGTGATTTCAAAGGATTGTATAATTTAATCATGTGAGAGCAGATCCTTAATAACTGTCAAAATCAACTGTTGCATCAGTACCTGGTGGACTCTGATCTGACCTCTCCCCAAGAATTGGGCCAGAAGGCAGACAAGTGGGTCAGATCCAGGGTGAAGCAGAAGGTTCAGAACCAAGGTGGTGACTCCAAGAAGCAAGATTCTAAAAACTCTGATAAGGGTGGGGAGAATGGTAAAGACCAGAAGTCTTCTCAAGGGCCCCAAAAATCTGCATCTGGTGGGGAGTCACACTCCAACAAGGGAAAAGGCAATCAGAAACCATGGTGTCAAATCTGTAAACAGAAGACCCATTGGACAAGTGATTGTACCAAGTCCAAGGACTCAACACCAACCACCACTGCTCCTAAGGCAACTGTTCCCCCTAGTTCAGCTCCAAGTGGTGGTGTTCCAAATAAGGGTGTAGTAGGGTTAACCCTGGGATCTGAGATGGGCTCTGGCCTAGTCAGAGTTCCAACTCAGGCTATGTTGATCTGTGATGGAGGCATGGATATGGCCTCCTCATTTGTAAGCCCCAGTAATCTGGGCAAATACAGACAACAGCCTATAATCAATGGAAAAGAGGCCTTGGCATTCAGGAACACAGGAGCAAGTGTCACAATGGTGACAAAAGATCTTGTGACTCCTGAGCAAATCATACTTGGTGAGATGTACCAAATGACCAATGCTAGCAATGTCAGGACAGACCATTCCTTGGCAGTTGTTAATTTCTCCTGGGGAGGGGTAACTGGCCCTAAAAAGGTTGTGGTAAGTGCAGACCTCCCTGTTGAATGCTTGTTGGGCAATGATTTAAAAACTTCAGCTTGGTCTGAAGTGGAACTCAGGACTCATGCAGAAATGTTGGGTATCCCTGCAGATGTGTTTGCTATGACCAGGTCACAGGCAAAAATGTCTAACACTGAACAGGTCCTGGATCCTGGAAAAATGGACCAGGCACCTTCCAAGAGGAGGAGCAGTAGGGTTAAGGCAGTGTCTTCCCCCTGCCTCAGAATCCAGATCAGTCTCTTGAGGGAGCTGATCTTAGTCCTGAAGAAGGAACTGTCCCAGATGAGCTTGAGCCTGATCAGGTTGAGTTCTTGGGGACAGGGGCCCTTCCAGGGCAGATCTGAGCCAGGAGCAACTGAGCTGCCCCTCTCTTGAACCCCTCAGACAGCAAGCTGCTGCTGAGGCTGCTGGGAGTGCTAGTGGGTCCCATAGGATCTACTGGGATGATGGACTCCTTTACTCAGAGAGTAGAGACCCCAAGCCTGGAGCCACCAGGAGGTTGGTTATACCTCTGAAGTTTAGGAGTTTCCTCTTGACCCTAGCACATGATATCCCATTGGCAGGTCACCTAGGCCAAAACAAAACTTGGGACAGAATTGTCCCTCACTTTCATTGGCCTCATATGTCTGAAGACACCAAGGAGTTTTGTCGCTCCTGTGTCACCTGTCAAGCCAGTGGTAAGGCAGGTAGCACTACAAAGGCCCCCTGATACCACTACCTGTGGTGGGGCTTCCCTTTGAGAGGGTAGGGATTGACATTGTTGGTCCCCTGGATCCTCAAACTGTATCTGGGCACAGATTTATACTGGTGGTGGTGGACCATGCCACTAGATACACAGAGGCAATTCCCTCAGGATCACCACAGCTCCTGTGGTGGCAAGGGCCCTCCTGGGAATCTTTTCCAGGGTGGGTTTTTCTAAGGAGGTAGTATCAGACAGAGATGAAAACTTCATGTCTAGTTACTTGACTGCTATGTGGAAGGAGTGTGGTGTAAATTATAAATTTACCACCCCTTATCACCCACAATGCAATGGTTTAGTTGAAAGGTTCAACAAAACCTTAAAGGGCATGATTAAAGGTCTCCCAGAAAAGCTTAGGCGCAGATGGGACATACTTTTGCCCTGCCTTCTCTTTGCCTACAGAGATGTTCCACAGAAGGGGTTTGGTTACAGCCCATTTGAGCTTCTGTTTGGACATCCAGTTAGGGGTCCATTGTGTCTAGTGAAGGAGGGATGGGAGTTACCTCTCAAACCCCTAAACAGTATATTGTGGACTATGTACTTGGTCTCCGCTCCCGGATGGCTGAGTACATGAAGAAGGCAACTAAAAACCTTGAGGCTAGCCAGGAATTGCAAAAGGCCTGGCATGACCAAAAGGCTGTGTTGACTATTTATCAGCCAGGACAGAAAGTATGGGTGTTGGAGCCTGTGGCCCCAGCAGCCCTCCAAGACAAGTGGAGTGGCCCCCATACCATAATTGAGCAAAAGGGAGAGGTTACCTACCTGGTGGACCTTGGAACTCCCAGGAGCCCCCATAGGGTGCTCCATGTCAACAGGCTCAAACCATATGTTGACAGGGCAGACATGGGCTTGCTCATGGCTACTGATGAGGGACAGGAGGAAGAGAGTGATCCACTCCCTGACCTGCTCTCACAGAACCCTGATGATGGTTCAGTAGATGGTGTAGCCTTGGCAGGCAGCCTCACTGACCAGCAGCAAACTGATTGCAGAAAAGTTCTCAACCAGTTTAGACATATGTTCTCACTGACTCCAAGTCAGACTACCTGGTGCACTCATGAAGTGGACACTGGGGACAGTCTGCCTGTTAAAAATAAGATTTACAGGCAACCTGACCATGTCAGGGACTACATCAGGACTGAAGTCCAGAAGATGATGGATTTGGGTGTGATTGAACCCTCAGATAGCCCTTGGGCTAGTCCAGTAGTCTTGGTACCTAAACCTCACACCCAGGGTGGTAAGAGAGAGATGAGGTTTTGTGTAGACTACAGAGGTCTCATTGCAGTCACTAGGACTGATGCCCATCCAATCCCTAGGGCAGATGAGCTCATAGACACTTTGGCCTCAGCCAAGTTTCTGAGCACATTTGACCTGACAGCTGGCTACTGGCAGATCAGACTGGCTGAGGATGCAAAAGCCAAAACAGCATTCTCAACCCCTAGTGGGCACTACCAATTTGTGGTGATGCCCTTTGGTTTGAAGAATGCACCTGCCACATTTCAAAGGTTGGTGAACAAAGTCCTTACAGGCCTGGAAGCCTATAGTGCAGCATATCTAGATGATATTGCTGTCTTTAGCTCCACCTGGGAGGATCACCTGGTCCACCTGAGAAATTTTTGGAGGCCCTGCAAAAGGCAGGCCTCACTATCAAGGCCACCAAGTGCCAGATAGGGCGGAGCCAAGTTGTGTACCTGGGCCACCTTGTGGGTGGAGGCCAGGTTCAACCATTGCAGAGCAAAATCCAGACCATCATGGACTGGGTTGCTCCAACCACCCAGACTCAGGTCAGAGCTTTCTTGGGCCTGACTGGGTACTATAGGAGGTTTGTCAAAGGGTATGGATCCATAGTGACCCCTTTGAATGACTTAACTTCCAAGAGAATGCCAAAAAAGTTCAGTGGACAGTAAGCTGTCAAAAGGCATTTGATGACCTGAAGCAGGCCATGTGCACTGCTCCCATTCTGCAAAGTCCTGACTACTCCAAACAATTCATTGTCCAAACAGATGCATCTGAGTTGGGGGTAGGGGCTGTGTTATCACAATTGAATGATGAAGGTCAGGATCAGCCAGTAGCTTTTATTAGCAGAAGGCTGACCCCCAGAGAGAAACGTTGGTCAGCCATTGAGAGGGAAGCCTTTGCTGTGGTTTGGGCTCTGAAGAAGCTGAGGCCATACTTGTTTGGCACTCACTTCATTGTTCAGACAGACCATAAGCCCCTCTTATGGCTAAAACATATGAAGGGTGAAAACCCCAAACTTTTGAGGTGGTCCATTTCCCTACAGGGGATGGACTATACAGTGGAACATAGACCTGGGAGTAACCATGCCAATGCAGATGGACTCTCAAGATATTTCTACTTAGAACATGAAGACTCAACTGGTCAAGGTTAGTTTAATGTCCTGACGTTTGGGGGGGAGGGGTTGTGTAGGAGAGTAGGATCTGCTTCTTATAGTTACCCCCACTTTTTGCTGATGTTTCACTGTTTTTGACTTAGTCTGACTGGGATCCTGCTATTCAGGACCCCAGTCTAACTGCTTTCTCCTCTAAATTGATTGCATGTACTTTAGGTACACTCCAGATTGGATTCTGGGATACCCTTATAAGTCCCTAGTATATGGTATACTATGTACCCAGGGCATAGGTACCCCAGGGGCTGCAGCATGTATTATGCCACCCCTGAGAGGCCATTCAAAATGACACAACAGGTCTGCTACTGCAGCCTGTGTAAGGTGGTGCATGCACCCCTTACTTAGATATAGGTTCACTATATCTATCCTGATCACTGCACATATAAACCTATCAGTCACCCCTATGGCAGGCCTTATCAATCCTGAAGGCAGGGTCCTGGGTTTTATGTGAGAGGGTGCCCATGCATGAGCAGAGCCCCTCTGCAGCCTTCGGAACCACTATTCCGGGGTTGTCTGTGATGCAGCCAACCATATACTCTTAAGTGCATTATAACCTCGCGGTAAATGCTAACTTTAAAATGGCTGCAAGGAATTATGTTGTGTTTGGTGTCAAACACCTTGGAATCATACCTCCACACCAGTAACTGGTGTGGGAGGTATGATTCCTCCCTCCTAGAGGGAGAAATATGACAGCACCGGTACACCCGGTACCAGCTTCACAGAGCCCTGGCATCACAAAATGGATGCTGCCAGCCACAGACACGAGTCTGCCCTCCTGCTGCTGGACGAAACTCCGGCAGGGGAAGGCTTGACAATAGGTTTCCTGTCACAGGGAGGTGTAACCACCTCCCAGACATGCTTTAGTGTATTGGGGCTGGGTGGGTGCACTCCAAAAGTGCTTTGATGTCTGCACTGGGGGCACATTTGGTGTCCCTGTGCATAGTCCAGCTCAAACCGGTTCCAGGGGCACTCAGCCCCTGCTCTGGCATGAAACTGGACAAAGGACATGGGTGTAGCCACCCCTCTGTCCTGACCCTCCCATAGGTGGGTCCCCAGAGTTTGTCCCGCCCCTTCCTTGGGTATAAAGTAGGAACCACTGGCTACAGGACTTTATATTACACCTGGACTAAACTCTGCTACAGAAACCAAGTACTTCAACGATCTACACTACGCTGGATGACTTAAGAATCTCCCTTGGAGTAAAGGAGTTACTCCCTGCAAGGCAGGCACCTTTAACGCATCTGACCGGTTTGCATCTCCGAAGCTCCTGAGGACTCCGAACACAGGAGGTGGGTTCCCGAGGTCTTAGAGGTTGATCTGTGCCCACAGCAAGTCTGAGGCCCGTATCCCTTGTGGTGACCGTGCAACCCGAACCCCTGGACACCGCGTCTATTTGCAGAAGCATCAGCTTTACGGCAACCCCTGAGGCTGAGCTTTAGGATACTTGTAGCCCTAATCCCGAGCAGTAATTACACTGAAGATTGCTGGCCTACACTCAATGAGTGTTCCGTGGGCCACCATTTTGTGAGTCCTCTTGAGGTCCCTTTGCGATCCCTGGTCTATTGACCTGTGGGTCCCTAAGAAGGCAACTCTAACTTTCAACAGGCTTCCCTGGTTGCTCCAGATGTGCCCTGACTCTCCATTGCTTGGGAGTCCCCAGGACCTTGCTGGTCCTCACAGAAGCATCATTACAGTTGCCAAGGCTTGTTGGACTCCAATCCGGAAACTGACCCCATAGCAATCGACATCCTTTATGGGACAGCTCGTCTGTGGAATCTGGTCATCCTCGACGTCTCCTGGTCCCCGTGGCTGCAGAGTCAAGCTTCACCTCTTCGCACCTGAAGCACCTGACATCGGTGGGCATTTGATTGCTCCGCTCCTTGTCACGTGAAGTAACCCAGACTTTGTCCCCTCTGCTTTCAGGTTCTTCACATCTTCGATCCAGGCTTGGATCACACCGGACACTTTTCTTCTCCACTGCAGCAGCTCTTCTTCACAACACGCCATAGAAAACGACGAGGGTTTCCGACACCACTTGACCCCTATGCTCCCGGCTTCCCTGGGCTAGGTAACACGGGTACCTCGGTACTCACAAGGGTGCTGGCCTTTGAACCTTCTAAGTTTAGCTGGGTTTGCTTGAAGTCCTCTCCGAAGTGTCCTTAAACTCTAAATTTCCAACCGCGACTTTCCCATAGAGTTGTACGGAGCTCGCATCTGTGTTCCCACACTGCACCCGTCCTCCGTGGGTCCCCTGTGTCACTACCTTGGGTGGTTCCTTGGGGTCTCAGCGATTCTACGTGCTCTAGGCACTGTGTCTAGTCAAGTCGTAGTTCTTATACCACTTTCTTAGTATAAGGTTTGGTCTCCCCTGGAGCCCACTGTGTATTGTGCTATTTACTGTTGTTCTAGTACTGTAATATTGTGTGCCTTGTTCTCTAATCTCATAAAGAGGTTAGTAGAGAGTGTTTAGTAATAAATACATATATTTTATATATACCTTGTGTGGTTCTCCTTTCATTTGGTCATTCAAGAGGTTATATACTGGTAAAACAAGCTGCTTTACATTCCTTCAAGACTTAGCCTGAAGGCTGCTCTCCACAGCTACCACTAGGATAGCTTTCTATAAAGGTTGTCTTTAAACCTAATCATCAATAAGGGTCGTTTGGACTGGTGCAAGGTGCCCACTTTAATTAGTGGACAGCATATACCAGGCCAACTTCTCACAGTAGCTACACCTCCGGATGAACAGTACCATATAATCTAGACATGAGTGCTATTTTCTAAAACTGACAGTAACAGAACATCTCGGCAGAGCTGATGTAATGTCAGTGAAACAGCATCTAAATTCTCAGCAGGGTGCATTTACTTTCAGTAGTGCAATGCAAGCGTTTTTTTTTGCAGTCTTGGCAAAGACGACAATGTTTGAAATGGCATAGAGTGTGGACTCCTCCATTTCACAGCTCAGCAGGTGTGATGGGCAATGATATACTGTGCACAAGAAAGCATCAGTGCAAGCTTTTCCCACCCACACTTACTGCACGAGAGGCGGCAGTACCAGCACTTCTTAGAAACACTGAAATAGAAGGACACTTATAACCAGTGAAATTTTCACCAGCACACACAAGACATACACAGTACAGGGGACAGCAGTTATTCATTCAGTAGAAGACACAAACAGTGCAGCAGAAGTGCAAACTTCTCTAACAAAGCAAACACAGGCAGCAGCAGGATGAAAGCAACTCCATGTCAGGTGTGAATATTTCATCTTGCCCTGTCAATTTCTTTCCATTTGCCTTCTGTGTCCTGTTACACGTAATTGTCTATAACAGTGGTCTCCAACCTCTGAAATAAGAGCTACTTGTGTTCAACAAACATCCTCATGAGCTACTATTATTATTAGAGATGTAGTAGTAACCACATCAGACAAGATTACATGTATGGACACTATATGTATAATTGCCATCAGTGATCACCTCCGTGCATCAGGCATGGCAGTCAGCAGTAATGTAAAAAAATGATTTGTCAATGTGGGATGCATCTACATGGGTAATACATAAGAGCCATAGCTGCAATGCCGTAGCACCCAGTTATTAATATTAGTAATAGTCTCCAGAACACTGTTTGATTTTTATTACTCAAATACCAGCTTTAAATATTTTTGGGAAATTCAACTGTTTTTCTCCAAACATCAGCTTATTACAGATATTGGACTGACCTTCTTAGATGCATCCAACACAGTTCTGATATGCCATTAGACAGCTGGCACCATTCTCCCAAGAGCACTTACAAGCCGATAAGGCACTCCACTCTATACCTGTAGAACACGCCTGACAGACCTGACACCCTTAGGTGTGCATCACAGCACCAAAGCCATATATTTGGAGAAGAATTGGTGCCTCAGTAGCATCATTCTATCCGCATTATGAATATTTTTTGCATTAAAATGAAAACTTTGCACTTGACAGAACTGTACTTTTCTTCTGCGTGGATAACCTAGGCCTGAACTAGGCCTAACTTTCATCGTGGATTGTAACGCAGCCATAATGTGTGTTTTCATTTCCCATTCTGATACCGCACGAAACCAAAATGTGCACTGATGCTCTGAATTAAAATGCTGTTCTCGAAGAACTATGGCGGAAGCCTTTTGCTAGAGTTAGTAGATTTATATAGCACTGCTTATCACCCATGAGGGTATCCAGGTGCTGTCCATGGGCACGGGGAGATTAAGTGATTTGGACAGAATCACAGGATGTTGCGCCGATGCCAAGACTCGAACCTGGATCCCCAGCTAAAGAGTCGGTAGCACTGGTTGCTGAGCCACATCATCTCCTTTTTTTTCGTTGCTACATTCAAGACTCTTCCTGGTTATGATACATTAGACCTATTCATTTGTGAGACTTCCATTGTTTGTGTAACTAGATTTGTACTGCCACCTACAATGACAATAAGTTAGAATAGGGCACACTAATATTCAGTTAGGGTCTAGTGCTAGTATGGGGGCATTAGGTGACATTGTAAAATTATGTGTTGTTATTTTCCAGTTGATTGCTACGTTTGCTCAGGGAAAAGGATGCGGCCGGACACTACATCATATCCCAGATAGGTTTGCTCCTTTGCATCATGGTACATGCAGTCCACAATTTGTGCTCCCCTCAGGGGGCTTGTGGACTGCATGTACCATGATGCAAAGGAGCAAACCTTTCTGGGATATGATGTAGTGTCCAGCCGCACCCTTTCCCTGCCCAAACTGATTTTCATGACCTCCTCTACCATTTATCACACGTTCCTAATGTTCCTTTTTGTTAAAATTGCATTCTGGCCCATTGATTAAACTTCATCTGGCCCGAGCCGGAGAGTATGGCCCGAGCCGGAGAGAATGGCCCGGGTGAGGAGAGTACGGCCCAAGCTGGAGATTCCGGCCCGACTGCGGATGTAAAGATACGACTCATAAATGACCTCTGTGAATACCAAAAGTCGTACAGTTAGACATTTGTCTCAGATTGCCTTTGTGAATCGGGCCCACTGATTGTAAACAACAGATATTTTACAGTCCGATTGCGACATTCAGAAATCGCATTCCACTAAAAGAATTTAGAGCAGAATAATGGGTACAAGTACCATACTTTATAAAAAGAGGATGTAAATATAAGCACATTGATTTAGAAACCAATCACATTTCATATGCATTTCGCAGGCACAGCTTTCAGTATTCACATCGATTAGATGGCAAAATTCAGTCTTAAAGCTCAGACAACAAAAAGCAGTACAAATATTACAAGCCCCTCTTTTTAATTCCTAGTTGGCAATTTATTTAAATGAGGAAAAGTCTCAGAACTTCAAAAGGATCCCAAGGTAAAAAAAATAGAGATTTTTCTTAATAAATATAAATGATCTATTTTTGCAACACAGTGCTTGAAAAAAAAAACTAAAAATAAATTGTGGAAGGGAGACTAATCAGTAACATTTCCTGTAATTTGTGCATGTAAATTTCACCTCTGCGCATACATTGTATATACAGATTCAGTGTCATAACCCACGGAATATCCTGTACAAAAATCTCACTTATGAATATGTAACTTCCACCTGATACATTAATTTTTCCACAGTTATAAGTGACACGTGGAACACCCACCACTCCAAAGGGAGTGGTGGGTGATTGGGAATTGAAAAAGGTGTAAAACAAAAAAACTCAAAATTCAGAAGCATTTGCAATGCTTAACCTGCCTTGCTTGTGCCAGTTACAAGCAGGACAGCAACCATGACAAAGATAATTCAACAGTCCCACCTAGGCTGTGGGGAGGGAAATCTTTCCATAGAAATGTGTTTTCTTGAGAAGAAAAGAGACAAAAATAACTGAAATCTCTCAGTAACACTTGAGGTAGGGCAAATAGTGGCCACCAGAGAAACCTTGAAAATATAGTTTCTCTGATACATGTGTGGGGATTTCATGAATTAAATAAAATTAATAAATCAATCGCAAGTCATAGGTGCATCGCTTCACCTTTCAGGAGTTCTTGCTACTTTTAGAACTAAGCACAAATTCTCAACACAAGCTGGCTCCTTGTTTTCTGATGGTATGACCTTTTATCAAACTGATATTCATAGATGAATGTACCCAAAATTTTAGAGAGCTGGTAAAAGTTTCCCTAATTCTAGTCCCAAAATTTACCACAACACTACCTATAATCCCACCTCTAAACTTTCTATAAAATCCACTGGGAAACAGGCCATGTATTTTGGACAGAGCATACATGATGTGCTTGCCTTAACTTGTTGCTGAAGAATATACACTGAAACATTCCACAAAGATTGTGGGTGTGACAAGATAAAGGGAGAAAACCTTTTTGTGATATTACAGAACAATGAGACAAAGGTTAAACCGACTGTATTATTGTATTGTATTGTTTGTAGCGCACCAATTCCCACTCTGAACATACACAAATATCCGTCTACAAAAAATACATTTAAGAGTGTTTCCACGGTGAGAAAGGAGTTGGCACTTCCCTATTCTACTGGAGACATAGGGAAAGATGCTTCTTTCCCTAGAAAAATATTTTCAAGGTATAGAAAAATGACTGAAATTTAAAGTATTGTTTATTGTGTGGTTACTGAAAACCGTTATATAAAAACACTATCATAATAAGCAAAACCCACAGTACATAAAGAAATACAATACCTAGCGGCCCTAGCTTTGTGTGAATAAAATGACTTAGGCACATGCTGAGTTGCCCTTATGCTATTTTGCTAGCTCAGCTAGCATCACCTTAAAAATTCCATGATTTCACATACCAATTACATATTTGTCTAAAAGTATGCAAGTGCTTCACAGTAAGCAAGATGGATTTTTTATTGCCATTAAATTAATACAAATATAAAAACAATGGTCCAAGACCTATATTTCATATGCATGAAGTAAAAAAAGTGCTAGTCCATTGCTACAATTCTCACTTTGCTCTGGCTCATAGTAAGTAGCTCTTGTACAGTTTCTCTAGCTTGCTTAGTACCACCTTGAAAAACTTTATAAATCCACTTGCCAGATGCATATCTGTTGGATTGAAGCACTACTTTAAAGCCATTGCGGTGGATCTTATATTGAAACGACTAAAGGATAGCACTAGGAGTTTGTTCATTCTGAAGGAATCTCCTGGCAGCAGCAAATGACATATGCCAATGGTTCTTTCCAATATTGACTTTACGTGCTTACCTCCATTGTTGTCTTATCTCCTCCCCTCAAATAGACCAAATATTAGCCTCATCAAATCCATTTTCACTTTGAACTATGTTATGGTTGCATTTCATTTGGGCCATAAAGTGACAATAGAATGGCAATGTGCTTTTTAAATTGCAGAAAGACTAAGGCAAAAGTTGTTTTGATCACTTGTGTCTTAAACCTTCTCTTGGGGAGAAAGAGATCCCATGATTCTGCCATCTTCAGAAGATCAAGTGATTTATTTATATACTTAAGATGACTTATATATCGCTTTGCAAGACTGAACTTTACTCCATATTACTACCCTAAGTGTGCTCTGCTGGGCTGAGTTCCAAATAAGGGTGTAGTAGGGTTAACCCTGGGATCTGAGATGGGCTCTGGCCTAGTCAGAGTTCCAACTCAGGCTATGTTGATCTGTGATGGAGGCATGGATATGGCCTCCTCATTTGTAAGCCCCAGTAATCTGGGCAAATACAGACAACAGCCTATAATCAATGGAAAAGAGGCCTTGGCATTCAGGAACACAGGAGCAAGTGTCACAATGGTGACAAAAGATCTTGTGACTCCTGAGCAAATCATACTTGGTGAGATGTACCAAATGACCAATGCTAGCAATGTCAGGACAGACCATTCCTTGGCAGTTGTTAATTTCTCCTGGGGAGGGGTAACTGGCCCTAAAAAGGTTGTGGTAAGTGCAGACCTCCCTGTTGAATGCTTGTTGGGCAATGATTTAAAAACTTCAGCTTGGTCTGAAGTGGAACTCAGGACTCATGCAGAAATGTTGGGTATCCCTGCAGATGTGTTTGCTATGACCAGGTCACAGGCAAAAATGTCTAACACTGAACAGGTCCTGGATCCTGGAAAAATGGACCAGGCACCTTCCAAGAGGAGGAGCAGTAGGGTTAAGGCAGTGTCTTCCCCCTGCCTCAGAATCCAGATCAGTCTCTTGAGGGAGCTGATCTTAGTCCTGAAGAAGGAACTGTCCCAGATGAGCTTGAGCCTGATCAGGTTGAGTTCTTGGGGACAGGGGCCCTTCCAGGGCAGATCTGAGCCAGGAGCAACTGAGCTGCCCCTCTCTTGAACCCCTCAGACAGCAAGCTGCTGCTGAGGCTGCTGGGAGTGCTAGTGGGTCCCATAGGATCTACTGGGATGATGGACTCCTTTACTCAGAGAGTAGAGACCCCAAGCCTGGAGCCACCAGGAGGTTGGTTATACCTCTGAAGTTTAGGAGTTTCCTCTTGACCCTAGCACATGATATCCCATTGGCAGGTCACCTAGGCCAAAACAAAACTTGGGACAGAATTGTCCCTCACTTTCATTGGCCTCATATGTCTGAAGACACCAAGGAGTTTTGTCGCTCCTGTGTCACCTGTCAAGCCAGTGGTAAGGCAGGTAGCACTACAAAGGCCCCCCTGATACCACTACCTGTGGTGGGGCTTCCCTTTGAGAGGGTAGGGATTGACATTGTTGGTCCCCTGGATCCTCAAACTGTATCTGGGCACAGATTTATACTGGTGGTGGTGGACCATGCCACTAGATACACAGAGGCAATTCCCCTCAGGATCACCACAGCTCCTGTGGTGGCAAGGGCCCTCCTGGGAATCTTTTCCAGGGTGGGTTTTTCTAAGGAGGTAGTATCAGACAGAGATGAAAACTTCATGTCTAGTTACTTGACTGCTATGTGGAAGGAGTGTGGTGTAAATTATAAATTTACCACCCCTTATCACCCACAATGCAATGGTTTAGTTGAAAGGTTCAACAAAACCTTAAAGGGCATGATTAAAGGTCTCCCAGAAAAGCTTAGGCGCAGATGGGACATACTTTTGCCCTGCCTTCTCTTTGCCTACAGAGATGTTCCACAGAAGGGGTTTGGTTACAGCCCATTTGAGCTTCTGTTTGGACATCCAGTTAGGGGTCCATTGTGTCTAGTGAAGGAGGGATGGGAGTTACCTCTCAAACCCCTAAACAGTATATTGTGGACTATGTACTTGGTCTCCGCTCCCGGATGGCTGAGTACATGAAGAAGGCAACTAAAAACCTTGAGGCTAGCCAGGAATTGCAAAAGGCCTGGCATGACCAAAAGGCTGTGTTGACTATTTATCAGCCAGGACAGAAAGTATGGGTGTTGGAGCCTGTGGCCCCAGCAGCCCTCCAAGACAAGTGGAGTGGCCCCCATACCATAATTGAGCAAAAGGGAGAGGTTACCTACCTGGTGGACCTTGGAACTCCCAGGAGCCCCCATAGGGTGCTCCATGTCAACAGGCTCAAACCATATGTTGACAGGGCAGACATGGGCTTGCTCATGGCTACTGATGAGGGACAGGAGGAAGAGAGTGATCCACTCCCTGACCTGCTCTCACAGAACCCTGATGATGGTTCAGTAGATGGTGTAGCCTTGGCAGGCAGCCTCACTGACCAGCAGCAAACTGATTGCAGAAAAGTTCTCAACCAGTTTAGACATATGTTCTCACTGACTCCAAGTCAGACTACCTGGTGCACTCATGAAGTGGACACTGGGGACAGTCTGCCTGTTAAAAATAAGATTTACAGGCAACCTGACCATGTCAGGGACTACATCAGGACTGAAGTCCAGAAGATGATGGATTTGGGTGTGATTGAACCCTCAGATAGCCCTTGGGCTAGTCCAGTAGTCTTGGTACCTAAACCTCACACCCAGGGTGGTAAGAGAGAGATGAGGTTTTGTGTAGACTACAGAGGTCTCATTGCAGTCACTAGGACTGATGCCCATCCAATCCCTAGGGCAGATGAGCTCATAGACACTTTGGCCTCAGCCAAGTTTCTGAGCACATTTGACCTGACAGCTGGCTACTGGCAGATCAGACTGGCTGAGGATGCAAAAGCCAAAACAGCATTCTCAACCCCTAGTGGGCACTACCAATTTGTGGTGATGCCCTTTGGTTTGAAGAATGCACCTGCCACATTTCAAAGGTTGGTGAACAAAGTCCTTACAGGCCTGGAAGCCTATAGTGCAGCATATCTAGATGATATTGCTGTCTTTAGCTCCACCTGGGAGGATCACCTGGTCCACCTGAGAAATTTTTGGAGGCCCTGCAAAAGGCAGGCCTCACTATCAAGGCCACCAAGTGCCAGATAGGGCGGAGCCAAGTTGTGTACCTGGGCCACCTTGTGGGTGGAGGCCAGGTTCAACCATTGCAGAGCAAAATCCAGACCATCATGGACTGGGTTGCTCCAACCACCCAGACTCAGGTCAGAGCTTTCTTGGGCCTGACTGGGTACTATAGGAGGTTTGTCAAAGGGTATGGATCCATAGTGACCCCTTTGAATGACTTAACTTCCAAGAGAATGCCAAAAAAGTTCAGTGGACAGTAAGCTGTCAAAAGGCATTTGATGACCTGAAGCAGGCCATGTGCACTGCTCCCATTCTGCAAAGTCCTGACTACTCCAAACAATTCATTGTCCAAACAGATGCATCTGAGTTGGGGGTAGGGGCTGTGTTATCACAATTGAATGATGAAGGTCAGGATCAGCCAGTAGCTTTTATTAGCAGAAGGCTGACCCCCAGAGAGAAACGTTGGTCAGCCATTGAGAGGGAAGCCTTTGCTGTGGTTTGGGCTCTGAAGAAGCTGAGGCCATACTTGTTTGGCACTCACTTCATTGTTCAGACAGACCATAAGCCCCTCTTATGGCTAAAACATATGAAGGGTGAAAACCCCAAACTTTTGAGGTGGTCCATTTCCCTACAGGGGATGGACTATACAGTGGAACATAGACCTGGGAGTAACCATGCCAATGCAGATGGACTCTCAAGATATTTCTACTTAGAACATGAAGACTCAACTGGTCAAGGTTAGTTTAATGTCCTGACGTTTGGGGGAGGGGTTGTGTAGGAGAGTAGGATCTGCTTCTTATAGTTACCCCCACTTTTTGCTGATGTTTCACTGTTTTTGACTTAGTCTGACTGGGATCCTGCTATTCAGGACCCCAGTCTAACTGCTTTCTCCTCTAAATTGATTGCATGTACTTTAGGTACACTCCAGATTGGATTCTGGGATACCCTTATAAGTCCCTAGTATATGGTATACTATGTACCCAGGGCATAGGTACCCCAGGGGCTGCAGCATGTATTATGCCACCCCTGAGAGGCCATTCAAAATGACACAACAGGTCTGCTACTGCAGCCTGTGTAAGGTGGTGCATGCACCCCTTACTTAGATATAGGTTCACTATATCTATCCTGATCACTGCACATATAAACCTATCAGTCACCCCTATGGCAGGCCTTATCAATCCTGAAGGCAGGGTCCTGGGTTTTATGTGAGAGGGTGCCCATGCATGAGCAGAGCCCCTCTGCAGCCTTCGGAACCACTATTCCGGGGTTGTCTGTGATGCAGCCAACCATATACTCTTAAGTGCATTATAACCTCGCGGTAAATGCTAACTTTAAAATGGCTGCAAGGAATTATGTTGTGTTTGGTGTCAAACACCTTGGAATCATACCTCCACACCAGTAACTGGTGTGGGAGGTATGATTCCTCCCTCCTAGAGGGAGAAATATGACAGCACCGGTACACCCGGTACCAGCTTCACAGAGCCCTGGCATCACAAAATGGATGCTGCCAGCCACAGACACGAGTCTGCCCTCCTGCTGCTGGACGAAACTCCGGCAGGGGAAGGCTTGACAATAGGTTTCCTGTCACAGGGAGGTGTAACCACCTCCCAGACATGCTTTAGTGTATTGGGGCTGGGTGGGTGCACTCCAAAAGTGCTTTGATGTCTGCACTGGGGGCACATTTGGTGTCCCTGTGCATAGTCCAGCTCAAACCGGTTCCAGGGGCACTCAGCCCCTGCTCTGGCATGAAACTGGACAAAGGACATGGGTGTAGCCACCCCTCTGTCCTGACCCTCCCATAGGTGGGTCCCCAGAGTTTGTCCCGCCCCTTCCTTGGGTATAAAGTAGGAACCACTGGCTACAGGACTTTATATTACACCTGGACTAAACTCTGCTACAGAAACCAAGTACTTCAACGATCTACACTACGCTGGATGACTTAAGAATCTCCCTTGGAGTAAAGGAGTTACTCCCCTGCAAGGCAGGCACCTTTAACGCATCTGACCGGTTTGCATCTCCGAAGCTCCTGAGGACTCCGAACACAGGAGGTGGGTTCCCGAGGTCTTAGAGGTTGATCTGTGCCCACAGCAAGTCTGAGGCCCGTATCCCTTGTGGTGACCGTGCAACCCGAACCCCTGGACACCGCGTCTATTTGCAGAAGCATCAGCTTTACGGCAACCCCTGAGGCTGAGCTTTAGGATACTTGTAGCCCTAATCCCGAGCAGTAATTACACTGAAGATTGCTGGCCTACACTCAATGAGTGTTCCGTGGGCCACCATTTTGTGAGTCCTCTTGAGGTCCCTTTGCGATCCCTGGTCTATTGACCTGTGGGTCCCTAAGAAGGCAACTCTAACTTTCAACAGGCTTCCCTGGTTGCTCCAGATGTGCCCTGACTCTCCATTGCTTGGGGAGTCCCCAGGACCTTGCTGGTCCTCACAGAAGCATCATTACAGTTGCCAAGGCTTGTTGGACTCCAATCCGGAAACTGACCCCATAGCAATCGACATCCTTTATGGGACAGCTCGTCTGTGGAATCTGGTCATCCTCGACGTCTCCTGGTCCCCGTGGCTGCAGAGTCAAGCTTCACCTCTTCGCACCTGAAGCACCTGACATCGGTGGGCATTTGATTGCTCCGCTCCTTGTCACGTGAAGTAACCCAGACTTTGTCCCCTCTGCTTTCAGGTTCTTCACATCTTCGATCCAGGCTTGGATCACACCGGACACTTTTCTTCTCCACTGCAGCAGCTCTTCTTCACAACACGCCATAGAAAACGACGAGGGTTTCCGACACCACTTGACCCCTATGCTCCCGGCTTCCCTGGGCTAGGTAACACGGGTACCTCGGTACTCACAAGGGTGCTGGCCTTTGAACCTTCTAAGTTTAGCTGGGTTTGCTTGAAGTCCTCTCCGAAGTGTCCTTAAACTCTAAATTTCCAACCGCGACTTTCCCATAGAGTTGTACGGAGCTCGCATCTGTGTTCCCACACTGCACCCGTCCTCCGTGGGTCCCCTGTGTCACTACCTTGGGTGGTTCCTTGGGGTCTCAGCGATTCTACGTGCTCTAGGCACTGTGTCTAGTCAAGTCGTAGTTCTTATACCACTTTCTTAGTATAAGGTTTGGTCTCCCCTGGAGCCCACTGTGTATTGTGCTATTTACTGTTGTTCTAGTACTGTAATATTGTGTGCCTTGTTCTCTAATCTCATAAAGAGGTTAGTAGAGAGTGTTTAGTAATAAATACATATATTTTATATATACCTTGTGTGGTTCTCCTTTCATTTGGTCATTCAAGAGGTTATATACTGGTAAAACAAGCTGCTTTACATTCCTTCAAGACTTAGCCTGAAGGCTGCTCTCCACAGCTACCACTAGGATAGCTTTCTATAAAGGTTGTCTTTAAACCTAATCATCAATAAGGGTCGTTTGGACTGGTGCAAGGTGCCCACTTTAATTAGTGGACAGCATATACCAGGCCAACTTCTCACAGTAGCTACACCTCCGGATGAACAGTACCATATAATCTAGACATGAGTGCTATTTTCTAAAACTGACAGTAACAGAACATCTCGGCAGAGCTGATGTAATGTCAGTGAAACAGCATCTAAATTCTCAGCAGGGTGCATTTACTTTCAGTAGTGCAATGCAAGCGTTTTTTGCAGTCTTGGCAAAGACGACAATGTTTGAAATGGCATAGAGTGTGGACTCCTCCATTTCACAGCTCAGCAGGTGTGATGGGCAATGATATACTGTGCACAAGAAAGCATCAGTGCAAGCTTTTCCCACCCACACTTACTGCACGAGAGGCGGCAGTACCAGCACTTCTTAGAAACACTGAAATAGAAGGACACTTATAACCAGTGAAATTTTCACCAGCACACACAAGACATACACAGTACAGGGGACAGCAGTTATTCATTCAGTAGAAGACACAAACAGTGCAGCAGAAGTGCAAACTTCTCTAACAAAGCAAACACAGGCAGCAGCAGGATGAAAGCAACTCCATGTCAGGTGTGAATATTTCATCTTGCCCTGTCAATTTCTTTCCATTTGCCTTCTGTGTCCTGTTACACGTAATTGTCTATAACAGTGGTCTCCAACCTCTGAAATAAGAGCTACTTGTGTTCAACAAACATCCTCATGAGCTACTATTATTATTAGAGATGTAGTAGTAACCACATCAGACAAGATTACATGTATGGACACTATATGTATAATTGCCATCAGTGATCACCTCCGTGCATCAGGCATGGCAGTCAGCAGTAATGTAAAAAAATGATTTGTCAATGTGGGATGCATCTACATGGGTAATACATAAGAGCCATAGCTGCAATGCCGTAGCACCCAGTTATTAATATTAGTAATAGTCTCCAGAACACTGTTTGATTTTTATTACTCAAATACCAGCTTTAAATATTTTTGGGAAATTCAACTGTTTTTCTCCAAACATCAGCTTATTACAGATATTGGACTGACCTTCTTAGATGCATCCAACACAGTTCTGATATGCCATTAGACAGCTGGCACCATTCTCCCAAGAGCACTTACAAGCCGATAAGGCACTCCACTCTATACCTGTAGAACACGCCTGACAGACCTGACACCCTTAGGTGTGCATCACAGCACCAAAGCCATATATTTGGAGAAGAATTGGTGCCTCAGTAGCATCATTCTATCCGCATTATGAATATTTTTTGCATTAAAATGAAAACTTTGCACTTGACAGAACTGTACTTTTCTTCTGCGTGGATAACCTAGGCCTGAACTAGGCCTAACTTTCATCGTGGATTGTAACGCAGCCATAATGTGTGTTTTCATTTCCCATTCTGATACCGCACGAAACCAAAATGTGCACTGATGCTCTGAATTAAAATGCTGTTCTCGAAGAACTATGGCGGAAGCCTTTGCTAGAGTTAGTAGATTTATATAGCACTGCTTATCACCCATGAGGGTATCCAGGTGCTGTCCATGGGCACGGGGAGATTAAGTGATTTGGACAGAATCACAGGATGTTGCGCCGATGCCAAGACTCGAACCTGGATCCCCAGCTAAAGAGTCGGTAGCACTGGTTGCTGAGCCACATCATCTCCTTTTTTTTCGTTGCTACATTCAAGACTCTTCCTGGTTATGATACATTAGACCTATTCATTTGTGAGACTTCCATTGTTTGTGTAACTAGATTTGTACTGCCACCTACAATGACAATAAGTTAGAATAGGGCACACTAATATTCAGTTAGGGTCTAGTGCTAGTATGGGGGCATTAGGTGACATTGTAAAATTATGTGTTGTTATTTTCCAGTTGATTGCTACGTTTGCTCAGGGAAAGGATGCGGCCGGACACTACATCATATCCCAGATAGGTTTGCTCCTTTGCATCATGGTACATGCAGTCCACAATTTGTGCTCCCCTCAGGGGGCTTGTGGACTGCATGTACCATGATGCAAAGGAGCAAACCTTTCTGGGATATGATGTAGTGTCCAGCCGCACCCTTTTCCCTGCCCAAACTGATTTTCATGACCTCCTCTACCATTTATCACACGTTCCTAATGTTCCTTTTTGTTAAAATTGCATTCTGGCCCATTGATTAAACTTCATCTGGCCCGAGCCGGAGAGTATGGCCCGAGCCGGAGAGAATGGCCCGGGTGAGGAGAGTACGGCCCAAGCTGGAGATTCCGGCCCGACTGCGGATGTAAAGATACGACTCATAAATGACCTCTGTGAATACCAAAAGTCGTACAGTTAGACATTTGTCTCAGATTGCCTTTGTGAATCGGGCCCACTGATTGTAAACAACAGATATTTTACAGTCCGATTGCGACATTCAGAAATCGCATTCCACTAAAAGAATTTAGAGCAGAATAATGGGTACAAGTACCATACTTTATAAAAAGAGGATGTAAATATAAGCACATTGATTTAGAAACCAATCACATTTCATATGCATTTCGCAGGCACAGCTTTCAGTATTCACATCGATTAGATGGCAAAATTCAGTCTTAAAGCTCAGACAACAAAAAGCAGTACAAATATTACAAGCCCCTCTTTTTAATTCCTAGTTGGCAATTTATTTAAATGAGGAAAAGTCTCAGAACTTCAAAAGGATCCCAAGGTAAAAAAATAGAGATTTTTCTTAATAAATATAAATGATCTATTTTTGCAACACAGTGCTTGAAAAAAAAACTAAAAATAAATTGTGGAAGGGAGACTAATCAGTAACATTTCCTGTAATTTGTGCATGTAAATTTCACCTCTGCGCATACATTGTATATACAGATTCAGTGTCATAACCCACGGAATATCCTGTACAAAAATCTCACTTATGAATATGTAACTTCCACCTGATACATTAATTTTTCCACAGTTATAAGTGACACGTGGAACACCCACCACTCCAAAGGGAGTGGTGGGTGATTGGGAATTGAAAAAGGTGTAAAACAAAAAAACTCAAAATTCAGAAGCATTTGCAATGCTTAACCTGCCTTGCTTGTGCCAGTTACAAGCAGGACAGCAACCATGACAAAGATAATTCAACAGTCCCACCTAGGCTGTGGGGAGGGAAATCTTTCCATAGAAATGTGTTTTCTTGAGAAGAAAAGAGACAAAAATAACTGAAATCTCTCAGTAACACTTGAGGTAGGGCAAATAGTGGCCACCAGAGAAACCTTGAAAAATATAGTTTCTCTGATACATGTGTGGGGATTTCATGAATTAAATAAAATTAATAAATCAATCGCAAGTCATAGGTGCATCGCTTCACCTTTCAGGAGTTCTTGCTACTTTTAGAACTAAGCACAAATTCTCAACACAAGCTGGCTCCTTGTTTTCTGATGGTATGACCTTTTATCAAACTGATATTCATAGATGAATGTACCCAAAATTTTAGAGAGCTGGTAAAAGTTTCCCCTAATTCTAGTCCCAAAATTTACCACAACACTACCTATAATCCCACCTCTAAACTTTCTATAAAATCCACTGGGAAACAGGCCATGTATTTTGGACAGAGCATACATGATGTGCTTGCCTTAACTTGTTGCTGAAGAATATACACTGAAACATTCCACAAAGATTGTGGGTGTGACAAGATAAAGGGAGAAAACCTTTTTGTGATATTACAGAACAATGAGACAAAGGTTAAACCGACTGTATTATTGTATTGTATTGTTTGTAGCGCACCAATTCCCACTCTGAACATACACAAATATCCGTCTACAAAAAATACATTTAAGAGTGTTTCCACGGTGAGAAAGGAGTTGGCACTTCCCTATTCTACTGGAGACATAGGGAAAGATGCTTCTTTCCCTAGAAAAATATTTTCAAGGTATAGAAAAATGACTGAAATTTAAAGTATTGTTTATTGTGTGGTTACTGAAAACCGTTATATAAAAACACTATCATAATAAGCAAAACCCACAGTACATAAAGAAATACAATACCTAGCGGCCCTAGCTTTGTGTGAATAAAATGACTTAGGCACATGCTGAGTTGCCCTTATGCTATTTTGCTAGCTCAGCTAGCATCACCTTAAAAATTCCATGATTTCACATACCAATTACATATTTGTCTAAAAGTATGCAAGTGCTTCACAGTAAGCAAGATGGATTTTTTATTGCCATTAAATTAATACAAATATAAAAACAATGGTCCAAGACCTATATTTCATATGCATGAAGTAAAAAAAGTGCTAGTCCATTGCTACAATTCTCACTTTGCTCTGGCTCATAGTAAGTAGCTCTTGTACAGTTTCTCTAGCTTGCTTAGTACCACCTTGAAAAACTTTATAAATCCACTTGCCAGATGCATATCTGTTGGATTGAAGCACTACTTTAAAGCCATTGCGGTGGATCTTATATTGAAACGACTAAAGGATAGCACTAGGAGTTTGTTCATTCTGAAGGAATCTCCTGGCAGCAGCAAATGACATATGCCAATGGTTCTTTCCAATATTGACTTTACGTGCTTACCTCCATTGTTGTCTTATCTCCTCCCCTCAAATAGACCAAATATTAGCCTCATCAAATCCATTTTCACTTTGAACTATGTTATGGTTGCATTTCATTTGGGCCATAAAGTGACAATAGAATGGCAATGTGCTTTTTTAAATTGCAGAAAGACTAAGGCAAAAGTTGTTTTGATCACTTGTGTCTTAAACCTTCTCTTGGGGAGAAAGAGATCCCATGATTCTGCCATCTTCAGAAGATCAAGTGATTTATTTATATACTTAAGATGACTTATATATCGCTTTGCAAGACTGAACTTTACTCCATATTACTACCCTAAGTGTGCTCTGCTGGGCTGATTTTCAGTTATGTCAGAAATTTGGAATGAGACCAGCTTAATTCTAACCAAATGTAAGCTTATGATGATGTTGGCAAGGTGAAGAGCCATCTGAACAGGTTTTATTGCCATAATTTTAATTAGGTTTGGGACTAATTTTAAAAACGCCGGAGTAATGGGATTAATTTTGTGTTACTCTTTGGTGCAGAATTACCAATAATTATGCGTGCTCGAATAATTAAGGGTAATTTAGGGGGAAAATAAGCACAGAAACAACAAATTTAGTGAGCGGCTGCTCACGCTGCTGTTCAATCTGTTTTGCATTTAGCGCTATTTTTTTAGCGCAAAATGCATCCTTGCGTCCATTTTGGACATGAGGGTCCATTTTGCGCTAAGAAAATAGCACTAAATGCCAGCAGTAAGTTTGGGAAAAATCACACTACTATTCTTGTTCTGTTGTATTTAGAGCTATTTGTTAGAGAAAATGCATCCTTGGGTCCATTTTGGTCACAAGGAGGCATTTTGCGCTAAGAAAATAGAGCTAAATGATGACTTACTCTTCTCTCGTAATTCCAGAACCTTGCATAATTGTGCCGTAATTCTACTTAATTACAATAGTTACTCACGCCCCTAATTCTAATATCCTGAGAGACACAGGGAAGATTTTGGAACCATATCTTAGAGCTGGCAATAATTTGACTTTAGTCACATCAAGCAATGGCTTAAGAGATGACCCAGAGAGATTATTTGCATGCTTTAGCAATGTATGTGTAAGATTTGTTGCTTTAGCATTAAACTCCTCTTCTTTTTGTAAATTATCCGCTATTGTTGATTAGGAGGCCTACATATTTATAGGAGTTCGCCAGCATGATTTCTATTGTTTATGTATCATGCACTCATTCTGCTTTTCCTGCTCCCGAAGTATAGGACCTTTGATTTATCATAACTTACTATTAAATGGTTCTTGGCGCAGGAACTATCACAGCACTTCAGAGTGCGTTGAAGACAAACACTTGTTTTATCAAACATCAAGGGGTCGCCCGAGTACATTATTAGCTGATTTGAGCGTCCTCCACCTTTCAGATGGCAAGAATCTCTTTGATTGTACAAGTTTGTTGTAATATCAGCAACATAAAGATTAAAGCGCATTGGCGATAAGACACAGTCTTGCTTAAGGACACTGGTGGTCAAGAACCTTTTGGACAGGGATTTGCTGTCACCCACTTTCACTGTGACCCAGGTATCAGAATATAAGGCCTGTGTGGCCTTAAACAGATGCGGGTCTATTCCCCACCCTTTTCATTTGCGTCAAAGTGCATTCTGATCAATTGCACTGAACTCTGTGTACAGATCGACGAAATAGGCAAAGAGCTCTGCTCTCAATGGTAATAGGTTTTTCCATACAAGTATTTACAGTGTCATGATGTTGTCTATGGTGCCATGAGCATCTCTGAAGCTTGTTTGATTCCCTGGAATCAATTCCTGTTTCTCAGACCATGTCTTTAAATCAGTCAAAAGTATGCTGGCATATTGTTTGGCCTCCACATTTAGCAGTGCTATCATACTATAGTTTACTAGAATATGGCACGGCCTCCTCTTGTAGAGAGGGAAGAGGATTGTGCCTGGCCAGGAAGGTAGAGTTAACTCTGTAAAATAGCAGACATTGTATAGTGAATGTAAACAGTAATTGTGGGGTAGACATTTTACTTTGAAATCTTCATTGTCCTTTAGAAGACATATTGTCTGGTGTTAGGTTTGAAATTCCCCTCTCCCGTAATACACTTGTTATGCTATATTAGGTTAGCAATATGTGGCTAAATAGACGCCATTTGTATTCACGTTACGCAACTCACTGAGTTATCCTCGTAACATGTAAGCTTTAGTTAGCTCGTGTGACTCCATTTTGTATTCCGCAATCACTAGAAGACTGCTTGGGCTGTGCTTGTACTAGGCCTTATTTCTCAAATCCGCTTGCCTCAGCAGCACACTGTATTTCGTTATTATTTTCCCTCCTGTTCAAGGCTGTAACCCGACTTGCTAATGAACTGATGTTCTTTCTTTACATTCCAATCTCAATGTGTAGCTCTGCTCCCACATTAGGAGACGCTGAGACTCGGCACAGTGGCCTTGGGCTACTGATAGTGCAACCATCTGGCAGGTGTTAGCTCATCTCTCTGTATTTCCTTTGTTCATGCCCGGCTCAAGTCGGTAACTTTCCATTAGAGGCGTGGCCGAAGTCTCCAGGGGGGTTTATTATGTATTAGCGTACCCTGGGGAGTCAGTCCCCTCGGCAGACATCTTAGGGTGAAGGCCTGACTGGGCTCCTCTGCAGAGTATATGCTGAATAAAAGTAAGTTTGTATTCTCTACTGTCTGATCAACTCTCTTTTTGGGGAAGGCATAGCAGGTGGTTGTAAATAACCCGCGTGGCCCTAGAGGGCCCCGTCCTTCAGTTGGCACCCGAACAGGAACCCTGCGAAGTGATCCCCTCACCTGTAATCAGGTTGTAGGGGCCGGGGTGGTGTCCGGTCGGGCGGATCGGGGCCCCACACACAAGACCGAGCTTGGTTCTCGCAGCTGCCCCGCCCTTCTGATCTGAAAGATCCTTGGCTAGTGGTCACTGGCTGGGGTCCTGAGAAGGCGAAACCTTGGAGTTGATCGTTTGGGTCTGAAGAGTCGGCAGTGGAGAATAACTTGACTCGGCCTGTGTGCACGAGGTGAGTGACTTGGTTCTTGGGAAAATGGCACCATTCTTGGTCGGCACGAGCCTTTGGGCTGTGTCCTGATGCAGTCCCCGGACTGTCTTATCTGCAGTTTCTGAACTGCCTTGTTTGAATGACACGAGTCGATGGGCTGTGTCTTGGTGCGGTTTTAATACCGTCTTGGTTTGTACTTGGTGGGTTTGCGGACCCTTCTAAAGGACACAGAGTGTTTGAGAGCAGTCTGACGGACCACTCGGTAATTTGACTTGCGTTCTGAAAAAGGGCCTGGGGCTGTTCGCGAACAATCTGCCAGGCCAACTAGCAATTGGCATGCATTCGAAAAGGTCTGGGGCTAAGGCCTGTCTTCTTGAATGTGGTATGGTCTCTGGATTGTCGTCTTGAATATGATGCAGCCTTTGGGCTGACTTGTGATTTGTTCGTGTGTCTGGGTGCTGTGTGGTCCGTGGACCGACGCCGATGATGGTGCTGGTGAAATGCTTGGTTGAGTGAATAGCGACTGTGCTCTCCGGACAGTTGGTTTTGAAGTTTTGAGTGAATTTATTTTTTCTATATTGCAGTTGCTGGTGTTGTTTGCCGGTTAAAGGACAGTGTGTATGTCTGATATTAAGATGCCTTGTCTAAGTAAGCTAGGATGTTTCAGATGTCGATGTTGCTCTACCGATGCTCGGTGGGAAGAGAGCCAGCCCGCACCTCGGGAGGGTACCCCAAATTTTGAAATATATGTCAAGCATGGTATTGGCCCTATTATGTTTAGCACATTGTGGAATAAATATACGAGGGACAATGCTGAGCTGCAATGGCCAGTTACTGGCTCGTTTGATGAACAAAAAATAAATTTCCTGCAGGACAAATTGTTTGCTAAAAGGAGTAGGCAGTCCATGTTTGATTCTTTGAGAGTGTGGCAGAAAGAAGCAAAACAGCGACGCATGCGAGCAGAGAAAGAGGCTCGAAGGAAACAGACACAAACTATTACGCAGAAGGCAGTAGCCTATGAAAGAGAAAAGACAGAAAAAGGCATAGAGTGCGCAGATAGGAAGTTCCGACTTCAGACTGACAAGTGTTATGTTGCTAGGGAGGAGGGGGATGAGCTTGTTGAGGAACTCTTGGATTCTCGCCCCCCACCACCATATGCCCCACAGCAGATATACCCTACGGTCCCTACATCCCAGTCCTCGACTCTTGGGGCTGTTCCCTCTGATGCGGCCGTTTCTAGTACTACTGCCTCAGCTCCAGCCCCACTTGCCTCCCTTGTATTCCCGCTAGCCACAGGAGCGGACGCTGTCACTTCCCCTGTCCTGTCTCTTTACTCTCCTGCCCCATCCCTTGGCTCTGTCTCGCCCACTACGCCCCCTTTCACCCCTACAGCTCTGTCTCCCTACATGATGGTACCTGTCTCTGCATCTGTCCCTTCCCCTGTGAGTGTGACGCCTCAAACACTATTGAATGCTGAAACGCCTGCACGTGGAATTCCTGGAGCCAACTGGGCAGCAGCGCGAGACCGCATGGAGAAAGTGTTAGTGCGCTCCACTGTGGGTACTGAAGAGAAGCAGATGGTGGCAAATCAGGCCGCTCAATGGGCTCCACACCCGATCTATAGTGTGGAGGATGTGTGGAGTGTTATGAAAGATTATGAGCCCTTCATACAGCAGCATGCCCTCAAGCACATGTCAGCCACGCTGATAGAATTGTGGGAACAGTGTTTCCAGGGTACCGCACCGCAGATTATCTATGACATACGAGACAGAGTATATGTTACAGACATGGCCCCGAATGAAGTTTTTAGCAATGTGACTACACTAGTGGGTTACCGAGGCAGGTTACTCCAAAAGGTTGCGATGTTAGGGACACAGCACCCCATGAGGGAAGTCCATCCCATTTATCATCCTGAAATACCGGAACTGCGCGACTCCACAGATACTGTAATAAAACCGCGAGTCAACGCTCGGTTTCAAGAGCAATGGATCTACACTCCCTGGAAAAGGTGCGGGGTCCTTTCTCTAAAGAGTCAGTTGCCAGATCCAAGGAAAAACCCCACTGCATATTATAAAGAATTGACAGAGGCGGCCTCCTCCACAGTAATGACGCTAGCTGACAGAGTTGTTTTTGGCTTGTTGGTACCGGTGGATATATGGAGACAGGTCCATACGCAGGACCATGCGTTGGAGCTGGGTGGCTCCCCCCTCCTCTCGCGACTTGCTGCATTAACACCCTCGTCTTTAAATCTAGGGGAACTATATGTCGATGGCTCTTGTTTCAAATTGCCGGATGGCACTACTACTGCAGCCCATGCAATGACCACGTAACACACTGTAGTTGAGACATCTCGCATTCCATACCAGTCGGCCCAAGCTGCAGAGTTAGTTGCCCTCCTAAGGGCCTGTGAATTGTGTGAGGGACTGGCTGTTAATGTCTACACCGACAGCCAGTATGCGTTCGGGGTGGCCCATAATTTTGGACGCCTCTGGGCAGAGAGAGGGTTCCTGACCTCGCATGGGCAGAGAATACAGCATGGTCCACTGATACTTAGATTGTTATCAGCATTGACACTTCCTGATAAGCTGGCTATAATAAAATGCAGTGCCCACAAAGCTATCACAGATGATGTTGGAAGGGGTAACGCGTTTGCAGACCAAACAGCTAAGGAGACAGCTAGATTAAAGATGAACAAGATGTTTGTGGCAGGTCCTGCTAGATGGGTTCCAGACAATGGGATGTTCGAGGATACAGTGGAAAGTATGCAGGAAATACAGAGAGAGGCGACGGTAGATGACCTGGAAATGTGGGAGGAGAGGACAGGACGCTTAGATGAGGATGGGTGTTGGACTGACTTGTCAGAAAAGCAGAGATGGTTGTTGCCTAATGCTTTTGTTCTCCCTGTAGTCACCATGGCCCATGGCCCGGTGCACATTAGTGCCAAAGGAATATGCAAGCTACTAGACCCAGTATGGCAGAATGATAACATCCCTAAGGTTGCCACGCACTTGGTGAAGCACTGTATTATCTGTCTAAAACACAATCCTGGGAGGGGCACCCCTACACCTGCTGGTAATTTTGCACCGCCTTCCTTCCCTTTCGAGGTTCACCAGATGGATTTTATCGAAATGGAACGAGTAAATAATTTGAAATATGTACTAGTGGTAGTTTGTGCATTCAGTAAATGGATTGAGGCTTACCCCACTAAGGAGAACACGGCCATGGCAACGTCTAAGGCACTTTTAAAAGAGTACTTCCCATGCTACGGATTGCCAAGCGTGATCTGGAGTGACAATGGGAGCCATTTCAATGCCAAAGTTATTGATTTGGTGTGCAAGGGCTTGCAGATCATGCAGAAATTCCATGCAGCAAGCCACCCCCAATCAGCAGGCCTTGTTGAGAAGTACAATGGTACTCTCAAGCTAAAGCTAGCGAAAATTCATGAAAGTACAAGATTGCAATGGCCAGATGCATTGGCCTTAGCATTGTTGTCTACGAGAGTAACGTCGCATTCTAGGACAGGGTTGTTACCATATGAAGTTGTCTTCGGGCGCCCTGCTAATGTCTGGGGCATCCCAAGACCCAAACGTTGCTCCGAGATAGAGTATCCTCTTTTGATAGACTATTTGTACCAATTGTCTAAAGACCTTTGTTTTGTTCACCAACAGATACACACCACTCTGAAACCAGTACCAGAGGGGCCCGGGCATTGACTACATCCTGGGGATCATGTGATGGTTCGACATTTCCAGCATAAAACCTGTCTGGAGCCAAGGTGGAAGGGACCTGCCCAGGTGTTGCTGTCCACCCGCACGGCTGTCAAGCTAGAAGGTCGGAAGCACTGGGTGCATGCTTCCCATGTAAAAAAGGTACCCCTACCACTTCCATACGACGCCTGGGTTCGAGAAGGGATCGCCGACCAGGAAGGTGAGCTGGTGCCTCACTTCATTCCTTTCTCTAACGCCCGGTTGAGAGGGGCGCAGACGGACGAGAAGAGTGACGAGGCCTTATTCGAGGCGATTCCCCCTGAGATAAGGGCCACCCCGGATGCTCCAGCTCTAGTGTACAAACACCTGAGTCCCGACAGCCAACTGAATCTGAATTCTTGCCTCTGTTTGTTGATGAGGAGGTGCCTGGGCGTACCAGGTATAATCTGCTGCCCCGACGGAAGGACAGTGCGCCAGCAGGGCCATACAGGAGCTAGGGAAGGACTTAGGCTTAGGGTGTAGGTGCTGTGTCTCTGGTGCCGACTTTAGACTAGAGTGAAGAACACTGGTGCACTGCCCTGGACACTGGACAGGATCGTTGAGGGTATTTGCCCAGGAGGGAGGTTGCCCTATCCTGAAAGAAGAAGGATTTATTTCTCAGTAAGGGCCGCAATTGTTTTCCAGCAAGGGCTGCGATTGTGCAGCTCCACTGTGGGAGTGTTTGATGAACAATAGGAGCCTGCCTGTGAGGCTCATAACGGACACAGGAAAGAAGAATACCCCTCTGGTCGGTTGTATTTGTGGCTCCAATTTCTAAAAGTATTTTTATGTACCCATTTGGTCGTGCAATCCTGAGGGAGGAGCAGCCTTTAGTGGCTTCCCCGATGCAGCAGAACGGTCCTGGGTGGTCCAGCTGGTCTGCTGGAAGTAGTGGTGGTGTTCATTCTCCTGGTGGCGATAACACTATTTGGGGTAGTCTGGTATTTAGAGGAACAACACCCCGAACATACTTTGATAGGGACTACCCCGGCTCCAGCTGAGCACTCGTTTATTACATTAGCCCAGCATAAAGAAAGACATAGACAAACTTACACTCAGAATGCCTTCATACAGATGCTTCACCAAGTACACAGCACTACTAATGTCACGAAGTGTTGGGTGTGTGGGCTACTCCCCTCAGTCATGCATAAAAACGATCTATTGGTATCCTTGCCCCTGTCATATCTAGGTAGCTGTGAAGCCTGGTTTCAACTGCTCTCTATGGTATACATGCATTATTATGCGGATGCAATGAAAATGACACAGGCTGATTATGAGGCGGTTTTAGACTATATAGTGATACATCAGGGATATACGCCTGGGGCAGATGGAAAGGAGGGTACCCTGCATCCTGATGCATGTATGAATATATTTACAACTCATGAGAATGTCACTTGGTTGCAAAATGAAGTACTAGACTTCCAAGGATTCAATGTCACTGAATATTTTAAATGTTTCCAGGAACGAAATATTACTGAAGATAAAGCTATGCCCGTTCCTGTGATAAATGCAACAGCTAGTTTTTGTGTTCAAGGGTCAGGGAATGTTTCAGTAGGACGGAGTCATTGTAAGTACACATATAGATTGAACACTACCAGTAGTCCACCCTTGCTGACACCTCCGAATGTATATTTCATCTGTGGGGAACAAGCTTACACTTGGCTACCTAGGGGGTGGTCTGGCAGGTGCTATCTCTCCTTCCTCCCGTTTATATTGCACCGTCCAATTATCACAAAGATCATAAACTGCATCGTAGAGATCTTCATTTGAATCGAGTTAAGAGAGTTGTTGATCCAGATGAAATCGATCAAACAGATACTTCCCTGCAACAATTCACTGATATTTTGAAGGGTATTGTACCGTTCTGGGGCCCCATGTTCAATAGCCGCAACATTCGGCGCCTTGCAAGAGTAGTTGAGGGAGTCATCAATACTACTGCTAGTATACTGACCAATATCACAGTCGAGCTCCAAGCTACAAGGCTCGTTTCACTTCAAAATCGGATGGTTTTAGACGTCATCCTAGCTGATAGGGGCGGAGCTTGCCGTGTCATCGGCAGCAGTTGCTGTGTTTACATACCAGATAGTGGCCCGACTGTATATTCTGCAATACAGAAATTGCACAAACTTGCCTCAGAGATCCATCAGGACAATGGTTCATGTTCCCTCACAGGGTGGCTCTGGGGTCTGCTGGCTTCATGGGGTTGAAAGATATTTCTTGTCCTGATAGCCATCGCAGGGGTCATCTTTGCCTGTTGTTTCTGCATCAATTGCCTCCCAGCCTGTTGCACGTATTGTATGAGTAAACTCATCCCCAGCATTACGCTGCCCAAACAGGATAATAAGTACTCCCCCATGATGATGGAAGAAATGCAGTCAATTATGCTGATAGATGAGGGAATATTCGAGTACTAGATGACGTTTCTTGATACTCACATTTGCTTTGATTTAGTTTTGCAATATGAATGATTATGTAATTCTTCTCTCCCCATTTAGCATTGTAAAGACCCTGCTGGATAGCAATAAAGCTTTTAGCCACATATGCTAAAAGGAGGGTCTGCTAGGTTTGAAATTCCCCTCTCCCGTAATACACTTGTTATGCTATATTAGGTTAGCAATATGTGGCTAAATAGACGCCATTTGTACTCACGTTATGCAACTCACTGAGTTATCCTCGTAACATGTAAGCTTTAGTTAGCTCGTGTGACTCCATTTTGTATTCCGCAATCACTAGAAGACTGCTTGGGCTGTGCTTGTACTAGGCCTTATTTCTCAAATCCGCTTGCCTCAGCAGCACACTGTATTTCGTTATTATTTTCCCTCCTGTTCAAGGCTGTAACCCGACTTGCTAATGAACTGATGTTCTTTCTTTACATTCCAATCTCAATGTGTAGCTCTGCTCCCACGTTAGGAGACGCTGAGACTCGGCACAGTGGACTTGGGCTACTGATAGTGCACCCATCTGGCAGGTGTTAGCTCATCTCTCTGTATTTCCTTTGTTCATGCCCGGCTCAAGTCGGTAACTTTCCATTAGAGGCGTGGCCGAAGTCTCCAGGGGGGTTTATTATGTATTAGCGTACCCTGGGGAGTCAGTCCCCTCGGCAGACATCTTAGGGGTGAAGGCCTGACTGGGCCACTCTGCAGAGTATATGCTGAATAAACGCAAGTTTGTATTCTCTACTGTCTGATCGACTTCATTTTGGGGAAGGCATAGCAGGTGGTTGTAAATAACCCGCGTGGCCCTAGAGGGCCCCGTCCTTCACTGGGAAATTGAAGCATTCTACAGCTAGAATTGCCAGGCTTTCTGCTAAACCTTTAGAATTTTCGCTCACTATTGAATATATTCCTGGTGGGAAGAATTGCAGGGCAGACTACTTATCCAGACTGTCCATAATGATGCTGATAAACAAGATTGGAGACTGAAATTGAAGAATGTTTTGTGGCTTGCATTAAAGATGTAAATGTTTGTGTAGGAGAGGATGAATAGGCAAAGACAAAGTTTTATGTGAAGTCATGAGTTTGGTTAAGTTAGCATGGCCAAAAGACCCATGCGGACCAAAAATCGATATCTAATTTTAGCAGGTTTTCCGGAAGACCATTAGGGTCAGGAGCCCCTTTGGCTCTGCTGTTTTTGAAGGAGTGTAGAAAAATGTAAACAGTATTTGTGGGGCAGACCTTTTACGTTGAAAACTTTATTATCCTTTAGTAGACATATTGTCAGAGAAAAAATGCAAGCATTCTACAGCTACAACTGCTAGTCTTTCTGCTAAACGTTTAGTTATTCACATTATGTATGGTTTAGGAGTACTTGATGGTCTAGGGTTAAAGGAAGAGGGTTAGAATTAAGTGTTCGGAATAAGTGATAGCGTCAGCATCACAGTAAGGGTAGCATAGATAATGTTATGTTAAAACTGCTTACTATAGCCCTCGAATCACCTCGAAGAGGTATCTCGGCGCTGGCGATAGACACAGGCCAAACCTAGTACAAAGTTTTAAGATAAGACTGTAATAATGGGCGAGTGCCTTAATCAATAAAGTTTAAAGACTCAAACGTTTGGCTTTCTAACTATTTGCCAATAGCAAAAACCCATTAAAGGTCAAAGTATGTATTTCTCTATATCAGAACGAAATGTTTGCTTGTTTTAACGGTAATTTTTGCCTACATCCATTTAAAATTCACCAGTGGTATGAGTGTAGCTACTAGCAGTTAGCGATGCATGTCAAAACTGCTAGTACAGCCTGCTCTGTCGTCAAGGTTCTCATTGTAAAACACAACGATTGAGTGCACTTAGTCAGCAGTTCTCTGGGTGATGTGTTTGCAAACCTGATGTGCACTAGTTGTTGTTTGCTATTTTTGTGATGAAACTAATTATGAACTTTCTTCAATCAGTGTTTAATTTGTAAAAAAAAAAAAATGAGTGCAGTAGCCCAAAGTTTTTCTTAGGAGCCTGTGGTTGGTGCTGCGAAATGCTGGGGTTACTGAATACCAAAGCTGCTAAGTCTTGATTCTGCCGCACAACTCTTTCTCCCACCACAGTACACTTCCTGTCAGTCTGGCAGCTTGCAGAACCGTGAACACCTGCTCTTTTTGCGCCAAAGAGCACCAGGGTCACCTTTCCCTTTTATTTATTTTTCAAAGTGGCAGCAGAATCCTCAGGTAAAAGCATTTGCCGTCTTTCCTGGGGGGCGGTGTTCAATAACCTGTAATTTACTTTCATAAATATCATTTGAAATCAATTGGTTTAATTTTATTGTGAAATAAATAGAATAAACAGTACAGTTTGCACATTGTTTAAAAGGAAACGTTGTTCATGGACTATGGTTTCTTTGTTAAAATCTCTTTGACACATGTACATTGATAAGCAAAATACATTTTTATGAGTGTTAGTAATGGTTACAAAATGTATTTCTTCCTTCTTTCACTGGTGAAACAAAATTCTGTAATATGAACCGGGCAACACACATTTGCACAATTTCACATTATAAACAAATGATTTTCACTGTTATGTGTACCGGTGCCAATGTACTGTAATGCACTGCCAGCAAGGTATAGTAGAATTATTTTTTATGGTTGCCTCTTTCCTCACAGCTGCCAGACCACCCTGCATGTGTGGTAGGCAACTACAAGCAGGCCTGGCCCTTTTGCCTCCTCAGGGCAGTTGGATCATTAAATCTTATGAGGAAAGATTGGAAGTACTAGGTGGCCCTAGTACTCTTGACAAGCTGATCTGATACCAAAGCTGGCCAATTGTTGCAAGTTGTTCCCCTGAGCTGCCTGCGAATCGGTTCTACACATGTTACCAATGCAGACCTGCCGTGTCCTCCAGTTGTCATAGGTGGTAAGCAGGGTCGAAAAGACTCAAGCTGCGATCCTTGTGGCATGATCTCACAGTTATTCACAGAAACTGACTGCCAGTTTGTTACTCACAGTTAAGCCATAGCACATACTGCTTGCATAAGTTTGAATAAACTTCCACAAAATGGACAGAACAAAGCCAACCAAGGCCAGAGCACAGCCACCGAAGAGGAACAACGACTTCTCAACAACGGAATCCTCACCATTTGAACCAGACAAATTAGCCACAATCCTGAAGGCCATGGAGACATCTAAAGCTTCACTTGAAGCAAAGTAGATCCTATTGCCATGTAATGTAATGTAATGTAAGGGCTATTTATAGAGCGCACTGCAACCCGCCGGGTATCCTGGCGCTGAGAGACGGAAAAAAAAGCCTGTGACAGAGGACAGAAGATATTATACTCTGGGAAAGAACCAAGTCTTTAATTTCTTTCTAAACGGCAAAAAGTCCGTCATCTGTCGCAACTCCGTAGGTAGGGTGTTCCAGAGCCTTGCAGCAGCAACACTGAAAGCTTGCCCCCCCAGTTTAGCTCTTCTGACCCTAGGCACTTTCACCCAATTGGCAGAAGAGGACCTAAGGCAACGAGTGGGAACATACCAACTAAATTTACTCTGCAATGGTATTGGCCCAAGACCATGCAGCGCCTTGAACACGACAGAGGGATTTAAAGTGAACCCTCTGCAAAATTGGGAGCCAATGAAGGTCCGCAAGGGCCTGAGAGGGGGAGGACTGACGAGGTCTCATCAAAGCCAGCTTGGCCGCTACATTCTGGATTCTCTGCAGTCTCCCAGTTAAATATTTAGGGGACTCCAGTAGCAGGGCATTACAGTAGTCTAACCTACTCATGATGACACTCCTTACTACCAATGCACGAGTATGTACCGGGAGCATAGGAAGTATCTTCTTAAGGACCCTAATAAGGGAAAAACAGCTCCCAACGGTCTTATTGACTTGATTTTCCAAAGTCAGCTTCTCATTAAAGCAGACTCCCAAATTGCGAACCGATTTAGAGGGTGCCGGCGGAGCATCGGCAGCAGTGGGCCACAAATTGGCTGGGAGACGATATGACATTCTCCCACCTGCAATGTAAAGAAACTCTGTTTTGTCTGCATTAAATTGCAGGGAGTTAGTTCTCAGCCAATAAACCACACTCTGCATACATGCATGGAAGTTTTCCACAGAAAGTGACTGTTCTCCCTCCCAGGAGAGAATAAGCTGGGTGTCATCCGCATAATTTACAAGGCCTATACCGTAGGATTTAATAACATCCACCAAAGGACGCATATAGGCGTTAAATAGAATAGGGCTGATTGCAGAGCCCTGCGGTACACCATGATGTATCTTGGTGAACTTAGACTGAAAAGGTGGGAGGGCCACAGCCTGACATCTGTCAGACAGATATGAGTGCAACCACTTCTGAGCCAGGCCCACTACCCCCACTCCTTCCAATCGTTCCAGGAGAACCTTGTGATTGACTGTGTCGAAAGCGGCGGACAGGTCCAACAGGATCAGAATAGTAGAATGACCCTTGTCCGCACGCAGACGAAGATCATCCAACACAGTCAGCAAGACAGTCTCTGTCCCATGTCCTGGGCGGAAGCCGAATTGCACGGCATCCAGTAAATTATTTGCCTCCAGAAACTGGGAGAGTGCCCTGCTTACAAGGCGCTCCATGATCTTAACCGGGTATGGGAGGAGCGAGATAGGCCTGTAGTTTTTTAGGCAGGCTGGATCAAGCGACGTTTTTTTTAGTAAAGGGGTTACAACTGCTTGCTTCCAGCAAGAGGGGACCATTCCACTACTCAGGGATTGATCACATAGCTGTCTTAGCAAAGGGAACAGCTCAGAGCCTAAAGCTTTCCAAATCCTATGGGGAAGAGGGTCCAGTGATGAACCGGAGGAGATCCCTAAGGCTATCCGATTAAAATCCTCCACCGTAGGAATTTCAAAATGATCTAAAAGAGGCCTCTGATCTGAAACTTCATTCATCCCCTTCCAGTCCTCCATCCTGCCCTGTGGTGGACCACTAATCCCGCCAACTGTGCTATCCCCTTCCAACCCTTCAATGATTTTACAGATCTTATCTTAAAAAAAAACAGCCAAGCTGTCACAGAGTTCCTGTGTTGGGAGAATCCTATTTTTAGTACAATCGGGGCTGGCAATATCATTCATTATTTTAAAAACGCTTTTGGAGCTATTGGGTGCCTTCAGAATTACATTTGCAAAAATTCCGCTTTAGCGGAGGCAATATTTTTCTTATAACAGAGGATTTTCTCCTTCCACTCAGCTTTATCTATATCAGAGTACCCCTCCTCCACCGCCGTTCTGCTTGTCTACAACCAAGTTTTAACTTTTGTAGTTCAGAATTGTACCAGGGAGCGGAGGATTTGCCTACTTTTTAACCTGTTTTTGTGGAACAAGCTGGTCAAGTTGATCATTGATCAAAAGACAAAAGGTGGTGTAATTATCCTCCACCTGTTTCACCGGGTCGAAGGATTCTTCCAGATGAAATACAGGGGCAGTGCCAGCTTTCCTCAGGAGACCTTTCCAATCCCTACTAAGAAGACATCTAGTTTCCTTCATAGTAGCCGGGCTGTTCTGCTTAATGTTAAATACATCAAATTGAACTAAATGGTGATCGGTCCAGCCAATCGGCAGGACATTTACCACTTCCATTGAGTCTTTCCCAGCAAAAATAAGGTCCAGAATATGTCCTCCTATATGTGTAGGTTCTACCAACCATTGAGAAAGTTGCAAATCCATACAAGATTGTAAGAGATTATTATACCCGGGGTCCATGCTCCCATTGGCCCACAGGTTAAAATCCCCTAATATAAGTAATCTAGCATGTGAGAGAGCCATATTGCTAAAGACATCAATCAGACTTTTTTGTTGCAAGAGGCTGGCCGTCCCTGGAGGCCTATAGCAAATAATACCGGTCAGCACCTGTCTCCCCTGATCCTTTACGCAAAGCCCAATAACTCAACCCCTTCAACCTCATCAATATCTATGGGGGAAAAATTCCATGCTTCCTTAAATATAATCCCAAGCCCTCCACCTCTACCGCTGGGGCGTGGCTTATGGAAAGCTTTATTGCCCCGAGGGCACGCCAAACCCAGCTCTAGATCAGACCCGGGGTGAGTCCACGTCTCAGTCATCACCAGGGCATCTAAATCGTGTGACTCTAATAGCAGCTGTATCTCCATATAGTGTTTACACAGGGATCTAACATTAAGCAACCCGCATCTCAGAGAGTCCCCTTTAATGAAGTCAGCTACTGCCCCTGCCGTATCTCTCAATATAAATTCCCCATGGGCACCACCCTGCACACCAATTGCCCGTAGTGAGGCACTCGAATACCTGTAAGTAGTATCAGCTGGTAGATTTCTCCTACATTCAACATGGTGGCTGGCGATGTGCGTTGCCAGTGCGCGGACGGGCATTGACAACTGCTTGCTCACACAGCGACCACAAGAAACTGATGGAGAGGGACGCTGGATCGGAAAGGCACTACAGGAGCTACAACCCTGTGTTTCAGTCCTGTAGCAACAGTGTGAGACCTGACAGAGCAAGAGTAGTTCCTGAAGGGCAAAGCGGAGGATGCAGATGGGGGTTCTCACCAGTCATATCAGGATAGCCGGCATGCCACAGGACTCTGAAGGGAAAGACATGGTGGAATTCTTGGAGACCTGGAGCAAAAGCTTGGTGGTGCCCAACAATCTCTCGCTTTTCTTCTCCAATGAGAGCGGCCATCAGGTTCCGGCCGTCGGTCCTATCCCAGTGCCCTGCTAAGGCTGATAGTCATCAGGCTTCTGCATTTTAAAGTTCGCAAAGAAATTCTGAGGGCTGCACAATAGGTGGGACATCTGGAAAGAGGCAAACAAAAGCTACTTGCTTCCCCTTAATATATGTTAGTGTTACAATGACAAGCATCCTTTCTAGGCATCAAAATGATACTAAAAGATGGCAGGGCAGAAAATCTACTTCTTTGTCAGGCCTGAGGAAGCCTGGGACCCGGCAGAGAGCCAAGGATCCTCATCGCAGGCATCCCAGGGGAAATCTAGAGTGCCATTGGCCCTGATGTTGACTCCTTCCTAGGAGCAGGCCTACAACAGCAAAAGGCTCCGTGTTAACAGCCGGTGTCTCCTTTTGTGACCCAGCCACATTGGTTTAAACCACTACAGACAACAATGACACCTCCTCGGTCCTCACACCTCTCGGGAAGCCAGGGCGTCGGAACTATCTTCTGTGAAGACTGCTAGCTCCCCCTTGAAGACAATGGAGGACCTTGATTAAACCTGTGCATTTCCACCTTTACATTTCCCATCAGCATGCCACTTGATACCATTTCCCCTCCTCCTAGACGTACTTGTAATGACAAAAGGGGCAACATTTCTGATCCCTTTGGGAGGCCCGATTTCCCTGCACGCTGTTACTAAATTAGTATCCTGCATAACTTGAATATCCTTGCCACCAATTTCACCTGCTCTGAATGGGGCTCGTTGGCCCTCATGGTTTCTTAAGTCAGAGAGCTCTGGATGACCAGTCTCAGTCTGAGACTAGTCTCTCAACACAAAGCTCAATGTTTTTTCTATGTTTTTTGGATGGTTGACTCTTTGCCTTCTATCCCTAGCATTACCATTGTTGATTCCCACATTTGGGTCCTTTTCGTTGGGATTGGCATTGGCTCGAGAACAGTTTTTGGAGACCACTTTGGGGAGTTTATGTAATTCGTTGTTGAAGGTGGTGAGAATTGTGGAGAGGTGTCGAGAGTAGTAGCCAAATAGGTTACTATTGGCCCCATGACACATCCAAAGGGTTTTTCTGCGATAACATGAAAAAATAGGGGGTGCATACTCTAACCAAATGGTACAGAATCCACTCCTTTCTCAAGCACAGGGAATCCAGATAGATTTGCCTCAGGAGTCTCAAATGCTGAGGGAGTGCGACTCCTGATGCAATGGTTCAGTCAAATCTTTGCCACCAATGCTAGGGAGGGTGCTTAATCTGGCTCAAAGCAGAAATTCCATTTTAAAGAGGTACAGGCATTACAGACCGAGAAGGTCGAGAGTAGGTTAGATGGTGCCCTAGTTGTCTTTAGGAGCATCTATGCCCTGAACACAAATTTCCTCCATCAGTTTTCTAACCAGGCTAGTGAGATTGGCACACATATTGTGGATACTTGAAGGTTACTTCGAAAGTGTCCTGGAGGTGACATTAGACAGATATCATCCCCCCACACACCCCCCCAAGTGACTCACAACACAAGTTCACTGTTCCTTTGGCTCCAACAATGGTCCTTAAAAAGTTGTTTGGAATCTCCAAAACCGTAACATTAGGCTCTACTCATTTTACACTCCCACACATGATTTATAAATGTGAATAGAGTCATCTGCTCTGCAACGCACTGTTCACTGATATTCTTGCCTGACTACCTAGGCAGAGAGATATCTAACCACAGTCCTGCGAGGTAACACCTAGATTGGGGCAGGACCTATGACCTTTGAGCCCATTCCCACTTGTTACCTCCAGAATTTGCACTGCAGAGTCCCTCTTCTCGAGACACCTATGTATGCCAGATACGGGATTCTTTAGGAACAATGATAGTACAGCCTCTTTCCCAACATTGGGAGACATTCAATGTAATGGTCTACAGCCATTGTATACATGTAGTAGTGGACAGGCACGAAATTCGGGAACGAACTTGGCTGAGGTGGAAGAGTTCTATATTCTGATCAAGAGGCAACTGGTGGATAATCCACCCCTGCGGGACCCCTTGAATAAAGTGCAAGGGCCAGCCCGAATTAAAGGAAGAAAGGACTTCAGGGTATGGGCAATGACTGCAGTGAGATACTTGATGGTGATGAATCACATCAATGGGGCAGCACAGTTCAGTAGCTCTCCGGCGCTGCTCGTGAACTGAGTAGTATGCGCCCGGAGCGGAAACTGAATCCTTTAATTCGGGCTGACCTTTGGTTCGTCTTGTCCTGAGGAAGACCCGCTGTGCCCACTAACCACTCACGCACTTCTCTGGGTCGAAACATCAACGTGCCTGCGATAATCCGGACCCTACTCTCTCCGCCCCACGTGAAATGGAAATTTAAATCCCAAACAACGCAGAGAGTTATGTACCAAGGGATGGATGTCCTCTGAATAACCAGTTAACCAGCCATACAACACTGTATATATCCTGTTCACGTTTAACACTTTTTTGGCACTTTCTTCACCTTATCACCTGCGCTGTTTGAACAATTCATATGTTCATAAATTGTGACAGCCTTTTAATGTCATCTCGACACCATGAAGTGTAAATGAATATATTGATTTATCCCGCAATACAAGCTCAGATTTATTACATTTTTTGGTGTGCTATTTTCCTGTTTTCTCTATCCTTTTCATTTATTATTACTGAAAGGTCTGAGTATTGTTTTCTATTTATTATTATTCAGTAAACCATGAATCACTTCTGTACCCGACAGAACCAACATTCTCTGCATTCTTGAACACCCAGGTTCTGAGGGGCACTGGGTTACCCCATTATACTAGATGCATGATAAAAAATGGGTCAGAGCACTAGAATACCTGCGTGTAGTCTCATGTAACACCAAATTGAAATTAATACAATTTGATATAGTGTAGAAGGTATAGCTCTCCTTTGCGAAAATTAGCAAAATCGTCTCTAGCACTAATGCGTCCGGTGCACACTGCGGTTCCCCATTAGCAGATTGATGCCATATGTTGTAATGCTGACCATCCAGGATGACATATTGGTCAGAAATAATGAAGCAGCTTGTGAACACCACTGCATTGCCTGCCCGAAGCTCTTGGGAGGCTTTCAGTTTGGGATATATGTCAGAAGCCTAAGAAAAATAAGGTAGTGGCCCGAGTTCTAGACCTTGCACTGTTAATAGCTAAATGGGAAGTTACCATGAGTTGGAAGGTCATACTCTGTCCTTCGTTCGTAACCTAGTTCCAGGCTGTCATGAAATGAGCCAAGTGAAGAGCAAGGTCTTGCACAGGGAGGAAACCACAGCCCACAAAAACGCCAGATTGCTAGGGAATGAGATGCATTATGGGTCGCATTAGCAGAGCTGTGCAGAGATATCCTGTCGCCATAGGCACCACATGACTGCCTGTTCAGCAACTTGGCCAGACTGTCATTCCAGTCTAGGGGACCCCGAGTAGCTGAAGAGCCCTCTTCTCACCATATATGTTCTTGAGGGCCCTCTTTTTGCAGAGGATTGACATTCCTCACAACCTCACCCCCTCTCCTTTCCTTATATGATCCCTTTGACTTGGGGAAACCCTATCAGGCTCAGGCTCCCCCTGACTTCCCCTCTGACAGAAACGCCTGACGCAGAGATTGCAACTGTCTCCCCTCACAAAGCATGATTTTTTATTCTACCTATCTCCAGTCCCGTTCATTTGTTATATATTATTTGGACCAAGCAGCTCAGGTAAGCTACAAGGCAGACTTTAACTCTGATGCACACAGCTCATCTAAACTGGAACCATTTGTTAACACTTCTCACTTACACAGAGTCATTTATCTCCCTGTACAGGAGATCATTCCAAGAAGGGCAATGAGCTCTCCCATCATCAAGTGCAAGAGATTTCCTTAAAAAGAGCAGAAGGATTAAAGGGTGATGGTGTTTCAATATGTTCTCCAACTTCAATGTGCTTTTCTGCAAATGGGGCTAAATATTAAGTGGGCAAGTAGGCTCAGTCTCCCTATCACTAATTAAGCATCCACTCATTCATATTTTCATCTGTCTATTTACATATCAGTCTGTTTGTTGATTGAACTCCTATCTATGTGAGCGTGCACCATAAAAAGGCCAAACCAATTGGCTGTGTCAGTCTGTCTCCTTTGACTATGAGTGGCAACCCTAGAATCATAGAGAAATATAGCAAAAACATTATAATACCTGATTCAGAACACAGCAAGGAAAACAATGGGAGTCAGACCTCCTAAATGTACTAATAAACCTCAAAAAATGATGACTAGGCAGCCTAGATTTTCGGCAACCCCTGGTTTCGGCACCACCAGAGGCAGGCTCCTAAGAAAATCTTTGGGCACCTGCACCAAATATTTGGGGTGAGTTGAAATGGAGAAAGATGTCTGGAGAGAGATATGTGCTTGTATGAGAGAGAAAAAGTCAAAGAGACTTGAGTTGGTGATAGAGAAAAGGGTTATAGGTAGAGAAATAGAGGTAACTAGAAAGGAGTTAGATATTTAGAGAAGGAATGGGAACAGAGGTAGAATGAGAGAGTGGAAAGATGAAGTAGTCAACTAAAATGAGGTAAATTGGGAGGTTAGATAGTGAGAGAGAGCAGAGTGGTAGAAAGAGGTAAGGTAGTGAGTGAGATGGGAGGTAGAGAGTGACATGAGATAGAGAGGTGAAGGGGTGTAGTGAGGTTGAGAAAGGGCTAAAAGAGAAGTAAGGAAGAAGAGACAGAAAGGAAGAGGGATGAGATAAAGCTGGCTTTGAGAGAAGTGAAGCAGATGGAGGAGAGATACAGGGAGGTAAGACAGAAAAAGAGAAGTAAGGTACAAAGAGAGAGTTTAGATAAAGCGAGAGGATTGAAGGTGATAGATATAGATGTAGGATCATAGAGTGATAGCGAGAGTGTGGCAAGGCTATGAGAAATACATGGATGAGATGAAGTTGAGCGAGGTATACTGAGTATTTGAAAAAGAGGTGAGGTAGACAAAGGAAAGGTAGAGAGAGCTTGGATAGACAGGATGAAGGTACAGAGAGCCAAGATATAGAGTTTAAGAGAGGGTTAAAATAAAAGAAGTAAGATGAAGTAAAGAGAGAGAAATGAGACAGAAAGATTATTTTTCATTGTGGGTACCACCAACACCTGGAGAGTGTGAGGGTTAAGGCTAGGCAGGCCAGGCCTGCACACTAAGGGGCACATTTTCTATTTGTTAGCACAACACAGTACAATCTGAGCTGCTGAGCTGCATTGGCAAGAGGTAAAAAACATTGTATAGTCACATAGTCAAAATGGCTTGCTGCTGTCACTAATCTTGCGCTGGAACACAGACTGCCTAGCACCACAGAGAACCTTTGCACCATGGTGAAGAGGTGGGTGTGTGCTATCTTGCATAGGGTTTGTACTGGAAGCATTCTCTTCATGTACAAAGTCCTATGCCTAGATTATTCTTAAACATTCAATATATTGCATGTGTGTTGTACAGTGCAGCACACATTCAATGTAGTGAATGTTTAGAGAAATTAAAACATTTCTTCATGTTAGCACCTGCTTTAAGGAGGAAATTTAATAAACAAATTCATATCTGGCTATTTTAGTAGATTGAGCTTTGTGTCAATAATTACAGGTGCTTATGCTAATCTGTCCAAGTTATACCTAATACTACACCCAAATAATGTCCCCTTGATATAAAGTGGTGCAAAGCTGCTGAAATACTTTTTGCACTGGAAAATAAATACCCTTGCATGAGTTTGCGCTGCTTTGCATCACTTTGTGTGACTTTTTCCTGGCCCAAACCACTACTAATGTGGCCCTGAGTATCTGCTAAACATGCCTGAATGTCAAATTAAAACAAGCACTTGCAAAGCCAATTGGTCTGGCATGGCAACCAGCCTTATGGCAAATATTATTTTGTTTTGTCTTGGTTTTTGCAAAACATTAGTATTTGGGAGTATGCTGGGTCCTCATCAATCTAAAAACAAAAGTCACTTTCTACAGCCCAAAAAAGTATTTTGATCTCAATAAAACCTCACATTACCATAAAGCTCCCTGGCACTGAAGGGAACTACTTTGTGTTTGGATGTGGCATGCTGTAACTCATTGTGAAGTCAGCCAATGGCTGAAGTGAGCTGATACATTGCCCCTTAATGCATGCTGGAGTGGCTGGAAGAAAAATGTGCATGACACTAACCACAGACTAATGGACTGAAACCCCTATACGCTACTATGTTATGCACCTAATTTTTGTAAAATTAAAAGGTCTTGGCTAACACAAACCAAAAAAAAGGTCAGTGAGCCTGGCATTGGCTGCAAGAAGAAAGAAAGAAAGAAAGAAGGAAGGAAAGAAGGAAAGAAGGAAAGAAAGAGGTTAACTTAATACAGAACAGTTTCAAATGGACACAATCTGGTATGCTGTGAAATAGCATTAGCGAGAAGAACAAAACACTCAAAAAGGAATTTAAAACAGCATTAGCAGGAGATAGGATCTGGTAAAGAAAGGATGTGCATCAGAGCGTCCTGCTATCTCACTAGGCAATAAACACAAATGCCGCACTAAAGTAATTATAAAGTAAAAACAAACACACTGGCACAGAAGGGAACTAGCTTGTGTGCAATATGCTCCTTGTGAGAGCAAAATGCAGTCACTCAAAGTGAAGATAAACAGTGGTTTAAGTTGCCTGACCCACTGCCCCATACTATATGCTGTAGGGAGTGGAAGCAAAATGTGAATGACACAACAGACTAATGGATGAAGAGAGGAGTCTGAAAGCCCCTATATGTAAGTATAATACAAGGGACTCTGTTATCCCTGTATAAATGCATGTCTCTAATTTCTTTATAATCAGCGACTAGTGACCCATTAATTCACAGATTATAAAGAAAAGACGTTAGACCTTGACGGCTTATAAGTTATTACAGTAGAGTTCTGACGTCACGCCTGCTGCTAGAGCCTGCAGCTGATGTGAAAGGCAGCCCTGGTCACGGAGCATAACTGAAGCAGCTGTTTAAAGCAACAAAAACCAGAACATTGCGTTTTTTTCTTCTGTTCTATTTTAATAGCTAAAAATGACAAGCAGAGAGGACATGTTTATCATTTGCACTCCTTTGATAGAGAAAAGCTAGATTTTTTTGCATGTTTCAACACATTCCAAGCTATTGCAGCATTTGTTTTTAAACTGACTTGTATTGACAAATATCTAACAGGCTTTTGATGTGCTTAATTTTGCACTAGAGGTTTTATTTGTATTCTTCATGTTTGTAAACATGCTCAATCTTTCATATGAAAAGAGCTACGCACCAAGGTTTTAAGTGGTTTGTGGTAAAGGTGATGGTGTGACAATGTATTATAAGGGATAAAGTACCACCTGGGTACATGATATGGATATGTATGCACAAGTGCTCTGTTCTTCTGGTCATCAAGGAGGCGATGTGGTCTACCAGCCAGGGCTTCTGACTTCTAAACTGTACATCCAGTCTCCAGTCCTGGCATCTGCTCAACACCCTGTTATTCTGGACAGATCACCTATTGCTGCGGAAAAAACAAACAATCAATCTGACCTTGTGTAATGTAACCTGGAGTTTATGTAAGGTGCTCTAAATGCTCCTGGGCCAAATCTGAGATACATAAAAACTGCAACAATACGAGCATGGCATTGAAGGGCCATAGACACGGTACTCTGGGAGCTGATTTGGGATGAAGGGCACAATAGGGTGTCCCTAGCTACTCTTTGTAGGCCTACTGTAAGTGGTGGCCTGGGTGTCCCTGACTTGGAACTATACTTTCTTTTGGCGCAATTAAAATGGCTGGCCCATTGGTTGTTGGGTAAAGATATGCATGATATGGGGGAGTTCGCAGAGCCTCAGTGCAGCGATGCACTTGTGGCCTGGACACTGGGGGTGCACCACTTTCCCAACTTTTGATTTTCGTGATGCAGTGCTCAGTGCTGGAGAGCCCTGGCTGTAAGTCTGCATCATCCGGTATTTAATGCCCCAGCAATATCGTTGGTGGGCCTACCCACCTGCAGGGTGGGGTACTTTACTCAGCTGGAGGCATTTATAGAGACAGTCTGGAATTGTTAGGAGGAGGGCACTATGCGAACACTGGACTCTATGATAATGGAGGGTGGCTTTCTGCATGCCCAGTTCCTTACCTATGGCGCTGTTGAAGCGGAGTTGCAGCAGTTATGGGCTGGGGTGAGATGCATGATTTGCTGCAGAGAATCCTGACCTGTGGCCAGGGGCATCAGCTGATCTCCTGGTTGTACCAGTCTGCTTTGGACATGGTCATGGATGGCCTGCTGAGGAGACACGTGTGGTAGGAGCCTGTCCAGGGCAGAGGGCTCCAGGATAGGGAATGGAACGTGGCACTGGAGAAAGTGCATACATTTTTGGGGAATACTAGGTGCAAATGAACACAATTTAACTACCTTCATACCATGTACTTGACCCCCACAGGATTAATGCCATGCAACAATCTGACCATATGCGGTGTCCTCGATGTACCTTGCGAGACTCTTGGTTCTTGCATATGGTGTGGGACTACCCTGTCCGTCAAAAGTTTTGGAAAGATGTGATAGCTGATGTAGAGCGTACACTGCACAGGGGAGACATGGGATACATGGCTGTCAGTCTGCTGGGTGTGCACCCCCGCCGTAAGCAGTCTAAGGTGGGCAATAGTTTTCTTGATCTGACAATGGTCTTGGCGAAACTAGACATCGCTCAGCACTGGAGGTCGTGAGATAAACCCCCGTCTACTCACTGGCGCACCTTCCTTGGAGCACCTTCCTTGGAGCAGTGGGCCAGGGCAGAGGCTGCAGCGCTGCACAATGAAGAGAGGCGAGGGCTTCGGAGGCAGCCAATAGCGGGGTAATAGTTAGAGGTGCTGGAAGCTTTTCTTAATACTGATGGGGAGGTGATCTGCACCCCGGACCATGATAGTGCTTAAGAGGTATGAAGCGGGCACGCCATTGCTGGGACTGCAGTTGTGCATGGCTGGAAGGTCTGTTAAGTCAATTTTGGGATGCGGGGAGTCATGGAATGGCCCTGAATGCCCTCTGCCTGCCCTTTTTTTTGAGTGGGTTTCATTATTTAGAGCCACCGTGTTTGCTGAGTTAAGAATGTGAACTGCAACAAGAACTGAAGAAATGTGTGTGGTATTGTGTCATGATTTACATGTTAATCTTTGTGGTTTGCTTTCCCCCTTTTTTGTTTTCTTTGTATTTCTATATATGTACGGTGTCAGGCTGGGGCCATGCTATCCAGCTCGTACTGAAGCATCTATGTTAATATGTTGATGCTGCTGAGTGCAGGGATGGGCTGCTTCAACTGTACTGTACTTGTTGCTCAGAAATTGGCTGAGGGTGGGCATGGTACCACGTCTTTTATATTGGATGACTCCTGTATTTGAATGGCAAGGCATGTCGGCCTGACTGGCCACTGTGCTATTGGAAATGTCAATAAAGAAATCTATAAATAAAATCAGACAAAGGGCCTGACTCACAAAGGGCCTCGGCACTCATGGTGGAGGCCCCACAGTTGTGGTGGGGGGGGACCCACACTTGTGGTGGGGGCCTGCACTCATGGCGAGACCTCCGCAATGAGTAACTGCAGTGCGGAGGTCCCGCCATGAGTGTGGGCCTCCGCCACGAGTGTAGGCCCCCCCACCACGACTGAGGGGCCTCGGCCATGAGTGCAGAGGCCCTTTGTGAATCAGGCCCAACATTTTTTACATTTTACTAATCCGTTAGCAGGACGTTTCATCAAACATATCTCAAAATCTTGAAGTATGACAGCCCACAATACAACCATTGTGTCAATAGTGTTCATCTCGCAAGTCAAAGTGCTTCACAGATGCCTGTCACCTTTCTATCACTGTTGCTCAACCCCCATTTAAGCCTTCCCTCCTCCTCTTTTCTTCACAGGGTGAGTGCTTTCTGAAGCCCCATTCTTAGGTCCTGGACACCCATTTCCCTGTCACTGTACCGTTGATTTCTCCTGCTTTGTCCTGTGATGTCACAGACTTCTTCGATGGCTGTCGTCCTCTTAGCTTAAGTGTGGCCTTCATGTCTCCTCTTCACAGGGAGAATCACGTTTGTCACAGTATTGCTGAAAGAACAAATTTTCAGCTATATGACAGAATTCAAAATTCAATTGTCACTTAGCCAAACATGTATTTCAGCCACTGTTTCCCTCTGTCGTTAAAGAGCTAAAACGGATCTCACGTTTGTGACTGTCAGTATCATTATGCTTCTGACAGTACCGTTCCTTATGAGGACTTATGTTCAAGTCTTGTTGTCTCTACTTTTAAGCCACCCCTTGAATCTTCAATTATTTAAAAAGTTTTTTGGATCCCAGGGGTATTCCTTCTTCTACCCATAAGTGGCACCGCCGTTTGCTGACTATAGTTGGCCCATCTGTATCCCTTCAGAAAAAATTTGCTTTAGGTCTTTCCTAAGACAGTGTATACGCTTTATTTTGAGAGACATATTGCTATCTTACAGTAGGCTTAGGTCCCACCCGTTGCTTACCATTGGTTGGCTTCATTGTTATTCTCATTTGATGGTTTCTTAGTCATTAGTTTGGTGGGGTTGCTTCTTCTTCGTGTTTTTGTCCATCCCCTGGAGTATGGATGCTTTACTATGTCCTTTCTCTGCTTTTTTTTCAGGAGCGACTTTTTTCTTTTGGTTTAAGCACTCTATGAGAGTACATGTGTTTTCCTGCTGTGTCCCTCTTGTGCGTCTCTCTCCTGTTCACCACACTCCATGTTCCTCTCTGTCATCCATGTACTTCGCCCCCACACCTCTGGGTTGCTTTTTAACTTGTGTCCTTTTCCCCACTAGCACAATATTACTGTATTTCACCCGTCTGATCCACTTACTCATGCCACCAGTGTTGTTTCACACCATATGCACCCCTGCTTTGTTTCCGCCCTCACCCACGCCTCTCATTCCCCATGTTACTCCCGTCCCACCCACATCCCTGTGTTGCTTCTCATAATCACCTTGTTGCTTCCACCCCTTTCCACATCCCCTTGTTGCTTCCACCCTCCTTTGTTGCTCCCCTACCCACTTTTACTAAAAAACAGCAAAAAGAGCATTTTTCGCACATTTTTTAATTTTATTTTAGTTACCGATCCATCTTACCTAAAAAGAAAAAAGCAGCCATACTATTTAGGAGGCGCGCAAATGAGTGATGCATATACCTATAATATGACGTGGTCAGCCACATCAAACGTTTTTTTTAATTAAGGCATGCTGTGCCACATGGCTAAAATGATTGGAAATGCCAATAGGTCCAAGGACGAGACCTATTGGCTTTGCCAATGCATGTTTAAATTGCATTCTCACACTTACTCATATTCAAAATTGAGGTTATGTTGGAAATGTGACCCTGACCAGTTCTGCATTTCCATGGTTAGTTTTTAAGATAATGAAAAGGAACGCAAACCTTGGTACTAACCAGTAGTTGAACATACCTATATAAAGACAAATGATGTACTTCTTTCCCATATATGTTAGGGCACTGATGGTGAAACAAACGTTTTTCAAGGAATCAGAGGTGAACTGAGCCATGAAGTTGGGCAGTCTGCAGAGACTATCCTGTTTCCAAAAGTCACATTTTAAGCAAAAGTTGCTGGATGAACCATAAAATGGGAAGTGCTCACAGATGTCTGGAACTGCCAATTACATGTCTGTTGGCTTTCGAGTTCAGGATAGTGTTATAAACTGTGAATGTGATTTGTTTAATGAAAAGGAACGCTAAGAACTGCAAGGTATTTTACTAGCAGTCTATATTCCACTTGCATAATAATAAACAAGGTAAATCACTGCTGGTAAATCCAGTTCTTGGGCATGTTTTTTGTGGTCCCAGGCAAAATTATAATTTGTCACTGTGATACTCTCTTTTGCTTCACTAAAAGTCAATCTTTTATGCCATTTGTTGCAATTCAATGCTGTCTTGCGGCTATTTGTTGTGTGCCCGTAAGGCCTCTGCCTCCAATGGCATAAATGGAGCACTGGCCCTTCATGCACCACCATAACAGAGGGGATATGAGGTGTTAACTTCTCTTTGGGCTTCATTCCTTGCTTCCCAGGATTTCGGATTTCCTAAGTGGAAAATAACATACTGTTTGGTCAAATTTGTATTATTATTATTTGTTGTACCTGGCCCTCTTTTCAACGTCACCCCCAAACTTTTTACCTTCACCCCTTCACCCCTTCTGCCTTACTGAATTCGATTTTGTTGGCATTAGGACTCTGTGCACTTCACAACTGCTAACTAGTGCTAATGTGCTGGGTCTCGCTCCCTAAAACATAGTAAAATTGGCCTACACCTGATTGGCACATTTCATTTACCTATAAGTCCCGACTATATGGTACTATATGTACGCAGGGCTTGCAAATTAAATGCTATTAGTGGGCCTGCAGTTCCCATTGTGCCACCCACTACAGTAGCACTTTACAACCTGTTTCAGGCTTGCCTTTGTAGTCTGCATTTCATTTCAACCTGGCAAAATAAAAATTTTGTCAGGCCTAAACCTTCCTTTTTAATACATATAAGTTACTCCTAGGGTAGGCCCTAAAGGCCCAAAGGGCACTATGTATTGTATTTAAAAAGTAGGACATGAAGGTTTAAGCTTTACATGTCCTGGTAGTGAAAGACTTCTAAATTTCATTTCACTACTGTAAGGCCTTTCTGTCCCATTGGATAACATTGGGTTACCTTATTACATTTAAAAAGTGCTAACTTTTGATTGGGAGCAGGTAGAAATGTCCTGTTTAGACTCAAATGAATTGTGATTTCAAATATTCTTTAATGGTACATTTTTTTAAATGGCACTTTTAGAAGATTGGCATTTTCTTGCCCTAACCATTTGGTGCTTGCTACCACTGTCCCGGGTTACATGACAGTGGATGGCTCTGCTGTTGGGCTTTGTGTTTCCCCCCAGACTGTGAAACAAAAGGGAATCAGGTGTTGGCAGGTGTTGGCAGGATGGGCCACCATGCCACGATGGCTGGGAGTGGAGCTCTGCCTTGCCCCACTTACACTTTAAATGGCTTGCCTCCAGCACACACAAAGGAACCTGACACTAGTCTTTTTTCACCCCACACTTTTTGGGGCCTTGACAGGGGAATGCAAGAACTTTCCAGAACCAGATGTGGGGCAGTATAGGGAATCCCCCACTTCAAATGCTGGTATTAAGTATAAATGTTGGATCTCTGCAGTCACTCTTCAGTGCACTCCTAGACCTGTGGCCATTTCAGAAGAAGGACTGTCCTGCCACCAGGGGACTGGCCTCCTGCTACCAGAAGACTGCCCTGCTGCTTGAGGCCTGCCTTGCTGTTTGGAAGGAGAACTGGACCCTCTTACCTTTATCCCAACCGAACGTGAGTGACTCCAAGGGTAGTTAGATTACCTCCTTTTTTAGCTACAGGGACAGAATAAGCTCCAGAGACCACCCTGCCACTGTTCAGCTGACCTGCTGCAACTGGACCTGCCTGAACCCGCAACTGCAACTGGACCTGCCTGAGCCATGGTGCTGGCCTCTGCCTGGAGTGAGTTCTAATCCCTAAGATCCTGGACCCTTGGCTGGCATCAGAGTGCACTTCTCCCTGCCTAACAGTGGGTCTCACCAAACCTAACGCAGCGCAACACAACCTTGCGTCTCAGCACCTTGCAGCTCCTGATCGGCAGTCTCTTCGGCACTGATACAGCGGGACCCAACTTGATGCAGGACCTCGCATTGCAGCTTCTGATCAGTGGCCTTATCGAACCGACGCAGTACAACACAGCTCGGTGCTAGATCTCACAGCTCCGCATCGGAACCAAAGCAGGTGATGCAATTCCACGCATCAAGGACACAAGGTACAATTGTCTGGAAGTCTAACCAGGCCCCTGTATCTAGCCCAAGGTTCATCATGGTCGGCCTGAACTTGTGACTTTGTTTCAGTCCAGTGTGACCAGATAACCGCAGTTGGCGCTTTGTGCCGCTAAGAGCTAAACTTTGAAATTACAAATCTCCCATTTCACTGATTAGATATTTGCCATTCTGGCATCAATGTATTCATTAAAATTGACTATTTTTGTAAATTGGTTTTGGATTTTACTTGTGCTGCATGAATACTTTACACTTTGCCTCTAAGTTAAGTCTGACCCTTTTGTTTTGTGCCAATCTACCTCAGGTTAATTTAGTGACTTTTATGGTTCACCCTGACAAGGATTGTGGTTGTTGCTTGAGTAGCGCTTCCACCCCTAAATGAATAACCCAATTACTTATATTATTATTATTATTAGTAGTGTCAGTAACAGTTTTATGATTCTTTTTATAATTTTATTATTAATATTAGTAGTAGTAGTAGTCCTATTATTAGTGCCTATTGCAAATTACAACATATTACAGGCAGGTCACAAATGTATGTTTTATGTAGACAACTCAGGGGGAGATTTACTAAGATTTTAAGTGACGCAAATAGGCACAAAATCTTTTTTTCCAATTTACATTCCAGCGCTAAACCGTTTAGCGCTGGAAATAACGTGAAAGTAACACAAAGCATTGCCTAGCGCTGCTTTGCATTACTTAGCACCAAGGGGGCGTACCTTGGGTGATACATGGCTGTTCCCATGCAACCACCCAAGGTTTCTGACGCTAACCCCAATTTATGAAACAAAGAAGTCAGGATTTGGTGTCAGAAAGATGTACCCTTTTAAAGTTGGTGCAAGGAAGGAGAAATGCTTTTATTTCTCCTTCCTATTCCGGCTTCGTACGTGTACTGCACGGTACATCACACATATAAAGTCTGAAAAGGGTTGAAGTCAGTCTATGCATGGCATTATGTACTGCAAGGGTACACTTCCAGTACAAAACCTATGCTAGACTCACGGAGACACCCTTGCACCATGGGGCAAAGGTGTCTCCATGACGCATGGCAGCTGATTTCAGCGCCGGCGCTAGGGAGAGGGGAGGAGAGTGCCATTTTTCAATAGATTTAGCGCTCTCCTGCTCCCTCCTCACGCAGCACAGCATTTACGGCTGCTGCACTGCGCCGCGTGAGAATTTAGCAAATCTGTCCCTCAGTGTTTTACTGCTGTGGTTGAAGCGATCCTTGTGCTACCTGCAGGCCACAAGTATGAATCATTGTATCATAGGTTAGGGAGTCCTAAATTGGCTTCAAGGAGCAGCATCAAACTGCAAGTCACAGGGTTTTCATGATTCTGAACGTTTAGGAGCAACCACAGCAGTGCACAGATGTGCAAAGAAGCTGCAGGGAAGCACTCGACTCTTGGACACGTGCTATGTTGCTGCTGAATTAAGAAAGCATGTGGTACTCCACATCTTACTACTTGTCAGTTAAGTTGCTTACACTGGAAACAACCTGGACCCGGAGCAGATGTCCAGCCCAAAGTAGATGATCTCTGGGATAGCCGGTCTCCGCCAAGTGCAACATGTCCACTTTGCATTAAACTTTTATTCTGGTTACTTTACGGGAAAACGCCTGACAAATCTACAATATTCTCATTTGCTTGTCTCTCGCTTTCTCTCGACACCTTCCTCTCTTTGTCTTCCTCTCTCCGTTATAGATACTTTTACCCCTTTCTCTCTTATTCTTTTTCTCATATTATTCTATATCTACCGCTATCTCTCTCTCTCTCTCTCATTCGCCTTCTCATTCTCTCTTCCTGCCCCACTTTCCTCCTCTTCCTCTTCCTCTCACCTCATCTCTTTTCCCTGAGGCATCTCTTTCTCTGTCATTTTCTTCTTTCTATCTTCATCACTTCTCTCCTTCTTGCCCTTTTCCTCTCATTCTCAGCCTCTTCCATTCTGCCTTGCTCATTCACTTTCTCTTGTCCTCCGTTTCCCTTTCTTTTTTTTCCCTATTTCCATCTCGTTTTCCCTTCGTCTCTGTGCATCTGTCTTTTTCTCTATTGTTTTCATTTCTATGTGGGTATCTTTCTCTCCGTTTCTCGCTCTCTCTCCGTAGCTCCCTGTTTGTTACCATTTTTGAAAAACGTAAGCAATGCAGATATAAATCTTCCTTATACTTTTGAAAACGAATGCACAGTGAGACTTAACTACAACAAATGTACTAAGATGTCAACAAACATCCACGCATGTAATAAACTCGGCACTATAGATAAGTCTCATTCTATTGTTCTATATTATCTAAGATGGGCTTATTAAAGTACCCTATCGAAACCATATGTTTCTGTACTACTGTAAATACTTTTTTTTAATATTATGTAGTTTAAACAGCATCACAAACGTGTCGAACAATTTAAAAAAAGTTACTTCACTACTGATAAGACTATAGCTTGCATTTTTTAGGTCTCGCCTGGCGACGCAGCGCGAAAGCGCTGTCGCTAGCGAGATCTATTGTTACTGACTTGCTTTGGAAGGGAGACAGGAGATGTGCACGCGCAGGACGGACTGGAAATGTGAACGCGCCCGTGAACACGCGCCAGCATACACTGCGAGGCGTTAGTTAACCTTCACTGTAGAAGATCTGCACGTGTACGCGAAAGCGCTGTCGCTAGTAGGGCTCTAATAGTTCATTTACATGCAACAATCTATGGCGTGTTGCAATTAACATACACCGGCAAACTAATCTCCCATCCATAAAACTACAATTCCCCAAAAACTCGTACGGCTCCCGGCGTTAGCACAACTCCTGCGCGCTTGCTCCCTCCCTCTCTGTTTCTAGCAGTCCCCTTACATTGCAGAACATGAGTAATTTAATGAACCCTTTCCCTGCCGTGGTTTCTATGCCTTGTGTGTCATATTTAGATGCCAAAAACTTTTAACATGTCTCTAATACTACGAGTGATGCATTAATGAAACTGAAGATGTGCTAAACTCCTCTCACCTCCGAGGCCCATGCTCGCCACTTATTGTGAACGATTTCATCACGAGACGTTTGTTTCAATTCCCCGTGGCTCACCACACAACTTCTCGCTGCACCGAGATCTGTCCCCTTTGCCGCAGCCGGGGGCCACTGCGTCTCAAGCCTCGACCCCGGCCACCACCAGTGCCGGATGGCCTCTGGCGCGCGCGCCCTCACCCGCAGGGTCCCTCGCGCTCACTTCGCACACCCGCAGCCGCTTGTGGGGGGCGCGCGCGCTCACCTGCGCCCTCCTGAGACTCCTGGGCTTGCGCTGGCTGCTCTTGCGCCTCTTGGACCGGGCGCCGGGGCAGTCTGTGGAGCACTTTCGTCCTCCGTGTCAGTCCTCTTCTCAGCCAGCAAAAGCCCCGTCCCTTCTAACTTCCCCCTTTCAGCCCGTCGGCCAGTTATCAGCGGCTCGCAAAGAGCAACCAAGTCTCCCCGGTGTAGTAAGAGAAGGACAACACCACCTCTCGGACCTTCGGCGACGACGGGATTTCAACATCAGGAATTTCTCTTTTTTTTTTTTTCACGGTCCTCTTCTACTTTTGCTTTTGGTCCAGGGGCTTCCGCCATAAGAATGTGCCTGGCTTCCTCTTCAGAAAATGGACCCGCCTTTTTCTTCTTAAAAGGTCCCTAGCGCGTTTAGTTCGAATCCCTTTATTGTCGCCTCCAGGGGTATGTCACAATGTAACCCCTGCACCCTCTGTAACATGCTTTATAAATGGAAAGTGCAAATTACAAGATAGTGCCATGTTAACAGAAATACAATTCAAAGTGTTCGTGATATGCAAGAACGTGTATCGTACCTTCTAATATGGCTTGCTGAGTTTGGTAAGTTTTTATTGGTTCCTTCTTTTGTTTATAAACCATGCACCTTTCACCAAGTGAATCTATTTAACAAGCATTTGCAATGCAATACGTCTCGCATTTACGCGAGTTTGAGCTATTGACATTGCAAATAACAATGCCTTTTATTTTTGTTTCCGTTTTCAAAACATAAATAAAAGGCATTGTCATTTACAAATGCGAGACCTATTGCATTGCAAATGCTTGTTACCTTAGCACTGAGATATTCACTACACTGAGAGCTGTCGTCTTGTGGCTAGGGTCAGATCACTGTCTCAGGTGCTTGGCTATAATTTGTACGGCAGATGCAGTGGTACCGGGGTACAGAGGTGTGATGAGTCTATTGACCTCCAATTGTGACACTCTTTTACCATCCACCTAACAACACAACGTTCAATAAGTATATAAAGAGATTGGTCTTTACATCATCCCCTTTCAGTTTATTTTCTTGTTTTTGATGGCTTGCCATTGCTTGGATGGGATGTCCCTTTTCACAGATGTGTAAATTGTCCTATTCATGTTTCCATTAGGTTTTGTGTTAAGGCATCAAGAAGTCTTTCTGTTAGACTACAGGTGCAACATAATATATATTTCATTGCGAGCCAGTGTCTTCTTTGAGGCTGTTACTCTCTTGAGAAGGAAACATTTTACTTGCTGATTTATGTCTCGTGTGTTCTGGAAGTGCATGCTGTTTAGATGCCTTATCCCTTTAAAAAAACACAGTGCTAGTCACTCATCACCTTAGCATTTTACTTTGCTGTCATTATAGCATGTTACTGAATGTATGACTTTTATTGTTCACAAAGTATAGACGTAGGCATACATAGGTTTTCTTAAGAATGCAATGAAAACAGCTCCCATTTGTCAAAAGTATCTACTATTCAGCATTTTGCTGTGTATGTCTGATGTTCATCAATGACAACACAAACATTGTCTTCTAACTCCTTTTCATAACACTCATCAAGAGGATACAGCCTAACACTTGTAATGCAATCTATTGTGCAACAGGGCACTACACCCAGCTTCCAACTGTTGTAGCACAAGGCAGTGCTTCATATTGGTGTTTTCTTTCTAGGAACGGGGGCAGCACCTACAAAGTTACTCAAGCAGGGCCGGACTGGTCGTAACGGGCACCGGGCATTTCCCCGGTGGTCCGGAGTGGTGGGGGCCGCTTGTGTGCCCGTGGGGGCCGCTTTTGTCACTGGGGTGGGGCAGTTTTGCAGAAGTGCTGCAATATCGGCCCCCTGTAACAAAATCGGGAGCGGTGCTCCTTGCTAGCACCCCTACTCCGCCCCCACCCACCCCCCTGCTCCCAGGGACGGTCGAGCAGCAATCTGCCAGGGGTGGTTGCTGTTCCCAGTCCGACCCTGTGCTCAAATATAAGCAAACACTTCCCATACCAAAAGCCAAGACCTAATGGCTTTGCCATTGCTGATTTTCCTTGTTTACCTGGAGCCCAGTGGCACCTTTACTACATCACAGCACTGCCTACAGTAAATGCCTGTTACTACAGCTTTTTTTAAGAACAGTCACAACTGGAAACCTAAGAACTGCAAAGAAGGCACATGTCCTCAAGTGAACACAACAGAAGACATAAAAACGAATGATGCATGGTCTCTTCCAATGAAGAAAATCATTTCAAAGTAGGAGATGAACATAAAAAGCATATATCCTGTCCAGTGTAAAATATTCCGCGAGACCATAAATTTTATTTCAGCGGAAATTAAGCCTTAACGGATTTCAATGGAGAGAATTAGACGCTATTGAGTGTTTCCCTCGGGGAAACAAATGGTCATCTTAACAGTGGTCGAGTCCCAGCTTCATGATGCTCTAATCAGTTTTCTTGAATTCATGGTATTCTTTTCTCTTGCAGGAAATAATAAAACAGCATCAATAATTAAAGTCCAAATGGAAAGCGACTGCATCATTTCTCAGAAATGAGAAGTCTGGTAATGGACAGTAATGAATGTCGCTATGGCCCTACCTGCAGTAATCAGGTACTGCACAAGGATTTTCAGTGCTGCAGGCAAAGTAGAAATTTGCTGGCTGGAGTGCTCCCAATGCATATAAACAGAAAATATTGCAGGTGTTTTGTAATGATTCGGCATTAACACTTGGTGGCGCTCAGGGTGCAACAGCAGATCTAGGAGTTCAAGATGTTGCAATTGTCCCTGTTATAGTTCATGTTGACATATATTTCTGTCATGACAGACTGAATGTCAGTGACACACAACAGAATGGAAACAGGGAGCTAACTTTGAACAGTATCATCAGTCCTTCACGGTGTTAAAAAAAACAAAAACTGCAGTAACAGCCAAAGAAAGGGAGGTGACCTCCTGCACTGTCCTTCTTATCCCACTGATGGCAAGAAATGCTCATGTTTCTTTAAAAGTACTCTCACTCATGTATGTCTATGTAGCATGCTTCGTCATTGAATCCTCGCCTGGTATAGAAAAGAGAATACCGGATGGGATCAAGCCCACTTTTGGGGGGAGCGTTTTGATGTTGTGAAGAATCATGATTTTGGGATCAGGAAAAAACAGGTTAAAATGCCTCTGGGTGTCCCTTTCATATTTGGGATAATTTATTCTTAGGGAACCCTGGGACCGGTTAAAAAAGAATAGGACATATACAGATAATCAATGTCTCCTACATCCAAGGGTCAACATGCTTCAGCTGATTATTCACAGCGCGTTGGGTCATACAGTTATCATCAGGACCTATCAAGTCCCTTGGTTTTTGTATTATGGTTCACTTAAACCATGCTCATACCATGTACAACTAAATTGATGAACCTTCCAGATTTGGTTGTGAGAAAATGCCCAGTTCGTCAGTTTTGTTTATGGGGATTTATTTAGCCCCATGAGATCTTACAGGCAGGTAGGTCCTCGTGTCACACTAGCATCAGAGATCCTACCCGGCTCTTGACCTATTTTGGCCTCATAACTCCTGAAATTTCACAGTCCATCTTGTGACATACAACCATGTATAAGGCATTATTTAACATATAAATCACCATTTTCACTCAGATGTCCCAATGAGAAACACAACACAAACTATGCAAAGTTCAGAGGTTTTCCATAGAACTCCATGAAGATTGCAAAAAACTTTGCAACTTCACAATCCCTTGCTATGCCCATGCTGCATAAGATGGGGGCTAGAATCGGCAGATCCTAGAAGGGACTAATTTTCAATCAGAGGGTAGTAGGTACTGCCCATACCAAACTCTAATTGACAACAATACAGGCACCCATGATAATGGCTCAAATTCCAAAGGTGGTCTCTTTGCCATTTCTTGTCAAACTAAGATGTATACATGCAGCATAGGAGACAGTACATTTCCAAATCCAAAGCGCGCGCACACACACACACACACACACACACACACACACACACACACACACACACACACACACACACACACAGAGTACCATTTCATACTGACACACAATAAAGGAAAATTAATTAATGACTACCTCTGTAGCCCATTACCTATATATGTTTATGCATTTCCTGAAGACAGCATAGCTCAGAATCTTTGAATGGTGGTTTCCAGTATGTATTTCCAAGACTTGTTTTCTGCAGTCCATGCAGTAACTCGGTTACATAGTTAGAGCATGTACTCCATACAGTTCAGTCTCATAGAAACTGGCCCCATGACACCTTTAGTGCCTGTGCACAGACACAGAATGGGAACAAGTTATGACCACAAAGGTGCATTCTGAAGCAGCATCCTGTCTGAGGGCTTATTCAGGTGCCCCATTTGCATGTGCTAGTGAGGACATCCAGTCCTGAGATTGGGATCAATAATACATGAAATAGCCCTTTCACTAGTCAGGCTTACACTCCCTCTATTAAAAGAGGAGACATCACATTTGTCATGACTGACAATTGCAAGCAACCAATGGAGGTTCAGTATGTGACTGACACTGAACAATACATGGCTGATCGAGGATGCTGTTTCGCCCCTCTCTGTGTAGAATGCAGTAATGTGCTGTTAATGGTGTAAGCTGTTGTAAGTTAGATCTTAAAAAGCAACACTAGATAACGAGGCTTGCAAACTGCTGACAGATAAGTAGAACGTATGAGAATGTATTGCAGAAAATAGTACCTTTAAAGTACTGTTACTAGAGGATCAAGCTGAAATACGACAAATGCTCTGACTTTTTAGCACCTTTAAGGCAGCCGCGGCCCGCGCAGGTAAGAGCGGTGGGGCCGGGTTGGGGGGGGGGGGGGGAGGGGATTTCAATGGACGACGACAAGGGAAAATTAAATAAATAATTCATTTTCCCTCGTCATCGTCTGTCGAAATCCCCCCTCCTCAAGGTGCGGCAGGTACCCAGTTATTAAACAAGCAAAGGCTTGAGAAGAAGAAAATATATTTATACATTTTTGTTTGTTCCGTGAATGGCATGATATCATTCAAGACCAACGTTTTTAGGTCGAGCCTGGGCAACGCTTCTTTGGACAGGTCTCGCATTTACAAGAGTTTGAGCTATTGGTATTGTAAATTACAATGCCTTTTATTTATGTGTTAATTAGCAAAACTGATAAATAAAAGGCATTGTCATTTACAATGCCAATAGTGTAAACTCTCGCAAATGCGAGATCTATTGCATTGCAAATACTTGTTACAGACAGCACTGGAGTCCATGAAGCGAAGCTCTTAGACTCGGGGTTATGACTGAAAGTGCTTTAGAAGCAGGGCCGGACTGGGAACCAAAACCGGCCCTGGCAAAGTGCTCGGCCGGCCCCCCGGAGGGTTGGGGGGACCGCCGAGCTGTTTGTGAGGGTCGGTTTCGGCCGATTTTGTTACAGGGCCGATATTGCAGCTATGCTGCAAAAACATCCCTGTAACAAAGACGGCCTCCCAGGGGCCCAAAACCGGCCCCCACCCTGGCAGCCCACCGGGGAAACGCCCGGTGCCCGCTACGGCCAGTCCGGCCCTGTTTAGAAGGATAACTTGACTTATTATCAACAAAGAAATACGTAAGCATCTCTGAACTTTATTCAGCCGTATCCAAACAGGCAGCCAGTGAATGGTCAGCATTAGTGCCCTTCGACCCCTCCTAAAATAGGTCACAAAACAACCTCCTTTTCATAGGAGATAATGAGGAGCAAATGAGATGCACTGGCACATTTCAGCAAAGTCATTACATCCAAAACCAAACTTTGTTACCGGCAACTAGAAATCTATGTGGCCATTAAGGGCCGACAGGATCCTCCGTATGCATAATTTAAAAGCACAATGATGCATTATAACTCTTTTGGGATCCCGCGCATAAGCCTGTGTGCATGCTCCATTCCCAGCACTGCCCTTTTAAAATACAATATTATCAATTAAAGTTCAGTGCGTTTCTCCATTAGAGCCCTGGCGAGCCAAGCCAGTATAATGATCTCACCTATCATTTGAGGCTTAATTTGTGGAGCTCAGACAAGCAAGCAATTTGCAGAACCCAATTCAATCAGAAAACATTGAAATACTCTCTCCTGAAAAGTGCTTTCAGTGGGTGAGTGCTGCACTGGCACAGAACAGCCGCCAATCAATAATTAAAGTGCAATTCAATCTTTCCGCATCTTCCTGAAGGACGACATGCAAAAGCCATTTTGCTTCCATCAGTTCCTCTGATTCAAACCGAGCTGCGAATGCTTGCTACCTTTAGTAGCTTGTGGTTGGAGCACTATATAAAGTCTCTGAAATTGTGTTTGAGTGACCAAAGCAGAGCTTTATCTTGGTGGACCGCGTATAAATCTTGGCTATCAATGTGGTTGGTTTGGCATTAGGACCCTGGAACATAGAGAGGTCATTACTTGTGTGTCCAGCAAGGACAGGAAGTGGGAAGAGAAAAGGAGGAAGAAATAGAACAGGTGACAGATAGGTCTGCATGTATCTAGGCAAGGTTCTCTGGTCGTAGAGGAACAATGCAACGGTGAGAGACACAAACAATACATAATAGTATTGCTAGTTCATTGACATGTGCCCTGCGCCTTTGATCCTGCTGTGCAAAGGTCAAGGGCGATATGACAACTGCCACTAAAGGTAGGATTCAGTGCATTTCTCTCAGAACAATTTGAGAGAATAATTAGCAGAAGGCTGTGGCCCCAAACCGCAATTCGCTTCTCCTGAAGGGGCCCTGCAACACCTACCCCTTCACCCATGGACCAACTAAATCATTTGCTGACCACACTCTTTGGCAAAAACTCTTGTGGCCCTGAAGCCACCTGTGCATCAGGTGCACGGCCCCCGTGCTTACAAGGATTATCCAACTGCCTGCCAAAAGCCTCCCAGGTCTGTCCATGTTCAGAATTATAATATTAGGAGCCTCTGCACATATCTATAATGGAAGGAGAGGCTATTAATGGACTTTGCAGCATGGATGTCAATTAAGGGCAGCCTGGGGTAGTAACTACCACCCATGGTTTGTATTTAGCCCCCCTCATGCTGCTCTTCCTGCCCTTAGTCCCAGTGGTCAAGAAGGTGGCATTAAGAATATAAAGTAAACACTGTCCAAAGAGATTGCGTACTGTCTGTGGTTTCCACAATTTGTCATTCCCTGAGCATCTCAGCAGCGAATTGGAGGCTATCAAGAGGATAAGGGTGGGATACATAGTCAATAATGTGGATCGGGCTCAAAACTAGTATGACAATTATCATAATATTGCACTGCATAGGGGTTCCTCTTACTGGTAATCACCTCCAGGTAATTACATTAAAATCAAAGTTATGCTGTGTATGATCCATCCTGCTTCTGAATACCTTCTGGGAATAGCAGAACTGTGCAATCTAAATTTATGTCACCTAACAGAAACCTAGCTTAATCTTTGCCTGGATGAATTTAGACCTCCTAACTATTTCATTTTGAAGCGTGTCAGCAGTGACAGCATAGGGGGTGGAACGGTCATCATCGATAAAAACAAATTTGGTCTTAAACCTAAACCTTTCCAGAATTCATTTAAAGAGGAACTTGTGAATGTAAAGTTGATACCTTCAAGCTCAACCTCTTTCTAGCAGACTGTCCACCCCAATAATTAGAGAAATCCCCATGCTTGAAGTGTCTGAAACTATCTCCACCTCCAAACCGGCTGGCTCACCAAAAGACTTTTTACAGCTTCACGAAACTACTTGCCCCACATCTTGCTACCAGTTTGACTACCCTGTTTAGCTCTCCTGGAAGCAAGAAATCATACCAAAACAATGGAAATCCAGCAATGATAAACCCATTTTTTAACAAACAACAGTTTCATCTTTGGATCCTAATGATTTGCTGCAAACCCACTTTTTAACAAACAACACCCTTTCATCTTTGGATCCTAATGATTTACAGCCCATTTCCTTGCTTCCTTTTGTAGACAAAATCAAAAAGTTAGTCTTGAACCTGTGTCACAGTTTCGACGGGCTTCGGGAGGAGCAGAAGGGTGAGTGGTGGTCCGTCCCCCCTGAATCTGGCCGTCTCCTCTCTTTCCAGCCAGATGACTGGGACCCCGACGACCCTGACATTACGGAGGACGACGTGGTGCAATACGGGCCTGGTCCCTTTAACGGGGAGGGCATCATCAAAGGCCCCGCCCCCGCTCCCGAGCGTCATATCGGGCCCGCCCAGGAGAGTGGATGACGACGAACCCGGAAGAGAGCCGAGGAACCGGAGCGAGAAGAGGACGCCGAAGAAGGAGAGTGTGAAGGCAGGCATCGGAGAGGGGAACGACTGGCGCTGCTGACAGTACCGGAGGGAGAACCCGACACCAGGACGCCAGGAGGCCAACGGTTCGGCTCTGCGCCCCGCCACACTCCTGGAGGAGTGTGGCTCCAACAGGTACGAGAACGTATGACTGGGTGGATGGGGAGGAGAACAGCCGCTTTTAAATAGGGCACCTCCAACTACCCCTTCACTTCACCCGATCCCTAGCACTGCCCCTCACGCCGTCGGAAGGGTGTTTGTGGCACTGGTGCTCCCTCACTCCTACCCTGATCCCGTCTCGATCATAGCGGGGAGTCTCACAGTTCCTTTTGTTTTGTTTTGTCTTTTCGCCTGGTGGGAGCGAGCCCGAGGGATCCCAGGAAGAAGCCTGAGGAGGGAGAAAAACCGCGACCTGTGACGTGAACAGGACCGGACGAGACCTCTGGAACATTAACAGGACACACCTTGGACTGGGTCCCCCAAGACTATAAAGCTGGCCCATTGCGACAAACCCCGTATAAAAATAAAACCAGGTCTAACCAGATCCCGTGTCCAGCCTGATCCTTGCGAGGGCTTACAACCTGCTACAACCTTTTTTGGGTGAAAATAACCTGCTTGATTCTTTTCAAACACTTCAAAACTCTGTTCTGAATGACCTATTGCTACTGGCTGACATTGAAGGCATTGGCCTACAGGTCTTATTAGATCTTTTGATATGTCGACCTTGCCATCCTTTTGTCAATGATCCGGGAGTTAGGGGTCGACCATGTATATGTAGACTGAATTTCATCCTTTCTTACGAGACTCAAACCATCATTTTTCCACCATTTAGGTCTGAATCCTAAATTCAGCAGCTGAAGTATTCCCCCAAAGATAAATTCTCTCATCTCCTCTATTTAACATCTAACCGACTTCACTGGCTCAACTCCTCCACTCAGTGGGTGCTTTTTCTACATGTGTTCGGTGACAGGCAGCTGATTTTCAGACTGCACCATGTAATGAGCCCCACACACCCGAGGCTCCCCCCAGAATTCCCTGTTCTGTGCCCTCACCACGATTTGCCACAGGATTGGCACAAACTATCTAATACTCAAGCCATTAAAAGTCATCTACTCATCACAAAAATGAAATTAAAAAATGGAATCCTTCCAGTTGGCCAGACGTAATGAGAAATCCAATCACCCACACAACCTAGGCATCTCTTGAATACCAAATCTATGAAGTAGCGAGTGCTTGCTTTAGGCAGTAAAAACTATTGAAGAAGGTTCTGTCTTACATTGACGAAAGCCACTATATTCCTGTAGTACTGGATTTAGAACTATCTTGTCTTCACTATGGAAATTCCTGTTACCTGGGTCACCCAGATAAACTTGTCAGACGACTTCAAGTGGTACAAACATAATAGCACATTTCACTACAGACATTCATCGACAAGATCACTTCTTTTCTCGCACCTACACTCGCTTGTCATCAAGAAGAAACTCATTCTCAAAGCCTTAGTAATTGTTCACTGGGCTATCCATGGCAATTGTCCGACTTTGTGACCTCCAAAAACCATCTCCGTAGCCCTCAACAGTCTCTTTGATCCACTGGTTAGGTTCTGTTAGATAGTCCCAAAACCTGCACAGTGATGTTTGGGGGAGAGAGCATTCTCAGTAGCCACAGTTTCACACTTCAGCATCAAGAATCTTCCATGTACAAGAACTTTTAAATTCATAAATAATACATCATAATGTTAGTTCTGCAATTTCTCGTATTTTGCTGACTTGATGACTATGCTCCCTATGAAATTTGAAGACTTAAATGTTCCATACTTTATTAGATGTGGATTAAATGTATGCAGATGTGCAACGCCTACTGGGCTGAAAGGGCTTCAGCCCCCCTTGTCAGGGTCCGTGGACCGGGCCGAGGCTGCTGGCCTGACTGCCCAGTCCACCCACAAACATTTCACTGGCCTTTCTCTCCTCATGAGGCCATTTTCTGCTCCTCAGGCCTCCATAAACTTTTCCAACTACTTTCCCTGTCCCCTGCGGTGCCCAGACTCTCATCATAAATTAGCAATGATGGGTGTGAATCCCATCCTCACTGATAAAAGACAATGCAGCGCCTGTCAATCTGTAAATAAGAAACAGTGCTCTTGCAGAAAAGCATGCCACAGGTTTTGCCCTTCCGAGAAAAGTAAACAAAAGCATGGATGTAAACTGAACAAAAATAATAGTTGAGATTTCGTTTTTTGCTTTAGTGCTATTAGGCCTTTCCTTCGATGCAGCACTATTTGAATGTAAGCCCTATATAAATGCAATTTCAATGCAACATGAATGAAAATAAATGTTGCATTATGACATTGGAGTACGTAAATGTTTAGTGATGAGTTTTTTATAAAGCCTCACAACACATTTCTAAGCGCTGTAAATAACAAACCTTATGATAACCTGATTTAATGGCACTCTTTGAAGGATGGAAGGTGGAATCTACCTTGGAAGCCTCAAAATAGTTACCTGAAGATAACTGGATGTTTCTGCAGTGAGAATTTAGGGCCAGATGTACTATTATTCAATTTGCAAAAAGTGGTTGCAAATTGCACACCAACTTTTTGCAAATGGAATCTAATTTTGCAATCTGACCTTATGTACTAATAGGCTGGTTCACAAAATAACGCATCACAGAGGGCCACAGGATGGCCTGCCTAATTAATATTCATTAGGCGGGTCACAGTTTGCAAACCCCCGCGAGTGGCTGCAATCATAGGGATGGTGGCCTGCATTGTCTTCGAGACAACCACAGCATCAAACCATTGACCTATGACCACCTGGCTCAATGAAAACATTAAAAAGAAACTGAGATCACTGCACCCCTATGTTAATAGAATAAATTTAACAGCCACTATAGCCAAATTCACCCCTAGTCGTTTCTCCATTGACAAATGCCACACTGAGGAGCTTCATATGCTCATCATGGAATTCAACAAACCACAGTGCACCATCCCAAGAGCCCCTGTCTCAAGACTTCTGTGATTCCCTTGTAGACCACCTCATTTCAAAAGCAAAGATGCTGGTACACCACTTCAGGAACAATACGACTGCCATCCAGCCCACTCAGACTAAGATGGAGAAGGCTACACCTACCAACAAGCCTTCAGATCCTGGCTTCTTCAGTCAACTCTCAAAATCCCAGCTCAAGGAATTGGTCAATGTACATGATCCACCTGGCTCACTATCAGATTCCTGTCCCATTCAAATGAGCAAGAGCATCCTATTCTCAATGATTGTTTCCACCTCTGCAAAAGGCTCTCTTCAGCAACTCTATTACTTCAGAAGGAGAGAAAGAGAGACCCGCAGAGAGAAAGGCCAAGAGACAAATTGTAAGACCAAAAAAGAGAGGCTAAGTGGAAAAAACCCAATAGTAATGATTTAAAGTAAAAAATGTGTTTCAAAGATGTCATGCTACTTATTAGACTACCGTGATCCATCAAAAGCATGGTGGAGGAAGTGGAGAGATTAAAAAAGAACCAGGAAAGAGATCAGATAGAAGGAATGAGGGAGAAGCATTTTAAATGGAGCGGCCTTCAGAAAGATCCTGAGACCCACATTGATGCAATGCAAATAATAGTAGTTGTATTCAAACAATAGTAAAAATTGTGTTGTGTTGTTCAAGTGCAAACTGTTGTAAATGTAGGCCTCAGTTGTAATTTAACAGAGCAGTATCACGTATGAGTAATTGGCCTGAAGCATCTGATGAGCAGGTAGGCATGAGAGTAAATGAATATAAAAGGAGACAAGAGAGGGCAAGAGGGATCATTGAGTGCGAACGGGGGTAGCAGAGAGTCATAAATAAGGGTGAACTGTTAAATAGTTCTAGGGCAGGCCAGAGCGACTTCCTTTGAGGCAGACACCTGTGTGCCTACAGCTTAAGAGGGAGGAAGAGATAGGAGAAGCAGGAAGCAGGAAACCTTCCCGAAGACAGAGACAATCAGGGTTAGAGGATGCTTCTTTAAAAAAGGCGTATGGGGTGTGGGTAGAAGAGTGTTCAGCTACCAGGAATGGCAGTGTTTAAAATGGAAATAGTAAGTGTAAGATTTTACTGTCATACCTGCTTCCTGCGGGAAAGAGCCAGTAAACTACCCCTGGGAATTAAATGAGGTTGGGAATAAGCTTGCCAAGCCTATTTGCCCACTTACCAACTTGCTGCTACACAGTCGAATCTATGTCTAACTCTCACTCACCTTTGCCAACACAGAACATGATTCACAAAAGGTCTCTGCACTTGTGGCGGAGGACCCCCAGTCATGGCAGGACCTCCGTACTGCAATTACCCATTGCAGAGATCCTGCCACGAGTGCGGGCCCCTGTCACGACTGCAGGACCTCCGCCACGAGTGCGGGCCCCCGCCATGACTGAGACCTCTGCCACTAGTGCGGAGGCCCTACGTAAATCCGGCCCACACCGATTACTCCCATTTCTCCAAAACCTTTTTTAAATTCAATTTCTAACTTAACCCAACCATTCCTGCACGTAGCCAGTTTCAGACATTTACCTTTCTTTCATCAAGAAGTTTGTTATGCTGCTACTGATCATTCCCTCAGAATGACTCATACTATGAAACCATGCCTGTCACAGGCATTCCACTGAAATACACTCATTATGCCAGCTACAAAAATTCCAGGCTTACATTTTAGCAGTTTTTCTTCATGCAGTGTTTCAAAATATTTGCAAAAAGAGAACTGCTATGTAACATTCTGCTGTTATCAATGCTCATGGGTATGGGGCAAATTTGGGTATTGATTCTGCCATGTGGCGTCACCTTGGATGATCCTTTGTGCTCAGTAACTGTACTTCATATGTGTTTCTGCAACAAATATCTTCCCAAATGTGGGCTGCATTTCAGGCTATGAGATTGCCTAAGCATATGGCCACCAAGAATACCTGATGGCAATTGAATTCCAGACTTACTATGTAGAACCAGGGAGCAGATTCAGCATTCTCAGGGGCATATTTAAGAGCCCCATTGCATCGAGAGACGCAGCTTAAAAATGAGATTTATGAAGTCACACAAGGCCACCTTGGGTGGCCATGAGTGGCTTCATAAATCTCGAGTAAAGCAGTGCATCGCAAATCACTGCAAGCTCTCACGCAACATCCATGGATTTTGACGCCATCCAAGATTTATCAGAAGTGGTACACCTGGGAGTGTGCCAAAAACCTATGCCTTCCCAGGTGAGGCGCAACGAGGAGAAATACCTTTATTTCTCCTCCTTTTTTCCTCTTTCTATGTGTGCTGCATTCTGCATCCTTCTTAGAAAGAGGAAAATGCCTCAGAAGATTGTTTTTGTGCAGGAAGGTGCACCTTCCTACACAAAAACAATCCATCTTACAACACAGGCACCCTAGTACCATGGTGTAAGGGTGTCTGCGTTGGTGCTAGGCAGCCAAAATGGTGCCAGCTCAGGGGAAAATGCAGTAATGCACCATATTCTTTTAAATATGGTGCATTCCTGCCCTTTCCCTGTTCCGGAGTGCAGCACAGCAAGGTGACTGCACTGCATGACAATCTCATAAATTTGGCCCTTTAAGTGTTAGAGAGTTTGGACATTAGTCAAACCCACCTAGCTGCAAATGAGTTGTCTCCTGCAATAACATTTTATTTTCAGCTACCATAGATGTATTATGTGCTGATGAATACAATATGAACTGAGCATTAACCAAAGAAACGTGATTGAACACCAAGATGTTATGTCTTGTTATGTGCGGCCAATCACCCTATGTGATTTAAAATGAAATATTTCACACATATTTTCCAGAAAACTGGTATTCCATAATAGTATTCTTCTTGTACAGTAAACGCCCCCCTTCCCACAAGTAATTCTGGCTAGGCTCTAAAGGTACTTTCATTAAACCTGCCTCTTAACTTACTGTGGTGTGGTGTCTACTGATTGAAGATCCTTTACTGGCGATGAGCGAGGGATCTAATGAGCATAAGCACCTCAACATCAGCAAGGAAGAGTAATTTGGACGTTCGGCTGTTGGCACGCCGAGTGGAAAGCGCTGGAGTAACAACATTGTTTTGTTTTTAGGTCTCGCCTACGCAGCGCGCATGCGCTGCATAGGAAAAAGACCTATAGAAATCGCTTCGGCTTTTCAGCCAAAAATGTGCACGCATTGCATTGCTTTCAATGGCAATGCGTGCACGTTTGGCGATTCCCTTGCGGGAGCGAGCTTTGGCAACATATGTTTGCTCGCTCCCGCAAGGGAATCGCTGTGTGTTCTCTCGCACTCCCCCACCTCTCCCACTTGTTAGCCCAGTACTGCCGCACTCCCCCCAACCCCCTACTTGCGCGAGGCGCGCGCGCTTGTTTTGTTGGCTGTAGACTGAAAATTGCCGTCTACATTTCAAGTATTATTTGAAGATACTCGGTAATATTGTAGTGTGCTTTGCATGTAAGTGTTTCTTATGCATTAGATGTGCACACTCTACTTTCCAATGAATATATGTGCGAGAAATGCACAGCCCGCCCACTGTCTCCCCCTCCCTTGGAAGCAAACGCGTGCCGCTTGTTTTTTTTGCAGATTTATATAGCGCGAATTCGACCCGAAGGTAGTGGTGCGCTTATGTGAGCACCGGTTACATTACACAAGGACACATTCATTTTTGGTAGGCACGGGGGAGATGAAGTGATTGGCCCAGCCCACGCCGAGACTCGAACCTGCTTCTCCAGTTCCAAAGCCGGCAGTTCTGGCTGTTAGTTTGTTGGCCTGTTTATGGCGACCCCTGGCACAGGGCATTCAGCAGCGGCGGTTTACGAATATGTGCAGACAACACTCGGAAGCCCCTACAGTTGGAGACGGGTCTGAAGACTCAAGACTTTGGCTTTTGGAAAATGCCCACGAGTAACCAGCTCTGAGCGATGGCCTCTTTCACCGCACTGTCCGAACCCAGGCTAGACCACGGCTCTGTGCTCCTTCTGCGCACGAGAACGGGTTTCCCCCAAATCTTCGTCGCCTTACTAGCCTTCATCGGCATTGGACAAATGCATGGCATTTGTGTGTGCTCTTTTATGGAGTGAGTGACGGCCATAAATGCCAGGGTTAACAACACAACAAAGAAACTGTCTGAAAGAGGAACTTGTACCAGTGTGCAAGAGACAGAGAAACAGAGCTTGTTGGGCACAGCAGGGCAAAGCAAACCACCTGCCCCCTGGCAGCAGAAGAACTTCTCATGGACACTTTGATGCAAACCCGAGGCAGGATGTGTCAGATTGAAAGAACCCATCAGAGTGCACTCTGAGACAGGGCGAAATACATAACCAACTAGGAGATCAGAAGCGGCCCTTACTGTGCCAGCCTTCCGCCCCATACCGTAGTGGGTCAGACCAGGAACCCATCCGGGGGTGAAGTGTACCAATATCAGGACTCCCCTTGGACCTGCCACCCCGTACCCATCTCAAGTCCGTCCGTTGTTTTATAATCTGATTGTGCATTACTTAGAAAAAGCTCTGTATAGATTCAATAAATACATGTTTTGCTCATGTGCAGTGCTCGGATGGTTTCTAAACTCTACTCTCCGCTTCCTAAAAGAGCCCGTATTCCCCAACCAGAAACGCACAATTTTAGAGTACAAACTTCCCACATCGCCTTTAGAGGTCTACGTTGCACTTTCGCTCTTTTCAAACCATGTTAAGAGTAACAGGAATTGTAGCTTTTCAGCTCTGTGTCTTGTTACAGAGTTTGTGCAAACAAAGGCTTGGCTTCTGCTAGTCCAGTCCAAAAATACAAATATTCTGGTCCTTACACATCTGTCTGGCCAGCAGAAAGTCTTGCGCTAAAGTGGAGTAGCCACGGACTCCTGCAGTCCCTGCCTCGGACCAGCCTGGCGTGTTTCCAGACCAACAGGAGATCTGTAGACCGGGGATTTGAACTGTTGCCACTGGAGTACGCTGGCTTGGATTATTATCATGAGGTCCCATGCACGGCACCAGGCCCGGGACACCCTGCACACCAGTGCATGGGAACTTCTTTTTTCATTAAAACACCCTAATAACTGTTAAATTTGAATAAAGGGTTAATTTTATTTTTTAATATGTCCCCCTGCCCATTTTGTAGCCTTCTAGGTGAGACTTGAATCTGCTCTACTGTGTAGGAATCTCATGTCATCTCGGAATATGGCCTGCTCACCTGGTTGTCCTGGTGGTTCGCTCTGCTTTCTCCTGTCCACTTATTACAGGCTTCACTCTACCATCTCCTGCCTGCTTAAAACGATACACAAGTAATTCCGACAGCTGCAAAAGCTTCAGCTGCAAATGTTTACAAATCTGTCGTTTTCTGGCATAATGCTCTAGGGGACAGGGTTGTCAATGCTGGTTCAGTGTAAAAAATAGGAAGACAAATCCTGCCAATTATTCTGAAAATGAATGCCCATTTAGTTACCCTTTGTCACGGTGGCAGATTAAACTAGATGCCGAGGAGTGACACAATTCTGCCGGGGCAGCCAAAGAAAAAGTGGTCCGCATTCGCAGATCTCAACCTTTTGCAATATACTGCTTGGTTAGGATAATGGAGCTAAATAATGGCAAACATATGCGGTGATAAAAGTATTTTAAAGCTTATAGGTCCAGTGCATCAGTGCAACACCACCTCAGCAAATTTGCATCACTACCTCAGTATCAGCGCAGCGCCACTTCAACACCACTTCTGCATCACTCAGCAGCACCACTGCAGCACAACCTAAGCATCACTCGGCAGCACCTAAGCACCACCAAAACACCTCAGCACAGCACCACCTCAGCATCACTCAGCCCGAGCGCAGCACCACCTCAGCACCAGCACAGCACAGCACCACCTTTGCATCAGCTCTGCACCAGTGCAGCACTACCCCACTACCAGCCGTGTTTATGTTCCCCCCCATAACAAAGAAAACCTTTAACAAACAAGCATTAGAATAGTCAGGAAGAATTTGCTAGCATTGCAAGGAGAAACAAGCATTGGCATAGCCAATAGGTCTCGCCTTTGGGACCTTATAAGTGTTTAGCCATGCAACGGTTGATGTTGTTGCAGCAAGAGTATTGTGCTGCATAACTAAATACTTATAAGCTCCCAAAAGCGAGACCTATTGGCTATGCCAATGCTTTTTTTTGTTAGGCACGGGGAGATTAAGTGATTTGCCCAGAATCACAGGATGTTGAGCGTCGTTGCCGAGACTCGAACCCGGTTCCCCAGCTTCGAGGTCGTCCGCCCTAGCCGTAAGGCTACATCCTCTCACTGGATAATGCAGCGCTTAATTTGAGCAGGTGGTTACCGGTGCTCAGCACCGGCACTTAATTGCCAACACCGGCACTTATGACAGTCAGCCATATGGCGGCGCTGTTTGTCTACTTTAGAATGAACAATAGTTGTTTATTGATTCAATATAAATTAAAAATGACTAATACCTGCCGCCAAAGCCATTCTCGCATCTTTTTTTTTATTGATTATTTTTTTATATAGCGCAAACTCGATACTAAGGTATTGGAGCGCTTTACATAAGCACCGGTTACATTTGGGGGCCTGGAATAGTCAGAACTGCCACACTTGTAGTAGTGCAATGGTTAGTAGTTATGATGATACTGTAATTGGCAGCTCTGACAGCGTCAATGGGTGGTGGAAGTGGAAGTGGCCTCCTGACGAAGGCCCTGGCAGTTATAATTTTACATATATAGCACTGGTACCTGCACTCTCCTGCATATACCTGTTGGGTACTCCTGGTGAAATACTGGGAAGTAAACCAGTTTTAAAACATCTGGGATTTAGAAAATGAAAAGGATGTGTGGTGTCCTAGTTCGCCCAGGCCCCAGAGACCTCGCTTTCAACTGTCAGCAGCGAACAGCTGAACATATCCTGAAATGTCCTTGATGCCAGGGATTTTTCTCTCTACGCGTTCGGGCTATAGAGGATTTTTCCTACATGCGTTGGCTGCGCGAGGCACAAAAACATCTTCTGATTTATTGCAGAAGTCCTGCTTTCGCTAAACCCTAAATGACCCCCTATATATGAGCGGAACTGGTACCTCATTTGGCACTGCGATATCGACCTCAGGTTAGAACATTGCCATCCAATGCCAGCCAGGATTTACTGGCTTATACAATGTTGCAGTATTCGTTTGAGTGAAACCTCTTAATTTGAAGCCTGCAGGCTCTTCGTGGACGACAAGACTGACTGCTCAGTGAGTTAAGTGTTCTCCCTGTTATCTGCAAAAAAATGACTTCTGAATATCAGCACAGCCAAGTCAGACTTCCATCCTTCCTTGGTGATTAAACTGAAAGTCGGAATTGTGTAATATTAACACGTCACTTAGAGCGCTTAGAAAGGGAAGAAGTCCCGGAGGAAGCTCTGCATGAAAAAAACAAGTCTTCATTATCATTAGAATCTTCCGATGTTCCGAGCATGTTAGTAAATTAACAACTTAAGCCATAAATTGCAATATGCAACATAAACTGTGATGCGGGAGGGGCAGCTGGATGAACGAAAGCTAGATTACAAGTAGCTGGTGTGGTTTAAGCACATTGAATCTGCAGCACAACCCTTGCTCCAAAATTAAGTGCAGCGGATATCATTTTGCAAGTTTGTCATACTGACCTACAGTAAATGGAAGAATTTACTCATGTAATATTAACACATCACTTAGAGCGCTTAGAAAGGGAAGAAGTCCCAGAGGAAGCTCTGCATGAAAAAAACATGTCTTCATTATCATTAGAATCTTCCGATGTTCCGAGCATGTTAGTAAATGAACAACTTAAGCCATAAATTGTGATATGCAACATAAACTGTGATGCGGGAGGGGCAGCTGGATGAACGAAAGATAGATTACAAGTAGCTGGTGTGGTTTAAGCACATTGAACCTGCAGCACAACCCTGGCTCCAAAATTAAGTGCAGCGGATATCATTTTGCAAGTTTGTGAGGGTGAGACAGGCAGGGGGCGACAGTAGAGGAATGTCAACAAGCGCGCGCGGCCACGCTAATTGGAAACAGATGGACCCTGCGTGCCGATGCTTGCTCCCGCAAGGTGAATGCCAGCACAAGCACAAGTGTTTCAAAAGTGCAGACCGATTTTAAAAGGTCATTTCCTAGAGCAGCGCTTGCGCGCTGCGCTAGGCTCGACCTAAAAAACGAGAAGGCATTTTTTATGATAATTTTATTTTTAATAGGGTCATTTAGTTGTACATAATATCTTTTTGGTTATATATAAGGTAACAAAAATGCTTAGAACACCTTTTTATTAGAACATTTCAACATGCTGCACAGCAGCCATGCTGCTCTGCAACATAGCTTAAAGACATTGGCAAAGCCAATAACTCTGGCTAAACACTTATAAGGTCCCAAAGGCGAGACCTATTGGCTATGCCAATGCTTGTTTTAAACTTGTTGCCGCTTTCTTTCACTAAAGAAACTGACTCCGTGGCTTGTAGCACACACGCGCTGTGACGCCCGCCGTTCACGTGCTCCAACTGCAGTACCACTCGCAGACACATGTGCTCGTGCTACCCCTCTCGCGCTGCCTCCATGGTGACACACTGCTCGTGCCTCGCAAACTGCTGTACCATACAAACTCAAAAATAAAAAAAATAAAAAACAATTCAGCCAACAGTACCGTCGCGGGTCCAAACCACCCGCTTCTCTGGGTAAACAAAGCCCAGCGTGACCAGTCGTTCAACCATACAGCAGCTGTTACTCCAGCGCTTTCCACTCGCTGTGCCAACAGCCGAACGTCCAAATTACTCTTCCTTGCTGATGTTGAGGTGCTTATGCTCATTAGATCCCTCGCTCGTCGCCAGTAAAAGATCTTCAATCAGTAGACAGCACACCACAATAAATTCAGAAGCAGGTTTATATGAAAGCACCTCATCCATCAAGTCCTTGTCAGCAACTGCCAGATAACCTTGAGCCTACCCCCCACATTCTAAGTTCCACATTCCATAGAACTTAAATTCGCAACACGCAACTGAGAGACATATCACAGGTTCCAATAACCCTCTTCGAAGCGTTAGCCCCCGACGAAGTTTGATTCTAGTAGCGCCCTTGAATGTACGTAAAAAAAAGTTCTTTGGGGGCCTAGAGGTAAGTTTTCGAGTGCTGTGCCAGCACAGCAGTGCTTAAGAGAAGGGCCAAAGGTTTTTGTTACAAACCCGATGGTGGAGTTGCTGCGTAGGAATGCTGCCTAATGATGCTGTCTCATGCCTTTTTCTTCCCCGCCCTACACTTTCTGTCCCTTTAATTCAGTCGTGCTGGTTCTTTTCATCCCTACCTTCCCACTTTATCATTGTTTTCTATCCCTTTTTTCTTCCCTTTTGCGCCTTTGTCTGCTTTTCCTGTTGCACTGGGTCAAAGTTTAATGATGAAAATTGATAGTAAAAAATGAGTGCCGATGCTCGTCACTTGCAAACACCTGTACAAATTAAGCACTGCTGCACAAAGGCGTCTGACTCCTTATGACGTAAATAATGCTTTGCGATCAAAATTCCGAATGTTACACTAGAAAATAAAAAACCTCATCAGCACCACACTTTAAGCCATGCCTTCAGTCGCTGCTCAATGTTTTTTATTTTAGAAAAACACACCAATGAAAGTGATGTGATTATGCCCCACATGTTCACTAGCTGCAGGCAGTAGATGTCTTTGTATTTTGTATCCGCTGTAAAATGAAATCATTTGCTCAGTATGACCTGGAGCTCTGCATTCGGTATTCGGCCAAAGACACTTTTCCATTGCCGCTGAACTCGCAGCAGTCTCCCCACCTAGGCCTTCAATATCTCCACCACGTTTGCAAGTTGGAGACCACAATGGACAGGATGAGGTCAAAAAGGCGCACTGCAGCTGGAAAGGGGATTGATGCTGTTAAGAAAAACCTCAGGGGTAGACATGGAATGGACTTTGTCATGATTAAAACAGAAGGACATATAGAGATGATGTGGAGAGGGCTGGATTCAGGTCAGAATTAAAAGAAATTCAAGGAATTAAAGTCAGAGTGACTACAAGAAGGAGTAAAAACAGAGGTGGGGTGGAGAGGAGGGTGGGGGCAGCAGAGACACCGAAAGTATAGGGGCAAAGCAGCACAGGATGAGGATGGGTGGATTGGAAGAATTCCTTGTTGACATTAACCAGTAGGGAGCCATGTATGGTTTATATACACTGTGGCAAGAACATTATTAAAAAGCTAGAACGAAATAAGTGTTGAAATCACGTAAACCCACATATTCAATAAAATATCAACTTATATCTACAAAGGCAAACTGCCTTTCAACATGGGATTCCAATCCCCAAATTGCACTATGTGGATAAGCGATCTTAGTCTCCTGGGAATACGCGTCACAGGACTGTAATAATTCTGCGGTCTGTACAAGGAGTACCATTGAGTTGTGCAGCAACAAGCATCTGTTATTTGTAAATAGTACAATGTACTCAAATTATCTGCAATACATGCATAGGTGCCCCTGCCTGGGCAATGCATGATGCAGCTTCACCATTAGTGCTGACATTTCTGAACCCATACTAGCCTGGAGTCAAACTTAACCAACTTCTAAGCCTGCCATTATACTAGTTCTGTTTCTTGACTAGGTCCCTCATTGAGAGATGGGCAAAAGTGGATCATTTAACAAAAATCAGTGGCTGCCCTATTCCTTCTACTCATGGTTCACCCCCTCGTTTACGGATGGGAAATGCTTGGTTACTGATGGGGATGTTTCAGTTGGCTTTCTTCTTAGAAACCCTTTGCTAGTGCTGTATTTGTGGCAGGGCTTAACAGCTTAACAGCATCAGAAGGTCCAGCCTATTTAGGGCATGTGTTCAGGCACAGTTTTTTCCTGTTCACGACTTTAAGAACCCCCACATGCTTGAGGAAAACTCCTATCACATCAAGGATATTGCCTTTTTCATTGTGGAAATGAACACCTAAGGCCTTATTATGTATACTTTCCCTTTTAGCGACATTGGCGCACCTTTGAAAAGGTGCGCTGGGTGCAAACAAGGACAATGCACCATATTAGAAAGAATGCACTGACCGCAGGGCAGCCACAAACTGGTGCTGCCCTGGGGCAGCGCATTCAAGTGAAATGCAGAACAGCAGCTTCAAAGCCACTCCATGTTTCACAGTGCAGGCAGCAAGCTGCCTGTAATTTGAAGAGGGGAGAGAGATCCCCCTGCAGGCGGGTGCAGTGAGTGACTGCACACGCCTGCAGGGGGATGTCTGAGGGGTCCATAGTCCCCCCTTTATCCATTCCAGAGGGCTGCTTTTTGGAGGTGCACTGAAAGTGCGTCACCTTTTTGTGGCAAACTTTCAGTGTGTTTCTTAAAGGCATTTTTGCCTCTGTGTCCGTGTCCATAATATGGCGTGGGCACAGAGGCAAAGAGATTCCCTCATTTGCATGGGGCCCATGATCGCGCTGGCACTACATGTGTACCAGCGCTACCAGTATTACGGTAAGCAACCGTCTGCGGCCCCTTGTGTATAACATTGAGCCCGTTGCGCACCCGGGGCACAATGTACAATATGGCCCCAGCATTGGAGATTTGTTTCAGTAAAGCAATAAATGCCCTTTTAAATGAAAGTCGCAGCCAGCACACAGGAGGACATTAGAGAGGTTGGGTCTGCCTCTGCAGCCTCTGCAAAGGCAGGCCTGCACCATCCCCAATTCTTGGCAGCCAGCCCCAATGAGTAAATGAGCTCCTAAATCTCCAAGAATGCCATGCAGTTTTATTAATATTAAGCGCCTTCCCACAAGGTACTAGAAATATAATGTTGACTTGAACCTAGTTGTCTTGGAAGTCAAGGGTTTAAAACACACTTCTCAGAGGTGCAAGTTACATTTAATCTACTTTGCAGAGATGCTATGTATAATTATGTCTTTCTGAAAAAAAAGAAACCATAACAAAATGCCAAAACATTATAACCCCTTGACTAACATACTTCAGAATAGTGATCATCCGAAGTAATTGCATGAGAATGCCAGGGGCTCCATAGGGAATCCCTCTGGCTATGCTAAGTAGGCTAGAGGGTATGCGCAGGAAATGTGTCCCGCGGCCATGCTCAGCATGTCTGGAGCATCCTTAAAGATTCCCTGTGCCTCAGAGAAAGGACGATGAGGGCAGACGAGTACCAACCCCACCATCACCCGTCCTCCCTAGCATGCGTGGTGGGTTCTTGGTGGGCTGATGCAGAGGGTGTGGGCGAGGTGCAGATACTGCCTTCTGACTGCCATTATCCCTGTCTGCACCATCATTATAATTGCCAACCGGAAGGCTGGCTGGTTCCCCACCAACAATTGTCTTGATACCCCAACATCTTGGGACTCTCAACTCCTAGAAAATAGGAACACTTTTGGGCTTGGAGAATGCAAGAAAAAGGGTACTGTCTGAGTAACCCTGGCTGCCCGAAAAACGTCTTAGGACTTGGATTGTACTTTCTCTTGAGTACAAGAATTGAAAAATACTCTGAAGGGTCAGGCAAGGTGGTCCACTGGGATGTAAGGAAGAGTATTTCTGAATACCAGCAGATCAGTTGGGACTGGACTTTGGATGGACAATTGGAGAAGAGAAATGGTGAGTCGGCCTCTCCTTGTTATCTATGCCCTAATTTCCTGAAAAAGTTTTTGGGAGCTTGGAATCTTCAGTAGCGACATGGATGAATGCAATCAGTAGGCAGTAAACCTGAGACTTTCCAACTCACAGATGTCTAGGACAAGGTATGATGCTAACAGATGCATATGAACCACAGACGGGCAAAATGAACATATGTACCCTGCTCTGTGCTTTTTGATACGAAATGTGAGGCTGTCACGAGCCACAGTAAGAAGCTATCTAGCCCAAAGAAAACCCAAATAGCTTCAGCATCCAGACTTGCCACTGCGGATGAATTTTGGGCTCCAAAATACTAAAGATTAACATACAGCACAAAACCGGTTAGCAAAAGGATCTCGACAGGTACGTATTTTAGGTTTACCCCACTCAGAACTTTTGCCAGCAAAACTCAAGGCTTAAGAAGGGCCATGAATTCGATATATCTTGCCTCATGGAGCCCACTTCAACCACAATGCCCTGCCTTGCTCTGCTGGGGCATTAGATTTCCATTTATGAGAGTATGTCAGAAGGTAAAACTGTTGACATGGGTGAACTGCAAGGCTAGACCCTACCTGCGCTCCTTCACTGTCAGCTTGAAAAGCACCTAAGACTCAGTCCCCACAGCACATAGACTAACATTGACTTTTGTCCCTTCCGTTATTTTATATGAATGATTTTCACGTGTCTTTGAAATGTCCTAACACCTGATGACCTTTATTGATATTTGTCATTCGGTGTCATTTTGATCATTACATTTTATTTTATTTCACTATATTGATTTTGTATTTCTCAACTTTAATAGTACTCTGGTGCTTCTAAAGTACATTACACACTTTTTCTCTGAGAAAGTTCTGTTGCTTGAGCAACGAGCTACCATGGGTAGCCTGTGGCTCAAAAACACTGAAAGCTGCTTTTGCTTCCAAACACTACATAACTTAACTTTGCTCTAAATCCTAGTTAACAATACAGGTTCTTACATACTCATAACCCAATCCTAAACTATTTGCCAACCTTAAGCCCCACTTTCCCTGCAATACTCTGCAGTTTCTGCTCAGAAATAGTGCCTTATGTCAGAGGAAATCTTTCAGACTCCCTAGCAGGTGCAATGAAAGAAGGTGAAATACTTGTGATCTGCTTCACAACTCCACACGCTTCAAAGTCTTTGGTGCTAGAGAGGGTATAAATGAGTGTCTGCTCTCTCTTTGGATCAGTCTGAGCACTTGAATTGATTTTGGATGTGGGGGAGACATCTTATTGCATGCTGACATAACATACATATATGTATCAGGTTTCGAATCAATCAGATGTACTGCAAATAGCTTACAATGTGTTAGTTGTTAAGGTTTGTCTCCTCCAAATGTTAAGCTTCTAGCCGGATATCCTCCTGTTACAAATCATATCCTACTCAAATTACTTCATGCCAATACCAGTGTATTGCACAGAGACAGAAGGACAGATATTTTACCACAGAACATGTTGCGGAGGTCTGATTTGCAGATTTTTCTAGATTCAGATTGTGCTCTTGAAAAAAGTGTTATTTTGAAAACATTGAACATTTTAACGAATTTAAGTATATTAAATTTAATGAAAAATGTTTTGAAGATTAAAGAAAAATAACACCTACCTAAAGTAAAATATTTATGTATTACATGTAGAACGTTACTAAATGTTATGCATAGAATCACTTCTTTTTAAGTTACATTTATTTTTAAATTGAAAACAAGTTATTAAATATTTAAAACGTTACAAAATAATATATATAATAAAAGTTTAAATACATTAATTTATTTTAACATTATTTCCAATTGGGTTTTATTTTAGTCCCCATCTCAATTATTTTCTATGGGATGGTGTTGCAGTACCTGTGAGTGACCATGGTTGGTTCTGCCTTACTCAGCTCTGAGCTGGAGTGCATTTGCAACTGTTTTGTATCTTTTTTGGATGCTGAAAATTTAGAAGTGCTGTTTGAGAATATGAAGGGGCTTACTATTTTGTGGGTGATTGCATGTCCCTTCATAAGGCCCTCCTTAGCCCCCCCTTAATCCCTTCTTACTCCTGCCCTAACCCCTCCCATTTAGTCATAAAATTCCCATTGTCCAGCCACTCCCCCCAGTCTCTCACACATTCACTACAAAAACGTATACCTATGTGTGTGTACACCTCTGCAGTAATGGCAGAGGTCTTCGCCCATAAAAGATAGGAGAGGTGGAGACTGCCACACATAGGTTTGTAAATAGCATTTTGTAGTACGTTAGTAGTACTACTGTAGTACTAGTAAACAAACTACAATGCAGTTTGTGAAATGGCTCCACTAGTGTCTAAATACAGCAATCAACTTGTGAGAAGTGAAAAATCAACTTGTTTCAGGAGCGCACTACATTCCATATAACACATAATATGTGTATTTGTAAAGAGCACATCTACAACGGATATCTTGGCACTGAATAAAAGATGCTTATTGTTACCCAACGGTACTCATTTTATCAACTTCAGAAGGATGAAAGGCTGAGTGGACCACACTGGGATTTGAACCTGTCACCATGAGGTCAAACACAGGCCCCTAGAGTGGACACATTAGTCCACTAAGCCACCAGATATGCAGATTTCAAATAACTTTTGACTTTGAACTAGCAAAAACAAGTTTTGTTAAGATCTGTAAGTTACACAGAGGATGATGGATTTTGGGCCCGATATATATGTTGGCGGAGAGGTCTTCAGTGCAACAGTGACGAAGTTCCCTCTCCGCCAACATTATGATCAGCCTGTCATATTTAGAGTCGGTCGGACCAATGGTTTGACATCGGAGGAGACTACTTCTTCTCGGCCATGGTCAAATCCCTCCAACGGCCAGACAAAGTAAGGGCCGTCAGAGTTTTGGCTCTATGTTCATCCACCTAACTTAGATGGGCAGACATACAGCCAATTTTTAATGTTGTTCACTGCCAGGAAAAACCTTGCAGTAAGTGTCATTGAAAAGTGCTCAATATCCCCCTCAGCATGATAGAAAGCTCCCATGGCAAGGGGGGCATTGTTTTTTAATTTTCAAGAAGTAAACCCCGCTTTAGAACTTTCTTGCTAAAAATAAACAAAAGTTGTAAGTTTGATGGATGGCTCTGTTATGTTGACAGAGCCGTCCGTCAAACATACAATGCATTTATAGGAACTGCTGTGGCAGCTGCTCCTGAAAATGCAAGACATGTCCGTAGGGGAGTGGACATCTCTAAATATTGTGGACAGAGTACCCTTGTAATGGCAGGAGTAATGCACTCTGACATGGAGATGGTAATTACTATGTCCGCCGATATACAAATCAGCTCCTTTGTCACAAATCAGGCAATCCATGATCATGGGAATACAGTGGCATTTCATTTATATAGTGACCCTGGTTATGATAAAAGGAGACCCCTAATTTATCTGAAAGAACCTAAAAGAAAAAACAATCAAACCTTCGATTCTTGAGTTTCTGTGGAATTAGGTGTAAATTTTCATTAAATCAATGAAGATATTAAGCAAAATATATACCATATATGCCTACTCATAAGTGTGTGTTCAAATGAATTAGCTAGCTAAGCACATTCCTGAAAATCACCTGAGAGATTACCTTAAAAGTAATTGTATTTCCTTTCTATTTTAGCAATGTCACCATTTTGTGGACTAACCATGTGTGTAATAATCCTTGAAAGTATTTATAGTATACATGGCAAAAATAAAGAAACATGCACAAAAATGTAACTCATAGTATGAAAATGAATTTAAACCAAACATGAAAAATACTTAAAAACATTTTGAAAATACCTTTAAAAGAATGTGCAGTGTGCTGTGAGTAGTAGAAATCTACACATTAGGCCTTCAGGCTCTCAACTGCACCTTCACCAGTGCAGGATCACTATACCCCCGTAGGCAAAAGACAGACACCAAAAGCTGGCACGCTTCCAAATTGGAGAAATGTTTCCCCTCTGGCGGAGGTGCAAGCTGCAGTTGCTCCAGGCAGCCAGCTGTGGGTGCATACAAGGCACAACGAACCCCCTCAGTTTGGGTCACGATATTCTCAACAACAGAGTACCTTGTGGTGTGGGTCCGGGGAAAGGGAGCAAGTGACCTTGGACAGAGGCTGCAATGTCAGGCACTGTCATCCTCCCGATCTGGAGGCGGGTGACAGTCTAGGCTTCCAGCTCGAGTCCCGCAGATTCGACAAACGTCCCCCAACACCCCTCAGAAACCACACGCTATGGAGTGCGAGCTAGCACAGGTTTCCGGGTTGCAAGCACGGGTCCCTCGGCACTCCTCAAACTCCTCAGGTTCTGCCATCGCAGGTGGGCTGCTGATCTTTACGAGCATACTCCTCTGATTACGGTGTCAGTCAGGATGGCCCTTGTCCCATTTGCTGATCACTTCCACCTGTTTCTGCACAGTCTAACGATCTTGCGGAAACAGAGAGAACCTTTCTGTCCCTGGGATCTCGTGGACAGGAGGCTAGCGATCCGGCCTTTGGAGAGTGCTCAGGGACCCAGGCAACAATAGTTGCCAATTAGCTGCAGGCCAGCAACATCCAGGCAAAATCAACCAAGTGATAGTCCCCTTCCTGGAGCACAACAAGCCCCAGGCCACCACAAGTCTGCAGATAATCCAGTTTCAGTCCCTCCTGTCTCAATGGTTCCTCTTGTCAATGCCCCCGCATCGAACCAGCATAGCTTGGTTCCAATCCCAAAAGCGTCTCTAACTCCTGAGGGCAGAGCCCCAGTAGTTATACCCACAATGGCCTTTGAAGATGAGATCAGTTCAAAAGGCCACCTTTGAATTGCACAGACCCTCTCTAAATGATGTCCTGTCTGCCATCCTACTCTGGAAGGCTTGGTCAATATCTTTAGTGGGGCCAAAACCCGGCTCCTTGGAATGCTGGTGTCAATTCAACCCCCTTGTATCTGTCTCAGGAAGGTCCTTAAGATTCAGAGGTCTGAGTTTCCCTTGAGCCTCTAGTTTATGGCCTTCTACCAGGAATGCATAAATGTAGCTCTCCCACCAGCACCCCGATGTGGATCAAAGATAGGCTGACAGGCATACAGAGCCAAGAACATGGAAATGCCCACTGTCCCAAAGTGGCATTTCTACCTTGGCAATGTCGAATCCACGACCGGAGAGGATTCGCTATTACTAACTTATTCATATCAAACAATATACTGCTAGTCTTCTGCACATAGAAAATACTGCTCAATAGCCTTTCCACTGGTCTCCCATGTTAATGAATGCGAGAAGCAAGCCCCACTGTACCAAACACACCATCTGGTGACATTCACTACCAGTGCATGTAGAGCACATGGGCATATGCCCTGCCTCTTCACGACACTGCACCCTGCCCCCCAGGGAATACTCCGAGGTAGCGAGAGGCATGCAGAACCTTGTCAAGTAGCTTTATAAATGCCAAGCCGAGTAATAGTTTGATGAGCTACCTCCAACCAGTGCTGCAGGCCCACGGAGGAGCACTTGAATTACATGCCCTATGTATATGTCTTACCCCTAGACAAGGGACTTACAGCTAACTCAAATCAGCCAATTATGTATACACCAATCACCAGTATGTGTATGACAAGCACAGCGCTTTAGCACTGAATGGCAGTGTCAAAAGCGCTCAAAGTCCAAAGGCTAGCAACATAGATCAGCTGAAACACAGGAGGGACAAAAGCAAAAAGTAGAGGGAAAGCAAACTAAAAAAAGGCCATTTACAACAGTCATGTAAACTGTCAATTGTAAAAAGGCGAACACCCGAGGATTCTGCTATTTTGAGTTATTCTGTTCTGATGAATACTTGCAGTACAGTGGTTTCCGATCCAATTCATCGTACTTCACAGTGTCAGACGTGCTATTTGTCATTTGATCTTCCAGCAGGATGCCCTTGACTCAGCTCCTGAAATCCAAGCATGCTGAGTGGCCTATCTCGAGAACCTCTGAAAGCCTCTTCCATCATTTTCACAAAATGTTGTCAGACTTCTTGTGTGTCTATTACTTTTGTGAGTTTTGTTCTCAACTAATACATTTTTACTTTATAATTGAGGAGTTAGCATTTCAAGTAAATGTTTCAAATGGCAATATTTAAATTAATAGCTCTCTGCAAATTTAATAAAAGTCTATGCTCAACAACAATTGCATAACACATTATGTTGTAAACACAAATCCTACACTGCCCGAGAAAAGTACATAAAGAGAGAGTGGACACTTTCCATTATCCTTACCATTTCTTCACATAAACAGGAGCAAACATTTCTACCTTCTTCACATTGCAAATATAACCTTAACAGAGCAATGAGTGAATAATGTATTGTGTGAAACGTAAAAGCAAAAAATTGAAAATAAATAAATGTATATGATCCATGGTAAAGAAGGCTAAAAAAGTAGCCTTCTTCACAAATTTCTCCTCTGTGGCTAAGAAAAATGCATCATTATCAATAGCCAAATGCACAAAAAAACAAGCATTTGCAATGCAATTGGTCTCGCCTTTGGGACCTTATAAGTATTTAGCAAATCAGCATATTATCCTGGGTGTGCATCTACGGTTCTTTAACACAGAGGCTTTGACACTAATAGGCACATTTTAGCACTGCATTGAGAAGTACTTGCCTTGAAACAATTATGGTCATATGTGTGTGCAATAAGAGCAGTTACATAATTTGTAACAAATCACCTGAGCTAACCACAATAATTGTACTTTTAATGTTGCAAATTTTCCTTTTTTTGCCACATAATTTACTCAACCCTGCCGCATACAGCGTTGTGAGCAAAAGCAGCCAGTAGAATCAATCCTTTCGTTAAAATTTACAGAATTAGGAGGGAGTGAAGGTTTTTTAATGTGATCAAACTCAGTTTTTTAATATTGTTTAAAACATTTTTCAAAGTTATGATTGAGAAGTGCAACCATTTGTTAACACTGCCTCCCTAAAATTGATTTGCCTGCGAACACTGAAGATGACACAACATGCCAGAGGCTCGGAAAGGCTTGCTAAGCTGAGGTAAAGTCAATTTAATAGGCCTTTCACAAGATAAAAAATGTAGGCAAATGATACTTCTCCGTACAGAGGCACAAGAGCCCATTCAGAGTTGCACTGCATGTATCTTAATGAAAATGTGAACAGCTCTGCTAAAAAGTCTCGGTGACAAGAACGTACACTGTGGGAAGTATGTGGAATTGGAGAAGTGGGCTTGTGGGATATATGTGTTGAGATGTAGAAGAAGATATGATGGAACGTGTGGAATGAGAGAGATCAGCTGCTAGTATAGATATGGGCACAAATGGAGTGGGTGTGGTGGATGCATGGAACAAAAGTGTTACTGTCAGCCTATGTAGAATAGTTGTTCGGAGGGGGCGTTAAATAAGTGTGGTGGTACTTCTGATGAAAGTGTCATGGCCTGTAAACTAGGTGTGTGGACAGATGCGGAAGAAGAGGAAGTGATTTGTGTAATAGGATAGACTGGCTTGTGGAACAGATGTGCGAGAACACGTGTAAAACAGAAGAATTGGCTTGTGGGATAGGTGTGTGTACACATGGGATAAATGAGGATGGTGTGTAGAACAGAAATGGGGTTGTGGCCTATCAGTGGGGAGACTATTTAACTACATGGAGCAGTACATGTAGTAGATGTGGTGGCTGTTGCAGGATAGAGGTGGAAGAACGTGGGCTGGGGCATGTGTAAATAGATGGGGAGGAATGTACAATACTTGTGGAGTAGCGTGGGATAGATGCCAGAGATATTTTTTACACATTTTCTAAGAGACAACATTTCCGATTTTACTTTTTTGTCAGGTTGAGAAAATGTAGTTGCAGACCCTCTACTGTTCATTTGTGCCTACACAATATTATACGGTTGTTGGCCCCAGGAATTCTACGCTATTTAAGATTATGGGTCTTTGTTACCTTGGCAAACTACAGAGCAAAAGAAATAAAGACAAGCACCACAATGGTAGGTTCTTGTGCCTTCAGTGTCAGAGATACGAGCATGAGAAATGGTATAGTGCTTATGCAATAAGATGAACAACACAAATAACAGTGTCATTGGAGATTGTAAGACTGCGAGCTGGGTGGGGGTTGCTACTCGTCACCAATATGTAGTAGGCTTCAGTCTTTTACTTTGGACAACATTTCTCAGTGGGGAGAGTTGCCGAAGTGCTGCAAATACATTTAGTGTGCTATTAAATGTCAGCCTTCTGTCCTAGCTTCTCAGCAGCCTTACCTTAGCCTTAGGAGGGACGGGTGTATGTGAAACTAGATAAGATTTTCAGCAGGATTTTGTAGTCTGAATGTAAAAGTGTTATGAATACTTGTATGAACAACACTTTTTTAGGTCTCGGCCTGCACCAGCGCTTGCGCTGGTCTGGCCGAGAGTTTTAGTAAGTGGGTTTTGGAAGTGCAAACACTGGCTTTCGGCTGGCGACCAGCTTGAGTTCACGGTGGCGCTCACGCGCAGCTGGCATCTGGGTTTCCCATCTCTTCCTCATTTCCTCGTCATGGCTCATTAACTCTCTGGACTCTGATGTTTCAATCGCAGCAGCAGCTCACATTACCAACTGAGGGCCCTGGACTACAGTCACATGAAAAACAACAGCGATTAGCATTGAAATGCAAGCTTTTTTTTGTCTAGTTAGAAATATTGCTTCGGTGGGTTGATTTCACCTTATATCGCTATTTGTTTTATATTGGGAGTCACAGCCTAATTAGCAGTATTTTTGTCTCTCACTGTTTCTTTTTAAAATATTTATTCACGCAAAGCACAAAGCTATATTTAAGGTTACTTTTTCTGCGTCACTTCTTCACTCTATTTAAACTCCACACCCCCCACTCTTATTGTCTCTCTCCTTCTCTCTCTCTCTCCCCTCTCTAATTCTCTCTCTACTTAATTAACTCTCCCCTCTCTATCTTTTTTAGCCTTTCATTCTCTCACCCCTTTATCTGTTTCTCTTTCAAACTCCTTCATTCCCTCTCTCTCCCATTCTTTCTCTCTCTCTATCCCGCTCCACTCTTTATTCTATGTACACCCTTTCTCTCTCTTTCTCTCTCACCACCCTCTCTAATTGGGCATTATATCTTCACTCTATCTCTCACTCGGCAACACCACAGCATCACTCAGCGCAACCACAGCATCAATCAGAGCCAGCACAGCATCAATCAGAGCCAGCACAGCATCAATCAGAGCCATCACAACATCTCTCAACGCCATCACAGCATCACTCAGTGCAACCACAGCATCACTCAGTGCAACCACAGCATCACTCAGTGCAACCACAGCATTACTCAGCACAACCACAGCATTACTCAGCACAACCACAGCATTACTCAGCACAACCACAGCATCACTTAGCGCCACAACAGCATCACTCATCGTCACCACAGCATCACTCATCGTCACCACAGCATCACTCCGCGTCACCACAGCATCACTCAGCACCACCATAGCTTTACTCAGCGACACCACATCATCACTCAGGGCCAACACTGAATCACTCAGCACCACCACAGGATGACTCAGCACCACCACAGGATGACTCAGCACCACCACAGGATGACTCAGCACCACCACAGGATGACTCAGCACCACCACAGGATGACTCAGCACCACCACAGGATGACTCAGCACCACAACAGCATCGCTCAGCGCCACCACAGCATCGCTCAGCGCCACCACAGCATCGCTCAGCGCCGCCACAGCATCACTCAGTGCCGCCACAGCATCGCTCAGCGCCGCGACAGCATCGCTCAGCGCCGCCACAGCATCGCTCAGCGCCACCACAGCATCGCTCAGCGCCCCCACAGCATCGCTCAGCGCCACCACAGCATCGCTCAGCGCCGCAACAGCATCGCTCAGCGCCGCAACAGCATCGCTCAGCGCCGCCACAGCATCGCTCAGCGCCACCACAGCATCACTCAGCGCTACCACAGCATCACTCAGCGCCGTCACAGCATCACTCAGCGCCAAGACAATATCACTCAGCACCACCACAGCATCACTCAGCGCCAAGACAATATCACTCAGCACCACCACAGCATCACTCAGCACCACAGCAGTATCACTCAGCAACACCCGAGTATCATTCAGCATCACCTCAGCATCACCTCCGCAACAGTCACCACCACCACCACTACCACCTCAGTATCACTCAGCACCACCTCAGCCTGCTCTCGGAATCTGGCATCTGTTGATTCTCCCCTAGCGTCTGGCCGCTGCTAGTGTTATAATACAGGTACTAGTTCCCAACCTTCACCCTCCGATTGTTTATGCCCCCTCAAAAAAAAAGCTTTAACAAACAACCATTGCAATAGGCAGAAACAAGTTGCCAGCATTGCAAGAACAAAAGAAAACTGAGGAAATTTTTTATTGTAAATACTTTATTTAATATGGTCGTTCAGTTTTACATAATGCCTTCTTAGTCATATATAAAGTAACAAAAATGCTTTTCAGCATGGCGCACAGCAGCCACACTTCTCTACAGCACAGCTTGAAGACATTGGCAAAGTCAATAGCTCTGGCTAAACACTTATAAGGCCCCAAAGGCGAGACCTTTTGGCTATGCCAATGCTTGTTTGGTTAACCAAAGGTCACCAAATGGCCAAATCAATTGATGCAAATGCAACCACTGGGCAAATCTTGGTGTGAGTAGTGGGTAGCAAACTGTACTCTGGTGCTGATCCAGGACAGAACTTGGACAACTGGGCCTCAAAACTTTGGCTCGATTGAGAGGCTGCACTGGAGTACAGAATAACTCACAGCGGCGGTGGTAGCAACCACTACTGCATCCTCCCGCTTGAGAAAAAGACAAGGGGTGACTGAGACCCACATACCTGGTAACTTGTCAACACTAAAATGAGGGTGATATTTGATCAACACTGCCAGCATCCTCGATGAACAGCGGAAATAACTCGGGGAGGCAGCCCTGGCAGACGTTTTCAAACAGCGTTGTTTGTGTATTTTTAGTAAGTTGACCCAAAATAGGCTCATTTACAAATGTATTGTTTGGGGCTCTGCTAGCCAATTTATTTAATCAGAATTGCTATTTCCTCAACTTTTTCTAGGCACTCTGTGCCTTTTATAAACCTCACTCTCTCTCTCTCAATGATTTTCTTTTTTTGCAGTTTTTAACAGCGCCATCTCGGCCCACGTGCATGGAAGCGCTTTACATGAGCACCAGATTACATTACCCAAGATCGGGATTTTCTTTTTTTGTTCTGGTGGCTTTCACGGTTTTGCAAATGAAATCCCCCTCCGACCTCTGCTTCCACTCCCCAGCACTTAGGCCTGCAGTACTGATATGTTTCCAGTTGGATCTTTGGGTGCGCACAGCACCTGGACCCTACTTTTTTGGCCTGGTCCCAGTGGTGAGCGAGAGACAACGAGCTCTGAAACAATAGACTCACCCCCATGAATCACCTGCAGACAAGTTCAGGTGTCCAAAGCAACACCTTTGGCTGTTGTGAAAAGTCATTGCACTGCTTAAGTATGGTGTTCATCACGCTCATACTGCGATGATTAGGGCTGCAGAGGGAAAGACGTATGGAAGTTCTGGCTCTGCCAAGTGCCCTTCCGGTTGGAGCATTTAAGTAAGGAGTTTGCAGAATGTAGGGGTGGGGATAAATATATATGTAGGCAGTGAGAACGGACAAAGAAAGAAACGGCACTGCCCAAGCAGCGAAGGGAGAGGGGTTTGGTGGGAAGTACAAGCTAAATCGGGAAATCCTTTTGTGGAAGTTAGAGAAAAATAATAAAGACACGCTGGAAAACAGCGGAGAATAGTAAAGGATAAAAGCCAATTGGAAATTTTAAAAAAGAACACATTAAATATTTGTATCTTATTCCTGCCATTATATTTTGACACCTTACTGACTGAGCAGTGACTGCAGCGCGCAGCTGCAGGCATGTGATAGGAGCACAGAAAAAAAAACAGCGACGGGAGGTGGTTTTCTGTTGCCAATGCCAACTATAACAATAAATAAATAAACCAGACAGGAGGAGGAAGAAGAGGCCATCACACGCTAACAGTGTGATGGCCAAACAAAAGGCTCTCTCTTAGTGAAATTGCCAGGGAGAGAGCTAAGCCCACAAAAGAGGGACATTTAAACAAATGCACCAATAACAAGCCAGGATTTGTAAATGACCCAGATAACAGCCAATAGCAATTGGGGGCTGTGCCAGAGCCTGTAGAAGAGGATACAACAGGTCTTCGAGGCTCAACCTAAAACATGATCTCTGGGGAAAAAGTGACTGAAAAAGTGCTTATTGTACAGGAGGTTGAAATAATGTTGGGTATGTAACAAGTTGGAAAAATGTCAAGATACATCCAGAGAGTATGCACCAAAACGGTTAAACTAAACACACATTTTCAATCATCCTCTGAAACAAGATTAGTGTGGACACTCTCAAAGTATACATTTTTTTTTAATAGTCAGGCGTTGTGAGAAGATATAACTGCTGTCAATGTGAGACAGAAACATTTTATGACTCCAAGTGGAGAGACTAGTAAAAGTGGATGACAAAAACACTTAAAATGACAAAATGTAATTGTCATAGAAGCAAAGACCTCGCCACTAACTTGACCTGTTGATAAATGACAGAAATGTATTCGCTTAATCAGAATCAGCTGTTTAAATAAGGTTCTTTTCAAACACGGTACCTCACGGTACCTCAAAAACCTTACTCGAAAAATTACATGTAGTCCTAATAGTATCTTAAATGTTTTCATTTTGCATTCTCTCATAGACACAATATACGGCATTTTTTGTGTGTGTGTGTGTTTCACATCATAATCTGTAACTATTTTTGTGGATTTAAAGAGCGCAAACAATCAACAATCTAATATCCTGATTATGATGATTCAAGTTATCTTGATACAAATGTGAAATGCAAACAAGTTATGGCTACAGCCAAGTTTTCAGACCTTTCCGAAACTTAAGAAGAACAAGATCCACAAAAGGAGACAAGGAAAGGTGCTCCATAAGTAGGCTGTAGTGAGAGAAAACTATCTCATCACATTACATGTTAACACGTTAACCCGCTGATAGGAACACCTGTGTTTTATTTGCGCCTCTCCAGAGATTTTGGTCTACCTGTCCTACTTTCCACCTCCAAATCTGGGCAATTCCAAGAATTGGATGAGGTGGGCTCACTCAGGTAATGTGTCATTCTTCATCATAGGCCACCTCATCCCACCCTGGACTATCTTGAGGGAGCGCTTAGGAATGACCAAATCTGGATAATTATCTCGGATCCAGTTATCTTAGCTAAAACATCTGGGGTAAGGCACAAGAAAACCTATATTAGGTGAAACCCTAGGTATATATAAAAATACTTAAGTATATTTAGAGGACGTTATTGGGTTCCATGGATCTTCCATACCTCCGATACCCAATAACCTAGTAAATTAGTAATTTCTAAGAACTCCCTCAAGATAGTCCCACTGGAGGTTTGTTTAACAACCAGTTGTTCAAATAGAAACAAAAATCAAGTTACTATAAACTAAATTATTGCATACCTACAAAATTTACGTAATTTGAATTAAGTAAATAATTTTATGCATAGTGATGAACATTTATACCATGAAGTGACCAAATCCAGAATAGATAAATGAACAGACTATTCCCTCAGGAGGCACACTGGGCAAACAAGCAAGAGTTGTCACATAGACACATTTTTCCTTACAAATGAAATTCTCCCGCTAATTTACATGCATGCAATCTATTACCATGAACTGGTGAATTAAACTCCAGTTCTTAAAATGTAAATATTGTTAGCAGCATGGGTCTTGGTAATGGGAAAGAAAGAATTGATAGGGAGCATATGCAGAACTAGGAAGAAGATGCAGACAATAATTCATAACTGTCACCTTTACTGGAATTTCTCAAATATTTTTGCCCTGCTCATGAAAAAAATAATAACAGCCTTAGTAATCTTAAAGTGCCGGAGCAATTTAATGGCAAATATCTCTACTGCCCTTTTGTGATGTCAAGCTCTTACTTTATCATATAATCATAAAAGTGTACAATATTTCTTAGCAGTCATAACGGCATAATGGAACTTTATACATTAATGAATGCTTCTTGTATGTACTATATTTTTCAATTTAGAGCTATACTTCGCGGACTCCACTAGAACATGTTCGAACTAAACCGCAGAGCACGAGGCATTATGTATTATGCCTAAAGCAGAGTGCCAAGACAAGGCCTGTAACGGTTTTAAAAAAGGATTTCCCTTTATATCATTTTCAGTCCCAAATGGTAGCACCACACTATCAGAGGCGCCTTACTAAAACACGTTTTCCCTATGCAATTTCCCATAGGAACTTTAGAATCAGCTACAGCAAAAACAGGTAAACTGAATTACACAAAATTTGGAAGAAAGCCACATCTTTATCCCCAAAAATTTCTTTTTGTGATTTGGTGAATATCTATTCAGTAGTTTTTGAGAATTAAGGTTCAAAATGTATAGAAATATCAGACCACAGTAGAACCGCAGGACTGGCAGATCATAAGATAATATCCGATTGACTATTTCACATCAACAAAGATGTTAGGCAGCCATTTTAGGACTCAGGTCCTAAAAAAACAAACAAACAGATAGGGGGCCGGGTAGGGATACCCTGATGCCCTAGGCATTGTTGAGGAGAGGGTACTTCTTGATACCACAAGCAAAATGTAAAAAATAAAGAAGTGGGCTGCCTTTTTACACTATAAACCCAGCCAGGGTGGATCAGGGCTCAAGGGTCTGCACATTCTCTTTATTCTTACAACATTCTTTCTAAAAAAAAATATATGGGGAGGAGGGCGTCTGTGCCCCCTTCCTGAGACACGTACTGGACCCTGGGATCCCATCCCCTAGGACCTGACATTTGTTTTATAAAATATATTGGGGAGGGGACTGTGTGTGGCCACCCCTCCCTGGGCCACGTTTTGGCCCTGGGGACCTCATCTCCCATGGCAGTGAACCAGTATTGCTTCCGCTGCTGGCAGGAGCAGAAGACAACTTCCCTCTGGGCAGGGAGCAGTGAATGTGCTCCCACAGCGGGAGCAAAAATTAAGGCCCTGCTTGATGGGAGCACATTAACTGTTGCAGGCTGTTACCGGCACCCGGGATGGGTACTGGCTGAGGAGCCGGTGGGGTCATGGAGTGCCTTGGGCTTCCTCCCTACAGCCCCCATCATGAAGTAAAGTTGTAGATATCCCAGGAGAAATTGGTGCACAATCCAAACAAAATAAATGGAACAGCAGTGCAGGAGTGGGCTCTTCCGAGGTGTTTCAGCTGTAGCAAGTGAACAAGGCATAATGCAGAAACGCGTCGGAAAAGTCATTAAATTGAGTTGCTTGGCATACATGAGCATCTGAGTATTCTTCAAATACGAGTGGAGGATTGTTGGCAATATATCTTGACAAAGGCTGTTTACAGCCGAAACACCTCGGAAGAGGGGCGTGGTCTGCATTTTCAATAAAGAACGCTGAATGTTGCATTACATCCTGGGGTGCCCGCATTTCTTAACTAATGGACATGCTAAGGCGGCTTAAAAAAACAAGTATTTAACTGGGATGGCCAGCCTCTCCCCATTGCCTGATTTGCATCCTCAAATGGGAGAGCGGTTTCATGAAATGTGTGTGTTTTACCTTCAGACCACTGAAAAAGGCAAAGTCGCCAAAATGCATCTGCTTATTTTGAACCAAAAAATTCCATTATTAACCCCTAGAGTGCCTGTCCTGCTTTTTGTAGGTGTTGTTGTATGTGTACAGGAGTCCATCCTCACAAACGGAGCCCTCGCATTAAGGAGATTGGCAGCATTGATGGAGCTGTTAAACGGAGTATATATATATATGTGTATATATATATATATATATATATATATATATATATATATATATATATATATATATATTATATACTGGCGGTCGCCAGTAGATAGTTATAGTTAGGACCTATTTTCCATAGGAAATCCGCAACATTCTATTTGAAATAACTCTTGCGTCGGTTGACGAATCAACGCGAAATTTTCAAACTTTATGGCCCGCTCCGGTCCGCTCCTTCCCTGAAAGTTTCGAGGTGATTCGTCAAGCGGGGGCCGAGAAAAAGGGGGGTCCCAAAACGTGTTTTCCCCATTCATTTTCCCATAGGAAACTTTAGCCACGGCTACAGCCCGAACTGCTGAACGGAATTACACCAAATTTGGCAAAGAGGTAGTTCTTGGTTCAGAAAGAACCCTTTTGTTAAATGGTGTCAATCCGTTCAGTCGTTCCTGTGAAAATCAAAATGAAAATCACATATATATCTATGGCCGCGTCGGATTCGCGCACCCTACCGATCACGAGCTGCATGCTAATTGGCTGTCAACACTCCAAATCAGGAAGTGTTGGCAGCCATTTTGTCCTCGGTAGAACCGAGGGACAGAAACAAGTGCGCAAAACGCACAAAGGGGGCAGGGTAGAAACACCCTGACCCCCTAGGTCTGCTCAGGGGGTCCCACAAGGACCCCCTGGGCAGAAAAAAGCATTTTTTTTAAAAAAATCGGCGGGATGCGCTTAGGGTGCGCGGATCTTGCCGTAAAAAAAAAAAAATCGAAGTGCGGTCTCCCACGCTTCGATGCTATTTTGCCTCCGGGTGGGCCAAGTCCCGGGGGCATGCGGGGGGTTGGTTTTTAGTTAATGGGGGCCTCTAAGGCCCCCAAGCCCGGGGACCACCACCCCCGGGGCTTTCTAATAAAAATGGTGCGGGAGGGCACTGTGCCCTCCCGCAGCCCCGAGGACCGCCACCCCCGGGGCTTCTTTTTGAAATTTGAAATACCTGTGTGGGGGGGCTCCAGCCCCCACACGCCCCGGGACCGCCTCCTCCCGGGGCACTAAGAAATACATGTGGGGGTCCGTTTCGGACACCGAAGCCCAGGGACCACCACCTCCCTGGGGCTATGTAGAAGTGGGGAGGGGGGCCACGCGGCCCCCTTCCCGTTTTGAAAAAAATAAAAAAAATAAATAAAAGAACAGCCTCAGGCCCCGGGGGATGGGGTCCCCGGGGACAAAAGTGGACGAGGAAGGGGCCATGCAGCCCCCTCCCATAAAAAAATAAAAAAACGGCATTGTGCCGGAGGCCCCGCCCCTCCCTGCAGCACTATGCAAACGCGCCCCCTGGCGCGTTGTAAGAAGGGAAGTAATTCCCCTTGAATACTGGGGGTCCCTGAGAGCCAACTAGCCCACCAGGAATCTCCAGTATGCGCCAGGGAGCTGCGTTGCAGAGAGGTGTTCAGAGGCCACGCCCCTTTTTACACCTCTCTGCAACGCAGCTCTGTGGCGCTTTTTGGAGGTACATGGTGGGCTAGTTGGACTCCAGGGACCCTCAGGATTCAAGGGTACTTAATCCCCCAACTTAAAACGCGCCACGGGGCGCATTTGCACAGTGGTGGAGGGAGGGGGAGGGCTTCAGGTCACATGTGTGCAAACAGGCCCCGTGGCGCGTTTTAAGATGGGGAATTAAATCCCCTTCAATCCTGAGGGTCCCTGGGGGCCAACTAGCCCACCAGGTATGTCCAGAAAGCGCCACAGAGCTGCGTTTCAGAGAGGTGTAAAATGGGCGTGGCCTCTGAACACCTCTCTGCAACGCAGCTCCTAGCGCATACTGGAGGTACAGGGTGGGCTAGTTGGACCCCAGGGACCCTCATGATTCAAGGGGACTTAATCCCCCAACTTAAAACGCGCCACGGGGTGCGTTTGCACAGTGGTGAAGGTAGGGTGCAGGGCACGTTATAGTTAGAAATTAGCACTTAAAAAACCTTTGAAATTCACTTAAAAATCCATAGGTTTCAGGCACGTTATAGTTAGAAATTAGCATTTAAAAAACCTTTGAAATTCACTGAAAAAACCATAGGTTTCAGACAAGTTATAGTTAGAAATTTGCATTTTAAAAACCTTTGAAATTCACTGAAAAACAATAGGTTTTAGGGACAGTTATAGTTAGTTGGACATTGCACTCGTACAAAACCCGTGAAATTCCCCGTTATAGTTAGTTCAGCTAACTATAACTCGCGCGCCCGCAATGCACTGCTGATGACGTCACATATTACATCACTCATGACATGGTCAGTGACATCACTGATGACATCACTGATGACATCATCCATGTGATAATTTCATGCATCTTCTCACACCCTAATATAACTTTTGATACACCCACTCTAAATTACAGACTGCCATTCTCAAAACCATACACACTCCAATACCAATAACTACATACCCACTCACTGATTCTTAGGTCTGCACACACACACACACATCTACTCACTCACCCGTACAGTCACTCATACTTACGGTCACTGAGTACAGGACTATCATATGCACTCATACACCTATATAAACACTCACACACCGCCACTCATCTATAGAGGTACTCACACACCTAGTCAGTCATGCAAAAATTAATCACACACCCATTTACTCACCTATACAGTTATACACACACCAACTCACTTACTCATACAAATACTAGCACATTCTTCAGTGATGTCATCAGTGATGTCACTGACCATGTCATGAGTGATGTAATATGTGACATCATCAGCAGTGCATTGCGGGGGCGCGAGTTATAGTTAGCTGAACTAACTATAACGGGGGAATTTCACGGGTTTTGTACGAGTGCAATGTCCAACTAACTATAACTGTCCCTAAAACCTATGGTTTTTCAGTGAATATCTATATATATATATATATATATATTATCTACTGGCGGTCGCCAGTAGATAGTTATAGTTAGGACCTATTTTCCATAGGAAATCCGCGACATTCTATTTGAAATAACTCTTGCGTCGGTTGACGAATCTTCGCGAAATTTTCAAACTTTATGGCCCGCTCCGGTCCGCTCCTACCCTGAAAGTCTCAGGGTGATTCGTCAAGCGGGGCTGAGAAAAAGGGGGTCCCAAAGCGTGTTTTCCCCATTCATTTTCCCATAGGAAACTTTAGACACGGCTACAGCCCGAACTGCTGAACGGAATTACACCAAATTTGGCAAAGAGGTAGTTCTTGGTTCAAAAAGAACCCTTTTGTTAAATGGTGTAAATCCGTTCAGTAGTTGCTGAGAAAATCAAAAGTAAAAACACATATATATCTGGGCGGAGCCTAACCACACATGTCATCGTGAGATCTGATTGGCTGTCAGCACTTCATCCTGGAATTGCTGGCAGCCATCTTGGGACCAATATAAATGATAGTACCCCATTGAAATGCATTGTAGTGAATCGAAGATTTTGAGGGTTACCAAAAGGAGAACTATAAAGGGTGATAACAGACTTTAGTTACATTAGAATTCATTTGTTGATGGTACCATACTAATTTCAGGAATTGTGGTGTGTTCTAAGGTGATTTTACCCTGTGAAAAACCTTCTGCTGGGATATCATGAATCATGTTTGAGAGAAAACTATTTTCACATGCTTGTCCCATACAGTTTTGGAAGGTGCCCCAGAAGCTAAAATGAGAGCATATTTTCTGTAAATTCACATTATCTTTCTCAGTCATGTGAGAATGAAGTCTGACATTCTCAGTAAAACATGTACATCCAACAAGGGCAGAGACTGTCAGTTGATTCCTTTGTGTTCTACTGCAGCTTCCCAGAGTGTTCTAAAGAACAACTAGAGTGCTAACAGCCTTACTTATGACAAAAGTATGGCACACCTGAAGCCATCTTGATTGGAATAAACTGGTAACACTTAAAACATTTAATTTAAAAAGGAACAAAATGATGGGGTTCATCTTGTCATAGAAATTATGGTTAGTGCTCTGGAAAGAAAAATTAGGACATGTTTCAAGTGTGATCTCAAATATCTTCCTGTTATATTTCAACAGGAGCAGCCTGTCAGTTGATGCCTTTGTGTTCTACTGCAGCTTCCCAGAGTGTTCTAAAGAACAACTAGAGCGCTAACAGTCTTACTTATGACAAAAGTATGGCACACCTGAAGCCATCTTGATTGGAATAAACTGGTAACACTTAAAACATTTAATTTAAAAAGGAACAAAATGAGGGGGTTCATTTTGCCATAGAAATTATGGTTAGTGCTGTAGAAAGAAAAATTAGGACATGTTTTAAGTGAGATCTCAAATATTTTCCTGTTATATTTCAACAGGAGCAGCCTGTCAGTTGATGCCTTTGTGTTCTACTGCAGCTTCCCAGAGTGTTCTAAAGAACAACTAGAGTGCTAACAGCCTTACTTATGACAAAAGTATGGCACACCTGAAGCCATCTTGATTGGAATAAACTGGTAACACTTAAAACATTTAATTTAAAAAGGAACAAAATGAGGGGGTTCATTTTGCCATAGAAATTATGGTTAGTGCTGCAAAAAGAAAATGTAGTGCATGTTTTAAGTGAGATCTCAAATCCTCTTCAATTTCATTAGAAAATTCTGACATGCAGACTGAAACAATCACTTTCAATACCAGCAGTAGACTTCCAGTTAACTCCTTGGTGAGCAGTAGCTTTACAACAGTGATCTAATGAACAACTAGAGTAATAACATTCTGAATTTATGGCAAATGTGTGACACATCTGAATGCCTTCTTGATGGAATCAAAGTAAAAACTGAAAGCATTTCCTACTGAGGAGACTGCAGTAAATGAGGAAATTAGGAAACTTCATAACAAAGAAGTCTTCCAAGATGGCCACCAGTGAAAAAGAGCCCAAATGTAGCACAAATATTACCCAGATGTAGCCCACATATAGCCCAATGACAAAAGTGTGCAAAACACTTTTTATTTTTAGTTTTTTTGCAGTTTTATGTAGTGCAGACTGGTCAGGTATTGGAGCGTTGCATCTTAAAACATGACCCCCTACACTACAAAAACACCACTGCACTACCCGAAACCCTAAAACACTACCCCAGCACGACCCCCTACACTACACAAGCACCACTGCACTACCCTAAACCCTAAAACACTACCCCAACACCACTGCACTAATCTAAATCCTAAAACACTACCCCCAGCACGACCCCTACACTACCCAAACACCACTGCACTACCCTAAAACATGACCCCTACACTACACAAACACCACTGCACTACCCTAAACCCTAAAACACTACCCCCAGCACGACCCCCTACACTACACAAGCACCACTGTACTACCCTAAACCCTAAAACATTGCCCCCAGCACGACCCCCTACACTACACAAACACCACTGCACTACCTTAAACCCTAAAACACTACCCCCAGCACGACCCCCTACACTGCCCGAACACCACTGCACTGCCCTAAACCCTGAAACACATACCCTAGCACGACCCCTACACTGCCCGAACACCACTGCACTGCCCTAAACCCTGAAACACCACCCCAGCATGACCCCTACACTGCCCGAACACCACTGCACTGCCCTAAACCCTGAAACACTACCCCCAGCAAGACCTCCTACACTGCCCGAACACCACTGCACTGCCCTAAACCCTGAAACATCACCCCCAGCAAGACCCCTACACTGCCCGAACACCACTGCCCTAAACCCTGAAACACCACCCCCAGCACGACCCCCTACACTGCCCGAACACCACTGCACTGCCCTAAACCCTGAAACACCACCCCCAGCATGACCCCCTACACTGCCCGAACACCACTGCCCTAAACCCTGAAACACCACCCCCAGCAAGACCCCCTACACTGCCCGAACACCACTGCCCTAAACCCTGAAACACCAGCCCCAGCACGACCCCTACACTGCCCAAACACCACTGCACTGCCCTAAACCCTGAAACACCACCCCCTGCACGACCCCCTACACTGCCCGAACACCACTGCACTGCCCTAAACCCTGAAACACCACCCCCAGCACGACCCCCTACACTGCCCGAACACCACTGCACTGCCCTAAACCCTGAAACACCACCCCTGCACGATCCCCTACACTGCCCGAACACTACTGCACTGCCCTAAACCCTGAAACACTACCCCCAGCAAGACCCCCTACACTGCCCTAACACCTTTGCCCTAAACCCTGAAACACCACCCCCAGCAAGACCCCCTACACTGCCCGAACACCTTTGCCCTAAACCCTGAAACACCACCCCCAGCAAGACCCCCTACACTGCCCGTACACCACTGCACTGCCCTAAACCCTGAAACACCACCCCCAGCACGACCCCCTACACTGCCCGAACACCACTGCACTGCCCTAAACCATGAAACACCAGCCCCAGCACGACCCCCTACACTGCCCGAACACCACTGCACTGCCCTAAACCCTGAAACACCACCCCCAGCACGACCCCCTACACTGCCCGAACACCACTGCACTGCCCTAAACCCTGAAACACCAGCCCCAGCACAACCCCGTACACTGCCCGAACACCACTGCACTGCCCTAAACCCTGAAACACCAGCCCCAGCACGACCGCCTACACTGCCCGAAAACCACTGCACTGCCCTAAACCCTGAAACACCAGCCCCAGCAAGACCCCTACACTGCCCGAACACCACTGCACTGCCCTAAACCCTGAAACACCACCCCCAGCAAGACCCCTACACTGCCCGAACACCACTGCACTAAAGCCTGAAACACCACCCCCAGCAAGACCAACTACACTGGCCGAACACCACTGCACTGCCCTAAACCCTGAAACACCACCCCCTGCACGACCCCCTACACTGCCCGAACACCACTGCACTGCCCTAAACCCTGAAACACCACCCCTCAGCACGACACCCTACACTGCCCGAACACCACTGCACTGCCCTAAACCCTGAAACACCACCCCCAGCACGACCCCCTACACTGCCCGAATACCACTGCACTGCCCTAAACCCTGATACACCACCCCCTGCACGACCTCCTACACTGCCGGAACACCACTGCACTGCCCTAAACCCTGAAACACCACCCCCAGCACGACCCCCTACACTGCCCGAACACCACTGCACTGCCCTAAACCCTGAAACATCAACCCCAGCAAGACCCCCTACACTGCCTGAACACCACTGCCCTAAATCCTGAAACACCACCCCCTACACTGCACGAACACCACTGCACTGCCCTAAACCCTGAAACACCACCTCCAGCAAAACCCCCTACACTGCCTGAACACCATTGCTCTGCCCTAAATCCTGAAACACTAGCCCCAGCACGACCCCCTACACTGCCCAAACACCACTGCACTGCCCTAAACCCTGAAACACCAGCCCCAGCACGACCCCCTACACTGCCCGAACACCACTGCACTGCCCTAAACCCTGAAACACCACCCCCAGCACGACCCCTACACTGCCCGAACACCACTGCACTGCCCTAAACCCTGAAACACCAGCCCCAGCAAGACCCCCTACACTGCCCGAACACCACTGCACTGCCCTAAACCCTAAAACACCAGACCCAGCATGACCCCCTACACTGCCCGAACACCACTGCACTGCCCTAAACCCTGAAACACCAGCCCCAGCACGACCACCTACACTGCCCGAACACCACTGCACTGCCCTAAACCCTGAAACACCAGCCACAGCACAACCCCCTACACTGCCCGAACACCACTGCACTGCCCTAAACCCTGAAACACCAGCCCCAGCACGACCCCCTACACTGCCCGAACACCACTGTACTGCCCTAAACCCTGAAACACCAGCCCCAGCACGACCCCTACACTGCCCGAACACCACTGCACTGCCCTAAACCCTGAAACACCACCCCTGCATGACCCCCTACACTGCCCGAACACCACTGCACTGCCCTAAACCCTGAAACACCACCCCCTGCAGCACCCCCTACACTGCCCGAACACCACTGCACTGCCCTAAACCCTGAAACACCACCCCTGCACCGCCCCCTACACTGCCCGAACACCACTGCACTGCCCTAAACCCTGAAACACCACCCCCAGCACGACCCCCTTTACTGCTCGAACACCACTGCACTGCCCCAAACCCTGAAACACCACCCCCAGCACGACCCCCTACACTGCCCGAACACCACTGCCCTAAACCCTGAAACACCACCCCCTGCACGACCCCCTACACTGCCCGAACACCACTGCACTGCCCTAAACCCTGAAACACCACCCCCAGCACGACCCCCTACACTGCCCGAACACCACTGCACTGCCCTAAACCCTGAAACACCACCCCCAGCACGACCCCCTACACTGCCCGAACACCACTGCCCTAAACCCTGAAACACCACCCCCAGCAAGACCCCCTACACTGCCCGAACACCACTGCACTGCCCTAAACCCTGAAACACTACCCCCAGCAAGACCCCCTACACTGCCCGAACACAACTGCACTGCCCTAAACCCTGAAACACCACCCCCAGCAAGACCCCCTACACTGCCCGAACACCACTGCCCTAATCCCTGAAACACCACCCCCAGCAAGACCCCCTACACTGCCCGAACACCCCTGCACTGCCCTAAACCCTGAAACACCAGCCCCAGCACGACCCCTACACTGCCCGAACACCACTGCACTGCCCTAAACCCTGAAACACCACCCCCTGCACGATCCCCTACACTGCCCGAACACTACTGCACTGCCCTAAACCCTGAAACACCACCCCCAGCACGACCCCTACACTGCACGAACACCACTGCACTGCCCTAAACCCCGAAACACTACCCCCAGCAAGACCCCCTACACTGCCCGAACACCACTGCCCTAAACCCTGAAACACCACCCCCAGCAAGACCCCCTACACTGCCCGTACACCACTGCACTGCCCTAAACCCTGAAACACCACCCCAGCACGACCCCCTACACTACCCGAACACCACTGCACTGCCCTAAACCCTAAAACACTCCCCCAGCACGACCCCTACACTACCCGAACACCACTGCACTGCCCTAAACCCTAAAACACTCCCCCAGTATGACCCCCTACACTACCCAAACACCACTGCACTGCCCTAAACCCTAAAACACTACCCCCACATGACCCCCTACACTACACAAACACCAATGCACTACCCTAATCCCTAAAACACTACCCCCGCATGACCCCTACACTACCCTAAACCCTAAAACACTACCCCGCATGACTCCCTACACTACCCAAAGACCACTGCACTACCCTAAACCCTAAAACACGACCTCCTACACTACACAAACACCACTGCACTACCCTAAACCCTAAAACACTACCCCCTACACTACACAAACACCACTGCACTACCCTAAACCCTAAAACACTACCCCCAGCAGTACCCCTACACTACCCAAACACCACTGCACTAACCTAAACCCTAAAACACTACCCCCAGCAGTACCCCCTACACTACCCAAACACCACTGCACTACCCTAAATCACTACCCCCAGCACGACCCCCTACACTACCCAAACACCACTGCACTACCCTAAACCCTAAAACACTACCCCCAGCACGACCCCCTACACTACCCAAACACCACTGCACTACCCTAAACCCTAAAACACTCCCCCAGCACGACTCCCTACACTACCCAAACACCACTGCACTACCCTAAACCCTAAATCTACCCCCAGCATGACCCCCTACACTACACAAACACCACTGCACTACCCTAAACCCTAAAACACTACCCCCAGCACGACCCTTTTCACTACCTAAACACAACTGCACAATTTGTTACAGGCGTTGCAACGCAGGCCTGTGGTGCTTACTGGAAGTACCTAGTGGGCTAGTTGGGCCCCAGGGACCCTCAGGATTCAAGGTGACCTAATCCCCCAACTTAAAACGCACCACGGGGCGCGTTTGCACAGTGGTGAAGGGAGGGGCGGGGCCTCAGGTGACATGTGCGCAAACACGCCCTGTGGTGCGTTTTAAGTTGGGGAATTAATTCCCTTTGAATCCTGAGGGACCCTGGGGCCAACTAGCCCACCAGGTACCTTCAGTAAGCACAACAGAGTTGCGTTGCAGAGAGGTGAAAAAGGTGCGTGGCCTCGGAACGCCTCTCTGCAACTCAGCTCTGTGGTCCTAACTGTAGGTACCTGGGGGCTAGTTGGGCCCCAGGGACCCTCAGAATTCAAGTGGACTTAATCCCGCAACTTAAAACGCGCCACGAGGTGCGTTTGCACACATGTCACCTCAGGCCCCCTCCCTTCACCACTGTGCAAACGCGCCCTGTAGCGCGTTTTAAGAGGTAGTTTTAATCCCCTGCCCTATTATGTACTAGGGACTTGCAGAGGAGGTCATGCTAATCACAGGGGTACCCCAACGCATAGTGTTCCCTAGTGTATGTAGGTGTTTGCACTGTATTCTAAGTGTCTTTTAGCATAGCACTGGCTCTGGTTAGTCAGAGTCAGTTACCACCAGTACCTGTCTGAAAAAGTTGTGGGCACAGGATGATTTTGCAACAAGGCCTCTTTCTGCTCCTCTGTTGGTTCTTTCTGCACATCTTTTGCTTCTTTCTGTGCGTTTTTTCTTCTTTCTTCACATGTCCTACCTCTGTAGGCATAGTTAGAAACTAGCATTTAAAAAAACCTTTGAAATTCACTTAAAAAATCATAGGTTTCAGGCACGTTATAGTTAGAAATTAGCATTTAAAAAACCTTTGAAATTCACTGAAAAAACCATAGGTTTCAGACACGTTATAGTTAGAAATTAGCATTTAAAAAACCTTTGAAATTCACTGAAAAAACCATAGGTTTTAGGGACAGTTATAGTTAGTTGGACATTTCACTCGTACAAAACCATAGAAATTCCCCGTTATAGTTAGTTCAGCTAACTATAACTCGCGCCCCGCAATGCACTGCTGATGACGTCACATATTACATCACTCATGACATGGTCAGTGACATCACTGATGACATCACTGATGACATCTCAAATGACATCACTGATGACATCATCCATGTGATAATTTCATGCATCTTCTCACACCCTAATATAACTTTTGATACACCCACTCTAAATTACAGACTGCCATTCTCAAAACCATAGACACTCCAACACCAAAAACTACATACCCACTCACTGATTCTTAGGTCTACACACACATCCACTCACTCACCCGTACAGTCACTCATACTTAGTCACTCAGTACAGGACTATCATATGCACTCATACACCTATATAAACACTCACACACCACCACTCATCCATAGAGGTACTCACACACCTAGTCAGTCATGCAAAAAACTTAATCACACACCCATTTACTCACCTATACAGTTATACACACACCAGCTCACTTACTCATACAAATACTAGCACATTCTTACACTCTTATACAATCACTGATACAAGTACACACTCATCCATACAGCCACTCTCACAATCACACACTCTCACTTATAGCCATTTATAAACTCCAACACACATATATACTGCCTTTCACATATGTAGTTACTCACACATGTACCACTGAGATATACATTCAATCACTAACACACCCATACACACACTCACCCACCCATACAGTCCATCACAGATGCACTCTTGAAACCATGCACCCAGTGAATCACCAACTCACACATCTATGCACAGAGTCACACACACCCCACCCACACAAACACTTAGGCACCCATACAGATACTCAGACAATCAATCAATAACCCATGTAGACACTCATGTAGCTATTCAGAAAGCCATGCAGCCGCTTACAAACCAACAGACAGACGGATACAGACATTCACACAGTTTAGTCACTAACCCATGCATTCAGTAAGATACATTTAATCACTCACTTGTAGAGTCAGTCACTCACGTACTAAATCATCCATTCAGACACTTATACACCCACTCATTCTTCAATACGCCTTTCCCTATATATATTAAACATATTTAAACTTTACAGAAACACAAAGTCACTGGATGATGTCATCAGTGATGTCATTTGAGATGTCATCAGTGATGTCATCAGTGATGTCACTGACCATGTCATGAGTGATGTAATATGTGACGTCAACACAGTGCATTGCGGGGGCGCGAGTTATAGTTAGCTGAACTAACTATAACGGGGGAATTTCTATGGTTTTGTACGAGTGAAATGTCCAACTAACTATAACTGTCCCTAAAACCTATGGTTTTTTCAGTGAATATATATATAGATATATATATATAGAGAGAGATGTTTGAGGCCTTCAGTATTGAAGCAGCAAAGCGCTCAGTAAATATTCACTGCTTCCTCTTGAGAATGCCCATAATACCCTGTGTGGGCTTTATTTTTAAATATTGTCTTTGCTGTGGCAGGGGCACCACCAATTTATAAAAGTGTTGTGGAGGGCTCCAAGGAGCACAGCAGCCCCCAGGAATGTTAAAAAATAAAATTTTGTAAGTCTCCTGCGTCATTGAATGCATGACCCTTAGAAGAGTTTACCATTACTTTAAAGTACTCTGAGCAGTAGCGGTATGCTCTTCAGCTGGCGTGTGAGGACCCATTGAGGTTGGTTCTATGATTTATTTTGTATTCTGAAGACTGTTAAAGAAAGACTCAAACACACGTTTAAGGTTTTTTTTATCATAAAACTTTATTTAAAATATTTTGTGACAATTATTATTATGCATTGCTATGTTTTCATTTATACGGAATACATTGGAATATGGCTATAGGTAAATTATTGTGGTAACATTTGACAAAGCCAATGGGTGTGTTGTTTATAGGTTGATAAGCCAACCCCCCTGCTAAAGCCAATGAGCCAGCCTTTTGTATTTTGGTATTCTGAACCTTTGACAAAGCCAGTAGGTATGCATTACCTAAAATGGCATCTCTTTATATTGTTACTTTATGTTAAAAAACACTCACAACTAGTAAAGGACTAATCCTAAATGTGGTGGTGACAACCCTAACAATACTGATTCCAAAATACCAATCTGATATACAGAGCCAACATGATCACTGGCAGGACCACATTATCATCAATAATGCCACCAGGGTAATATATCCCCACGATCTGCCAATGATGAGGGTCAAATGCTTGCACTGGCTCTATGGCTCATGGGTGGCTCCTGCCTGTCACTGCCAGCCTTCACATAATGGGATGCAAGGTTCCAACCAGTTGTAGGCCACCTACTTCCAGACAAAGGCTGTCAGAATGATGTTCCATATATCTCCCATCCTAAAATGACACAACCACCACAATCAGAGCAAGAAGAAAAGTATAAAGTTGAAACACATTTGCCATACGTCTAGCCTGAAAAAGCCTATTACTGTGCAAAAACAAAATCATGCCTAACACACAAAAAAGGCCACTGCTGTCTTCCAAGCTCACGATAGCTCACTCAAAATTAGTAGAACATGTTGATTGACTCTTTTCTGCTCAGGTCTTCACTCTTTGACATTGTCACCAACTTCACATCAGATGAGAACAAGAATATGCATCTCTTCTGTGAGTAATCAAACATGTCATGAATTCATTTTGAAAAAGAACGTGCTCCAGAATGTTTTTGCATTGTGTGCATTACAAATAAGAACATAAATAAATACAGCATGCAATTAGACATAATGCAAACAGTAACGGAATGAGTGCATTTCTCATACTAATTCTGTTAAATGGGCTCACACTGAGAGGGGAAGGTGAATAGAAGGGAATGACCCTATTATAAATCAAAGTTTTTTGTGACTGCAATGTATTCTGGTTATCTTGCAGACACAGTTACTGCCAGGTAATATCTGAAATATGTGCTTGTCAAAAATGACGGAGAAAGTGGAATACCAGAAGTCACAAAGACCATTTCCTTAGGTTACCCCAGTAACAGGCAGAAAATTCAGAATCGGTCACACAAAATGGCCTGGTGCAATAGAGTAACGGTATTTGTCCTGGGTGGGTTTTGTACCGGTTGGACCTGGACCTTTTTGCAGGTTTATCCCCAAACATTTTGCCTTCTTACTAATTTTTCTGACCTGTTTTTGTTGGCTCTGGGACTCTGAGCACTTTACCACTGCTAACTAGTGCTATAGTGCATATGCTCTCTGCGTAAATTGTGATTATGATTGGTTATCCATGATTGGAATATTTGATTTACTGGTAAGTCACAAGTAAAGTGCATTGTGTGTGCCCAGGGCCTGTAAATCAAATGCTATTAGTGGGCCTGCAGCACTGATGGTGCCACCCACATGAGTAGCACTGCAAACCTGTCTAAGGCCTGCCTCTGCAGTGTCTGCGAGTGCAGTTTTAAACTTCCATGTCAACCTGGCAAGTGTACCCACTTGCCAGGGCCAAACCTTCCCTTTTACTACATATAAGGCACCACTAAGATAGGCCCAAAGCAGCCCTCATGGGCAGGGAGCAGTGTTTTTAAAAGGTAGGACATGCACCGGTGTGTTTTACATGTTCTGAAATATTGCCAATTTCGTTTTTCACTATTGCAAGGACTATCTCTCCCATAGGTTATCATTGGAGATGCCTTGTAACCTCTTACAAGTGTAACTTTCAATTGGGAAGAGATAGAGATTTGGAGTTTGGGCTCCCTGAACTCAGAATTTAAAAAATACATCTTTTAGTGAAGTTGGTTTTAAATTGTGTGTTTGAAAAGGGCACTTTTAAAAAGTGGGCATTTTCTTGCTTTACCAGCCTATGCCTCTGCCTGCCTGGGGAATCCATGTCTCGGTTAGACTGACAGTTGGGCTGTTTGTGCATTAATTCCAGACAGTCACACAAAGGATGCTAAGTTGTGCCCTGCATTTCCTGATTGTCCATCACCAGGCTGCTGGGCAATCCTGAGGTAGAGTGGTGGGAGAAGTTGTCACTGACACCTGACTAGGGCTGTCTGTCCTCTCACAATGCTGTCTCTACCCCCCTGTAGTGTGTCTGGAGCCAGGAAAGGGCAAGGCAGGACCTGTGCACTACAAAGACTAACCTTTGCAGTATGCCCACTTCAAAGGCCAAAAGGGATATACGTATTGGACCTACAACCCCACATTTTAGAACACTTCTGGATCGGGGACTTTGCCAAGAATAAGAGCTGAAGAACTGTCAGGAGGAGTACTGCCCCTTTGCTGTGTGTGGTTTGCTGGGTTGGCCTGCACTTGCTGCTTCTGTCTGTGGACTGTGAAAGAACTGGACTATGCTTTCTTGTATCCTGCTATTCCAAGGTTCTCCAAGGGCTTGTGTGTGCTTGCCTCCTGTTGGAAGTCTCAGGGCCATTAAATACTTAATCTGCAGCATCTCTGAAATCCACTGCTGGGAGTTCTGGCGTGCAAAGTGGTGCCAATTCCAGTTCTGGGCCCTTGGAGGTGGTTCTGCTGCTTCAAGACTTGAAAATCTATGCATTGCCCATCCAGCGCTGTTTTTCCAGCTGCAAGCTTGCTGTGCGATTGAAAAACCAACGCATCGGCATGGTGCAGCTGAGAAATTAACGCAGCGCCTGTTTGCAGCCTGAAGAAGCGCTGCACCCCGAGTCTAGAGCACTGAGTTTCCGACATCTGATTCCCCCACTCCGACGCAGGCCCTGCTTTGCGGCTGAAGGAATCGACGCAGCACCTGTCTGTGGAAATCGACGCAGCGCCTGTTTCGCCACCACATCAACCCACAGTAAAGTGCTTTTCTCACGCATCGCACCTGTGTGCCAAGTTTCCAATGCATCACCCTGCAGAAAGGAGGCCCCCTTCGGAAATTGACGCATCGCATCTCCTCGCAGTAAGGAATCAACGCAACACTTCTCCTCCATGCAGCAGAACTGATGCCTCCATTCCCCTGGGACTCCAGAACCTACGCACCACTGTGTTTTCTGATGCTTTCCTCCTTTGCGGCTGTTTTTCACTTTGGATTTTGATGCATCAAAGGTACTTTGTGCTAAAATTAATGCATCCATAGAGTTCTATGGACTGAATCGTTTAAACCCTTAAAAGGTGATATCTTGGGTTGTGTATGTTGGATTTTTGTCGTTTTTGTCTTGTTTTGTTTAGAGAAAGATTTTTTTTTTTCTAAACTGGTGTGGTGTCCATGTGTAGTGTTTTCACTGTATTACAGTGTGCTTTATGTACAAATGCTTTACAAATTGCTTCTGAGACTGGCCTGACTGCTCGTGCTAAGCTACCAATGGGGTGAACAGGGGTTATCTTGGGTGTGTAACTCCCTTACCCTGACTAGAAGGGAGGGTCCCTACTTGGACAGGGTGCATACCACTGCCAACTAGAGACCCCCATTTCTAACAGTATCCAATTTTTACAACAATTCTAATGAGGCCATGCGTATTCTTGGTGTTCTTCTGAATGTTCTCCCATCATCTATCAAGTGGATGAGCCCTGTTACTGAAGCTAAGAAATAGTAAGTGGAGAACTGCTGTGAGGTTGGTGCCAAAGATTGCGATCGGCCATAAAGAGAAAGGAATCAAATCAGCAGAGGTGAGTGAGGAAGAACCGATAAGAAGAAAATATCATCCTGTGCAGAAAGGCAGCCTTACAAGCATGTAAGTGTGCCATAACCAGTGGCCTGAAGGTTCCTGATACAGTAACGTCATTGCAACAACGTATCCTTCACAGGTAACTGAAACTGGGCTCAGTGCTACAGGCTGGAAATAAAAGGCAATATTTTTGTGAGACACGCTGATATTGCACCAGAGATTTGAGCCTCTATATACTCAGTGATAGGTTTGCAGCAGTATAATGTAATATAGTTTTCTCCACAGTTCTTTCATTTGCGCACTTCCTTTTAGGTCTTTCAAGAAAGGTATTAATGCTTGCCCAGACTTACCAGGTTCCCACATCCTAAGATCAGGGGCTAGATTTTTCAAGGGCTTGCATTGCCCTTGCATCACTATGACACTGAGAGCCACGTTGCACGGCTATGCATGGCATAGTAAATCTGAAGCAATGCAAGGCAGTGCAAGTGGCTGCTGCCTTGCATTACTCTGCCCTGGGAAAATGTTCCATAAGGGCTGAATCCACAGTAGTGCAACCGGTGCAGCCGCACCTGGCACTGACCCCATGTGGCATCATGTTTAGAAGTAACACCAGCCTAAAAGCACCTGCTTCAGAGTTCCTTGTGCATCCAGCAGATTTCAGGCAACAACAAAAGGTCAAGATAATTCTTGTGATTAGTGGCAGTTTTCACTCATGATTAAGTTGTGCAGAGGATTAATGTGCCTGCTGAGAAGAATGTGTACCATGCAAATCAATGAACTGTATTTAATGTTGATAGCTCAGTGGGTTGCTGTATTCTTACAGAGATCCTTTTGTTACTTCCCGTTCATAAGTTACAACCCTAATATAGCACAGTGACCTATTAACGGTCATCAAATAACTGCATGCAGACTGCATTGTATAGGTTAGACCGGTATGTTTTTTTCCCATATTTCATTATCCTAATGTTGCTAAAAAGAGTTCATTTGGGTGGAAATATTTCTTATTAGTAAAGCCAACTACTGTGATACGTTTTAAATTCTGAGTTTGTGCTTCTCCAGACCAAACACTCTTAAAATATACTGTCTGCCAGTATGGATGACGTGATTTGTACACCTGGTAATCCTCGTTGTTTTATGCAACATTCAGCTGAGGTTTCTTAACTTGGGCATTGGGGCGTCACCCCCTGTTTGTTTTACCATAAATAAGGTTTATACAATTAATTGATTGCATTTTTTTTTGTTAAAGCGCGGCCTGAACCGGTGCCAGGTCTCCTTCCGGTGAAACGTGCACGTCAAGTTGGAAGGGTGCCTTGCTCCAACCAGCCCGACATGCGCGCTTGAACCCTCATCTCCCTCTGCTTGGATTGTTGCCACAGCCCCCAAGGCTCCAAATGAGAGCAGCCGCAGCTCCTGACGAGCCAATCCCTGCACTGCTCAGTTGCTGTAGCAGCGTGTAGATCACCTCAGGAGTCAGGTGTGACAGGGCCTGAGGGAGGTGATGAGGTGAGGTCATAACTGTCTCTTCCACACTCGCGGCACACATGCATGCACGAGTGGAGCCTGCAACTAGGGAAAGAGACTCTTTACAAAGTCACTGCATATTTGGTGCTGAGAGTGAGAATGGGACTGGGGGGTGAGTGTACTTTTAGCTAGCCCTGAGTATTGCCTAAGCCTTCATTCTGTGATTTTGGGCAAGTCACTTATTCTCTCTGCGCCTAAAAACAGATCTGGCCTTGTGTAATGTAACTGGTGTTCATGTAAAGCGTTCCAATGTCCTTCGACAGAGTTCACGCTATAATATAACTCAAAAAACGTATGCTGATGTTTACAGAACTTTTCTTACATTATCTATGTTGTAGCTTAATTGCATGGTCATCCCAAGGACAGGCTGTTTCTCAATTCCAGAGGTGTCAGGGAATCGTTGGGTATGGTACGCACTTATAAAGATAAGAAAAAAAAATCTGAAAAATATTATCTTTAAAAAAAAGTTTTTATTGAAGCATATGCAATGACAAAGAGAATCAAACAGCACATGTAAATAAAAACAAACATAACGACCCGTGGCAATTATGCATTTATCAATCTGCAGCATCAGAGGTACATTCTACGTATCATGGTGAGTTATCGTTCATGCAAACAGGGGAATAACATGCTCAACATTCCGCATTAGTCGGGGGACTCATTGTGCTCAACAGATCGTAAGTACTGTAGGAGGGGCTCCCAAATGTCATTAGGCCGAGAGGAGGCAGGAAGTTCCTCAGCATATAATACTAGGTTGTCCCGGCAATACACCAAATCCTTGAGCCATTGCGCAGCAGTAGGCCCAGCCGTGCCTTCCCATGTCATTGCCACGCGTCTCTTGGCCACAATCAAAGCCACTCTGATAAGTTTACCTGTGGCTCCCTTCAAGGACGGAACCAGGCCAGCAAACATACGTGCGGAGAGCATTGCAGCTCGACATTGATCATAGTATATAGAATGCGAATCACATCACTCCTGAACTTCGCCACCCTATGGCATACCCAGCCTAATGCCAGAAATCAGCATCCATGGCACCACAACACTTACATGCATCAGTGTCTCTAAGCCCATATTTGAGCAGCTTATGGGGAGTGTGGTAGGCTTGATGGATATATTTAAAATGAATTATTCGGAGATTGCCATTGGAAGTTAGGGTACCAGTAAATTGACAGCAGTGCTCCCAGTCTTGCAATGTCATTGGCGGTAACAAATATGTATTCCATTTCTCCAGACTTTTGTTATATGGCAGGGGCTTTTCCGCTCTAGCAGAGCGGTAGAGTTTGGTAAGGAGTTTACGTTGTGTCGGGCTGGTGAGCATGGTGTGTAGGGTCTGTAAAGCGGGAGGTTCTGCGGGAAAGGTGGAATAGTGTGCCTGTACCGCTTTTTTTAACCTGTGGAAGAGGAATATAAATAGAGGCATCTTATTCTGCACGTAACTAAGATCATCGATTGTCAAAAAGACACCATTAGGGTATAGATCAAGCATTTGATCTATTCCTGCCAGCTTTAGAATGGACCTAGCGCCTGCCTCATGGGTCACAGACAAGTTTGAGTGGAACGCAAGCGGCAACAGGGGGGAGTATAACGGTAATTTCCCCGCCATGCGGCCCAAAGCCTGCCAGGCCGCTATAGTAGCGTCAATAGTGTTGATCTCAGAGCGGGGTGTCTGCCGATGAGAGTGAGTCAGCATTGAACATAATGGAACCGGGTGCGCGTCTCCGTGCTCCACTGCCACATGTGGGATGAAGTCGTGTGAGCCGAACCAGTAGTGGGCATATTGTGCATGAGCACACAAATAATACAGATAAAGGTCAGGCACACTGAAGCCCCCATGTTTATATTCCAAAGTGAGCGTCTCCCAGTTGACGCGAGCTTGTTTGCCACCCCAAATCAACCGGAGGAGCAAAGTGCACACAGTTTAAAAAAATTGTTTAGTGAGTGGAATTGGTATATTTCTGAACAGGTATAAAAATTGAGGCAGCACGACCATCTTGATAAGGGCTTTGCGGTCGGCCAGCGATAACGGTAGTTTCACCCATCTGTCCACCTGTTGTTCTAATTTCGTATATGCAGTGCCATTGTTCTCGCGGATAACCGTGTCAGGGTCTCTATGGACCCACACCCCCAAATATTTTACAGGGTCTGTGGACCACACGAGCGGGAACTCAAGCTCATAAGGCAAGGTGGTTTCTGTGAGCGGCACCACCACCGATTTAGCCCAGTTGATATGGAGGCCTGAGAACAACCCAAAGCGGATATATTCCCGTAAAACAGGTGCCATGAAAACTCGTGGCTCCCGTATGAAGAGTAACATGTCATCTGCGTACAGTGATATACTGACGGGACGGTTGACAAATTGGAGAGCTGAGGCGCGGTGCCGCTGTCTAATAATACAGGCAAGGGGTTCTAGCGTTATCGCAAATAGGAGGGGCGAAAGGGGGCAACCCTGCCGCGTCCCCCTGGTAATGCGGATAGGGTCCGACGTAATACCCTCTACCCGGATCCGCGCCACAGGATCAGTGTACAGCAGACGTATCCAATTAATAAAGAGAGGAGGAAAACCCATTCCTCATAAAATATAAAAAAGGTAGCCCCATTCTATAGAATCAAAGGCCTTGGCGGCGTCTAGCATGACAGCCACTGCCTGGAGCTCGGGATCGAGAATATGGAACACAGCAAAGAGCACGCGCAAATTATGAGATGTAGATCTGGAGGGAATGAACCCAGACTGGTCCGGAAGGACCAGGCCTTGCATGAGCGGTTGGAGCCTGGTGGCAAGAATTTTGGCCAATATTTTGGCATCAGTGTTTATAAGCGATAGCGGTCGATAAGAGTCGCAGCGAGACGGCGTTTTATCTTTTTTAAGTAACGTGATAATCAAAGCCTCTCGAAGGGTTAGCGGCAGCTAGCCAGTATCATATGCCTCGGCGTACATTGCCAAAAGGTGGGGGGGTTAATTCTTCTGCGTATTCCTTATAAAATTCACTGGGAAACCCATCAGGGCCAGGAGCTTTCTTGTTCGGAAGAGTTTTGATCGCCACACGAATATCTTCTTCTGTGATTGGTTGGCTAAGAAACTCCCTTTGCCCGTCCAACAGCCACGCAAGGGCTATGTCTGATAGGTATGTGTCTAGATCTTCGGTATCCGTCACTCCCTGTGTGGTGCATAAGGCTGCATAAGTGGTTCAAAACTGTGCTAGAACCTCCTGAGTGGTGTAATGATCCTGGCCAGCAGTGTCAGTGATCTTAGGGATAGTGTGTCGGTCAATGCGAGCTTTAATTTTATTAGCTAGATGACGTCCCGGACGCCCACCCTCCCCGTAAGCGCGGGCTGCATGGCGTTTAGAGAGATACTGGACCTCTTTCTCCGCCAGCTCATTATAGTCCAATATAAACTCTTTAATTGACGCCAATGTCTGAATGCAGGGCACAGTCTCATAGTCGCGCTCAAGACGTTACAAAGTGGTTTCCAGCTTAGCAAGCTGTCCGCGCAGGTCTTGCAAGATGCCGGCTGACGTGCCAATACAAGTGCCCCAGATAGTGGCCTTAAAAGCTTCCCAAAGGGTCGTAGGACTGTCAACCGATCCTTTGTTATGGTCAAAATATTGTACTATAGCCTCGCGAACAGTGTCAGCATAGAGGGAGTCTAGTAGAGCCTCAGGGCGAAAGCGCCAGGTGAATGATCTGTGAACAGTACACGGAATTTGCAGGTGAAGGCGGACTGGATTATGATCGGAGAGTGTGCGGGGCAAACCCTCTATCTGAGACACCCAACCCCCCGCTACCTCACTTAGAAGCCAATAATCTAGCTGGGACCAGCTACCATGTGCGGTGGAAACATGTGTGCCCTCCCGCTTCACCATGTGGCGCTGGCGCCATACATCAATCAGTCCCAGTTCGATTATTCCCTCATTAATGACCTGGGCTGCCCCGGGGGACTGACCACCCCTGCCACTCGACTGGTCTCTACGGGGGTCTAAATGTGTGTTGAGGTCACCTCCCCACAAAATCACAGCATCGGGCCAGTCTCGTAATGTAGAAATGATGCGCTCAAAGAGGGCAGGGTCATCTATATTGGGGCCGTAAGTGTTTACAATCATGATTAAATTGCCCGCTAGCTTCCTGTGTACTATGGCATAGCGTCCTGCATCATCGACGCAGGATTTGATCATCAGGAAGGGGAGGTTTTTCTTAATGAGTGTGAGATAAGCCCCCGTACATTCCATGTTAAGCAGGTGATTAAAGTTTGAGCCATATGCAGAACTTTAGTACGACATACATTGAGCATAATTCAACTGCAGTGAACAAAGCTACGTGTGCAATCCTCATAGCATCAAAAAAATGATCAGCCACATAAACAAACCCTGCAAACCCCACACACCCACCATTACCCCTCACCAACTTCAGCGTCCCCAACATGCCAAAGCCATCCCGAACCCCCCAAAACAATCCCCGAGTGCAGCACCAAGGGAAAAACCAGGTGCTGGGGAATACCCATGAGGGAGCGCTGGAATGCAGTACCCCTCCCGGTGAAGTGGGAGGTGGCCGAGCAAGCGTGAGAACAATTCCTGGCCAGTACATCGCAATATCATAAAACAATACGAAGACCACCCACAGTAATTAGCAATAAGAGTTCAAGCAGTGAGAGAGATAACATCGGTACAGAATAGGCGCTTGCCAACTGCCCGCAGCTCATGTATCAATGTCCACCATAACAGACCGGGTGATACGAGTCATCACATAAGTGAAATGATGCAGACATGCACACCATACACAACTCACGTGGCCTGGCTTTGTCATTGTTCATCTGTCCTCTCATCGGAGCCTCCGCCGTCATCCCCAGCCACAGTACCGGGGGACCGGCTACGGCGAGTAAGAGTCTTGGCAAAGTCCATCGCAGATTTCGGGGTGGTGAAGATCTTGGGCTTTCCATTGACCTCTATGCGCAACCGTATGGGATAAAGCATAGCATAGGGTATCTGCGCCGAGATGAGAAGCTTCTTAATGGGTTGGTATTCTCTCCAGGCCTCCTGGACAGCTACGGTAAAGTCGGGATAGAAGGCAAATGTGTTCCCTTCGTGAGTGATGGTAGCCTTCTCTCGAGCCATGCGGAGGACAGTGTCCCGATCTCTATAATTCAAAAGACGGGCGATAATGGGACGCGGTGGGGGCCCAGGGGAGGGCGAGCAGTCAGAGCGGTGGGCTCGTTCCACGATCAAAACCTGAGACAGCTGTTCCGCACCAAAAATCGCACGGATAAGGTTCTCCACATAGGTCTCGAGACGGCCCGTGTTTGTGGACTCCGGCAGGCCAGTGATTTGCACGTTGTTACGTCATGATCTGGCCTCCAAATCCTCATTACGAGCCTGTATAATAGCCAACACCTTCTCCATAGATGACGCTCTGATGATCACCTGTTGTAAGCCATCTTCGGCGTTGGAGATACGCGTTTCTGCTTCCCCCAGGCACAGCGCATGTTTATCCAGCTTCGTGGACATGTGATCCATGCGCAAGTTCAAGTTGTCAATTTTCCCATCGATGGTCTGCAAGCTGGCTTGAACTGCAAGAAGAGTTTTATCAATACTGGTTAAGTGGTCGCTGGGTACATCAGCCTCCGAGTCAGAGGCAGCGTGCTGAGATGCTTTGCCAGATTTGCGGGGCTCAAATGTGAGGCGTGGTTGGCTGCGCTCAGATTTCCCCATGGCGGTAGCGCTGGGCCAAAGAGACTGGTGAGGACGGTATCTGCTAAGGGCCGCACGCTGCGCAGTGTCCAGCAATCTCGGGCAGTGACAAAAAGTCAATAACGAATCGCAGCACAAACAGTAATGGAGCACCCCTCGTTATATCGACATGATGCAGCACAAGGAGACGGTGAGTAACAAGATGAGGGTGAGGCGGAGAAAGTATGATGGGGGTGCATTCAGGACCAATACTTGGGAGGGTGCCTGCAGTGCCCCGCAAATCGCAGTGCAAGCTCACGGCGTCAAGAGCACTCCGCCGATGCCACCGAGACAGTGTAGGCCCAGAAGGTCAATGTCCACGCTCCAAATCACAAGAGAGACCAGGCCCAAAAGCGAGAGGAATGATCAGGAGTCCCCCAAAGGGCACCATAGGATTATGCGCGCCTCATGCCCCAGCACCGCAGCACCATCGTGGAGAGGAGGAGAGAGCGCGGGCCGGAACTCCAACAAGGCCACACTCCGCCGCACCTCCACCCAGGGAAGAACAAGCAGAAATGGCGGTGGCAGCGGTCGCGGTCAGCTGTGGGGCCACACAGCGAGGATAACCAAAGGACCCCCCGGTCGCAGCAGAAGCAGGTCCGCCGAAGAGCAGTCACCAGGTAAGGCACGCCACGCGGATCCCAGGGGCACCGCCAGTCTTCAGTGTACACGGCGCGCAACGATCTCTCTGTGGGGCAATTCCCCACCAGGCCACGAAGCAGACGGCAGCAGAGGCCCTGCAAGCTCAGCCGGGAGAGGCCCAGCGGGACACAGCAGCGAGGCGGGCCACAGTTAGGAAGCTGGCGCACCTAGGCACTCACCCGGGAACCCGGTCCGGTCCTAGCGGTGGTCCGCAGCAGCTCCGATGTAGGCGAGGTCGACAATCCAAAGCGGAAGGAGAGCGATGCCTCCACAAGCCCACAACCAGTGCACCGCGCAGGCAAGGACCGGAGGTAGGCCCACTCCCAGGCCACAAAATCACTCGCACCAGGGTAGCCACCAACCCCAGTACCGGCCGCACAGCCCACCGGTCACCAGCTGGGCAGCGCAATCCCACCACAGTGCCCATAGGCCACGGCCGGCACCCCTCAGAGCTCACCGCAGCCTCGTGCTCAGAGCGCGTCCCGGGCCGCCATGTTGACAGCGCGGGCCCGGGGAATCACCAGCCTCCCGTCCGGCTAATCGTCCCCGCACGGCCACACTCAGCACGAACCAAATGGCCCGGATCACTTCACTGCACAGTTCTTGCAGGCAGGGTGTCAGTCAGGGCAGGATGGCAGGATAATTGAGCGGATTGTTGGCTCGGCCGGCGGAGCTGCTCTATAGAGCGGCCATCTTGCCGTGCGCCCTCTAGCGCCCCCCAATATTATCTTTTTATACACCACCATCAAAAGAAATCTCTGTACCAGACACTCCCAACTACACAAGCTCCGATTGGTGGGCAGCTTGTGTCTGGTTGAATTTGGGTGTGTGTGTGTGTGTCTCCTGGGAATTTACTTAGAAATCAGGGAAGTTTCGAGCTTGTTGCAATCAGTGGGCCCGGGCCAGTAGTGTTTTGCCTGGCAACAGAAAGGTTTTGCTTTGCAGTCAACCAGTGGTCACAATCACACATTTGCCTTTCTCTGGCTTTTACTGCAGGCACTTAGGTAGTGTGTTTTTGAATCGAGCATTCACTGCCCTGCAGAGGTGTGACTGGGCAGGACAGCCGCCTGTGAGGGCTCCCCAACATCTAGTCCACAAGCACCGGCATTCTCAATTATCAAGGTCAGTGGTTTTTTTGTTGTTATCAAACCAGGGTATTGATGGTCTAATTTCCTTGCTTGCCTTAGGGCCACCGCAGCCTTGCTATGTCACTGCTGCTATCTTAGTTTTTATAAGCACTGCATATTGCAGTTTTGGATCAATGTAGTGACCTCCCGTGCACAAATTAGCAAGACCAACCACAGTCCACTTTACTTTGCCTGCACAGAGCAACGCCATAGTCCACCTTTTAATGGGCTTCACGCACAGAGTAGCAGGACCGACAACCACAGTCCACCTTTAAAGGACTTCCGTGCACAGAATAGCATCACCCACCACAGTCCACTTTTAGTGGGTTTCCTGTACACAAACAGCAGCACTGCCATCCCTCTCCAGCTTTAATTGCCTTCCAATGCACACATAGAGCAGTGACACATATAACAGCCCACTTCTAATGGGCTTCACGCTCACAAACAGACCAGCAGCATCCGCCACACTGTGGGCACCAATTGCTGGACAAACAGAGTACTGATTTCTTGAACAAGCAGAGGGGTATCACCCCAAAATAACAAACAGAAGCTGAACCTCAGTCTAGAGTAGAAGGCACATGTGTCACATTTTAAATGCCCAAAAATGTTTACAATAGGTGGGTTATGAAATTGCGGGGAACCAAAGCGGGACATTTCACATTACACTTAATATTTATTTTTCACTGAACAATTTGAGCACGTGCCCAGAGCATTTTTAGGTCTCGCCTGAGCCAGCGCATGCGCTGCTCTGCCGAGACTTTTAGTAAGTAGGCTTCAGAAAATGCTACCACACGCTTTTGCTTGGCCTAGAGCTTGCGGTTACGCGCGCGCTTACAAGCAGAGGCACCATCTGGCTTTCCTCTCTCGTCAGCAGCGCATGTGCGCGCGCTTACGAGCAGAGGCGCCATCTGGCTTTCCTCTCTCGTCAGCAGCGCATGTCTTGGCCCCCACTCCCTTCTGTGTTCTCCCTGCTTGGAGGTGCCCTGCTCTCCCCAGGGCGCGCATCACTCGCGGGCTCACCTCCTGCTCCCCCTCTCACAATTAACTTTCGCGGCCGCAGGGCCGCGCTTGTATTTCAGTGCTTGTTGTGCTCAAGCCATCACGTTGCTCCTTCCATCATGGCGACTCCCTTCCCCGGTCGAGTTTACTCCTTCGTTTATGTCATTGTTGGTTCTTGGATCGAAATTGACACACCGGCTTGCGGCTTGTTTGCTGAGCTGAGAGTTTCACGTCACTTCATGCAAGACAGGCTTTCTCTAGTACTCGTGAGGAGCAGCACGCTTTTGAACATTCTTTTTCTCAACTAAGATATATTTTTGACACGCTAACGTTAAAGTTGAATTTCGTGTCTTGTTACAGTTTCCCGCAATTCTGGAGGTAACAGAGTCTTTGATTGCCAACAGAAGGCTGAATTGGTGATTTTTCATACCGGCTTTAAGTTGAACCCAGCTTTAGTCAGGCTCCACACACACAGGTAATTTCCTGGGAATTTAAGAGTGCTCAGCTTGTTATGCGCATGTGAACCGAGTGTTCAACTAGCATCCGTTTGGCTCCATGACAGAGTTTAGACACTCCCTGTACCACGGCGGTGAAAGTTCACTGTTTAACGAGGCTCCAGAAGCGCGTCCTCCGCATAGCCCAGAGAGGTAGGATTCTACTTTTCAGGCACGCCTGTATCTGCATCAGTCCACTCTAGTTTTTACACAAGCTCTTTAACATGCACTTCCGTTGCAGATTACGCTATTGGTTTTAAACTGTTCATTGAGGAACTTCACTACACTCATCGCATAAACCTAGAGTTACTACTTTGGGATTATGTAGGATTGGTTTTCCACGTGTGGTGGATTAGTATTCAATCACTTGGTCTCCTCTTGGTTGATTATTTGGCGTTTAAACAGTCTGGCACTGCCACACGAGGTGTTCTTACTCTGCCTGTACACTATGTCTCCAGGCTGCTTTAACTCTTCTCCGGCCGCATTTCTTTCTCCACCTTCCCTTTCTTCTCCCCCTCATCTCTGCTCTCCGCTCCCCTTTAACGGGCTTCCTTTTCATCCACCCCTTTCTTTCCCTCTTATCTTCGTTTCCCTTTTCAATACCCGAACCACTCCTCTTGCCTGCAGGGCCTTAATTAGGGCAGTTTAGGTGTTAGTGGTGTCTTCCGGGAGGTTGTGCCGTGGGCGTGACCAAGGAACAAACCAGCCCGGGGAGAGGAAGCAGACGGGCGGACTTTTGGCAACTGCAAAACATTAAACTGTTGCATGGCTAATAGAATTTTGTTGCGCTACTTACAGTGAGCCTATTCTCTACATAATGGCACATTCTTGATGCTCATTTGGCTTTTCCTCCTTCACGGTGGCCCATATTTACGTGCATTGAGCTTGATATGGTGAATTTTAATTCTTCCTTCTTTATGGCCCATAATTAACGCATATTGATTTCACTTCCTCAATCATTAGTGGACCTACTTATTGTGAAGTAGTTTCTACATGCAGTGATTCTCACATGGCGCTTCTTTACTTGTAGAATCCACTATCCCTTAGTGGATCCTCCGAGCAACTACCTGGGTGGCTCACCCCTGGCACCCTTAATTTTTGCGTACTTCCTACCTCTGGGTGAGACCCTATGCCATTTCCTGGACCTGTACACACACGTGCTTCCTACACCCTCTCTCTCTCTTCCTCCACCCTCTCTCTCTCTCTTCCTCCACCCTCTCTCTCTCTACCTCTGTCTACCTCTCTCTCTCTCTACCTCTCTTCCTCCACCCTCTCTCTCTCTACCTCTCTCTACCTCTCTCTCTACCTCTCTCTCTCTACCTCACTCTCTACCTCTCTCTCCCTCTCTCTCTCTACCTCTCTACCTCTACCCCTCTCTCTCTACCTCTACCTCTTTACCTCTACCTCTCTCTCTACCTCGCTACCTCTCTCTCTCTCTACCTCTCTCTCTCTACCTCAACCTCTCTACCTCTCTCTCTACCTCTCTCTCTACCTCTCTCTCTACCTCTCTCTCTACCTCTCTCTCTACCTCTCTCTCTACACCACTCTACCTCTCTCTCTCTACCCCTCTCTCTCTACCTCTCTCTACCGCTCTCTCTCTACCTCTACCTCTACCTCTCTCTACCTCTCTCTCAACGCCCCTCTCTCAACGCCTCTCTCTCTACCCCTCTCTCTCTACCCCTCTCTCTCTACCCCTCTCTCTCTACCCCCCTCTCTCTACCCACCTCTCTCTACACACCTCTCTCTACACACCTCTCTCTACACACCTCTCTCTACACACCTCTCTCTACACACCTCTCTCTACACACCTCTCTCTACACACCTCTCTCTACACACCTCTCTCTACACACCTCTCTCTCTACACACCTCTCTCTCTACACACCTCTCTCTCTACACACCTCTCTCTCTACACACCTCTCTCTCTACACACCTCTCTCTCTACACACCTCTCTCTCTACACACCTCTCTCTCTACACCTCTCTCTCTACACCTCTCTCTCTACACCTCTCTCTCTCTCTCTACCTCTAAGTGGCAGCCGGAGCCTGATAGCACTGCTTGTCCTTTTAAAAAACAACAACAAGCATTGGCATAGCCAATAGGTCTCGCCTTTGGGGCCTTATAAGTGTTTAACCATGCAACAGTTAATGTTGTTGCACCAAGGATATTGTGCTGCATAACTAAATACTTATAAGGTCCTAAAAGCGAGACCTATTGGCTATGCCAATGCTTGTTTCTGCTGTGATCTGTTAGCAATTTGTCCTCTAAAGGAGTAGTGTAGGAAGGAGATGTGGCCAAAGCTGCCTACTTTGGAACGGGGTAACTAAGTTCGAGTCCCGGCGCGCATTCAACATTCTGTGATTTTGGGCAAGTCATTTATTCTTCCTGTGCCTAAAAACAAATCTGACCTTGTGCAATGTAACCGGTGTTCATGTAAAGCGTTCCGATATACTTTGACAGAGTTTGCGCTATAATAAAACAAAAAAAAATGTATGCTGATGTTTAGAGAACTTTCTGTAGACTCATGCATACGTTATGCAAGTCATAGCCGAATTGTGTGGTCTTCATGAGGACAAGCTGTTTCTCGATTCCAGAGGAGTCTGGGAATAATTGGGTATGGCACACACTTATACAGATAAGAAAAAACATTCAGAAAAATATTATCTTCTTATACACCACCCTCAAAAAAATCTCTGTACCAGATACTCCTAACTACACACGCTCTGATTGATGCGCTTCTTGTGTCTGGTTGGCTTTGGGTGTATATTGATGTGCGTATAGGTACATCAGAAGTGTTGTTGCGCTCCTCAAATTTACTACTTTATGGGTGTTCAGTTCACTTAATTTGGATGACCCGCCCACTTCCCTGTCACTTGCACTTCACATCCGGGTCTGAATTTACTCGCTCGAAAGTGAGATTTAGATAAGTAACCCATACCTCGAGCCTCAGCACAAAGGCTCGGGGTTAGAGTCTCATACAAGCAACTTGCTTGTATGAGTAGCGGCGTAGCCATGCACTTCCATGTCCCCTCCACTCCAAACATAACAGTTTTTTTCTACTACCAAAACAGGGGGTTGGTGCCATTTTCTTTGCTTGTGTTAGAACTCAAGGCACTTTTCCTGCATCAATCCTCTGGGGCCCTTGGCATGCCATGTGTATCAGAGGAAGAGTGTGACAAGGGACATGTATGCTGCTTTTGCTAAATTTGTAGAAACCATTCCTCTTCTCATTCACTCCTGGGTCATGCAAGGTAAGGGAGGAGCAGAAGGCTGAAAACCCAGCTGGCCCCACAGTGCCGGCTCGTGCTGCTTTTAATAACAGCTCGGAGTCGCTGTAACCACAAGCTAATATTTGTTGTATTGTTATGATTTAGCTTTAAAGTAAAGCAATAGCTGTTCGTTTTGTGGAACATGTTCGCCAGAGTAAATCTGAGGGCAAAGGGTAAGTTCCGGGGCTATTTATTGTCACCTGACACTTTGCAAATACTAATGCTTGCAGGACTAGTAAAAATCCAAAATTGTTGAGGTTGTACAGTGCCAAGCAATCTCCTGCCCAGTGCCTTCAGCTTTTGCATATTATAAAACAAGCAGCTCAGGTTTGATTTTGTTTTCTCACCTAATAATAGCTGATTTTGTACTTTGATAACAAAAAAAGGAGGTCTCATTAAGTAGCCATATAAATAAGGAAATCTATGTGGTACTCAGCATTGCTATCTCAAAGTCTGTTATGAAGCTCTGTGGTTATACTGAATAAGCAGCTACCTACATCATTATCATATGAAATCTCTTTATTGATGTCATAACTACACTTTCACAACTGCCTTATTAACTTTCTTGCTTTCTCATAATTGCTGGAAAATGCAGCATTTGCCCACTCTTTTTCAAAATTTTCTCGGGGTAGAACCGCCCTCCCCAAAGCCCTCTTATGACAGTTGGGCTCTCGCACTACGCTCGCTCGCCACACGTCACTCATTCAGAACTTTTGCACCCATCACTTTCAAATGTCACTAGCCGCCACTGGTAACATTTCCCATAGACTGATTTAGACACGTAAGATTCATTGGGTCTGTATAATGTGTGTGTAATGTATAGTGCTCTGGCACCCTACATTGGTATGAGTAGCGTTATAAAACAAATCAAATGCATGTAAGAGAGGGGTTCTGGAGAGATGAAGGGCACTGGTTGAGTGTAGTAGTGAGGGAATTTGTGGAGAAGGACGTTTCTTGGATGTGGCACCAACAAAGATTGCCGCACAGGGCACCACCAGCGCTAAAGCCGTCCCTGCATTGCATGGGTGGAGCTTGGATGCTCCCACACATCCACCTATGGTTTTTCATGCATTCCCAGATTTACTAATACTAGTAAACCTAGGAATGTGTCAAAATGATATGTCTTCCCAGTGGAGGCATAGCAAGAACAAATATGTTTATTTCTCCTAGTTTTTTTTCTCTTTCGACGTGTGCTGCATTTTGCAGCAGATGTAGAAAGAGGAAAAAGCCTCAGGGGATTGTTTTCGTGCAGGAAGGTTTCCCTTCCTGTACAAAAACAGTCCTGGTTGTAACACAGGAGCCCTTGCACCATGGTGCAAGGGTGTCTGCGTTGGTTCTTCGCAGCCACATATGCGCCAACACAGAGGGAGCGCAGGAACGCACCATATCTTAAGAGATATGGCACATTTCTGAAATATCCATTAGATGTAGCACAGCGTAGTAAGTTGTCTTGCTGCATTGCGTTGCTCCAAATATTAGTAAATCAGCCCCCGGGTGTTTTGTGCATGCACAAATTCTCAAAAAGCGTTTATGCATGCCCAAAATGGCCTGTGCATGTGCTAAGTGACTTGCATACAAGCATTGTGCCCTGTATACATTTTTCTCTCTGGGGCAATTCAGGTGATATGGCAGGTGCAGATACAGCACATCCACCACTGACGGGGGAACACACTTCAATCGGCGTCTGCCAAAATTTCCTGCCACGCCTTACATCACATTACAGTCAGTAGTTGGGTAGCCCTGACCTAGCACATGACTGTCGCAGGATAAAGTGCTGTGCAGGAAGGGGAAGAAATGCCACTGCCTGCACTTCTGACACTTTACTTTAAAATTTATGAAATGCACGAACTGGTGAGTACACCACCCCATTTCCACTTTTTGCTTAGTGGTGGAAGTGGAAGCCTTTGTGTAGACACACTCATGCCTTTTGTGTCCCACCATCAACAGGCTGTATCTTCACAGTGCCATGTGCCATGTGGATGTCAATACAAAGACGATAATCAGGTGGGTCCCCTGCTTTGCTGTTCATGGAAGACTGGGCAGAAACTGCAAGTGCAGCATCTGAGCTCAAAGGGTGGCCATCTCCCCCTGAATGTTCAGACTGAGTTGACCTGCAGGCTTTTAAAACTGTGAGTGCACAATTGTGAGGGGCATTTTTCCCCTCATAAATATTGCTCCTAATATTCCGTGAAATGGACTTTTAGAGCACTTCACCCTTTACATGGACCAATGTGGCAAAGCATTTGCAAAAAGACGAAAGTCATTTCTACCCACCAAGTCTTGGGTGGGATACTTGGTGACCCTACATGGTTTCTCTTTTTGTCAGGCGGTATTTTTGTCTCTGGTGATTTGGGAACATCCTGAATTATGTGTTTTTAACTTGCCTTTACTCTGGAAACAAATTTAAAAAATGAGCTTCTGAACAAGGCTCCCTGTTTAATATCGTGTTCCCTTCATCCTTCTGAGGTCGATAAAAGGAGTACCACTGAGTTGGGTAACAATAAACATCTGTCATTCAGGGCCAAGATACCCTTGGGTGAACGTGCGCTATACAAATACACATTATGTAATGTTATGTTATATATACTATTTTAATTCAAGTTGTTATGAATGATATTTGCATTTCAAAGATTTTGATTTTCACTCAGTAGCATTCATTTACTTACTAGCAAATGAACACATTCTGCAGTTGGTGCCGCATTATGTAATCTTTGAGTTTGTACAAGCGCATGTTCAATATGCTTTGTACCATTTTTTACTTTTAACAGATAGGGCAAAACAATTTTGGCGAGTATCTAATCAGAAATGGAAGAAACTGATTTTGCCTCAAACTTAGACGCATCTTTCAGTTTGAAAGGTGGTGAAAGGTACGTTTGCTCTGCTTCTTATGAACACACAGATACATAGGACAATTTCAGTTTGTTACATTTTATACACTAGTGCAAAACCTTTGTTTGGACCAAAGAGGGGTGGGTTGTATAAAGTACACAAATGATGCTAATTTTTAGAAATACACAAAATACTCTCATTATTGTTGCCTCCATACAGCATTGTCTGTTGTAAAATAAAATGGGGCTAAAAAACACACCCTTTCAAATCTAAAATGGTGCTAAATCGCATGTATGTGGAAATTAGCATCACCCTGGTAAATTAATCAGTTCAACTCCAACTATTGTTTTTTCCAGTCATGCATTTATGTTCACTGTGAAGTATTCGCTACGTTTTTTGCACCACTTCAAACCTTTATTTTTTTTTATAAACAAATTTTATTGAAATGTTTTGGGTACATCCAGGCCTGACAGGCCTACACTTCAAACCTTTATGATATACAGTCTCTTAATACAGTTCAAGTAATGCTACTGAAACAGATTTTCAATTGACTTACGAACTCCCGCAATCCGATGCTCTATGGACCTTTATAATGCACAGATGCTTCTAAGCAGTTACCGCTTTGGAGCGTTATAGAGAGGTTACTGCAGTGGCGGTCCGTGCAGATAAGTGCAGTGGGCGGGAAGGGGGACGGGGGAAACATCTACAGACAACAGAATAGGGAAAATTAAATAAATAAATATTTTCAATTCCGTCGTCTGTCGACATTTTCCCCCTGCCCCACCGCGCTACCTGCACGGACCGCTGCTGGGTTATTGGGATGCGTAGAAAAGCAGGACACGATGGGGGAATAGTACTAGTAAATTAAAATGAATAGTAATAATAACTAAAAAGGCCCACAAGAGCAGCCAAAAATTGTATTATGCAACACAAGCGCCCTCACCAATATTACTAAAACTCTTGTATTTGCCTCCTCATTTAGTTGTATGCTGGTCTACTATGGAAACTCCTCAACCTCTCATTAGGCTTGACCCAACCAGGTTGTGTTCTGGGATTTACTTTTGCTTCTCTTGATTTTTTAGTGCTCGGAAGTGGCTTTGCAATGGCACAAGGCGCTTTACAAAACACCCAATTAAATAAGCAAGTTTGTCAGCCCTGCAGAATGGCAAATGAAAATTCTTGAAGTCGCAATATTTTTACAAACAAATGTGGAAATCATTTTAAGGAGAGATTTAATGTATATATTGTGAAATTGTGTTAATTACTGATCAATATCACCAGCAGAGAAGTTGAAAAGGTGGATTCAGAGAGACACATTTTCAAATTTGATCTACCATCATCACTGTCATAAAATCATGCAAGTTATTTCTTGTGATAAAACTACAGTTTCTACCCAACCTCAATCCATTCACTCATCGTATGTCCTGTCCGCTGCTCTTCTCTTACAAATCCCTATTAGCAGGTCTATCCGTCAAATTAATTCAATTGAACACACCACGACTACAACTCCCAGAACACACTAGGTTGTCACATGAAAACCTGAGACTGGAAACAGTGTCCTGACATCTCAGATTAATCTGGCCTGGCAGTTTGGGCTGGACTTTTCCTTTTGGGGTAGGACCATGACTGATTTGCACATAGTTGGTCTCTGTCTGGAGTGGCCTAGTGAGCAAAAATTGGTGGACTGGAATGTGGCTTAGAGTAATTGCCAGTAGCTGAGTAATATAAGTATTCCACCCATCGCTTTTTGCCAGGGCCGGACTGGCTGTATGGAGTATTGGTTGTTTTCCCGGTAGGCTGTAAGGGTGGGGGCCGGTTTTGCAGAAGTGGGGGCTGTTTTTTTTCTGGGGCCAGTTTTGCAGCAGTGCTGCAATATCGACCCCCAGTACCAAAAGCAGCAGTGCTTCACACTTGCACCGCCCCCCCCCCCTCCAACCGGGGGCGGAGGGGGGGCAGGGGCTTGTCTAACAAGATTGCCAGGGCTGCTTTGGGTTCCCACTCCGGCCCTGCTTTTTGCTCAGTTAACATTAACCAGTGCATATGCCTGTGTTTTGCATATTGTTCATTTAGCTGTAAGCCTGATAAACAGAAAGAACAAGTGATCTTTTTTTTGTCAACCATGCAGCAGAACATATCCAAATGCTAAGCACACATTGCTTAGGCCACGCCGTCTCCTGCAAAGATTGATGACAGTCTGCTTCCTTCTAGAATCCAATAACACAGTCTGCAGTGTGTCTGATACCTCGACTCAAGAGCTACCACAGATTCATGTATTCCATGCAGGAGTTTTATAGTGCAGATGCACGGGGGAATGAAAAAGTATGAGAAATGTATGTGATGAGACACGACAGAACACAACTTGTAACGTCCTTCGTTTTTTTCTTATTTTAAGCAGAAGTGGTAATACAGATAGCGCTTGTGCATATATAGTGATGGTGCTTTTCTAAAGAGGCATTCCTCATTTGCATGGGGGCGTGGCCCCATCCAAAAGAGGGAATCACTTTGCTTTTGCACCTGCGCTGTATTATGGACACAGGCGCAGAGACAAAGAAGCTGTCAGGGGGCGCACTAACTGTGCACCACAAAGAAGTGGCTCACAGTCAGTGCGCCTCCTGAGGTCAGTCCTCTGGATGAGGGAAAGGGAGTCCCAAGGACCCCCAGACATCTCCCTGCAGGCGAGTCCAGTCACCTACTGCACCCTGTTCAGACAAAGGTGGACCTCCTGCTTCAAATCACGTGTCCGTCTTTCAATAATGCATGTGTTTGCAGATACCCGAGGGCAGCGCATTATTTGTAACAGGGTGCACTATCTCTGTTTGCGCCAGCACACCTATTTAAAGGTGCACCATGGTGCAAACCGGGACAATGCGCCCTGTCTAGAATATGGATTCTGTTTTTTAAGTGAAACTCATGAAGAAGCCAGGAGTAACTTAGGAGCACTTCCTGCTTTCGCTTGGAATTCAGAGGTAAAACAGAAGTACTACATGAGTAATTCACACCTGCTCATAGCCAAATCTTTGTGAATTGGACTCCAAGTTTGGATTGCTTTTCTTAACTAAATCTATAAATGGCGCCACATTTCCCAAATGTGTACAATACTTTTATGCATGCTCTTTTTAAAATTGCAATTGAGGTTTTAAAAGACATTCAAACATAACAACACTCATATTTACTGCTCAAAAATGCTGCTAAAACTTTTTTTTTTAAAAATAATTTCAGCAAAAACGTGTGCAAATACCACAGAACTCATCAAATTATACATCTGTGTAAACAGGTCAACCGACACTATATTTAAATTTGGAGGACAATCAGGCACATTTGCAAACTACTTAGTGAAGGGCAACAGAACAAGCGGTATTTATAAGACTTACTCCCAATCCCACAGATCATTTAACATCCCTGCATCATCAGCAGCCCCCTGCTATACACTCCTAGTGGCATGAGCATGTAAGTGGACATGTTTCTCATTCCATTAAACCCATGCAAGAGACTCAGATAGAATGTGGTAGTGTCACCATTGAAATAGCAGCAAACACTATGGTTTCTTATCGGATTTTAAAGTCAAAGCATTCTGGGAGAAATCTATGACCCTCTGCTGAAATTCTATATTTAAGACATCTTTAGTTGTTCCACAATTTTCATTCACAGGTGCCAGGCCGTGCCTGGATAACCATATTCTTCAGTCAGGGACAATTTGTGAGTAGAGATGGATCAAAGTCAGTAATGTGCCAGAGACGGCACACAACAGCTTAAAATTCCACACTAAGGGGGTCATTACGATGACTGGCGGATCGCTACCGCCCGTATGGCGGTGGCGATCCACCCGCCATTCCCCTCCGCCCGCATGCCATTTCCCCCCGCCACATTACGATGGCGGGGGGGAGCCCGGCGGACGGAAAGACCATCCGCCGGTTTTCCGCCGGTCACACAGGTGACCGGGCGGAAAAGGGCAGTAATATGGTGGCGGTGTCTGCAAGACACCGCCATCCATATTATGATGACTGCGGAGATGTGCCTTTTCATGGCGGCAACGCCGCCATGGAAAGGCATACGGTCTTTTACAAAGGGGGCCCGTTGCAGGCCCCCGGGGGAGGGGGGCGTGGGGGGTTGCACTTGGGGGGTACCTATGGTACCCCCCTGCATTGGCATGGACAAGGTGGCAGGCACCGCGCGGTGCCTGTCACCTTGTGCATGTCAATGCACAAAGTGCATTCCCAGCATTGTGGCGGGCGGTGCTGTGAACACCGCCCGCCACAATGTTGGGAATAGGGGATACCACCGCCACCGTGGCATCCTAATGCTCGCGGCGGGACCGCCGCTCCTATGGCAGACGGTCCCATTCACCGCTACGGTGGCGGGCGGACAAAGTCCGCCCGTCATCGTAATGACCTCCTAAGTACAAGGCTTTAGCATTCTGGAAAATGATTCAGCATTTTGTGACTCTGTCTATGCACAACTATCAGTCGCACACCATAATGGAATTAAAGGGTATAATTCCAATTCCTTTTTTAGCTTGAAAAATCCACTGCCAATATAGAAAGGGGCATAAAAGGGGTGTCCTCCACCGATCTACATGTTAGGAAGGTATGTGTCAATGGTTTGTGACTACAATTGCAGTTGCAAACTATTGACCAGTTAACAACCCTGAGCTGAGGCAGAAGCCATTTTGCAAAGCTGAAACTATCTCTGTGGAATGGGAAACATTTTGTTTTTAAAACAGCACTTGTACCTTAACAATTCACTTCCAGTGACCTCATGCCAACCACTAAGGGGCTATCTGTGTGACTTTGCACTGTTCAACCAAACTACTTCACCTTCTGCATATCCCTATAGTGACTTCCATTCTCTATTAAAATATTCTAAACTTCTCTTTCATGTCAGATCCATGTCGGTTCTGTGACAGCCAGTAAGCGATTCTTCAAAAAGAATTCATTTTTCCAGATCCCTTGACCTTGTGGCATATACTGATTTACAGATTCCTGAAAAATGTAATGAATTTAACTAATATTCGAGATATGGACCAAAATTGGTAGCAGCCTGTATGTTTTCTGGCCAAAGACTAAATTCCTGGAATTCCCTTCTCACTGCTTCGTCTCCACCCTTGTAAGCCAAAGATGGGTGGAGAAATCAGCACATCTGTTGCTGGCAGGTGCCAGCTTGTTCACACCTCAGGCATGTGTTCATCATTGAGCCCTTTTAAGGCCTCTGTTTGCTTCAGCCCAGTGTTGGTCCATGTAGCAGTGTTCCTGTTTAGCCTACTCTTTATTTCCTGAGTTTATTTCTTGCGTTTTACCTTTTGATCACCAGGATACGTGAGGACAGCTGACAACCTTTGTGGGGTTTCTTGTCTGCTGTGAGTACTGTTTTTTTTAACTTTTATAATATCACTAAAAGATGTAGTTCAACAGACCCTGACTTTGCATGTATATGCTACATGTAGATTTTTTCAGTCAGTATCTGTAATAGCAATTGTGGGCGAGGAACTTGAAGAGATTTAATCTTACCGTGTGGAGTTCCCAAGTGCTCAATCACAGATTTCTTTTATTGTTAATGTTGTTATATGTGTGTCTTGAACATCCTATGTGTTAGTTATTCTGAACTTCCTCTTCAGTTCTTGTTCCTTCTGAGCTTTGACTTTTTTGTTAGTTTGTGCAGAGCTTCCCCAATGGATCCCTTTTCTCTAGAAATGTGCGAAATTTGTGTAATGTATTTTTGTGCAATTGCGAAATTCCTGTAAATCACATGAAATTACACATAAATATGCAAAATGCAAACCCAACATTTAATGTTTTATTTGAGTATTTTGGTGTGAAATAGGTCCTTGTGTCTATTTTTGGCGCAAGAATGCATTTTGACTTAAAATAATAGTGCAAGAAAAACATAAGCACCGCGAACAACAGCAGCTCACGTTCTCCTGCTCCTGTGCATTCCCAGTAATTTTTTACCACGATTGGTGCATTCGCACTAAATTTATACTGCAAATGGCACATAATTATTCCAAGTGACATAATGTCGGAATTTTGCTTAGCAAGCGTAATGCGGAATTTCACATAGCAAACGTAATTTGAAATTTCTGAAATTACACTAATGAAGCCAGTGTAATTTACATTTTTTCCCGGGTCTACTTTTCTCCTCTAACTCCATGTGTGATCTAGGCCAGCTCTGTTATCAATATTCTCTTCACTTTGTCTTCCACTCCTTGCCAGAACCTCTGATAGCCCCTTTACTGGACATGGGCTACTTTTGGAAAATGAGTTTCCCATATGGAAAAGCACATGCAGTGGCTGAGGTCTGCTGTCCTTTGAAGGCCATGATCCTTGAATTTGGCCAATCACAGGGGTTGCAAATTGCACCAGCCTAATTAATATTCAATACTTGGTCATTTTGCGACCCCTTGCAAAAGTACAATGTGCGGAGTGACCAGTTAGCACAGAGGTCTTATTATAAAGTGCACACCCATTTGCAAACCAGTCAATGTACAAATTGCACATCATAGTTTGCAAATAGATATTTGTAAATCGAGTCCTTAGAGCAAAGGAATCATCTCTGATCTTTGCAGATTAAATGTACTCTATGATTGGAACTAAAGCATTTCACCGGGGTGCCTGTCTATGGCAAAACCTTTGATAAAGAAGATGTGAACAATTGTATCTATCTCGCTCTGAAAGAGGAGCTATAGATCTGGTCATAACTCTAGGATTGACACAACACAGGATGTATCCAGCAAGCTTCTGCAAGCTAGTGGGGAGTGGAAAAGTAAATCCTGGTTAATTACATACTTCTTAAGTTAAATGGTTTAAGCAGCAATGCTAATCTGTAAACATACCTCGGTGTGCACTAAAGGTGCTGGCTGATAGCATATGTGCCCCTTCTAGACGCGGACAGACAGGCACTCTCACCTAATACTTTAGAGCAAAAACAGAATAGAATACGAGTCCTAACTAGGAGAGCGTATTTTGCAAAACAAAGTGAAATTGTGAGAGGGGGAAAATATATTAGCTGAATAAAATTGCATACTGTACTGTTATTGCCCCAAGACAAAAAGTACAATTAAAATATAGATAGATAGATAGATAGATAGATAGATAGATAGATAGATCGATCGATCTTCTGGCCAGTTAAATGAACAACCTTTCAACCTTGTATAAAGAAATAAAGGACAGCGTTCTATGGTATACACACTCGTAAACTAGGTACGCTCTGAAGATTAGATATCTCATTTACACCCGAATGAACCAATAGCAACCACCATTATTTCAACTACATCGAACATTCCAATCATCCCTCATTCAACAATGTCACACCATGTCAAGATGACTACAGTCAACAAGAATTCCCAGGATCTAGATTTCTGAGATCACTGCGAGGCTATACAAGTATAGAAATATACGCAACTCCCTATGGAAACAGTGATCACAAAATAGCATGTCATTCAATTGTTAACAGTAGCCTCTGATATTTACAGTGTTTAGAATAAGCAGAGGGGGGGGGGTTTCATTATGGGCGCGTAATCCGGGCTGACTGCTGCTCTGAGGGTCATCTTTGAAATATCCATTAAGACAGAATGGAGCTCTTTTAGACGCTCCAACCTGAGACAATGCGGAACTGCTTCGTTGGGGCTGGACTGTTCCCATGAGGCACAGGGTCAAGACTGATTTGCATATGGCCAGGTCTAAACTGGGGTGGCATGGTGAGCAAAAGAATGATGGATTTAACCCAGATCTCTTGACTGGAGGTGAATGTTTTGTTTGTTCTGCATTCCGTCCATCAATTGTGTGTCTTTCGTTGGGGCCACGAGACGCTATAGAGACTCATATTAAATAAAGAGTCACTTGTACTCGCGCTCACATACATTATGTGGTGGAGAACTATCTAGATACTGGTAAGGGCTTCGAATGTTCAGAAAGATTACACGTTTCAAAATAATACACGGTACTTAAAAAATCTTGTTGAGAATATAAAACAAAGGCATTCTGTACATTGTAATTCTAGCTACCCTTAGACTGAGACCAGGCACGCTGAATGTATCACTATGCAGAGCGTGGGCCCGGGATGTATATAAAGCACACACTGCCCGCCGCTTTTATTTTTATGACGTTAGCCATTCTTTAACAATACACCCTACTATTTTTGACCCAGTAGCACGCCAGGGTGGAACGAGCAAACGGGCCTGTAACACAGAGACTAAAGGCTCGTTCTTTTTGTGACAACTATCTTTGTTTTTGTGCAGTGGCTACCACATGGCAAACAGTTATCATACGGCTTTATAATATGAAAATATTGTATGCCACACTCCGGTGCCTTGCTGAAGGCTTTCCATGCAGAGTGCAGATAGGAATCACCCACTGCGCGAGCAGAATCAAATGTATAAAACCAAACGATGCATAGCAATGTGCGAGCGGCAGTAACACCCTCCACCCCCCACCCCCAAAAAAAATCACATTTCAACATTCTTCATTACTCGGACCCCCTACGGAAATCACGTATCTGAAAATACTCAGCTCAATAGTAATGAATATCAAATATGCACATTTTGTAAGTATCAAAAATATGCTTATAAAGTGGTTTCATTTATTCACCTCCTTTGGGTAACATATTCAAAGCAGCGGTGCCTCGCGTACCCTGCTCTGTGCCCACAGTTTGTGCTGCTTGCTGGAATAGGAAGAAATGGTGCCAATGTCGAGATAATTGGGTCAAAGTTTCACCATCCCTCCTAATTGAAACCGTCAAAGACGCCACGTAGAGGCGCGAACCAGCAGGGACAGCTGTGCAAAAAGTGCCTCTCCCATTAGCAGAAACGGCGCTGACAAGGTCTGAAATAATTGAAAGCGACTCCAGATTTCAGCACCCCTCTTTGTTCATAACTCTTTCCCCATACCGACCACAGCTGTAAGGCGCTTTTAGAGATGTGTTTCATTTACACGCTGCGCATCACATGGACTATAACCAGAGACGAATCACAAAGGGAAACATCCCACCCCGTGCCCTATCTGGCTGCACTATCATTCCCCGTTAAACCCAGCTTTCTTGTGACTTTAAACGGAGCCCTATAGATGTCGGGGTCTGGGCGTAAACATGTTGATGTTTCCGTTTCTGCCCGGAGCGTGGGCGCGAAGAGAGATCACACCCACCCGCCGCTGCCACCCCTAACTGCATCCCCGGGATGCTGGACTCGGAGCGGGTGGAGAGGGTGCTGAGGCAGCAGAAGGGCTCGGATGTAGGTGGAAACGGTAAAGCACGCGCATGAATCAAAGCTGCGTCTTCTGAGCCCCACAGAAATAAAAATGCTCAGAGGAAAGGGGAAAGAAAGAAATATGTGTAACTCAAAGCACACAGGCAAGAGCGCACAGATGCACGCGAGGATAAAAGAGATGAAAAGACACAACTCACCTTGACAGGGGGTGTTGGATGGGGTCAGAGAGGAGGAGGAAGGAGGTTTGATTTTAGCAGAGGTTGGTGGTGGTATTATTGAAAACACACAAGACAGGGGTTGGGAGCGGGGAGGAGAGTAGAAAAATGAAAGGGATGCAGTTTTCAGGAAGGAGTAGAAAGAAGTCCTTTGCACTGATAATAATCCCCAGTGTTCGCCTCAATAATCCCACATGTCCGTCTCAAAAAATGCACTCAGGACAGACAGCAAAAAAGGCGACTGCAGAGCTGCATCCCGGGCTCCCCCAGCTTCGTGTAATTCCTTTCCTTGTCTGTCTACTGTTCTGCTAATAAATCCCAGTTATGGTTTGTAAAGAGTTTCGTACAGATCCCCGTGGTTGCCGGCGACGCTGCTGCTCCTGCTGCTTGCTGCTTGTCAGTGGCTGCTGGCTCCTCGCTTCTAAAACTGTCCTCGAGTAGTGCTGTGTTTCAGGGCATAGGAATTAAAGGAGAACTAGACTGGTCCATGCTTCGACAGCTTGGCTAAATAGGACAGCCATCTTGCTAAGATGTCTGAACAATTAAAAAACAAATTGCATTTGAACTAACTAGTAAACGACTCTTTTTAATTGAAAGGTAGAGTTGTGCATGGTGACAATTTCATTCAATATCAGGCAATTGTTTACATATTTTTTACTTACATTAGCCACTTATGAATGTAATAATAAAAATATATGCTTGAAACAATGGTTCCTAACATCAAACAATGCATACTAATCAATTAATATATATGTAGATGGACTGCATTAGGAATTCATAAAGCGCCACATTCACAATGGGCCTAGTTAGGTGTAGTTAACCCAGGCACACACTCGAAAGAGTGCAAATCCGAACAAGCTAAATAATGTGGACTTAAATTCACACCACCATGTGCCAGAACCATACTCAATTCAAATAACTTTATTTGGTTTTAGCATTTAAAACCATAAAAGTTACCGATACATAAAAATCCATTAAAATTTACACAATTCATCACATAATAATCCTATTATAAGTGAAAATCTATAAAATGCAGAGTTAAATGCACAATCCATTCAGCCCTTTAATCGAGACAAGACCTGGCCTTTACAGCGGATTTCAGGAAACTGAGGACAAAAAAAATACACTCTTCATGCAGCATTTGTAAATAAATAAGCGATGGGCGAACCTGCTTAAAATTCGACCTCTTTAAAATAGAGATAATAAAAGTTTTCCGGGGAACCTCATAAAATTTACAGAATATCAAAAAATGTAGCAAATCCTGTGGAGACTCATGGTCACAGCCACAGGGTGCTAACAACTGTCCCCTACGGCTCCCCCAAGGCACAGGCAACAAAAAATGAAAAAGGCCCAGTCGAAACCTAGTCAATAAAAAACGTTCGTATGTGCTAAAAAAAACCCAATAAATATGGCTCAGTCAATGATGTTTTCAGCATTATAAATTTCCGCACACTAGGCTTCCTCAGAACCATACTCAGTGGAACCATAACACAAACTCACACCCATATGAATATACGATTCCAAATTGTGAAATGTGCTTACAGCAGTATCTATGAGGCGAAGCATCACAACCATGCATTTATACCCACACCACCATGCCTGCTTCTTTATAGGAATATATCAGACTCATTTATAAAATTAAATTAGACTTATACAAAAGAATAAAGCTGCATATAATCTCTTAGTATCATTATAGGGCAGTACTGCAACTATCCATAGCTAACCCACATATAGGGTCATACAGTAATTCTATCAGTGGCAAAGATGGGCATTAACAGGTTATTCCTCGACTGCTTCTCCACTCCTAAAGAGACATGTCTGGTGAGAGCTTAAAGACCTATGTTTACAGCACAAAACCAGCATTTCACACTCGTACATCTCATCGATCATTGCTAGTCACATTTGTTTTACTGGAGGGGGAACTCTTACAGTACCTTGGACTGGAGGTTGACGTGCCAGACAGTAAGTCATTTTTAGGTTGAACCTAGGCAGCACACATGCAGTCTTTGAGACATGCTGTATTCATTCTCGGCTTTGGCCGCGCCCTCGCTGCCAATTGGTTAAAGTGTGTGTTGTTCCGAAATGGTTACTTCTTGATGGTTTCTTGAGGTTATCTGTCTCATCTTCTTGTGTGTTGCTCCTCCCCTGGAGTATTGGCCTGTTACATGTCTCCCTACTCTATTGTTTATTTCTGGTTTGTTGGTGCACTCTTTTTTCTTTGCTGACCTGATCCTGAATGCGTTCATGAAGGGTTTGGCCACCGCCATTTCCCCATAGGACTCTACTGCGGTGCCTTCAGCTGCACAGCGATAATCATGGCACATTCTGTCAGAGCGGTATTGGAAGCTACGGCGAATGGTTCTCCATTGCTATTTGTCATACCAAGCACCCTTTCTATCAAAGATGGACTGCATCAACTGCACGGCGATAAACACAGCACATTCTGTCAGAGCGGCATCGGAAGTTGCACTTTTAAGATCCACACACCCTTTTTTTTTTTTTAAAGTCTCAGCTTGTTTAGTTTACTTTTGGCCAATCACTCTCCAAGAGAGCATTTCGGCAGTCCGCCCCCTCCCCCCAACTGTTCTCTCCCTCATCCCTTGTGTTTTTTTGTGATGCTTATCCTCTACAGCATCAGCGTGATAGCATAGCGCTGCACTACGGACCCATGTGGTGCGGACCTGGGCATGGCGTCCTGTGCCCCACCAACCGCCACCACTGGTACAAACATGAACACGGGTGCCCGAAGAACAATAAACAGCTGCTCTTCCATCCGACATTAGGCACTGTGTCCACGGAGAATTCTTAAATGTGAATATGTCCATACGATCAAGGAGATGTCGATCCTTATAGTTATATAACAAGGCATTAGGTTTCATTGGAAGCTTCATACGTTTAAAGAGAAAACAGTTATCCTTGATACACAGCTATTGTTGGGATACTTTAGCTATACCTATTTCATGGCACTAACCAGTCCAATATGGCATATAAGTATCATAGTACACCATAGTCCTTCTTTCATATCTATGAAATGAACGAACTTGATTTATCTGGATGGAAACATGGCACCCACAGCAGACCCCAATCGAGCACGATGTGAAGTGGTCACGTTATGTTTATATGGTAAGTGAACCACGAGAGAATGAGGTTTAACACTCAATTGAGGATGTTTTTTCACCTTAGTGCACAAGCAAGTTGTTATTTTTGGGACAATAGGTGTGTGACCCGGTTTTCTGAGAACAGCATACTCATTCCTTTTCTTAGAGTTATTTCGTTGGCACTTGATTCTGTTTAAACCTATTTTACTAGATTTTCCATTTTCCACATGTACATTCAGCATCAGTATCATTTGCATGTTTTACAAAATAGGTTGCTTTTTCATTCCTATAGGTGTCCATATAGGATTGTGGGTGTGTTTGTATATGCTGAATGATGTGCTGTTTGAGCAGAGCCTCATTTAGAAGGCTTCAGTAACGGCCCAGTCTGCGATGAGTGGAAAGTGTGGGCAGTCTTATCTAACAGGGGATTTAACTGGGGGCAAATGGTTGGGGGTAGGGATATGGGGTAGGCATGTGTGTGTGTATCCGTATAGGCCGTTATGCGGGGCATCTGTTTATTTTGTAGTGTTGAATGAGTGTGCATTGTCATAGGGACTCTCTTCGGATTCCTGTGTGGGTGGGTTCGTAGGAGAGTAGCAGGTGGGGGGGCTCGTTAGTGTTTATGGTCGCTGGGTTCGGGCCCGGTGCCTCGTTTATGCCTGGTGGTTCCGTGGGTGAATGGGCGGGTGTCTCCTGTTGTCGGAAACTTTGGAGGAGCGTTGTCCACTCCATGGAGATGTGGCGACATCGTATACCACGTACCTCCTCCTGTCTAATCGCATCATCTTCCGCGGTGCCCCATTTTATTACTGCCCCTCTCCATGCCGCCAGCAGGGGTCCCGCGGGTGCTTCGTCGGGCCTTGATTATAGTCCAATCGTACCTGATGTAAGATACACTTGGCTTTTGTTCCCAGTACGGGGTTTTAATATTTCATTCTAGTATTTTAATTCTCACTCACATCTAGTTAACATGCATGTTCATATGAGGATCACTCAAATCACTTCACCGCATAGACTTACTGGCATTCTTGCCCCTATAAGCACAGAATGGAGTGTTCCTTTTGATTTTTTGTTTGTGTTTCAGAGTTTTATTTAGTTCACGTCGCCTGAAGACAATATTCATTTCACCATGATTCTACCTACTGCTATGCACACCCATGCATGCATATTAACTCACTTTATGCCTGTGCACTCTATGCCACTCTACTCTGCATCGATCTTGCGTGTAAATATAGCTAGGGGAGTAGTTGCAAAAAAGTGTGAACGTGTATAGCTATTCAATCCCTGTCTGTACAGCACCCAGGATAATGTGCTGCATGGCTAAACACTTATAAGGTCCCAAATGAGAGACCTATTGGCTATGCTAATGCCTGTTAATATTTGTTAACTGAATTTTCCATTAATTAAAGCATTGATTTAACATCTGTGTGCATCCTGACATTTTGTTTTCCACAGCCCATCTCTAAAATTATTAGTAGTGTACAAAGTTGCCAAGACGGTCTGTGCAACGTCACACATTTCTTTCAAACATTTCCCAGCTTATGTAGCTGGTGAAGTGTAGAAATTATGGAAAAACAGAATGAGGCAGCAAAAAGGTGCCTAAATGTTTTAGTATTCTCTCTGCTACTCGGGGCCAGAAGAATGCTGCTATCAGTTGTCACCAGCTGCATCTCTCCTTCTTCCTGTTTGTGGGCAGAGTGAGAAGCCACACACTTCCATTTGCACTTCTATAAGGGCCTATTCACAAACTTCATTTTTTAGTTCGTTTAGTAGTACTAAAATCGTACCACTCAAGCACTTCAAAATGCTAGCCATAAACCTACACTCCACCTCTTCTTTGTTCTTATGAGGAGATCTCCACACACGTAAGCCTAAGTCTTTATAGGGAATATGAAAGAGACAGAAAGAGGTGACTGAAAAATGGGGAATGCTTTTTACAAAATGGGAGGGGTATAGGGCGTGGTAAAGAGGGATTGATGGAGGTTTAGATGGGGTTTAGAGAGGGACAAACACCCACCCACAAAAGGGTAAAAAAAGAAAAGAGTAAGCCTATTTCTATTTACAAACTGCACTTCTATAATTTATACGACCCAAAAAGAAGTTGCTCAAAGACTGCGTTGCCAGTACATAAGAGGCGGAGAAAAAGAGACTGTGTGTGTTGATCCTCTTACAGCTACAAACCGAGCCACTTTGAAAATGTAGTTTGAAAATTCGAATCTGAGGCACAAATGTATTATAGGTACACTTACTGTAGGAGTAATCATAGTGATAGCTGTAGTCATTACTTAGTCAATTTTAAGCACACACAAAGCTGAGGTACAGGAAGTGAGGGTACATGGGACATCCACACCTATAACTGCTGCCTCAAAATAGAGTACATTAGGATCTGATAAAAGCTTAATAGAGCAAACTAGTCGCTTTTTGCATGTAGATTTGTCTAAAGGTGATTACACGGTGAATGCTTATGCGAAGTTGCTGTATGAATACATGAATACTATGGATGTGAGAGAGTGTTACATGTGTATGCAACTGCCTGCTTTGGTCGAGGAGGGTATTGGGTATCACCACTTGCCCTTGACGTATGGTATTAGTTGCAGTTTGCTCCTTAGCATGTTTTATGGAAAGGTTAATTATGGTACTATTTCTAGAATTATGATTTGGTACTCCCAGAAGTTCAAGTCTACAAACATCTGAACAAATATGATTATTACAAGCAAGAAGAGAGAATGGGAAAGTATTTTGTACCCACAGTAACACTTGACACTGCTTATGTGCATAGACACAACTTAACCTGCACATTAACAGACATAGAAAATAAATTTGTAGACATAGAGACCTAACCGTTAAGCTTAATAATAGGGAGAGAAACTTTGAATGGACTAAGGAGGAGTTAGCTCACAAGGCTAAGGAAAGCAATGGTCCTATAGCTCTAGATTGGGAACAATGAGGCAAGCTCTGCATTCGACAGGTACAGACCGGTTCTGACACTATTTTTGTGGGGCAAAGTGTGTGTGATCACATCTTCCTAATTGATGCTTCTTCTAAGAAATTCCTACAAGATGCAGTACAAGTGGTGCCAGGAGTATATTTTGTGTGTGAAAGAATGCATACGTTCGGCTTCCAAACAATTGGTATGGTACTTTTTATGTGGCTGTTGTGTTTCCAAAGATATACCAAGTGGGAGGATTTGGAAAGTTTGGAGGGAAAGTTGAACCATAGGGAGAAACGTAGACTGAGTGCTGGTGAAATTATGGGAGACATATTTGGAGCGATGATACCCAGTTTGGGCGTGGTGTTGAATGACGTCAAGATTAGAAGGTTGGCTACCATTGTGGATAAGTTGTCGGTTAACACAGCTCAGTCATTGTTGCTCGTAGATGGAGAGATAGTTTCGATAATGGCGATGGTGATGCAGAACCGTCTTGCTTTGGACAATAACATGGGAAAAGAGTGAGGAGTCTGTAGGATGCTGAAGGTCCAACAGTCTTGCACTTACATTCCTGACAAAAGTAAAAATCTGAGTGGATATATAAGTAACATCACTGAGATACATTATGAGATACTTGACTAGGCAACTGAGGGAGTTTGGGATAAGATTGGAAATGGATTTGGAGCAGGTGGAAGTTGGTTTGCTAACCTAGGTAAGGGAATTCTTGGATATATGTTGAAGCCAATAATAATTGTTGTGATCTGTGTTATCTTTGTAGATATACGAGCATACAAATGGCTCAAGTCGAGACAATTGGAGGATTCCTTTAGGGAGAGAGAAAGAAGGGTGGAAAGACTGCAGGACAGTCACTATCAGAATCTTAAGCAGTTGGAGGAGTTCAGACAGAGGAGACTAGCTATGACATCGGTTTAGATCGGTCTACTCTACAGGGAATCAAAGGGTTTTTGTGATGACACAGGGCATCGGAGGGAATGATGTAGTGGAAACTGCATTTTATTTGTAGGGGTGCATTATAATCACACATGTAGAGCGCATCCGCATATAATCCTCTGTTGTGTTAAAATGGAGTGTTAGAATTCAAAATGTAATAACATGAAACATGATGCATTTAGGCTGTTGAATAGTAACTTGAAGAATTAACATAGAAAGTAAATGCAATTAGCAGAAAACATTAACTTGAAGAACTCGTGTTGTGCAACTGACAATCTTTCATTTCTTTAAATGCATTTATTATTGTGTCACTTTTCGTGTAGGTAAGAATATTAACTGAATGTGTCTTTTAATTTCTTAAGTAATTCTGTAAAGCTCATATGCCATTCTCTTATGTTAGTTGAATCTTGTAGGCCTAAAATGCAATTTCCCTGGAAGCTCTCCCGTTAGAATTCACAGTTTGAATTTCATGTGTTCGTTCTTTCTCACATTTTTTGTTGCAGGTGGAAGAAGCGCCCTTGTCAGCTAGAATAATGTCTTTGTTTTATTAGTCAGGCAAGGAGTGAAGGAGATACATCATAAGCTAAGCCGATAAGGGAAGTTGTGTTTTCACAGCAGAGAAGGCCTGGGAATCAAGGTCAACATGCTGCAGTTCAGGAACACCATTATCCCGTGGAAAGTTACCTATGAGATCGTAGTCAGAGCGGATGGCGAGACCTGCAAGGACTCTTGGGAAGAAACCTGTAATAAAACGATGCTAGAGTAGGGAAAGTGCCCCCTTCTTCTCTGCCTTCAGAGAGGGAGCATCTTGGAACAAGCTCTGTCTCAATACCTTTATGCTTTCCGACCCATCGATGGTGGAGAGACTTCTTAGGAAGACTCCACCTTTTATTCCTTTTCCTGGGAATGCTTAAGTAGGGATGTCATGCTAGTGTTAGAGTAGGGATAGATTGATGCTTTATATCCATCATCCCTCAATGCAGGGAAATTTGGACTCATGCTTTTTGTTCCTCTGCACCCTATTTCCTGAGTTAATTGTTTTGTGCATGTTGCACTGCCTCAACCTTATTCACAGATTTGGCTTTATGCTGATTCCCATGTATTTCTACACTCTCGTTTTGAGGTGTCTTTATGTTCAGTTATTTTTGGCATTGTAATAAATTAACTAACCTTACGTAGTTGTCTGTGTTTACTACGTGTCCAGAGAAATTCCTATTGAATTGATTGACATTAATAACAACTTTCTCCCCTCTACGCTTACATGCTGCTAAAAAAAATCCATCAGATTGTGATTCTAGAACAGATCCAGAACTTATGGGCCCGGCCCTTTCAAATCAAACTAAAATTCTCTACCACTTCCAGATGACCCGACCTCACCAGGGCATAAAACCATTAGTGAACTAAGAGGAATGCAGTGCCATCATAGATACTGCAATGGCCACAAATATAGTCAGAACGACAAGAAAGGAACCAGCCTAGAGATTCGACAGCCTTGATAATGAATATACATACTAAATGTTTGGTTTGATCACTTGGCTGTATTAGAAGTCAATATAGGTATGCCTGTTCATATTTTTGCTCCTCAGGCCACATGACCCATTCTGCATGATCTCTCACACACTCATTATTCAACACTTGACACCCCGCAAACTTCTTAGAAATGCAACCATGCCGTGTCACTTTGGGGGGGGAGACTTCATTGCATGTCTTCTGCATCACTCAGATACAAAAGTACCCCATATTAAGGCATTCTCCCATAGACCGTAAGACCGCAATAATACATAGAACCTAGACAACAAGGTGAGGCCCACAAGAGAATCCCTCATTAGATTTGTCAGGAATACGTATACCTTGCTGAAAATCCTGGCAATAGATTTGGGGGTGTTTAGGCAAAATATCGGAGAAAAACTATAGTGTGGACAAAAATATTGTGATGGTAATTTTCTATTGGTAAGCAAATTTTTCTATATATAACTCCACATATATGTACCATGACGATATATGTATCTTCAAGGTACGTAGATGTGGAGTTAAGAATAGTAAAATCTATACTTACCTATTTGCACGTACATTCTTAATGTTTTGGTCCTCGATATTTTTGTCACAATATTCTGTCCACACCATATTTTTGTTTCTGAAATTCTGTCAGTGATCCAGATTTGAGCTCTGCTTGTGCTCAGAAACACCACAAAATTCCCCCACCCTTCTGTCCAGCTCAATGCCAGTCACAAAAGACCTCAGCATTCCTTCGCTAAATGCTAATGGCCTCATTCATTAAATTAAACGCAAAAAAGTACTATTGCTCCAGTGAAAATTACACCCTGATGTGGCCCTTATTCAAGTGACCATCTCTCCCTGAGTGAGAGTGCAGAATTAAGGAAGGAATGGATTGTGAGCTAATACCATGCCTGTCGGACAACACCCAAACCAGACGACACAACACCCTCAACAAAACCCCACCCTAATAGCGGCATAGCCATCCTGATCCCTAAAGGCTTTACTTTGAGAGTCCTTAACATGTGGAAATACCTGAAGAGCAGATATATATATATTGAAGCAGTCATTCATTGTCGAACACTTGTTCATGGCTCCATCTACGCCCCAACAGGTGCAAAGAGTCAACTACTGCGGGCACTGGACAAATACAATTATCATACATCCCCAAGTCCCAAAGACATGTTCTTGCAGACTTGATGATGGATCACTCATTGATAGAACGTAGGTGGCTGACACCCCCTGCAACAAGAGATTATACTTTTACATCCTGCATTTATGGCACAAGTACCAGAACTGATTTTTACCTATTCTCAGCCTCCCTCCTACCCAGAGTAACACAGGTAGACATTATAATGACCAGCTTGTCAGACCATAACGCAGTGTATCCTAGCAAACACAAGGAGATGATGGACGGAGCACTGAAACTTTTCAGACACTCACCCCCAGTCATAGATCTGGGTTGAATCCATCATCGTTCTTTAGCTCACTTCGCCACCCTAGTTCAGACAGTGTATCCTAGCCCTGGAAATAGCTGCACCTCCCATGGGATAATGGAGGTTTAACAGCTCTAGATTCTAACTGCCAGAGGCCAAACATAAACTACTCAAAATAGTTAAGAGGGGGGCGTGGCCGGGCAAGATGGCCGAGCGGACGTAATCCGTCTCGGCTCCCGGTCCGCGCGGAAGTCTCGGGACGAAAACGCCTCATATCCTGCGCTGTTGTGATCGCTGAATGCACCGACCGGCTGCTCTGGAGCCGGTGCATGCGGGGGTTCGAGCAAATAGAGGCGAGCAGCCCGCAGCGACACTCACCGATGCCGCGACGGGGAGCCTGATGAATATCCCCAAAATGGTGGCGCCCGCGTGAAAGGCCTGCGGGAGAACGGGGCCAGCGCGGGGGTCTTCGCCACAGCCAGCCGACCTACGAGCCCTGCTCCCTGCCCTGGCTGCCTCCTAGTTAAGCTGCCGCGGCTCCATTGTCAGCATCGACGCACCACGAGGGGTTTGCCGCCCGCTGCTTGGGACGGACTTCGGGAGCGACTCTGCGGCAGTTGCCAGGTACCTGGGGGCCCTTGAGTGACTGGAGGGCGGAGGAGCGCTGTCGGGGGAAGGCCCGCAAATGAATGACCGCCCGGGGAGCCCTACACGGGAGACTTTGACGATTCCGGAGCGCCTTATCCCCTTTTGCCTGACCCCAAGATGGCGTCCTAACCGAGGGCTTCTTCAAGGGGAAACACGCAACCCTCACAATGGCGGCGAACGGAGCGATGACCTCCCCGCTATGAATGGGAGCCCCCTTGCTTTTGCATGGCCTGATAACGATGCGTGATGACACATTAAGGTGGAGAGCTGAAGACGAGGGCAGGGGGCAGCAGCGTGACAGCTGAAGTGCGGACCCCTCCGTGGTGTACTGGTGCTGTGTGTATCTTGACGCTGGGCCCTGACCTGGGTTGCGGATGCGGGGAGAGAACTGGACCACGGGCACGACCTTGGCGAACCGAGGGGGGCAGACGGTCTCCACGCCCAACGAGTCCCCTACGACGGGGACGCTGCGAGGTGGCCGCCACGGTGTTGATGCGCAAGCCTCGTCCTGCCTCTTAGACGACCGCCACATACCGGGTCGGTGTGAAGGCCCTGGGAGAGGGAAGAGACGACGGCCATAGAGAGCCTTTGTTGCCCAGTGTCTTTGAACGCCTACAGATCCTGAGGAGGGAGACGTGAGTCCTGCTGGGTGGCGACTGCGGAGCGTTCGCTGGGCCTGCCTCTATGCCTCCCAAGAAGGCGCTGTCTAAAGCGACGCCTAAAGTTTCCCAGTTTTTCCCTCAAGTGGACAGACAAGTGTCGCTAGTGCGAGACGTTCCTCTCGACCCCATGGCGCTCACAAAAGAAGACCTCATGACCTCCCTGCGCGATTTTAAAATGGAACCCCGCTCAGAACTAGGTCAAGACATTAAGGACTCCATTGCCCACCTGAAGTCAGAACTCTCCAGAAGACTGACCTCCCTCCAGCATGACGTGGACTCAGTGGGCGTCAGAGTAGTGGAACTAGAAACACAGACCCAGGGAGTTGAGAAACAGACCTCCGAACTGCAAGATAAGCTGCATGGCCTACAGGATCAACTCCTCCAGACCCAACTGAAAGCGGAAGATCTCGAGAACAGGGCCCGGCGGGGCAACCTCCGAATCCGGGACCTGGAGGAGGGGGCGGAAGGCCACGATCTTGAAGCCTTTCGTCTGGGCCTCTTTGCGGAGATTCTGAGTCCCCAAACCCTCAAGATCAAGCTAGAGAGGGTGCATCGAGTTGGAGGCCCGCCAGGGGGACGACAGACACGCGCAAGAGACATACTGGTAAAATTTCACTCCTATAAGGTGAAGGAGGCGGTCTTCTCGGCAGCTCGGAAGTGCCCTGCGGTCTCCTTTCAGGACCATACTTGTAGCATCTACCAGGATCTGGCGCCCGCAACTCTAGCGAGGAGACAACACTTTCAGCCTATTACCACCAGCTTACGCAACCAGAAAGTCCGGTATAGATGGACGTTCCCGTTTGGCCTCAGTTTTGAATACAACAACAAGCAGCACCACGTCACAGACTTGAAGGTCGGTCTGGACCTTTTGGGTCTCCCTGTCGGTGACCTAGAACCCTCTCCCAGTAAATCCCAGGGGTCGCAGGGATCCGGACCCACGCGGTCGTCCTGGTCCGCGAGCTCCAGGGGGAAGCACAAATGAGGCAAAGTCTTGCAGCGGGCCTACTCGGTTTCCGCGGGACCTCTGGATCCTTGGGCCTCCGTGCACCGGTCTCTCAGACTCGGGGGACGGATCTTGACCTCCAGAACTCTTATTGCTCTCGTCTGAACTGTGGCAAGAATGGCACCCTCCGAATGCGCTGAGCCATTTCCTGAGGCGATCACCGCTTCTTTAGATGTCCCGAGATGGGCGCGGATGGGATCATGACCATGCCATCCGTCAACACGTCTGACCTGCTGATACCACCGTGGTCAGAGACTGTTCGTATAACGGACTCATGTTGTTGTTGGTACAATCTGAGTTAAGAGTTTTGTTGTTTTGGTTTTTTGTTTCAGGGGGGTTCTGAGGGTGGGGGGGGGTGGTGGGAGATGGGATGGGTGGACAAGATGGGGGCACTACATCATCAGTTCAGCTGGGTGGGCTGGAGCAGTCTCTGAGAAGGGTGGAGAGTATGGGTCAGATAGTCTCCTGGGAATGGAGGGGGGAGCGGCCGGGCGGACTAAAAAAAGAGGAGATAAACCCCCATCGATAGGATGGTAGTCACGATTGCTTCATGGAATGTTAGGGGCCTTAACTCGCCGCAGAAACGGCAGAAGGTATGGAAGTACCTTACGGATCATAACTTGGACATTGTGGCACTCCAGGAGACCCACCTTAAGAGGGAGGATGAAATGAGGCTTAAACACAAACAATATCCCCTTATTTATAGAGCATCAGCACCTACTAAACACAGAGGAGTGGCATTACTTTTTCACTCTTCTACAAAGTTTCAACCTTTAGCCGTCCAATCGGATAGGGAGGGTAGAATGCTCCTGGTGAAGGGGTCCCTGGGGGGCACATTATGCACTTTTGTAGCTACATACGCGCCCAATGCAGGCCAAACAAGCTTTCTCAATCTCTTACTCGATAAAATTGACCAGTTTGCAGAGGGCCCAATAATTATGATGGGTGATTTCAATCTCACATGGCAGCCGGACCTCGATAGCACTCACGCAAATAGAGCAGACACAGGTTCCTTCACAGCTGACTTGCAACAGAGGATACTCGCTCTAGGACTCCGAGACGCATGGCGGACATGTCATCCGCAGAATAGGGACTACACATACTACTCCTATGTTCACCGTACATACTCCCGGCTGGACTATATCTTTATTAGCCAACGCCTAGTGGGCACCCTCTGAGACGCTACGATTTTCCCCATCTTCCTCTCCGATCACTGCCCAGTTGCCATAGGCTTACAATGGGGGGCAGCACCTGCCCCGACTCCTAAATGGTACTTTCCAATCTCTCTGACACGTGATAGGCTCCTTCGCACTGAATTACGAGCCGCTATCACAGAGTTCTTCACTAATAATAGACCTGAGGACACTTCCCCGAGCACCAACTGGGATGCATTTAAATCAGTGCTGCGGGGGAAATGTATTGAGCTTAACTCTACCCTCAATCAACAGCGGGCGCGGGAACAAGCAGTCCTGGAGAAGGAACTGGAACAGGCGGAATCAGCACATAAGAACAACCCCTCTAGAGCTATGCTGCGACCCCTTACAGCACTACGGGGCAAATTAAAGGCTATATATAACAATAGGGCAGAATATACCCTCCTAAAACTACGCCATATCTCTTATGCGCAGGGGAATAAAATAGGCAGACACCTGGCTCGGCAACTCCGAGAGAAGAGGGAAAGGGAATACATTGGGAACCTTCGGGGTGGGGACGGGGAGCCGATCACCACGGACGGGGAAAAGCTGAGCTCTTTCGCGCCTTTTATGCATCACTGTACACAGCGGAGCCTAAGGATTCGGCTTTGCAGGACGACTACCTGCGAGCTCTGCGATTCCCCCACATTTCGCAGGCCGTAAATGACCACCTTACAGCCCCGATTACCAGGGAGGAGGTCGGCGAGTCCATTGCAGCCCTCAAACTCCACAAAGCCCCGGGACCGGATGGTCTCACGGCCCACTTTTATAAAACATTCGCCGCTGACATTGCTCCCCATCTCACCGATCTCTTTAATCACCTAGCTGACCTGGGTGAGGTGACCCCTTCGATGGCCGATGCGATCATCACAGTTATCCCGAAAACCGGGAAGAATGCACAACTATGTGCCTCGTACCGTCCGATAGCGCTCCTCAATTTGGATGCGAAACTCTACTCCTCCATCTTGGCGAAACGGATCCAGGACTTAATGCCTGACTTAATCCACCCCGATCAGTCGGGTTTCATCCCGGGACGGCAAACACATGACAATACCCGGCGCGCCGTTCACCTTATTGAAAAAGCCACCAAAAAAGATATTCCGGCGATCTTGGTGGGGCTTGACGCCGAGAAGGCGTTCGATCGGGTGGATTGGGCCTTCCTCTTCCGCGTTCTTAAATCTTTTGGCTTCGTGGACAAATTCATTCGCATGATTCAGGCCAATTACGCTCACCCTCACTCGAGTATTGGTGAACGGAGTAACATCGGCTCCCTTCCACCTCTCGAGGGGCACTCGGCAGGGGTGCCCCTTGTCGCCCCTGCTTTTTGCCTTAAGTATCGAACCCTTAGCTATGTCCATCAGAAATAACGTGGCGATCAAGGGGATCCCCTTCGGAGGTGAGGATCATAAAATTTCGCTGTTCGCGGATGACGTACTCCTTTCCCTTGCGGAGCCGGCCCGCTCCCTCCCAGCGGTGGAGCTTGAACTAGCCAAATTTGAAGTGGCGGTGGGATTTAGGGTCAACCTGGACAAATCCTACGTCCTCAACCTCACGCTACCGGACGCGGAGGCTCGAACCCTCCAGACTCAGACGCCTCTGCGGTGGTCGAACCGCTCTCTCCAGTACCTGGGGATCCAACTAACCCCTCGGGGGGAGGGACTTTATAAAGCCAACTTCCCGGTGGTCATTCGCCAAATCGAGAACGATCTCCGGCGATGGAAGCCTTTGTTCATCTCCTGGCTCGGTCGCATCCATGCCATTAAGATGACGCTGCTGCCCAAACTCTTATATCTATTTCAGGCCTTGCCTATCAAACTCGAGGCTACCTTTCTGCCCAAAATCAAGTCGATGCTCACACGGTTTATATGGCAAAATGGGCGGGCTCGCTTATCCTTTCACATCCTGAGGCGTCCCAGAGATAGGGGTGGTGTGGGACTGCCGGACATAGGGTTATATTACAAAGCTGCACAGCTGCACATAGTAACTGAATGGTTTAAAAAAGAATCAGGGAAACACTGGCTCCATATGGATAGAGGAGTGACGGGAAGAACAATTTGGGATTTAATCTGGAAAGCTAAGAAAGACCGCCCTGCGAACGCGTATATTAGTACCCCCACCCGCACGGTGCTGCGGGTTTGGGATTCTGTGACGGGGAATGAGGGATGGACAACGTTCCCTCCCCGTACACCCCGATCCACTTTAATCCAGCCTTCCCGCTCGGCTCTCCACGAGGGGCCCTTTGATGCCTGGCGAGAAGGTGGCTGCCTTATGCTAGATCACCTATTCCACAACTTCGATATCCTCTCTTTTGATAATTGCAGAAGGGACTTCCACCTTGGTCCGGAGGAACACTACCATTACCTCCAACTCCGGCATTGGGCACTCACGCCTCAAGTATACGAGCGCGTCACAAGGGAGAAAACGGGCTTCGAGAACTATGTCAGAACAGTGGGCTCCATGAGAGGCGTCATATCATTCCTCTACAACTACTTGCTATCTAACACTCATTCTGCCCAACCAAGATACATGTTTATGTGGGAGGGGATAGGGCAGCGTGACATCCAAGATAGAGAATGGAAGGCATTATGGTCCGACATATCCAAGTTTAATCATTCCCTCGAACTTCGAGAAGCACACTTAAAAACTCTCATGGATTGGTACCTAGTTCCCTCCAAACTTAGACGTATATTCCCGAACACAACTGATCGCTGCTGGCGGGGCTGTGTGTTGCTAGGGGACTTCCAGCACATTTGGTGGGACTGCCCCACCATCCGTCCCTTCTGTGAAGACATTCTGGCTCAGATTAAGACCATATTAGGCTACCCCATTCCGACCAATATAGAGGGAGCTCTCCTGGGCCTCCGAGATCCCGCCCTTGAGCACCAGACTAGGGCCGATAAAGCCATCATTTGTACCTGCATAGGCGCGGCGAAAATTACTATTGCCGCAGCATGGAAGAAGAAGTCAGCCCGTCCCTTTCTCTCTGGCACTCACGCTTATGGAAACTCCTCTGTCTAGAACGGATGGCGGACATCTTCCGCGATGACTATAAAAACTTTGAATACAAATGGGGTCCCCTAGTCGCCTTCCTTACGAGGGGCCTGCCCTCAGCAGTATGCCCCCCATCGATTAGAGACATGCACATGTTCCAGTTTTAATGTACTATGCCCGGCAGTCCACATCCCGCCTGTAAATAGCATCTCCACCACCCACCAAGTTTTATGAGGGAGGGGGAGGGAATGTAGAGGGTTTGTTTTCTTTCTTCACGTTTGACAGATCAGATACTGTTTGTTTTTTCAGAACGCTCTCCCAGTAGGAGGGCCCGTGTATAGGTAGATCCGGATCAATGGGGGTTTGACCAAACACATAGCGAATCTGTGTCCTTTGTGCCTGGGACTTTCTAAGCGACTGAACTGTTTCATAGCTACCTTGTTGGAGCGGACGGGTACAACACTGTCTCTCCCCACTTCGTACCATTATGCACTGCATGTTAGCATTTGGACCGGTTGCTTACTGTGATCTTTATACTGTTGATTTTTGAAAAGTCAATAAACATATGTTTTACAAAATAGTTAAGAGATACATTAAAAAAGACACTCTGTTGCCTCCTTTTGCTTTTTTTTTTGGGAACCAGGCAAAGCCTTTATCTGTGGCAAACTGATGCACGAAGCGTCACATACTATGGCACAAATATTAGCCACCAACAAAAGACTAGAACAACAAGTAGCAGATCTCACTTCAAGCTACAGAAGCAATTGTTCCTGAGATACTCTTACACAACCTCTGAGGAACAAATATGAATAAAATAAGCTGTACACTTCCCTTGCTGAAAATGCCTTATTCCCACAGAAGCAGAGACACTATGAAAAAAGTGGAGAAAGCTAGACAATTACTAGCTCTCCAGCTGTGACAGAAGAAAGCCTCACAGACAGTACCGGCCATTAGATCAGACCCAGAGTACTGGCTTACACATTTGGTATACTATCCGCCTTCAGCGACTTCTATCAAAAAAACTTTATTCTGCTGAAAGCCCAGAGTCCCAGTAGGAGGAAGATTACTTTCTTTGTAAAATGAATACACCTAAAATCTCCCCGGAAACAGCAGCCAAACTAGAGACGACATACAAGATGAAGAAATAGGGGGAGTCATAGATGCCCTCCCATATTCCAAGAACCCAGGAATGGATTGCTACCCGGCTGAATTTTACTAGATAAATAGAAAAAAACTTGACTCTACTGTTGTGTCAAATGTTTCATGCAATTCGAGACAATCACTTCCTCTGCCTGAAGTGCTCAAAGCAGGTATAGTGGTTGTCCTTAAACTGGATAAAATCCCCATAGATGCAAATGTTACTGACCAACATCCATGCTGAACACAGACCTGACAATCTAGGTGTAGATATTGGTAGGTTAAAATGGGTCCTGCCCTTTTTAACAAACATTGACCATATGCGTTTCATACTTTACCGTCCCTCTGCAGCCCACCTTAGGACTCCTAACACAGTAGCGGCTCGTGGAGGAGTGCCCGGGGCGGTGGGGCGGGGCGGGAGAAGCAGGGTGGGGGTAGTAAACTACAGCATATGGTCGAACAGAGTAAGTAAACAAATAAATAAATAAAACGAATTCAGCACGCGCTGCATCGCATTTGGCAATGCAGCGCCGCAATGAAATTAGTTTTATTTATATATTTGTTTACTTACCTCTGTTCGGCCGTATGCCGTAGTTTACTACCCCCCACCCTGCTCCTGCTCCTCCCCCGCCCCACCGCCCCGCAGCACTCCCTCCACGAGCCGCTACTGTCTAGCACACACATTATGGCAGGTACAAATGACAAAGATCAGAAAACAGCAATCTTATTAGATGCTGAAAAGGCCTTTGACCGGGTAGACTGGGGATATCTATTCAGGACACTGGAGTAGATGGGCATAAGCCAAAGCTTACTCTCTAATTTCAGATGGCCATATGGGAACCCCACAGCAGTTGTAGCATGTAATGGCCACATCTCACAACTCTTTGCAGAAGAACGAGGCAAGGGTGTCTCCTATTGCCACTGCTATTCTTCTTAGCCACCAAACCCCTAGCAATCTCCATTACGCAACATTCGGGGATCAACGAGTTAACATCCCTGGCAGGAGAGGTTAAAGTACTGCTAAACAGGGACAACATACTGTTAACCTTATCTGACCAGGCAGCATCAGCCATACACCTCAAACACCTAATATCTGGCTTTTACAAATCTGTTTAAATGGAAGGTGTCCCATCTGAAATACCTAGGCATATTGTTAAATAATTGCCTAGAGAGAGTAATAGAAGACATTCTAAACCTTCTGATACAGAAAATAAACCTGGACATGTCTAAATAGTCAGCCCTGAATTTGTCCTTTTGGGGTCACTTCAAAATTATTAAGATCAACAACACATACTGCCCCTAGAAATTTTCAAATCACTCATAAGGGAACTGACAAACATGAAAAAAGGTTTCATGTGGGAGGAGGTGGAGACCCTGAGAAATAATTGACAAATTGTATGCAAGCCCGTTAAGTGGGGGTCTATGGTCAGCCTACATGGAAATGTATTGGCTAGCATTCCAACAGGCCCTGCTGATATACATGATCCACAATACCCGTAAAAAACTGAGCTGGGTGCCTATTGAAGAATAGATTCTTGGGTGGAATAGGGACATTAGCATGCTATACTCCTAAGACAAACACCGCGTTATTCAATTCCAGCCGGTTCTAAAATCACACACTTGGATTGGCGAAATATACGTCACCTAAACCTCCACTCACCCAACAGGGTGATAATGTCATAGGGAACAGAGAACCCACACAGACAATATTCCAAAACAAGGGCATACATACAAAAGCCAAACTACTGACTTCTGACATTTACTGAAGTCCAGACCTCCCTTCACCTCAACAAGAAACATTCTTGGAAATATCTGCAACTGATACACTGTCTTCAGGGCCGGCCAACTGTGGGCCTGCAAACCATGAATTTCCAAAAATCAACTATACTACACCACTTAAGGGTCTGGGAAACCTTTAAAGGAGGGGTATCTACATTATACAACACCCTTATAGACAACACCTGCTCCACTCCGCTCCTCTCAAGCCTCAAAATCTGGTGGTCGGATAGATTGACAATTGAATACACTAATGAAGAATTGGGAGAACTCCTCCATACCCATGACAAATATATTAGGGAAGCCAAACTGAAACTAGGATACTACAAGCTTATCCATAGATGGCACTGGTCACACCACAAACGTGCGAAAGCTGGGCTATCACTCACCTCCCTCTGCTGGAGGTGATCAAACAGCTAGAGGGAAACATAGTCCATGTCTGGGATTGTGGCAAGAAAAAAGAGTATTGGGATGGGATATGGCAGGTTGTTTTGCCTGTCTGCCTTAGGGTGGCGCTTCGCCAAACTCTTTGCTTTCTCCCCTCCTGTTTTGCTGAATTTGTTGTTGTTGGCCTTAGGACTTAACACGTGTTAGCAGTGGTAAAGTGCTAAGTGTTTGTGCTCACTCCCTAAAACATGGTACAATTGTCTTACACCTGATTGGCATATTTAACTTACATATAAGTCCCTAGTGAAGTGGTATACTATATACCCAGGATGGTAAATTAAATGCTACTAATGGGCCTGCAGCAACTATTTTGCCACCCCTTTAAAATATGCCTCAGGTAAGCCACTGCAGGTTGTGTACAGTTTTAAACTTCCAATTCAACTTGTCAAAAAAACATTTTCGAAGCTTAAAACTCCTGTTTTAATACATAGAAGTCACACCTAAGTTAGGCCATAGACAGCCCATAAAGGCAGGGCCCATTGAATTAAAAAAGCTGAACATGTACCCTTAAGTGTTACATGTCCTGATAGTGAAAAACTCACTAATTGGTTTTTGACTACTGTGCAGCCTACCTCTCCCACAGGACAACATTGGGGGACCTTATTAAATTTAATAAGTGATAACGTTTGTTTGGGAGCAAGTGGAAATGCCATGTTTGGTGTCTAAGGATTTGTAATTTAAAACTCTCTTTAATGGTTAAGTCACAATTCTGAAAATGCCACTTTTAGAAAGTTGGCATTTTCTTGTCCTAACCATTTGGTGGCTGTAGGCTGATCCTGGGTTACATGACTAGGTGTAGTTGGCAGATGGCCTTTTGTGTTCCCCCCAGAAAGTCACACAAAATGGGGGCTGGGTGTTGGCAGGATGGGCCATGCTGACAGGATGGGAGGGGCGGTGCTGTGCACAGTCCCACTTGCACTTCAAAGAAGCTGCTTCTGCCCACACTTAAAGAACTTCACACTAGCTTTTTGTGCCCCAGACATCCTGGTACCAGGGACGGAAGGAAATTCCACCACCATCTGTGGGATCAAAACTCTAGAAGTTTCTTCCACTCGAAAGCTGGCACCGGGTTCCCTCAGACCCACTGTTCAGTACACTGTCTGAAACTGCAGACACTACAGAAGAAGGACTACCCTGCTGCTCGAGGTATGCCCTATGCTCTGAGAAGGAAGACTGGACCTGCTCCCTTCATCCCAGGCAGAGTGACTCCAAGGGTCAGGTCGCTGCCTTCCTGTACATGGACCACTACATGGACACAACAAGTTTCAGAGGCCTCCCAACTAACCTGCTGCAACTGGACCTTCCTGGACCTGCAACCTGCCGCTGTAAGAATGACTCCCTCGTCCCCAAGATGCACCTCCCCAGGTCCTGGGCCCTTTGTTGGCATCAGAGTGCTCTCCTCTGAAGAAAGAGGAGAAATACTTTAGTTTTGTAATCTTCCCAACTGCGAACGTGGTTGTTTATGCAAAGATCTTGCCGCCCGCAATGACCGCTAACGCTAAGCTCCAGTAGTCCCAACTCTTCACACTACAGCGACAACCAGCGACGGCCGGCAACGCAAGAGCTGCACTTCACACTACTGCATCACCAGCCCATCATGACCGCCAACTCATACCTCCAGCAACGACCATCCATTATGCCCAACAGGATCTTAGTGCTACAGCGACAACCATCCTCGAAAAACGACTTGCTCTTTGTGCACAGTGATGACCACCTGCTACGCTCTCCCTACTCCTCGGGGCCTCCTCCACCGTGAACTGAACTCTTTGCTTCGGACTTTGAGAAGGTAACTTTTTCAGCTGGACTGAGCTGGTTGCTGTATTTTGCCAGCGCTCCATCGCAGTCGGCGTGAACTGGTCACTTTCACCTGGTCTAGCACGACCAGATAACAGTGAATGGCCCTTTGTGCTTATGGGTGCTATAATTACTTAAATCCTTGAAATTTGCATATCCCATATTCTACTGATTGGATTTTTGCGTTTTTATGTCAAAGATATATTACATTTTATTCTATTTTTTAGATTAGTGTGGGATTTTCTAGTCTTGTGTCTTCACTTAATTACTGTTTAAGTGCTGCATAAATACTGTATGCATTGCCTCGAAGTTAAGCCTGATTGCTTTTGTCCCAAGCTTTCAGGAGGTTAAGCACAGGTTAATTTAGTGACTTTTTGTGGTTTACTCTGACAAGGATTGTGGCTGTTGCTTGTGAAGGGCTCATCCCCCTCAACCTACAACCCCAATTTATCACACAGGTCATATAAATTGCATCAGGAATAATAAGGAAAGTTGATCGGGCCAGCAGTCCTCTTACATGACGCAGTATTTTTTGTGGAAATTACTCCCCAGATGTTGCGGTGGTTCACCACAGCTCTAGCAGTGGCCAAAATGTCAATTTTACACCACTGGAAAACAACAAAAGTGCTGACAATAGAAGGCTGAACAAGAGAAATGTATCAGATAGTCACCTCCAAACAGTTGATACATAAATTGAATGAAAATCTGATGTTTTTTAATCAGTCTGGAGAGGGTTTCTTCAAAGAGGAAATGATTCCTGAAGAAATAACAAGTTTAGTTGAGTTGGCAAAAATACACAGACACTAGTCGAAGGAGGACAGCAATACGAAAATCCCGACATAGGTCTAATAAATTCATGCACCGAGACTGCTGGATGGATGAGTTGGTGTAACAAGTACTTATCTGCACCATAACAAACTCATCGCAAAATGTGAATGATAAATTGTACTGAAAAATGTTGTGGGGAAGTGAAGAGTGGTATGGGGGAGGGAGGCAAGGCTGGGATAGAGGGGAAGAAGGAGGGATTAAAATAAGGATGCATTGAATGTTACATAATGTCATTATTTGACACCTACAGCTGCATCTGCAACAAGAGGCCAGACTATGGCAGAATTGTTGTTAAATTTAGTAAGCAGAAAGAATGTACTGTTTGCATTGAAAATTCAATAAAAGTTAATTATATAAAAAAGTCAAATTTACCAGTGAAGTCAGAATTTCATAAATATTCAGGAAAAGGTACTTTTAGAAATGTATCTTTTCCCTGCCTAAAGCCTCTGAAGGCTGATTTGCTCTCCTCCAGTTGCACCCCCTCTGAGTGCAGAACATTTACTTTAATGGTGGTAGATACAAGAGATAAGCAGTCATTCTGTTAAGCAAATGCATGTTTCTCAATGTATCCGAATGATTTAAAGTCCCTTTTGAGAAGATGAGTCAGCAAAATGAATCTGCACTTATGTGCAAAGTCAGTGGTAAATTCAAAACAGAAAAGTATAGAGTGCCTACAGTGTCACTGGTGATTTCCAATACAGGGTGTTCTTTATGTGGGATATTTGATACGATTGCAGTGAGGGAAACCTTGTCTTTTATCCTGCTCCTAGACAGATTTACTCTCACTTACACCAAATCTACCCCGCAATCTGTGAGATATGTTGAAGATTATAGTAGATTAAATCATAAATTTACTACAGTCAGGTGAAGACGGTTAAGGGAAAACTGAATGGATGAGAATTGGGTATGAGGGATAATGCTGAGAACGAGAAAGACATTGGTTACTCTCATAGGCTTAACACATACTTTATAGGAGAAAGATTACAGTTAACTCAATTGAAATATCTAATTATTCTTTAGCAGTCGACATACTCCTAAAAATATAGTGTTTCATAAGAGAAAATGCAAAACATGGGAAACACAAGCACAGTACAATAAGAAAAGTTATAGTTCCCAAAATGGTGTAATTTCTAAATGACTATCTAAACTGCAAGCAGTGCTGAACTACAGATGTGAAGTCTGTTTGTTTGCTTAAGACAAAATAAATTTGAGAAGAATGCTAAATAGGAATGTCTCAGAAAACACAATGTACAGACTTATCATGGAAGAGGAAGTATACAATAGCTTCCAGTTATGATTGCTCAAGTACCACCTAACTGTGAAGTCTCCTTATGCTAGATTACAGGGAAAAGTAAAAAAGTGTATTTCTCTAAAACATGTGTAAAAATATTTTTATGTTAAATATTAATGCAAATTCATTTTACATATCTATTGTAAATGTAATACTTTTTTTTCAAAAATGCTACACCACTTTTAACTTAATTTTGAATTAAATGGTTAATTCTTTTCAATATGTATTACATCAAAAATAAATTATTTTTCTGTAGTTTATATCAAAAAATAAACTCCCACTTAAGATAAAGAAATAATTTTTATTATGCATTAATAGCTATTGAAAGTGTATAGAATTAGGTAGAATAAATGTAACTACATTTTAATAAAATATTATTGTTTAATGTATAAATTCAAGAACGTTTTTAAAATATTTTATAAGAATAAATAATTGTGTCATTTTGAGTATTTTGTAAACACTAAAATATATTTCAATTTCCAACTATTTAAAATAATTCAATTTATTTTTAACATTATTCCGTATGGGCTTTTATTTTACGTCCCTACCTCTATTATTTTCCATGGGAGGGCAGTACTAGTGGTTGGTCATGTATGGTGCGTGCTGGACTTCAGCTCTGAGCTGGAATAATTTACTACTGTTTTGGGTCCCTTTTTGGCTGTAAGAACTTTAGAAGTGCAGTTTGTGAATGCCATTGGGATTACTCCTTTGTGGGTGGGTGCATGCTGTCCCAAAACCCTTCCCTACCCTCCCTAAACCCCACCTAACTCCTATCAAAACTCCCATTTAGCAGTAAGTATGCCAATTGGCAAAACCACTTCCCCAGGCCCCTCTCACATTTACTACTAAGTAGTAAATTGTCATGTGTGAGGATCTCAATATCGAAAAGATAGGAGATATGGAGGTGGAGATTTGCACTTGTAGGCTTGTGAATAGCATTTTGTAGAACTGTTAAACATACTACAAAATGCAGTTTGTGAATAGGTCCCTACGTTTTAATAAAAGTGAATTTTGAATAACTGACACCCGCTCACTCACCAACCACGTGATGGAGATCTGGGATCCACTGCATGCCCACAACCCGGACCTGCTGTTTTTTCATGGAAACCTGGCTGAACCCCACTTCAGCCATTGACATTGCCGCCACCGTCCTCCTGGCTACAAGATCACCAGGCAAAAGTGTGAGCATTAGCCTGGAGGCAAAGTCACCATAATCGTCAGGGATGCCATCAACTGTACCACCTCCACAAGCACACCCACCAGCAAGGAACTGACATTAAAACTTCACATCATAGTGAACTTCACCCTGAGTGGACCACTTGTCTTCAGACCACCAGGACGAGGCACCAACTTCACCAACACCTTCATGGACTTCTTCGATCCCCTCATCCTTGACTCCATCACCTACATCCTCCTCAGAGACCTGAACTTCCACCTGAAAGACCGCACCAATCCAATCTTTACAGCTCCACTAGAAGACCTTGGAAATCTTGGCCTCACCCAATGCGTAAAGGGACCCACACACTCAGGCGGACACCTCCTGGACCCAGTCTTTACCTCCTTTATCAACATCTCAGTCAACAACACAATGCACTTGTCAAATTGAGCATTCCCATCTTGCACCATCACAGACCTACCAGAGCCACACCTGCTCAGCACAACTGGTTTAACATAGCTAGACTGGACCATCGCTCTCTCAGGACACCGACCCAAACACACCAGAAGCCTACCTGAATCCACCGACAAGTTCAACAACTGGATCACCCCCTCTGCCAATACCCTGGCCTCTGTAAGCACAACAAAGCCACAAGATCCAGACCTCAAGCCAGTTGGTACATGGAGGGACTCAGGATGACAAAGTCCCACTGCAAACAAATTGAGTAATCATGGAGAATGAGCCGACTCACCTTCAAATCCTTTCTGAGACACTACCACCAACTGGATCCAGAACAATAAGCAGACTGCATTGATGCCAGCACCAACAGTGCCAAAGAGATCTTCGCCACTGTGAAAGATTTCACCTCACTTGTGGCTGCCTCCAACATCACCCCCTCAAAGAGCGTCTGCAACAAACACTCTGAATTTTTCTGCAGCAAAATAATATCATTGTACAGCAACTTCGACCCTCAGCCGGATCCAGCTGACTTTGCAACACAAACTCACGTCTCTACCAAGCGAACACTGGGTATACCCATTTGTATTTTGTCATTTAATTTTTTTGACCCTTGGCTAATCCATAAGAACTTGCCAACTGTGGTCTACAAAACCAATTCTTGAATAGCACCATGTTAAGTCTTTCCACTCCAAAATTGTAGAATCTTGGCTTCCAATTCAAGGAATGTTTTTTATGTTAGCTAATTAAATTCAAAATCTTGCTCTTCTCCCTTTTAATTGAATAAATTAAAATAAGAAACTGAAGCTGTCTAGATCTAATGCACAGCCCCATCACCAAGTTAAATCATGGTTTGATAAAGAATGTAGATCAGCTAATGCTTCCCTACGTAGGGCCTTAAAGCAATCCCCCGGAGATCAGAGCGCCATTACAGCTAGCAGGAAAATCTACTAGCAAGCAGTAAAGAGAAGGAAACAGGCCATAAAGGAGGATAAATGGGAGTCCATTGTTAGTGCGTGCCAACTAGAAGACCCACAGGCCTTTTGGAAAGCCATGCAATCTGTTTTATCTCCTCCATCACAGCAAGATAAAGAAAAGGTTCACATACCGGGGGAGGCTTGGCTGGTGCATTTCTCTTGGATGTACTCCTCTGATGGTGGGGTCGATGACGTACTTCAGCCACTGGTCCCACTGGGTTTAAACCTGGAATTTAGCGAGGAAGAGGTCCTAAAAGCGATTATTGATAGTAGGTGTAAGAAGGCTCCAGGACCGGATGGTGTCCCGCTTGATCTATTTAGGGAGGACCCAGGGTTCTGGACTCCTGTCCTCACATCTATATTTAACTCTGTTTGCAGCATGGGCGTGCCGAGGTCTTGTCGTTCATCTATACTAGTCCCTATCTTTAAAAAAGGTAATGTGCACAACATTAAATGTTATCGCCCAATATCCCTCCTGGATTCTACAGCCAAAATTATTGTAAGGGTAGTCCTGGATCGCTTACTCGACTTGACGAATAAAAAAAGAATACTCGCCCCAAGTCAGTATGGGTTCAGAAAGGGGCTTTGGACCATTAAGCAGTGACTCAACCTTCACTTATTTTTGGCCAAATACAAGTATGCTAAAGGACTCTCTATCCGTTTGGCATTTATGGACCTGTCAAGCGCCTTTGACTACGTATCTAGAACAAAGCTGTGGTCTATTTTAGAGAATATGGACGTCGAAGAGGGGATGGTTTCATTTTTAAGACTTCTTCACCATGACCTTAGGACAACAGTTGGGTGTGGTAGTGCTAGTGAATGCACAGAACCATTTAGTATTAAGCGGGGAGTGCGCCAAGGATGCGTGCTTGCCCCAATTCTTTTTCTACTCTGGTATCCGTTGGGGCAGACGTGCTGTGTGTGGAGAAACAGCCTGTTCCAGCACTCCAAATGCTGATGATGCGGTGTTCCTGGCAAGGACGGCCAACGGCCTCAAGAGGCTTATTTTTAGTTATGTCAGCTTCATGAAAGAGCTGGGCTTGGAGACTAATCTTAAGAAAACCTTTACTATGGGTTGCGGACCCAGAAATATGAAAACACGCATCCTCAATATTACTGGCAAAACTTTAGACAGGGTTAGTTCCTTCCCTTACCTGGGCTTGGACTTTGATGATGGCTGTACTTGGTCTACCTGTATTAAAAATAGGATAATGCGCTTTACCCAAGCCGTTGGTACTACTTCCTCGCTTGCCATGTCCATCGGCAAAAAACCCATTGCGCTGATATTAGAGATCTATAATCGGATATGCTTGCCAATTTTGACATATGGAATGGGTATTTGGGGATATAGGAATGCCCTTGCAATGCAGACGGAAGGGAATAGATTTTGTCACTGGTTACTAGGTGTCCCTCCATCTACCCAGCATTTTCCACTGCATTTGGAGTTAGGCTTGGGATATGTTCAAGAAACTATTAATGCCGCACCCTTGGCTCTTTGGTGTTCTATTTGGTACAAGAAAGAAGCCAAACTTAATCAGGCAGTCATCAGAGATTATTTATCTTGTGAGCATGGTTCGGCCATCCCGTAGTTAAAGTATATCAAAGAGAGTTTCTCGGTGCTGGGATGTGCCCACCTGTTTGAGCACCCTGAGACAATTGTGAAGAAAGACTGAAACTGGGTCCAGGACTGTTTTTTTAAGCATAAACAAGCTACTAGGGAACTAACAGAAGTGGCCAAACCAGCAGTCCGAGATTATTGCATTTTCCGATGCGGCCAGACTAGGTACGGAGGCGGGTCCCTGATCCTATAAGAAAGTGTGACAATAGGTCGGGCCCCCACACGGAACTCATGGGGCATTTTCCAGAGAATCTCTGAGAATGCGCCGCTAGAGGAAACCATCCTCTATCACATAACGCACCTTAGCGAGTGCGCCACATAGATGGTCCCTAATACTCCCAGTTTTAGACCACCCTTTTAATTATCACACACATAAGGTCCTGAAGAAAGCCAGCCCAGTAGGGAGAGTCTGGCTGAAACATGTTGACCATAGAGGATATTGGAGCCTAATTACCTCCACACACATCCACCTCTCGTTTTTAACTACTGCAGAGGGCCCATACATTAAAATAGCCTTTTGTTGTAAATTGAGACCCTACGGACAGCGTTTTAAATCACATTAATTTCACCTTCACTGCACACTCACTGCACAAAAGCAGCTCCGCTGTATCCAGGCGTTGAAGCACACCCAAGGTGCACTCGGTACCTTGGGTGGGACCCGATGATGAAGCATGTCACCAACTAGGTTGGTGAGTGAGGGTCTTCTTAAACAGCAAATGTGTTGTCTCGCAAACACACACTAGGAGCTTCTACATGGTAGCTAGTTCCCTTTGATATAGGCATATAACCCCAGGGGAAGTGAACTGGCTCCAACCTTTTCCTCTCTCTTCATTTTGATTTTGATCATTCAAATGGTGCCAACTACTGCCCCATACTTATTAGACGTGAATAAATGTGTATGAGAGAACACTGCTGGCAAGGTTCAGGTTAGGCTCCTTCGTCTGGCTAATTTGTTTTCCCCTTGGCCAGTATTCTTCGGATTCCATTTGTATTTGTCCATGTGATGAGCATTTAAGCCAAACCATTTTACACTTTGTCTTCTTTTGTCAATTTTACTTGCCATACACAAGGAAATTTTTACTACCCCTATTACGTAGACATGAATTTTCTAAGTGTAAAGCTGCCTTATTTTATCTGCTGCAACTCAATGACCACTGTGTATGCCATGCAGTTGCTAGCTTCTTGAAGTGTGTTTAGCCAAAAGAAGGAGCATGTTGTTCTGATGAAATGGTTTTTATTTTCCATTTTATAAAGTGTTGTGGGTCTTGTATTCTAAAGTGTAAGTTTGACCCTGGCATCTTACGTTTACCCATCTTATTGTCTTTTTAGCTTTGATGTCCTTGGATTCAAAATGTATGCACTGTCACTTTACATACTGTAAATTATTTTTATAATTTTTAGTTTTTTTAACATATGTGTCTTATGTTGCATGATTCTTTGTTATTGTATGTATCTTTTATGATCTGCCTTTGGGATGTCGAATAAAGACGAATGCGAATGCAAAGTAAGAAACTGGAAAAACATTTTTAATCTGATTTAGATCTGAATTGTTTTGAGACCCTTTATAATATTGACATTAGTGCAACAATTATGTGACATCAATTCATTTCTGATCCTTGAACTCTTATGAACTTTGTCTTTTATAGGTAGCAAGTGTGCTCATATATATAGCAGCAGTTTAACCCATCAAGTTGGAAAATGTGAAACTCTGGGTTCCATTCCACCCAGGAAAACCTTTCTATATTTTCATTCACTTTTCATTTTGTTTGATATTTGCACAACTTTTCCATTATAGCAGTTTTATTTTCACTTCCCAAAGTGCAAAATGGGATAGATAGTTTCCTACGTACACCTCGTTGACGAGGCCCACTCAAAATGGCACCCATTGCAAAACAGATGCCTGAATGTCAGCCTTGTTCTCATTTACGATACATAATCCTGCCAGATTACCAGGGTTACCATGGCCTTCCCCACCTAGTAATCCTGGTCTATGGACCTGGTCTATGGTCTGAGTCTTTTGTGCTGGCCTTTTAGTATTTGTGTGCTAAATGGCACATCTATTTCATTTATTCATATATTTCAACCTTTTAGAAACCCTATGATAGGATCTTCCCAGTGATAACTGAACGCATTCACAAACCTACCAACTCAAAAAAATGTCACAGTGTAAGGACGGGGGCCTCGTGCCGAGAAGTACCTACGAGGCACTTTTGCCCCAGCCCTGCCTCCAAACCCCTTCCTCCCCAAAATAAATAAATAAATAAATAAATAAATAAATAAAGAAAGAAAGAAAGCTTGCTGAGGCTGGTGCCGATGTCCTGGGGTGTTTTCACACCGCTTAATCCACGTCTGCAGTTCAAAGCCTGTGAAAACAAGCTGGAAATCCACTGTTTACAGTGGCTTTCAGCTCATTTTCCCCTCCACCGTGTGAAACTCCTCACCGAGTGTGATATGGGCTACTTACCTTGTGTGAAGGGGCCAATATTGTGTCACATGACGGCACCGTGTGAGTTGGTGGGTCTGCATTCATTTTGGTAAGTTTATCATTTGCCCTTGAGACACCTTAGCTCAAAAAAGAGACAGAAAAAAATCCAGTTTGTCTAATTCACACCTAAACACCTTTGCAGAATCCAGCCTTTGAGAGAGGAATACCAGCTCTCGGAACTTGAATAATTGTTTATGGTATTTTGCCGGTTATAATTTCGGAAGTCATAGCTTTTAGAATAATTGGAAGATTTCTTCAGTCCTAATATTCTGGATAAACTCTTCTATTTGGCCACTGAAACATTTACAACTTGGAAATATCAGCACATATGAATACAAAATCTGTTTTTGAATTTGTTTACAAGATCTCTAAAGGCAAGGTGATTCCAACAATGCTATATGTTGGTTCAGCTCAAGTATCAGCGTATATGGCTAAGTAATATGCTTCTGAAATATTTATAAGCAAATGAGTCTGGAAATCATATGATCCTAATGATTGTTAAATTCTGTTCAAGTTCAGTATATGCTTACCGGTTGTAAATAATAACCTGTTTACGAAATTCCATACTAGTAAATGCCATATACCTTGTAGAGGCTTTAACTGCTATGACAACCTTAAAGCCAGTCTGATTAAAACCAAAATAAGCATCTAGTTTGTCTTTCATCAGTTAATAATTTGATTGACGGGACGCTCCTTTTGCCGGACATCGGGGGTGAGAGCCAGCAGCAGCGGGTCCACAGGACTCCACCTACCAGGCTCCCTCGCTCTCTCAACGGAAGCCTCGTCACTCGCAAGCGCCTGGAGGCGCATTTAATCACCTGCTATCCCCCACAGCGCGGGCCGCGCCAAGGAGAAGCCCGGGCCAAGGGCGGGCCCATCCTTGTCCGTCATTCTCAGGAAGAGGCAGGGCCACCCCCCTTGGTCTTGAGCTAGCCCACCTGGGACTTAATGGACTGCTTGCCTGCTAAAGACTTAAATCGTGATTGCTGGAAATTGTCCCTTCACCCCCTTCTTTTTTAATCCTTTTTTTGAGCTAGCACTTGGTGCGTCTCTCTTCTTAGCAAGTGCTTATCGCAAGATTTGATAACTGTTTTTAAAGTAAATTGTATTGAATTTTAACATTTATTTTATATTATTGTTAATCGAATGGGGAAAAGCAAGACTAACACTAGTGAAGGGGGTAGGAAGACAGCTGGGTCTCGGTTGAAGGTTACCAGAGCTAGCAAAACTAAAGACGTCCGTAGATCTGTAGCTAATAATTGCGTCCTAGATCGCATCAATGATCTACTGATAGAGTGCCAAGGTATCCTAGTTCCTGACTCAAACACACCCACCCAAGGAAATCTGCCTACCCCAGTCGAGATCCCTCCCCCCCTGGCCTAAACCTCACAACTGCCAAACAAATTCCTTCTATTTTTACCAAACGCAATACAAGGAATTCAAAGAATAAGTCCCCTAGCCATAGCAATTTTATGCAATCTGTAGTTCCTACCGAAGACGTTAATGAAGGGAATTTCTACCCCTCCCTAGCAGAGGTAGAGTCTAAACCAATATTAATGGTGACTTTGTTAGCACTGCTGATCCCAGTAATACTAACATCCCCCTGGTTAATAGATTCCTACCACTTCAGGATCTATCAAATAACTTCCTCGGAAGGGTGTCAGAAGTAGGGACGGTATCCCCTCTGTCAAATTTAGCCATCATCCGGGAGGAACAAGATCCAACTAAGGGAAGGGTAGAGGGTGGTCTAGTAAAGTCCACTTTATCTGAGTTGGATGCGATAACAACTATCAATGAGCTTAGGGCCGCAGTAACTACCCTTAAATCACTAATTCTTGTGCTTACAGATCAAGTTAAACTCCTTCTGAATAGAGATTCATCAAAAACATGTACCCCATGTCAGTTAGAGGGCTCTATAACGAACACTACAACACATCAGAGAAGTATAGGTGCCTCCAAACCCACGTACAACATAGTCCCTCTAATGTCCATCTCTACTTGCTTCCATACTAAACGCCCCAATTTGGGGACGCAAGCCCTAGTGGGTAGAAATATGGGAAGAAATCAATTATCTGTAGTTGGAAACAAGCGTTACCTTAGTAACAGGCGTGAGCTGGCTCATGGTCCTACTAAGAGCATCTACATGATAAATGTGCCCAAAATCCAGTCACAAGACAAATAAGAAGATAACAACTCCTTAATAAACAAATCGATTCATTGGATCCCGAAAGTTAGGGGGTGTAGATCAGTTATTAGAGATGACATTCTATGGGCAAAATGGATAATCCACCGCTTCACTGATTCCATCGAATTGCACTTGAGGGACGAAAACTTGGTGCACAAGCTAATAGCTCTTGAGGCAAGGACATGTTCGCCCACTTCCACTAGAATTCAGTTGAAATACAATCCCACTGGTACACTGCAGCCTCAAGCCAGTAATAGGCATGGCTCTTTGTTGGATTCAGACTCAACTCTAGCCAATATTGATTGACTGGCATCCTCAGCACAGTCAAGCTATTTAACATCCCATCTTACAGACTCAACTGTTCATTTAGCCCCCAATGGCAGGCCATAGGAAGATCTATCATTAGTTGTTGCATCCCAGTATCCTAGTTCTGAGGCTTTTGTCTCTACACAGCCTATGAACAGCAATCTCTGGGCAAGCCCTAGCCAGCAAGCTACAGTTATAAGCTCCTTGACGAGAAGCGTAATCGATGGACATCACCCTGCTAGCATTGACCTAGGAGGTTTAACCACCAAACTACATATACTAGCTTGGAACGTGGCTGGTTTAAGACCTAAGGTAGCACTCCCTCATTGGTTACAATATATTGAACACTTTGACATCTGCATACTACAGGACACCTGGGCCACAGCACCCGTTTCTATTCCTGGATACATCACTTTGTGTTGCCCAGCAGTCAAAATAGACCAAGACGGCCGGTTGGAGGGCTCCTGATATGGATCAGAATTGATTTACAATGTACCACGAAAGAAATTTAGACCAATAGTTTCTCGCAGCACACATCAAGGGCAGGAATGGCAAGTCTGTGGCCTTATTCAACGTCCATGCTCGTGGCACTAAGGCGGGTTGCAGCTCTCCAACACTTCAAGCACTGGAAGTTTGCCTCGAGAAAAGAGAGTCTCCTTCTCCCCTAATAATACCTGTAGATTTTAATGTTACCTTCGAACCACTCGATTTTGAAGACTTAACCAGCACTGACCGGATAGATGAGCTGTGGTCTGTTCCCCCGCTTGACCTACCGCCAATCAAAAAATGGACGCGACCAGTTCTGCAGCTCCAAGCAATAACTCTTGAGTATGGGTTATGGGCAGCAAATGGACGCACCAAATCCGATAGGTTAGGGGCAAATACGTTCAACAGAACTGTGAACATGAGTCGCATTGACTGCCTATTAATTGATGCAAGATTATGGCCTGGTGAGCTGGACATGTCAGTTGGGGCGAAAACCGATAGCAACCATAACCCGCTTGAGCTTGCCATGTCATCACTTTGGACAAGATATTGTAGCCCACCCAGCAGCATACTATCAACTAAGATGATCTGCCCCACAAACGATAATAGGAGAATGAAATGGGCACGTGTAGCATTAGATACTTCTAAATGTAATGCAATAAAGCAACTAGTACTTGCCAATACTGGAAATTTCCATAACTTGTGTGAGCAACGGGAGGAGCTCCTAAAGGTAACAGACAGACATACATCTCTCTTTGAGCAGATATCCTCCTTATTCATATTACCGAGTGGGATCCAACACAAAAGGTCGATCACCCGCCCACAATCTTCTTGGCTTAGTAAAGAGTGCAAGAAATTACGGGCAGTCTTAGCTGCTGCGGTTAGAACAAATAATGTCCCAGAAATAAGAGAGGCTAGGAAGACGTACTAGTCAGCCCAGACAAAAGCGAGAAGAGACTGGGCTGAAAATCGTTGGATACAAATCTGTGATGCTTGCCAGAGGAAAGATTCTCAACAATTCTGGTTGTTGGTCACGAGGGGAGAGGCCGATAGACTAAGGCCGCCTACTAGTAACATTTCTGTAGCAGCTTGGGTTGACCATTTCACCGCCGTTTACACTGGGTCAGCAGAGCCGGCTATTGAAGATCCTTCTTATGAATATTCTGGCACTTGGTCCAGCGAGTGGTTTTCAATAACTGAAATCACTCAAAGCGTAACATCCACAGCTAGGAACAAAGCCTCCGGTCAAGATGGCGTACCTGGAGATGTCTTCCTCAATGATATCGCCAACTGGTCCACTTATATCTGAGTACTTACCAATGGAATCGCCGCCGGGGCACCAATACCCCCGTCGTGGAGGGGAGCAGAAGTTATCTCGGTTTTAAAAAAGGGTGATCGTGCACTGCCTTCTAATTATAGGCCGATTAGTTTAATCGATGGAGTTCGGAAGGTCTTTGCCTCTGCTCTTCTGTTTAAAATCACAGATTGGATGGAGGAAAATAACATCTTATCCCCGTTCCGAGCTGGGTTTAGGAGGAAAGTTAGTACCATCGACCAAGTCTTTAGATTTGCTTTAGTGGCCTGGAAAACAGTGAACATCGAACAAGCCAGTCTGTACATTGCTTTTATCGATCTAAAGTCGGCCTTTGACCTTATTCCAAGATCCAAATTATGGCAGGTACTGCAGGAACTGGGGCTACCATCGGAGCTTCTTGCGCTGGTTGTTCGGTTGCATGAGGATGCCTACGCAAGGGTTTGCTGGGGGGGGATCAAGGGCAACTGACTGAACCAATCAAAGTTGTTAGGGGGGATCGTCAAGGATGTGTCTTGGCTCCCACCCTGTTCTGCCTCTTTATAAATGGGGTGGTGACGCATCTGGAGGAAGTTCCAGCTGATGCCCCCACACTGGGGGGTGGAAAAGCAACAACTTTATTATTTGCGGATGACACATTAGTAATCTCTAAGACCCCCAGTGGTCTTCAACTTCTTCTTGACCGCTTTGTGGCCTTCTGTAATCAGAGAGGCCTGGAGGTCAATACCTCAAAAACTAAGCTCCTGACAATGAACCCCCACAAATCGTTTAAAGGTAAACTGACGTTGGGAGGGATTCCTTTGGAGAGAGTGCCCACTTTTGATTATCTGGGGGTGACTCTCTCGGAGTCAATGGCATGGAAGTACCACATTATCAAAAGGAATTTACAGCAGAAGAAAATCTCTGGGGCACTGATTAAAGATCCTAGGGCTTCCAAATCCAGGCCAATAGCAGCCCCACTTCAGATATATGATCAGAAGGTAGCAACATCTGCCTTGTACGGGGCTGAAATCTGGGGTTTTGACAATCTTGAGGGCCTGTTATACACAGAAAATAAGTTCCTAAGATCTCTATGCTCTCTTCCCCAGAGTACTCCGCTAAATCCTCTGAGATTGGAGATGGGTAGATCCACTATAGTGGATAAAGCAAGGCTTCACCCCCTTCTCTTCTGGTTACGACTTAAACAAACGTCTGAGCTTAGTCATTATGCTATAGCCTTTGAAGATCTTTACAAACTTGATCGTTTTAAAAAAATAGGTTGGTTTATCAAAGTCAAGGCACTGCTCTCTGCTATAGGCCTGGGCACCCTGTGGAATGTCTCTGATCCTAGCCTCCTACCCAGTAGAGATGTTGTAAAATCCCATTATTAGAACTGTTTCCCAACCCTCTGCTGGCCGTCTATCATTAGAGTTTATGGAGTTTAAGTGGCTAGGTGTATATGAACAGTATATGGAGTTAATCTCGGCACCACAAGATAGGAATCTCTACATACAATTTAGATTCGGCTGCCTCCCTGTGAATTCTTTCACAGTGGCTTGGCAACGAACTTCTGAGGTTGTGCAGCATTGTCCTGGCTGCCCCGGGACACTCGAGATGGTTAAACACATCCTCTTCGCGTGTCCTTTATACATTAGTCCGATATTCAAATGGCTAGCACCTGTATGTAGGCTGATGGGAACTCTGTGCCATCAAGAAGCATTTCATATTTTAAACACAGATTTCAGGCCATTAATAGTTTGCGCAGTGGCAAAATTTCTAGGGAAAATGGGGATCATCAGGCGTTATGCACTAAAGAAGAGATAAAGCAAGCCCCCTAGATCTATTTGTCACCTTTTTTAACATCTTTTAACAATTGTTTATCTGTTATAGCCCCAATTTTAACTGATTTTAGTTGTTTAGCAAATTAGAGCAAACTGTTGATCAATTTAAAGCCAGTGTTATGAATGAATTTTGCTTATACTTGCCGTATTGTATTTTTGCACTATTTTGCACTTTCTACGAAATCCTATGTGAGTTTTAATCTAATATTACTAGAAAGTTTATTTTCGGTTGTATTTCTTTTAAATCATTGTTTTAAACACTCACATCATGATGTTGGTTTTAATATGATACCCAAATCTTAATCATGATTGTACTGTGGCTACATTGATATCTACTGAACCTTTGTATTGTTTGGACTTGCACTTTTATGGTCGTAATGACCGAATAAAGTATTTGATATCGATTGACCACAATTGATCGAATAATGTTTTCTATGATGTGTTCAATACCATTATTACCTGCATTACCATATCAAGGTGACTACGTGGTAACTCAATCACAAGAAAGACTTTTTCTTACAATAGTCATTAGTAACTCAGTGGGACAAAATTATATTGATTTCTTTATAAATACCACGGTCTGTATTACCCCACTGAAATCAGCTGGAAATTTGATTTACGGTATCAAACTCTTATGTTTGTTTTTACTTCCTTCCTTTTTACAGTCTTTCCTGCTATTCTTCTGTTTCCCTGAAGCATGGACGCATGACTGATGTCCCTCCACTGCTCATTTCTCAGGCACTACTCTTTCTTTTTGGTTGAGCACTCTATGAGAGTGTGTGTGTTTTTCATCGTGCTCCCTCATAATTTCCCTTCTGTTTTCCACTTTGCTGCACTCCCTCAGCTGCAGTTCTTGCTTCCACCCCACACACCTTCTCATGCCATTCTTGATTCCTCACCATATCTTTGTCTGTTTGAGCCCCCTACCCCACCTGTCCACCTGCTGTTTGCTTCACCAACTTAACCCATCCCGCCTACCCTCCATTGTCTGTGTGTTTCCACATCTTTTGCCCTCCCTCTGTTGTCAGCATGCTTCCCCATACCCTCTCATCTGCCCTCCTTTGTCAGCTTCCTGCCCCATCCCCTCCTTCCCCTGCTCCATTGTCAGCTTGCTACACCAGATCCGTCAGCTTGCTGCCTGAGCCACTCCCACCTACCCTCCATTGTCTGCTTGTTGACCCAGCCCTTCCCACCCACTATCCAATGGGATAGTGGGTGCTCTCGCCCACCCCCTTCCCATTCTCGGCTGCCAGTTTGCTCTTCCCAGACCCTCCCACCCACCCTCCATTGTCAGCTTGCTGCCCATTTCAGGCATGCCATTGTCAGCTTGCCATCCTGTTGTATTCCTCTTAGGGTGTCCATACACGGGCTTTCCTGTATCATGTCCTTATATAGGCACAATTCGCCCTGCCCTTATATAGGCATAAAGTCCCAGTCCTTATTTAGGCATTAAACTGTGCACTCCAAATACAGGTATGGTCTCCGACATCCGTCCACCCTAACGTCACAACGAGTTCTTGAAGAACAGACCCTTAGGCTTCGGGAGTTTCCCTAGCACAGGACTATTGATTTCTTCAAGGACTCATCTATTATGCATGAACCATTATACCTTAGGGATTCATTCATGACGTCTTCCGCTGACCGATTCACATCAATGCTAACATTGTGAGGTACCTCTCAGGTATAAATATACCTTCCCTAGCCCTTGTAAACTAGAGGAGACCTCGACTTCAGAGGAGCCCGTTTCCCGGCCTGACGCACTGAGAAGACGCTGTCATCCCTGCACGCAGAGAGTCCAGCTTCCAGTGATCTGACTTCCCTTGCGGGGTGTTGGAGTTCGAGTCTGGCAAAGAGATTCCTACCTCTCTCATTCTTCAGGTATGGAGCTGACTAGAACCTAGAGGGACTCTTGGCATACTAGGCATACTAGGCTTAACATACTCTTAGTATACCATAGTAAGGAATACTTCACCTACTTCATACCTCTCCCTATACCTAGGTTAGGTTAGGTACATTGGGGTAGAACTAGATTAGAAACGCATCGTATGAGTACTCGCATTTTTAGTCTGTGTTATGCATATATACTAAAAAATAATGCTATCGCAGTATTATTTATTTCTACTGCTCACTCTGTACATTATTTATCTCGCATACTGTCTTGTGATCGTAACAACACATTTTACTTACACCAGAAACAAGACTGTTCAATAAATCTTTTATTGAAACGCCCGTCTATTTCTTTCTGTGTAACTTTGAGGAAAACTAAGCATGCACGATTGAGCTGAGTGAAATAGTTATCTATTGTTTCCACGACTCTGGGACACGTTCTGATTCTAAAGGGAAACAAAGTGGTCATGTCTTATGGCTGCCAGAAACTACTCCCTTCTTGTTGTCAAGGAGTTTCTAGTGGCCTCTGAGCTAGCTGGCACAAGTAATTAAGTTTAATATACTCGATAGGGACATACTGACCTTAGTCCTATGTCAAACCTATAGGATATATTATTCCAATGCGCAGAGCCTATTAGGGAAATAGGAGCTACACTACATGGCGCCCAACGGTTTTGTAAGGCGGTAATTCAATGTTAGATACTGAGTAACTCAGCCGTGCTTTTTCTCTCAGAGACCCCTACCCATATACTCCAAAAGACGTCTGGAGTGGGCAGGGTTAAGTATCCACCACGGCTACATAGGGCAGTACCCTATATATTAGCTGTTTGGTTTGCTCAATGTTGAAGGATACAGTGTTCCAAAATATTGTGCACCTTATCTTTGTTTCCTTGAAACTTGTTCTACATTTTTCAAAAAACAAAAATGCCTGATTCCGACAATGACGCCGGAAACGGTGGAGCTGCGGCTGATCCAGCCCTAGCAGCAGTTTTTAACTTTACAGGTTTTATTGAAACCGAGGAGGGTGTTATAGACATCACTCCAAACTTAAGAAGAGCCATCACTCTAAAACTCATAAAACATGGCCTACCACCAAGAGGAGGTAGAGCAGTTTTCGTGATAGAGGCACACGAATCCTTTCAGACAGAGGTATTCTATTCATGGGTAATATTTCCTGAATCCAATCCAGTAACACACGTGTTTCACTTCTACAAAGAAGATTATCCACCAGAGGAATACATTCCTTTCGAGGATATTGAAATTCCATTAACATACCAAGAGCATCAGCTCTGGTTTAAAGGCGCCCTAAAACATCACAAAAACATTACCAGGCTCGGTCCACTAGGTAGACCAGGAGCAACATGGCCGATTCTAGCCGGCTACACACCTCATCCTGACATTGAAGAGATGTCAGACGAGGATTTACTTACTCAACTCACGGAGTTAATAAAAATCTACAGACAATTGGTCCAATATGTCATGCGGACCTTTACAGTCCAGCAACCATTAACAATTCCAAATCAAACTCCTCACCAGGGGAATACACTAAAAATTACACCACAGACTCTATACGCAGTCATGGGTAAAATGCCCACAAAACGTGAGCAAATTCCATTCTGGATAGCTAAAAAAATTACTCAAATCGAAGCAGTATTTCCAAATACTAGCCCATATGAGAAACACAGAATACTGACAATCAGTTTACCGATGGGGATCACACCACAACTGGAAGACTGCACCACTTGGGGCTCAGTCTTTGCTGCCATCTATACTAAAACACATGGCATTCCGTCAATTGCGGTAATACCTGATGTCCTGAAACAAATTCAAAATGAATACGGGGCAGAACCTGCTCTAAATTTAGGTATGAAATTACTGAAAAATTTCGACCAGGTCTCAACAATAATATTATCAAATATTAAAGGAGAGGCAGCAGCAGTGGCGATCCGCCAAAAATTGAGAGAATTTGATGTTACAGAACATCAAACTGAGCTACCCAGAATAATAGAACAATCTTATGCAGAATTAGGCAGAGATAGTTTGGGTGGAAGACCAGTGAAGCCGAAACTATCTGAAAGTCCTGAGAAGGACTCAATTAAACAAACTCCTACATCTTCTAAAAAGAAGTGGGAGACTAATAAACAAAATTCAAATGAGAAACGTTCTCAATCCCGAGGTAGGTCTCCTCAAAAGGAGCCCTCTGAAAGGAGGTATAACCTCAGGAATAGGGATAATTTGAGAAAGCCTGACAGGTATCAAGATACTGATACACGTTCCTCTCGTCCCTTTCAGATCTCATCACAGACTTCGGAAAGAAGAGGACGTTCGGAACATAGAGAAGAACGCGTGAAATCGAAAGACGACAAACACGCTCCAAAAACTAAAGCAAAACCTCAATTCTCCAAAAAGAAAGTAGCAGGTCTAAAGATCAGACATGCCGAGAATACTGAGAACACAACTCAAGAACGGAGAATGGGCTCAGACAATGCTGGACAGTGCAGCAGAAGTCACAATAGCTCGCCAGAACCTGAAGGAACTTCTGGAGATAGTGGACTTGAATGAGTACATTAAAGTAGAGACTGTAGACACCAGGGTTAGTACTCCACAAAAGTTATATGAAATAACACTCCGGATGGAGGGAGACAAACCTAGACAGGTGAAAGCACTATTTTGGGAAAGACTATCAAAGGGCTATGACATACTTCTAGCAGAAAAGGACTGGCCACCACAGTTTGTCAGGGAGTGCCCACATGGCGAGGACATTATTATGCCTGCCTTCTCCAACCATATACCAATGCACCTAAGATATACCTATGCCAGGAAATGGGCAGTGGCCCAGGCCCCAGCATTATATAAAAATCATGTAGGATGGGATGAGGACTCACCTCACCATAAAATACATCTGAAACATGAACCAACTGCACAACGGCAGTACCCAATAAAGCAGAAGCTAAAAAACAGGTCAGGAGATCTTAGATCAACTTGAATATCAAGGGGTGATTGAAACATGCACCTCCTCAATGAACAATCCTTTGTTTCCTGTCTCCAAACCAGACAATACATATCGTCTAGTTTTGGATTACAGACACCTAAACACTTGTTCTAAAGCTTTTGCAGTGCAAATGCACATAGCACAGCATTAATGAATAACATTGTGCGTAAAAAATATAAAACAACATTAGACATCTCAAATGGTTTCTTTTGTCAAAACATAGCACCTGAAAGCAGGTACTTAACAGCATTCTCCATAATGGGGACCCAGCGTCACTTTTGTCGACTCCCACAAGGGTTCAAGAACAGCCCAGGTTTATTCTCAGCGAGGGTAACGGAGTTACTACAAATTTATGACAATGAGGCATTGTCCTATGTCGATGACATCTATCTGACAGACGATGACCTGGAAAAACACTTGAACAGGGTGAATACCATTATACTGGGCTTCGCCTCTGAGGGCTACAAGTTCAACTTTAAAAAATCCAGAATTGCCCATCTCAATGTCCTATTTCTAGGATATGAGCTTTCAAGTGAAGGCAAGAGCTTGGCAGCTAACTTTCTAGAGAAAGTGTGCGCTGCTCCAACCTCCAAAAACGCTAAAAAACTTACAATCCATCCTGGGTTTCCTAAATTTTGGAAGAACATACATTCTAAATTACGCAGAACGGGTTAAACCTCTCTACGCATTAATCAAACCTGATTTTTCGATCAGAAACTGGACACAGGAACACACAGAAATCTTGCGTTCACTCCAGGCTAACATGTTAGCAACAAATCACTTACAAACACGCGTAAGTCAACGCAATTTGGTGATCCGAATAATTTCGGGTCAATGCGGATTCACCTACTTAACCTTCAATGAGGGTGAGAAAATACCAAATCGCATACAAATCTCATTTGTACACACAAGCGGAAATGCGATTCAGTTCAACTGAAAAATTCTGACAGCAGTTCAAACCGCTGTAGCAAAAGAAAGAGCCTTAGCCCAAGGGAAACGCATTATTGTCGTAACCCCGGTACCAGCTTTAGAAGCAGTCACAAAAGCAAGCATTCCAAATGCTAAAGCATTACATCCAAGATGGATACAATGGGTTAATTCTCTTGCTGCAACAGATGTTGAATATGTTTTTGATCCAGATTTAAAAACACAAGCATTCCTGCAATATGAACAAGAATGTCCTCTGCCTACTGAAATTCTGCCTCTCGATCAGTACGAATTCATAATTTACACTGACGGATCAGCACAACCCGCAACAGGGAGTAAGCAAGCTTACAGTGCAGCATGTGCAATCGTTAAAGGTCGCATGCGAAATGGCATCTTCAGACCTATGGTCACAAAAACGCAGTCTCTAGGAGATTGTACAGCTCAGCGAGCTGAACTACAAGCTTTCAAACTGGCACTTGAGAGTACAGATCGAGAATTCCCCACACTAATAGTGTGCGATTCCTTTACTGTGTTCAGTCGTATAATGAATATATACAAAACTGGCTTGAAAATGGTTTCAAAGATGCGAAAGGTGGCACAATAAAGCACAAAACGCTTTGGGAACAAGTAGTTCAGTTGAAAAACGAACTACCAAAGGCTCACGTGATCCACACACTGAGTCATCAACGTGATGGCGTTCACGTTGCAGGGAATTCATTGGCTGATGAAGCTGCAAAGTGGGCTGTGCAGACGGCTTCCGTAGCTGCGATCACTCGTTCAAAAACAAAAATAGACGGTGAGATAATGTTGGCTGTCAATGCTTCAAGCAAAGGCAGCAGTGCAGCGTTACCAAAAAGTTTCCACTCAAGTACTCTTATGTAATTGATGCGAACAACGTTCCTTTTGCTCGAATCCCTGGAGTGGGGGATAGGGTAATTCCAAACAAGGAACGCAGATTAGGACTAATCCTAGCAGCACACGAAGGGATAGCTTCTGCCCATGCAGGTGTTTCAGCGACAGTATCTTTACTCAAGCAAAGATATTGGTGGCCTGGCATTCGGAAACAAACTAAAAACTATGTTTTAGAATGTGATATTTGCCAACAGATGAAAGTCTCAACAGTGAAACGTCCTGCGCAGACACCCCTGTTAATTTCAGACAAACCATTAGCTTGTGTTTACCTGGACCACTGCGGTCCCTTGCAAAGGGACGGTAACTATAAATATATCATGGTAGCAGTGGATTCGTGCTCTAGGTTCCTATGGATATGGCCTCAGCGCTCAGCTGACGCTCGAACTGTTATAAAAGATTTGCGAGTCTTTATCGGCACATACGCAATAGGCACGCTACATTCTGACCGGGGTCATGCGTTTAGCTCTCGGGCTTACAAAGAAGCCATGGCCAGTCTGGGCGTTGCATTGCGGTACTCCTCTCCATTCCATCCTGAGGGAACTTCGGTTGTGGAAAGGAAAAACAGGGACATAAAGCAGTCTATAACAGCTAGGGTATTAGGTTCAGGTGATGGATGGGTCAAACACCTTAATGGGGTCCAATGCTCATTGAACAATCTGCCAAGAAGTTCTCTAGGGGGTTCACTCCATATGAGATCCTATTTGGGACAAGAATGTGGGTACCAGACCTTGAACACGTAGGCACAGGGGTGGAAAATAAACCGTTTGATATCAAAGATCGTTTGGCTGTTTTACAGGAACTGAATGAGTTAAGAATGAAACAAAGCAACGTATTCCTACAGCCAACCACCACTGGGGAAAAATCAGCGGTCCCAGCAAGGCCTGTCTGGATTCCAAAAGTTGGGGATCTAGTCAGAGAAATAAATTGCGGACAAGAAGGAATTTGGACCTTCTTACAGACAACCAGTACCTGTCCTAGCAGTTCGAGGAACAAGAACAGTACTTCTGCCGCCCCTTGCTGGAAGAAAGGAGAAAATATTTGTGTCCATCGACCTGATCAAACCACAGTATGTGGCCAATACTAAATAGTAGGCCTCGTGGACTCCGACCTAGTAGCAGACGCACTCCTCTCGCTACTATCCAAGAGGTTCAGACTGAAAGACTGATAACAATCGAGAATTCAGCTGTAACAGATGGAGGACTAAGCAACAACGCTATGGAACTCATCCCTCTTGAACACCAAGTAACAGTTCGTCCAAATACACCTGTCTACACCAATGTAGCAAGTGATGAACTGGTTCCAGTGATTTCTACAAATCCTGATGCAATTCCAACAATTGATAGAACTGCTTCTGGCTATTTCATTAACTTTGATACGTTCTCAGAAGATCCGAGTGAACCTGAAACGACGCCAGCATCATTCAAATTCAAGCAGCAAGTACCAGACTTTCTTCACTTTCTGAAAAAGACTTATTTGGTTTCTCCATGGATTGAACTCTGGATTACATCTGGACTTTTTGTTTTCCTGCTCTGGCTAGCTTTGGTTACAACTGTGAGCGTGTTTATAAGTGGCAGATACATCCATGTGAATACTGAAAGAAAAGGCGTGAACGTACTTTTGAAACCTCTTAAATCTTCCCATCGTGAAGCAAGAGACTTGTCATCAGTGAACATCACAGCTGTTCCTATACAGGATGGTATAGTGTGGGACAAAACAGAATATGATATCTTTGGCCCAACGGAACAATTGAACATTCCACATTTATTTAAAATTTCACTAAGTGATCTAATTTCGTCCAGTACCTATTCAGATGATTGAGACTTTGAGACTATTAACGACATAATGTATGACCTAGAAAAATCTGCTGCATTTTCTAAAAATGAATATTTAGAAGGTTCATCGGACTATGAACAACTGTATTGTTATAATCACTATGGTCATCATTATTTGCATAAATCTGCATATTCTAGAAATGTGTTTATGTTTAACCAATGGGAGCATTGTCCTACACCACCACACGGTAGTTCAAAAACATTTGCTAACAAGTTTCCATATTTTTCAGGATATAATACATCTAATCCAGAAATGTTTTACTATAAAAATGTAAACAAGACAGGGCTGAAAATTATGTTAACAAATACAAAACAGATTTATTCTGCATTATTTAATGCCCAACTGTCTAGACAGGGTTTCGACTTTTGGAAAGACACAATAGACACAAAAACTGTGTGGGGTACTAAAGATTGGCAAGTGCAGGGGATAGAAGCGTTATTTAGAGCCTGTATCTTCCCTGAACAAATAATGTTTTTGAATGAAACTGTCCAACAAACATCTTGTCTTGGACTAGCCAAGATCAAAGAGATGAGCACACCTTCTGTACCAACACCTGCCACTGATAATATTACACAGGCAGTGGTGACAGTTGACAATATACTACAACTCAACAGATCTAATCCTGATTGGAAAAAATGGTTGATCTGGCCCACAGACACGAATAACTGTCAGGAAAGATTCCTGAATAAAACTCAGGGCTTTACTATTAATAGGCCAGACCCAAGATACGTCCAAAGACAACATCCGGGGATAGTAACAACATACAGTGTAGGAAAATTATGCCTCGATTGGCTGCATAAGTCTACACTACAGGATGTGAAACAACACTTAACCTTACTTAAAAAGGACGCAGACCTTAGGGAATTCTTGCTTGGACCAAGAAAACCGCATCAAAAATGTTTCATATATGCCGGCATTTATGATGCCTATAATGAAGCATGGAAAGTATCACAGATGGAGGCCGCAGAACGAATACGTGAACTTGATCGTATTAATTTAGAGAAAACACTCTCTGTGGTCGACAATGGGTTAACAACTTTGTCCTCCAGAATATATTCATTGGATGGCATTGTATCCTCTGCTATCGACATACTAGAACAAGATTTGGCGATGTTACAGCAAGGCCAGTCTCAATTAAGTTCTATTGTGTTATTAAGCTGGACGCTGCAATCTTTGCGAGCGGGCTATGTGCCTTGGCGTTTCACCAACACATCGAGTTTGCAGAATACAATCTAACTGATAAACAGATCGAACTGGCACAAAGAGGAGCAAAGTATACAGTGCTGAGCATTGAAAAACTGGAAAAGTTACCATTTACAGTGGCAGAAAAACCAGCTACAGAATGGCTAATTCATGGCAAAATCACATTACCTGTGAGTACTTTTCAGTTTCAGTATTGCCTCAGACAAATGCAAGCAAGCAAATATGAAAGGTTGGGTAAGGAATACATTAAGACATCTTGGGATTTACCATATACATATAGATGTTGGAGTGGGGATCGTGAAGTGTTTTTGAGCGGTACACACTGTAAACGTGCACTGAGCGGTTCACTTATATGTCAGGACATTTCTTTACACGGGGCTTGTAATGGTTCTGTGGCAAATTTGTCTTGCCATCAGCAGGGTACACCAGCTGCTGGGATTAATCCAACGTTTGGACAACTTTCTAATGGGAGTTACCTCATGTTGAATGATCAGAGTTGCTGCGCCATGCTGCCAGGCATCCCATATCTAGTAACGGTCAACTCCAGGGTCACTTGCTGTATGCAAGTATTGTTTGCCCCAATAGACACAGTCAGGGAGTCGCCTCTATGGCCTTCGCTGAACGTCTCTTTTATAAGATTTGATACTTTGAGCAGAATGAAAGCCATGCTTTTACAGCAAACAGTGCCTTTGACCTCGGCCAAAGAAACCTATGATCTACAAGTAGCAAGGACTTCGGCTAAGATACAGACTTTAATACGTACAAACTGCTGTATACATTTCGTAGAAATGATAGGACGTATCTTCAATATGTCTGATACAACCGGAATTGTACATGTATTTAAGAGCATCTGCTCCGGTCTGTTAGCAACTTTGCAGGCAATACTCGGAATCATCCCGAACTTTGCACATTCGGTGTTTGGTGGCATACCATTAATTCTAGCACTTGTTGCCGGAATTCTATTTCTCTTCCTGCTATTGCGCTATGGCCAGCCTATTCGCGGACATCACTCCGAGCGAAATGGAGAAAGCTCTCCTTGAACGAAAGTGTCGTGAGCGAATAGTACAGCTATTGGGCATGACTCCGTCTACGGGACTTGAATACCACGTGGTTCCTGTCATTCAGACCATTCTGGCAAGATTGCATCTTACCTGTTCTACGATGCCTGCTATGCGGTGAAGAATGCGTGTTAGACACTTGTCTCACATTTCCATCAGCAACGCCAACGGATGTCGATACTCTGCTGGTCCCGATAACGGCCCATGCTCTGTGTTGTCCCCAGAGGCTACCAATCCTGATGTCAGCATTCATTGAGATCTCACAGACGCTTCCGGCTGCTGCTGAGGTACGAGAAAGAACTACAGGCACACAGGTAACAACGGACACGAACATTGCTGCGGCAACCTATGCTGGAAGCGATGCTTCTCATCTCTGTGCAATTAATCTACTACACGAGGTGTTCCAACTGACACCAACTTCAGTGGATGATGTTTTGTCTATAGAAATAGATGATCTCATGTTTACACCAGACCCGTAAACTGACTCTGATTCAGCATACAGTGTTCCAGAGATGCAGTAACAATTTGGCCTTCATTTTCAAAACAACTTGGAACTCTACCAAAATTGAACTTTTTCCCATTTTTCGAACGAAAATGGCACTTCAATCTGCTTAAAGTAGAACTAGCCTTATAGTACAGACTTCACGGTACTTCCACGGACAGTTAGTCATCTTGTGTGTCTAAAACAGTTCATTAATTTTCATGACATGAAATGCCTTTGATTTTTGAACAACTTATCGATCATTTTCTGTCGCATGTAAATATTACTGCTTATTTCATTCCAATTGCATTAATTTTCGAACTTTATGCCTGAAATTAAAAGCAATGCTTCAAATGTACAGTACTTTTTTCATTCTAATAGGTTTTTTAAATGCCTTTTTTAAACGGTTTTAAGAAATATTTTAGAAGTATGCGGTACTCCATTTAATGTTTAGCATTTTAAATATTTAGCATTTTAGTATTATCGTACACACGAAAGTGGAGTGGGTGTTGTATTCCTCTTAGGGTGTCCATACACGGGCTTTCCTGTATCATGTCCTTAATTGGGACAATTCGCCCTGCCCTTATAGAGGCATAAAATCCCAGTCCTTATTTAGGCATTAAACCGTGCACTCCAAATACAGGCATGGTCTCCGACATCCGTCCACCCTAACGTCACAACGAGTTCTTGAAGAACAGACCCTTAGGCTTCGGGAGTTTCCCTAGCACAGGACTATTGATTTCTTCAAGGACTCATCTATTATGCATGAATCATTATACCTTAGGGGTTCATTCATGACGTCTTCCGCTGACCGATTCACGTCAATGCTAACAATTGAGGTACCTCTCAGGTATAAATATACCTTCCCTAGCCCTTGTAAACTAGAGGAGACCTCGACTTCAGAGGAGCCTGTTTCCCGGCCTGACGCACTGAGAAGACGCTGTCATCCCTGCACGCAGAGAGTCCAGCTTCCAGTGATCTGACTTCCCTTGCGGGGTGTTGGAGTTCGAGTCTGGCAAAGAGATTCCTACCTCTCTCATTCTTCAGGTATGGAGCTGACTAGAACCTAGAGGGACTCTTGGCATACTAGGCTTAACATACCCTTAGTATACCATAGTAAGGAATACTTCACTTACTTCATACCTCTCCCTACACCTAGGTTAGGTTAGGTACGTTGGGGTAGAACTAGATTAGAAACGCTTTGTATGAGTACTCGCATTTTTAGTCTGTGTTATTTATGTAAATGCATATATACTAAAAAATAATGCTATCGCAGTATTATTTATTTCTACTGCTCACTCTGTACATTATTTATCTCGCATACTGTCTTGTGATTGTAACACATTTTACTTACACCAGAAACAAGACTGTTCAATAAATCTTTTATTGAAACGCCCGTCTATTTCTTTCTGTGTAACTTTGAGGAAAACTAAGCATGCACGATTGAGCTGAGTGAAATAGTTATCTATTGTTTCCACGAGTCTGGGACACGTTCTGATTCTAAAGGGAAACAAAGTGGTCATGTTTTGCGGCTGCCAGAAACTACTCCCTTCTTGTTGTCAAGTTGTTTCTAGTGGCCTCTGAGCTAGCTGGCACAAGTAATTAAGTTTAATATACTCGATAGGGACATACTGACCTTAGTCCTATGTCAAACCTATAGGATATATTATTCCAATGCGCAGAGCCTATTAGGGAAATAGGAGCTACACTACAATCCCAGGCCCTTCTGCCTGCCTTTATCAGCTTGCAGCCTCAGCCTGTCCTGCACGCCCTCTGATGTTAGCTTGCTATCCCAGCACCTTCTGCCTACCTTCCATTGTCAGCTTGCTCACCAATCGACTCCCACCTACCCTCCGTTGCTAGTTTCCAATTCATCCCCTTTTGCCCACCCTCCGTTGACAGATTGCTCCCCATCCTCTTCCACCCAACTTCAGTTGTCAGCTTCCTTGCCTATCTCTTCCTGTCCATCCTTGATTGTCAGCTTACCATCCCACCACTCCCACCCACCTTTCAGTGTCAGCTTGCTTCCCCATCCCCTCCCGCACCACACTCCATTATGAGAGTGGTTCTCCATCCATTCCCACCCACCGTCATTGTCAGTTGCCTCCCCATCCCCTCCTTCCCACCCTCCGTTGTCCATGTTCTTCTCAATTGTCTCTTGCATGTCTCCCCAAATGAATCCTTCTCTACTGCCCACCATCCCTCCATGTTTCCTCATCCCCCAACCCACTCCCTGATGTGTTTTTAGTTTTAAAAAGGTGCATTAGCCCTGACTGCATCCTAGTTTAAAAAGAAATTAATTTTAGCAATGCTGCACAACAGCTGCGCTGCTGTACAGCATGGATAAAGATCATTGCCAAAGCCAATACCTCTCTTAGGCAAGAGATATTGGCTTTGCCAATGCCTCTCTAATGATTTTGATTGTTGAACGGATTATGTGAAAGACAGTTAGGTGCGGGTAGACTTTCCTTCCCTATAAAATACAAAAAGATGTAAGCTGTGCATTTTTGCTTTTCTAGTCCATTTTGGTTGAAATCACTTACATTTATGAGTAGTTTGATTGCTCCCAAATATCTAATGGGTCTGAGTTACAGCTTTTAGTATGTCTATGGAGTGGATAAATCAATAAATATTTCAAGTAACATAGCGGGGTAGGTGGTTTGATTTGATCTGTGATAAATACTAGAGAGAAATCCTTGACCATTTACAGGCAGAAGCACTAATCTAAAAGAGAGAAAATCATATAAGATTAAGTTGAATCCCGTATCAGAGACAATATAATCAACCAACAGCAAAGTTCCTGAGACAAAATTTGTCAGCAGTGATTCTCACTGAGGAAAATGTACAAAAAGAAAACATTTGGGATCCTTTGTTAAGTGCATCTATTTCAGACTAAGAGACACAAGGCAGGCCATGAATTCTTGAGTTTAGATCAGATGGAGCAAACCTTATGCTTGCAAGATTATTCCTAATTTACTGAACTAGAAAATGCACTCAAAGGCTTCCAAACATATCCCTGACTCTTCAAAGCTCAAATATCTTACAGACTCACTAGCACATATGAGGCGGGGGATCAGGAGAAACCAACCTAAGCACATTTTTACAAAGGGAGACACTTAGAGGCTCACTGAGAGACACAAACTATGCCAGCCAGTAAGGGGACACCAAGACATGGACAGGAAAAGGGATTTAGAGAAGCAGACTCTAATAAAACCAAAGAGATGGGGGCATGAACACAAATATAGGGAAGAGGATATGTAAGATGCCTCAAGAATAAAAACACACACATGAGAAAAGAAGTACCAGAAGAGGGGAGTGATGGGAACTGACATACAAATATACAAGGTCATAATTCAATTACAGTTGACAGACACAGACCGAAGCACCCACTGAAAAGGGAAAGAAGACCTGTGACATAGAAAACCTATCATAGAGACATGGCAAGGAGGACACAGCTTGTGTGAGGATTCTGACACTGGTAAACCTGCAGGCACAGGTGATGGAGACAAGAGTCGCTCACACATGATCAGGGTATATGGATGTGAGCAGACCAATACAAACATAAGGACTCACAGACACAAGATAAGGGAACACAAGTAAGAGTTAAGAGTTTAGGAGCTTTGGTTTTTTCCCAAAACAATCCAGTGAGTAAAGAACTACATACATTGCAAACAGTGAGGCAGGGACATTGGAAGCAACCTGAGGGGACACAAAGGCTCAGGTTGGGTGAGGACGGCATACCAAACATGGGAAGAGAAAACATATAGAGCTGTAACTCAAAGAATGGGAAGAAGATACATGGCAGCCAAACGCGGAGCTACAAGGTAACACATATGGAAAGAGCATGACTAAGAGAGGACACAATAAATCACCGGTATGGGATGGGAAACCGAGTCAAAGAAATGCAAAACTCAAAACATAGATTACATAGACTCAAAGACAAAAATAGTTGGACAAAAGGAGAAAATAGAAAGTACCATGAAAGAGGAATTTCAAGCATGTGGGTAAAATGATAGCTGCACCCACAAATCTCAAAATGAGATCCACGCAAAGGAATAAAATATGCACCTGGAAAAAAAGCAAAGCACAGCAAAGTGCACCAATCTCATACAACAAAATAAACACCATAACACATGTTGCTGACAGTTATCACACTGATCAAATCTGCCATGCTACACCAGAACACACTAGACCAAAAGTAACATCACGAAACAAGGGAACATAAAGAAAATAACTTAGCCAAACACATCATCACCAACACGTCAGCAGATTGTCCAAACCAACATACTACCACATCAGTCAATATTAAATAACACACTGTACAACTTCCGATTATCAGCAATACCCTTCTCACCACCCTAGCTCCCACCAAAGCCATCCACATTGCTCCCCACCACAAACACATCAAAATACTATTCAAAACATATCACAACTGTGCACTGCACGATATATCACACCGTACCACAACACAAATTACCACTAAAATCCCATCACACCATGCAATGACAAAAAAGTGCATGCCATTGAACATTTCGCTTAATTCAGATCCTCACACAAATTATACATTTCACGCAACATATTCCACCAACTCACAAGCTTGAAGGAGGAATTTCATATTCCGGAATAAACAAATAATGGGGCCATAAAACTACTCACGGAGCAGCAAAACCAAAATAAAGACTTGCAGCAGGGCTTTGGGAGCCCCAACGACTTTTGTTCTGGCCCAGGGGGGCGAAGCAGCAGCAACAGGGAGCCAGTTACATCGCTGGGGTGGGACTCGGTCCCCCAGCAGGCCCCTCTCCTCACACAGCGCGGGAGGTGACGTCACCCTCCCGGCGCCACTAAAATGTTCCCGGCACTCCCGCAGCGCTGGACGCACGTGGGCGTGCCCGGGCCAAGGGCGGGCCCATCTGCGCCGGTCCGCGGCCGGTCGAGGCAGGGCAGGGCCACCCCCCTTTGGCTCAGAGCTGAGGTTCCGAATATAATAGAGAGAACACGGACGAATGTAAGGTGGATGACATCCTTAATCCCCGAACTGAACTCAATTAATTAACAAAGGTGGTGAGAACCCACGTTTTACTAACTCTTTCCCTGTTACTGTGCCTGACCACTTAAATACTGTTGAGCTTCTGAGCTTTTTATATCGCCTCGTAGTAGAGAGGTTTTGTAAGGGGCAGGAGTTAGTAGTAAGATATTAGATTTTTAGGTTTCTAACGGGTCAGCCAAATTGCACTTAATCCTACCTATTTTTAAAATTGCATTTATATCCCTATTGAAGTTGTTGTGTATACCCAGTGGTGAATAGTGTTTTTTAACCAGTTTCTTTTCCTTTCACAAAGTTCTTTTAAATTTTGAGGTTTTTAAATTTGTATTTACCTAATTGGACCTAGCTCTCTGTATTGCACTCAGCACTTTGATCTCAATCTCTAGCCCCAAAGCAATTGCATTCGGCACTCCTTGCACTTTTTGCACTTTGCACTTTTAATACATTGCACTTTATAGCTGAACGAGGGCACGGTATTGTGTAAAAGGAGGAACTAAAATGGCGAAGCGTAAATTGCAAAAATTAGTAGTTGATCCCCCATGTGCTACCATTGATTCCTATTTAGTGCGCGCAGTTAGTGCAATTAATGTCTAAATCCACAGAGCGGAACGTCGCCTTTCCTTAGGATCAGGCATGGCTTTAGAAGGGATGGTTGATGAGGATAGTGGAGTAGTCCAGTCAGAGATTGCTCAGTCTAGGGAAGCAACAAGGCACCCCAATGTTAAGAGAAAGTATGGGGGACCCAGGGGCTGACCCACACATGCAGACTGATATACCACGCCTACATTCACCCAATGGATCACCCACCCCAAAAAGAAAAAGAGGTTGTAAAAAGAGCCAGGTAAAGGCAGGGAATAATAATAATAAAAAAAATAAGAAAGGACCACCGCAGAATACGACAGCTCAGGCGAGTGATGATCTTGCCGAACAAGGGTCCTTAAACTAATACTCAAGCCTCACAAATTGTAGCTCTCGTAGCACTAAAGATAGAAGAATTGCTAAAACCCCTCTATAATAAATTGGACAAACTGAATGAAGAAATAGTTAGGATCAGTGGCACATTAAGGAACACGGGTGATAGTGCACCGGAAAAGATGAATGTAGCAACAGGGGGCATTATTGATCAGCCCCCACAAGTCACAGCCACCGTCAACAAGGCAACAAGTATGCCAATTGACAGAAATACAGATTTGGGGTCTCGAGAAAAAATATTTTCAGGGAGTAATAATGGTCCTAATGGGTTTGTAACTCACCCCCAACCGAACCAGACCCCGAGTAATCAACCAGGCCCTATCAGAGGGGACAGGACTGACCGGATTCAGTCAACTATAACCCATACTAAGTCTGGAGAGATGAGGGCAATCGAGGGAAGAACTGACATCTTTATAAACTTACCCCCAGAATGCTGTCCATATGTGGCAGTTATGGTGAACGTGCCCCAGTTACAGCCGGGCCAAAGGGAATCAGACCATACCCTAAAAAACAAAGTGGTCCATTGGCTAAATAAGAACTGTGGTTATCCAGTGGGATGTGCAAGCCAGATACTCCTAACAAGAAGAGTAAGCTGGATTGGCCCCCTGGAGAAGAGTTTTAAAGGAAACTGTATTATTATTCATTTTAGATACCCTAGTTGGGCAAGGAACACTCTGGAAAGAGCAGTTGCATTATCATACTATGACCCAATTGTGTCCTTATTACCCCTTGGCTTCGTTTATAGACATTTAAGGCCTATTTCTAACAAGGGAGTCGAGCAGGGGCACCTTAGTATAAACCCTGCAGTGCCAATCTATCCCCAATACGCTTTACCAGTGTCTAATAAATACCAAGCCCTTAGTACATTACAAGAAAACGATTGACATAATATTGCCCGTTTACCCAACGTGGAGCCTGGCCACAATAGAGAAGGGTTAACGGGAGTCGGTGTACTAAAGGCTGACAACTCATTAGTGACCGTATTAAATGCCTCCTTAAATGTAATGAGTGCACTGGAAGTGTCCCCACACACAAGTAGGGACGATGTAACAATATGTGAATACTTAGACGACAATATAGGGAATTTAACAGTAAATGGCTATACAATTGTCACGTGGAACATAGCCGGTTTGTCAAGCAAAAAGGATTTACTAGGATGGACAGATTTTATTAATAAACATGATATAATCTGTATGCAGGAAACATGGAGCCCTGATCAAGTCCATATTGAAGGGTTTACCTCTTATGGTTTATTGGCATTATCTTCACCTGCAGGAAGAGCCAAAGGAGGACTCCTAATTCTCACGTCAAACAAACTTCCAGCAGTTGTTAAAAGAGTGGTTAAAATAGGAGAACACTCACAGATTTTGTGGTTGTGCTGTAAAGATGGCAGGGATGTCCTCCTGGTCAATTTTTATAATACTGTTTTTGGTTCAACCCGCTGCAATGCAGTTTTTCAATTGTAAAAAGGGCTTGAAAATTTGATTGTAGTGTTGAACACCAATTTTGCAATCATAAGGGTAGGGGATTTTAACACCCAAATATGCCCACTGTCTATGAGTAAAGCCTGTGGGTATATGAGTGACGAAGGGGGCGACTATATACATTTCCCACATAATAATTATGGAGGAGCATTAAATACAATGATGGCGAAATATGACCTTGACTTGTTACAATGTGCACGCGAAACTAATGGTGGGGTGATACCAACCTATATTGGAAGGAATGCAAACTCAGTGATTGATCATGTGTTAATTTCCACGAGTATTGGACATCTGTGTTCTACGCCAAGGATCGCACAGTTGTTACTCAGCGATCATAACTGTATTAGATTAGATTAGAATATTTGTAAAGCGCATGGCTGCCTCGGCAATGAGGCGTCCCAGCGCTGAAGCAATTATTATTATGCCAATACTGATATGGGACAACAAATTTGCATTTCAACAAACTGCTATTGGTAACATTGCCCCGATTAGACCAAATGGAACACGAATTAAGTGGGAGGGGGTAGACCCGACTAAAGTTTTAAATGATATTGTTATAAAATGTGGTATAGAGATGTCCTATTGTCTTAAAATAGATGTTAACCCCGCTATGATGTTAACCAATTTTTGTAAAATCAATGGAGTCATCGAAGAGATATTGACCGCCCACATAGGGACAAAATCATGCAAAGTAGGGGACGGTTCAACCATGCATGTACTTACGCTTCTAAGCAACTGAAACAGGCCCTTAGTAACAGACCTAGGAACACTGAATTAATCCAAAACTTAAGATTCAATTACAAATTAGTCCTTAAAATAAGGAAAAGAGAGCTCCAGGAGCAAGCGTGGGACAAATTATCTGTGGCAGCGGACACATCCAATAACAAGCTTTTCTGGGAAACTGTCAATTCACCATTTTTAAAAAAAGATTCATTCCCAGAATTATTGTCCCATGTTAGTTGCGAAGAATGGGTGTTACATTTTTCCGGCATTTTTAATCCACCTGACCATGATGTTTTTAGACCCCACAGTATAACTTATTGTAAGTGGCCAGCAATACCCCTAAACATTACACTTGATGAGGTCAAGACTGAAATAAATGGGAGTAATGGAGGAAAAGCCCCGGGCCCTGACGGGGTCCCAATAGACGTCTATAAAACAGTACCAGATTTATGGGGACCCATACTTACCAGAGTTTTTAACCTTGCAGTGACTGAAGGCACACCATCGACATGGGGTCAATCGATTATTGTTCCCATATAGAAAAAAGGGAACAAATCGGAAGCTAAAAATTACCGCCCCATTTCGCTCTTAGATTCATCAGTAAAAGTAATGAGTAGAGTTTTATTAGTAAGACTGGAGGAGTGGGTCACTGAGAATGAGATTTTATCATCAGCACTGTTAGATTTGGGGGTCTCTAGTTGGCAGAGGTAGGTACCTTTGTCCAAATAGGGACCCTTGAGTCTAGTCAGGGAAAGTAGGTACACTCCCGAAATAACCCCTGCTCACCCTCTTGGTAGCTTGGCACGAGCAGACAGGCTTAGTTCAGAGGCAGTGTGTAAAGCATTTGTGAACACATACAGTAATCAAGTGACAACACTACAAATGGACACCACACAGGTTATATATTTATAAAAATAGGTATACTTTATATAGATTTATCACAAGACCATAAACGACAAAAATAATCCACAATACTGTCAAGAGTGCTTAGTTCTGATCAAAAAGGCTTAATTCAAGGTTCTGTGCGAGTCGGTAGCCTCCTCCGGCTACGGCGATGTCGAGAACAAACAGAGTCTAACAAATCCAGCTGACCGCGCCGAGACGGGCCAACACAGCGTAGACAGACTCAGTCACAGTACCTTTACTTGAAGCGGCAGGCACGGGCGTGCGAGCCGGATGGCTGTTCTGTCGCGGTCGCGATGCAAAAATGGAAGCGTTGCAGGACGCGTTGTCCCTCGATGCGGTGCAGGCAGCGGCTCGTTGGACGTCGCCGAGACGGAGTCGGTGAGACCAGGGCCGTGCGTTGCAGGGCGAGACGGTGCTTCGATGCGGTGCTGGCAGGTTGCGGTGCGGCGACGAAGCCGGATTCAGGAGCTGGCGTCGATCAGTCCGGACAGCGGTGCGAGTCGGGCGGTGCGTCGCAAAGCGTGCGAGCGGTGCCCAACTCCGGTGCGGTCACAGGACTCGAACTCAGCAGCAGTGACCGTGTCGGTCGGACTAGTTCGATTCGGCGTAGCGAAGCGTTGCAGGACGCGTTGTCCCTCGATGCGGTGCAGGCAGCGGCTCGTTGACGGAGTCGGTGAGACCAGGGCCGTACGTTGCAGGGCGAGATGGTGCTTCGATGCGGTGCTTACAGGACACCGAGTCGGTCGTGAGAGTCGGTCACAGCTCCCTACCTCTGCAGCCACTGAAACAGAGTTTCCAGCAGCAATTCACAAAGGGGGTGAAGTCCAATGGTCCTGGGACTTTGGTCAGGGGGCAAGCTCTCTTCCAAGCCCTTGGAGATCCTTCACAAGTTGATGAAAGTCACAGCAAAGCAAAAGTTCCTTTCTCCTTTCTTTGGCAGTCAGGCAAACCACTGCAGGCCAATCCCCCAAGCAGCACTTCAGGCTTAGGGATAGTCTCTCCTCAGTTTCTTCTTGGTTCCGCTCCTCAGCAAAGGTTTCTTCTTGTTCCCAAACGTGATCTAATCTTCCTGGGGTCTGGGTGCCCTCTTATACCCTGATTCTCTTTGTTCTCTGGAGGCAGAGAGGCCTCTGCCTAGTCCAAAACCAGTTCTGGTCAGTCCTGGAGCACTTTGTTTTTCTGACTCCTTCTTTCCTTTCAGAATGTGGGGCAGAGTGCTCAGCCGCCCGGCAGGAGGTGGAGCCAGCATTGTGGAAGGCAGGCACAGCCCTATTCAGACCCAGGTGCAACTCCTCCCTCCACTCTGGATGCAGATCTTTCTATTCAGCCCTGCGCTGACTCACCCTGTCTCCTGTAGCCACCCCCAGCCCCTGTCACTCAATCTCCAGACAAGGAATACACAACCTAGCAGAGGCAGGCTTGGATAGTTAGGCAAGAAAATACCCACTTTCTAAAAGTGGTATTTTCAAACACAGAATGTTAAAACCAACTTCACTAAAAGGTGTATTTTATCATCCTGAGTTCAGGCATACTAAATTCGTTTTTCTACCATGTTCCCGGGTCAGTTCTGACTATAAGGTGTAATAGTCAGTCTGCCCATTTTGGCCTATGGGGAGCAGGTAGCCTTGCAATAGTGAAAAACGAAAATGGCTGTAATTCACTATTAGGACACGCCACACACACCAGGGCATGTCCTACCTTATACTTACAATGCACCCTGCCCTAGGGCCTACTTTAGGGTGACCAACATGCAGTAAAGGGAAGGTTTAGGGACTGGTAAGTGGGTGTACTCACCAAGTCGACATGGCAGCCCTAGGCTGCACACAGGTGCTCTGCGATGGCAGGCCTGAGACACATTTTACAAGCCGCTTCTGTGGGTGGCACAAGCAGTGCTGCAAGCCCACCAGCGGCATTGGATTTACAAGCCCTGGGCACACTGAGTGCACTGTACTAGGGACTGTCAAGTAAACCAATCATCCAATCATGGAGTCACTAATACATATATCATTTAACGATAGGGAGCACTTGCACTTTGGCACTGATTAGCAGCGGCAAAGTGCCCATGAGCATCTAGTCCAGCAAAAACATATCGGCAACAGTGGAGGCATTACGAAAAAATGGAAGGGAGACCCACGCCAAGGATGCCAGGTCTAACACGTGTCCCCTCCAGCTGAAATGTGGGGAGAACTATCCTACCCCTAGGGAGTTCTCATCGCTAAGGCGGAAAAATCTGGACAGTCCATCAGCATTGGCGTGTTCTGTACCAGGGCGGTGTTCCACCGTAAAGTCCATCCCCTGTAGGGAAATGGACCACCTCAACAGCTTTGGATTCTCACCCCTCATCTGCATCAACCATCTGAGGGGCCTGTGGTCTGTCTGAACCCGGAAGTGAGTCCCAAACAGGTATGGTCTCAGCTTCTTCAGTGCCCAGACCACAGCAAATGCCTCACGCTCAATAGCACTCCATCTCTGTTCCCGGGAAGTAACCTCCTACTGATGAAGGCTACAGGTTGGTCTAGGCCCTCCTCATTGATCTGTGATAGAACAGCCCCTACACCATGCTCTGAAGCGTCGGTTTGAACAATGAACTCATTGGAGAAGTTGGGTGCCTGGAGCACAGGCGCCGTGCACATGGCAGTCTTCAAGGTGTCAAAAGCTTTTGACAGGCATCAGTCCAAATCACTTTCCTGGGCTGCTTCTTGGAAGTCAGCTCTGTCAAGAGGGCAACAATGCTGCCATACCCCTTGACGAATCTCCGGTAATACCCGGTGAGTCCTAGGAAGGCTCTCACCTCTGTCTGGGTCTTGGGGGCTCCCAAGCCAGAATGGTATCAATTTTCGGTTGGAGGGGCGCCACCTGGCCGCTCCCAACCTGGTGTCCCAAGTACACCACAGAACCCTGCCCAATCTGGCACTTACTCACCTTGATTGTGAGGCCTGCTCTCCGCAGCGCCATCAACACTTCCCAGAGGTGGCGCAGATGTTCTTCCCAACTGGCACTGAACACTGCGATGTCATCCAGGTAGGCGGCACTGAAATCCTCCAGTCCAACCAACACCTGGTTGACCAACCTCTGAAAGGTGGCAGGGGCATTCTTCATCCCAAAGGGCATCACCCGGAACTGGTAGTGCCCATCTGGTGTGGAGAATGCTGACCTCTCTTTGCCCCATCAGTCAAGGCGATCTGCCAGTACCCAGACGTTAAGTCAAACGTGCTGAGGTACTGTGCAGCCCCTAACCGATCTATGAGCTCATCAGCTCTGGGGATGGGGTGGGCGTCAGTCCTGGTGACGGAATTGAGTCCCCTGTAGTCCACACAGAACCGGAGTTCTGGGGTGGCACCAGGCGCGGCAGCCTTTGGAACCAAGACCACTGGGCTGGCCCAAGGGCTGTTAGAGGACTCAATCACCCCTAGCGCAAACATCTTGGAGACCTCCTCCTTGATGCAGGCTCTGACCCTGTCAGTCACCCTGTAAGCCTTGTGCTTCACAGGAAGACTGTCCCCAGTGTCCACATCATGGACGCACCAATGAGTGACACTGGGAACCAGGGAGAACAGGTCAGGGAACTGTCCCAACAGTTGGCGACAGTCACCCTGCTGCTCAGGTGTCAGGGAGGTAGAGAGGTTTACTCCCTCCACTGATCCATCTTGCTCTCGGGCTGACAGGAGGTCAGGAAGAGGCTCTGGTCTCCTCCTCCATTCCATCATCTGTAGCTAAGAGCATGCCCACTTGGGACCTCTCCAAGTGGGGCTTCAGGCGGTTCACATGCAGGACCCGCAAGGGGTTCCTGGGAGACTGCAAGTCCACCAAATAGGTAACTGGACTCTTGCGCTCCACCACCGTAAAGGGGCCGGTCCACCTTTCCTGGAGCGCACAAGGCTCCACAGGGGCCATGACCCACACTTTCTGACCAGGCTGAAGCTCTACCAGAGTGGCATTCTGGTCGTACCACCGCTTCATCTCCTCCTGGCTGGCTTCCAGATTTGCCTCAGCAAGTTCTCTGAAACGCCTAGTCTGGTTCTTGAAGGCCAGCATGTAACTGTATACATCCTGGGGAGGTTTCCTGGGAGATTGCTCCCAGCCATCCTTGACCAAACTCAGAGGTCCTCGCACCGGGTGTCCATAGAGGAGCTCAAAGGGACTGAACCCTAGAGACTTCTGTGGCACCTCCCGGTATGCAAACAACAGGCATGGTAAGAGGACGTCCCATTTACGCCTCATGGGTTCTTCCAGACCCATAATCATGCTCCTTGAGGGTCCGGTTGAATCTCTCAACCAGCCCATTTCCTTGAGGGTGGTAAGGAGTGGTGAACTTGTAAGTTACACCGCACTCCTGCCACAGGGACTTCATGTACTTGGACACGAAGTTGGTACCTCTGTCAGACACCACCTCTTGAGGGAATCCCACACGTGAGAAAATTCCCATCAGTGCCCGTCCCACCACGGGGGCCGTCACTGTCCTCAGAGGGATGGCTTCAGGGTACCGGGTGGCATGGTCCACCAAGACCAGGATAAACCTGTTGCCCATGGCTGTCTTGGGGTCCAGTGGCCCCACAATATCAATCCCCACCCGTTCAAAGGGGGTGCTGACCACAGGGAATGGCTGGAGAGGAGCCTTGTGCTTCCTCCCATTCTTTCCACTTGCCTGGCAAGTCTGGCATGTCCTGCAGTGAGTGGCGGCACTCCTGCGCATCTGGGGCCAATAGAAATGGGTAACAAGCCTGTCAAAGGTCTTGTCCTGCCCCAGATGTCCTGCTAACGGTACATCATGAGCCAACCCCAGTAGGAAGGCTCTGAAGCGCTGGGGTACCACCAGCACACGGGCTGACCCAGGCTCAGCAACCTTAGGCTCTGAATACAGGAGACCATTCTCCCAGTAAACCCAATGTGATCCAGACTGATCACCTGCTGCCTGGTCTGTGGCTTGTTGCCTCAGACCCACGAGAGAGTGGCATGCGTTCTGCTCCTCGCAGAACTCTTCCCTGGAGGGTCCTCCTTCTTGCTGCCAATGGGTCAGCTCAGGTAGGTCCCCCAGTTCAGCTACCTGTTCCCCTGTAGGCTCCAGGGCATCCCCCTCAGGGTCTGCCTCCTCCTGGACCGTGGGAACTTCGGGGCCGGTTTCCCGCGCCCCTGCCTCCTCTCTCTCTGGCAGGCACCTGGGCCTCCTCTCAGGCTCCAGGTCCTCTTGAACACCTTTAGCTGCCATTGACCGGGTGGTCACACATGCCCAATCAGGCAAGCCCAACATTTCTAAATGCGCACTCCGCTCCACCTTAGCCCAAGGTGAGCTCTCCAAATCGTTCCCTAACAAACAGTCAACAGGCATGGCTGGCCTCACAGCTCCTTGAAGAGTACCCGAGACCCCCCCACTCGAAAGGGAACCTGAGCCACCTTGCAGTGACTCTCTGTGTTGTCAGCGGCAACAACCGGATAGAATGCATCAGGGATAACCTGCTTTTTAGACACCAGGTGACACTTGACAGCTGTCACACTGGCTCCTGTGTCTCTCAGAGCCTCCACCCTATGGCCATTGATGGTCACCCACTGCCTGTATTTCTTAGTGTTCTCAGGGCAGCGGGGTCCTAGGGACCATCTCAGAGTCTCCTAATGAGACAAGGAAAAACACTGTGGGATCACCCCCACCTTGGGCACCCAACTACTCCCCCAGGGCTACACTAGCCAACTGACGGGGGACTGCATTGGTGGGTGCTGGTTTTCCATGCAAAGGGCAACGAGGATCGTTTGCCTTGTGGCCAGGGGCGCCACACTTGTAACATACCAGTGGTCCCTGGTGAACAGGGGGGCCTGTCAGGGCCACTGGCTTCTTCTCAGGGGGAGGCTGAGAACCTTTCCCTTGGTTCCCTTGGGGTTTACTTTGGGGCCCTTTATGGAACTCCTTCTGTTTACCCTTGTCCCGCACACTCTTCTGCTGGGGACCCTGCCCACCCTTGGCGGAGTCTCCCACGTGACCCTTGTGGACCGGGTACTCACCCAGCGGTCCGCCTCCTCAGCAAGCTGCCTAGGGTTAGTCAGCTTACTATCAATCAGGTGCTGGCGTAGCTCAGGAAAACAATTACCGGACAAGTGCTCCCAGGCAATCAAATCAAAGAGCGCCTGAAAATCAGTCGCTTTGCTACCCTTTACCCAACCATCCAAGGCTCTGCAAAAGAAGGTCACATATTCAACCCAGGTACTGCTTTCAATCTTACTACAGTTCCTGAACCTTTGCCTATAAAGCTCAGGGGTCAAACCATACCTAGTCATTAAGGCATCCTTCATGTGGCTGTACGAATTATAGACTTCAGAGGGCAAATCCAACAAGGTATCCCGCCCTTCACTGAGGAACCGTCCCCACAACCCCGCTCCCCAATCCTTCTCAGGGACCCAGTGGGAAGACATGGCTACCTCATAGGCTTTGAACCACTGCCCAATGTCATCATTTAAAAAAAATTCCTTAACCACATCTTTTGGAATATACACCCTAGCTTCAACAGGCACAGGCGGTACACTGCCACCAGAGGGAGTAATCTCTAAGCTCTTGTCCTTCAATTCCAACTCCCTCAAAACTTTCTCATGTTCAAACTGCATTTTCTTTTCCTCTAGGGCCAATTTCCTAGTTTGCATTTGGAATTCTAACTGCCCATTCAGCTTGAGCTTGGTCAGCTCCATTTCGTGCATCCTACTCTCTTTCCTGTCCTCCAACTCCTCTGGAGACAGTCCTCTGGCAGAAACACTGCTACCTACTGGGGAAGGTGGTCTTTTATCCCCTAGACCCAATAGCCCCTCCAGCTGCCGTTCTGCATTCTCAGCCCCCTCCACAGGGGCACTCCTGGATTCGACCCAGGCCCTCAGTGCCTTTTGAAGGTCCTCCTTCCTGGAGAGTCCGGTCATGGACACTTTAAACTTTTTGCAGAATTGCCTGAGCTGTTTGAGGGTGTAGCATTCTAGCCTCTCTTCTTCCCAATCACACTCAACAGAGGCTACTGATGCTGGTTTCTCCATAGTGACTGAACTTGGCATTTGCAAAAATAGGAAATCCCAGAAAAATGCTATAAAAGTATGTGGTTGCGTTTTGGTCTGCACTCACTAAGTAGTGTTCACCAATCACTGTACATGAGTCACAAATGCAAGTCCAGAATCCTCACCGCTGACCACCAATGTTAGATTTGGGGGTCTCTAGTTGGCAGAGGTAGGTACCTTTGTCCAAATAGGGACCCTTGAGTCTAGTCAGGGAAAGTAGGTACACTCCCGAAATAACCCCTGCTCACCCTCTTGGTAGCTTGGCACGAGCAGACAGGCTTAGTTCAGAGGCAGTGTGTAAAGCATTTGTGAACACATACAGTAATCAAGTGACAACACTACAAATGGACACCACACAGGTTATATATTTATAAAAATAGGTATACTTTATATAGATTTATCACAAGACCATAAACGACAAAAATAATCCACAATACTGTCAAGAGTGCTTAGTTCTGATCAAAAAGGCTTAATTCAAGGTTCTGTGCGAGTCGGTAGCCTCCTCCGTCTACGGCGATGTCGAGAACAAACAGAGTCTAACAAATCCAGCTGACCGCGTCGAGACGGGCCAACACAGCGTAGACAGACTCGGTCACAGTACCTTTTACTTGAAGCGGCAGGCACGGGCGTGCGAGCCGGATGGCTGTTCGTCGCGGTCGCGATGCAAAAATGGAAGCGTTGCAGGACGCGTTGTCCCTCGATGCGGTGCAGGCAGCGGCTCGTTGACGCTCGCCGAGACGGAGTCGGTGAGACCAGGGCCGTGGCGTTGCAGGGCGAGACGGTGCTTCGATGCGGTGCTGGCAGGTTGCGGTGCGGCGACGGAGCCGGATTCAGGAGCTGGCGTCGATCAGTCCGGACAGCGGTGCGAGTCGGGCGGTGCGCCGCAAAGCGTGCGAGCGGTGCCCAACTCCGGTGCGGTCACAGGACTCGAACTCAGCAGCAGTGACCGTGTCGGTCGGACCAGTTCGATTCGGCGTAGCGAAGCGTTGCAGGACGCGTTGTCCCTCGATGCGGTGCAGGCAGCGGCTCGTTGATGTCGTCGAGACGGAGTCGGTGAGACCAGGGCCGTGCGTTGCAGGGCGAGACGGTGCTTCGATGCGGTGCTTACAGGACACCGAGTCGGTCGTGAGAGTCGGTCACAGCTCCCTACCTCTGCAGCCACTGAAACAGAGTTTCCAGAAGCAATTCACAAAGGGGTGAAGTCCAATGGTCCTGGGACTTCGGTCAGGGGGCAAGCTCTCTTCCAAGCCCTTGGAGATCCTTCACAAGTTGATGAAAGTCACAGCAAAGCAAAAGTTCCTTTCTCCTTTCTTTGGCAGTCAGGCAAACCACTGCAGGCCAATCCCCCAAGCAGCACTTCAGGCTTAGGGATAGTCTCTCCTCAGTTTCTTCTTGGTTCCGCTCCTCAGCAAAGGTTTCTTCTTGTTCCCAAAAGTGATCTAATCTTCCTGGGGTCTGGGTGCCCTCTTATACCCTGATTCTCTTTGTTCTCTGGAGGCAGAGAGGCCTCTGCCTAGTCCAAAACCAGTTCTGGTCAGTTCTGGAGTACTTTGTTTTTCTGACTCCTTCTTTCCTTTCAGAATGTGGGGCAGAGTGCTCAGCCGCCCGGCAGGAGGTGGAGCCAGCATTGTGGAAGGCAGGCACAGCCCTATTCAGACCCAGGTGCAACTCCTCCCTCCACTCTGGATGCAGATCCTTCTATTCAGCCCTGCGCTGACTCACCCTGTCTCCTGTAGCCACCCTGTCTCCTGTAGCCACTCAATCTCCAGACAAGGAATACACAACCTAGCAGAGGCAGGCTTGGATAGTTAGGCAAGAAAATACCCACTTTCTAAAAGTGGTATTTTCAAACACAGAATGTTAAAACCAACTTCACTAAAAGATGTATTTTATCATCCTGAGTTCAGGCATACTAAATTCGTTTTTCTACCATGTTCCCGGGGTCAGTTCTGACTATAAGGTGTAATAGTCAGTCTGCCCATTCTGGCCTATGGGGAGCAGGTAGCCTTGCAATAGTGAAAAACGAAAATGGCTGTAATTCACTATTAGGACACGCCACACACACCAGGGCATGTCCTACCTTATACTTACAATGCACCCTGCCCTAGGGCCTACTTTAGGGGTGACCAACATGCAGTAAAGGGAAGGTTTAGGGACTGGTAAGTGGGTGTACTCACCAAGTCGACATGGCAGCCCTAGGCTGCACATAGGCTCTGCGATGGCAGGCCTGAGACACATTTTACAAGCCGCTTCTGTGGGTGGCACAACCAGTGCTGCAAGCCCA